>JASAUF010000391.1:4917500-6117500 GCA_030180095.1 Magnolia changhungtana | reverse complement strand
AAGTATTTTTTTGTGTGTGTGAGCCTTGGCCAGGAGCACCGGACATGCAGACACAAACACGGACATGTCTCAAGATGGCACAACTTAGAAAAACTGCCATGTCCTTATTACCTAGATCATAACTGTTTGGAATTTTGCTTGAGCCTTCGTACTTTGAACGCATATGCCACTATCTCCCCCCCCCCCCCCCCCCCTCCTTTCCTAGCCAGCACAAGCGATGTTTGGTGCTGTACTTAAGGATCTTGTGGTTTTTCTAGTACTTATTTTCTTGTCATGCATTAAGTAGGGTTTTCTCTTTGCAGGTCACTACATTTGCATGCAAGCTGGCAAAGCATAGGAAATCTTCAACTTTAGAACCCAAGGATGTCTTGCTACACCTAGGTCAGACCAAAATGGTTTGATGGTTTTGTTTCTCTAGTTATTTTTAGTTCTAAGAGAATCTATACTTGCATACTCCAGGTGTGTAGCCATGACTATTGAAACACACTGCTGCTTACAGATGTTTGCAGCAATTTCTTGAGGAATTATTGGATCCTGATGCATCTGGACACACAGTGTTTTGATACAGCCTGTACAGTTGGAACCATGGTTCATGATCCAGACCATTGATCTGATAAGCCATACCATGAATAGGAGATGCCCCCTAAAACTTTTAGATTGGAAGATCTTAACCATCTAATGTTTATCCTTCTTTTCAGACCTTTGGTAGTAAAGACTATGATGCTGATGATGATGATCTCTGGACCATTTATGTATTAACCATCTTTTTTACTAACTCGTTGGATGCAGCAGGTCAACATGGCTGATAGGAGAAAAGTTAATATTTTTCTTGTTTTTAAATGTTATTCTGTAACGTGATGTTTATATAGTTTTTTGAGAGATTTTATTATTTTTATGTTGTTTTTTATAGTCGCGGATGCAAATAGCTTGGACAAGGCTTTAATGTATAAGATGAACTTTCTACTAGTGGTCCACTAATCAAAAGTTTAACATCTTCCAATCTGTATGATTTAGGGGCAACGCCTTGTCCATTATGGGGCCCATTGGTCATCAAATCATGGACAGTAAGGAACTGGATGTGGCATGATACTAGTCAGATCCTGATGCATCAGGATGAAAACACATGCGGCTGTTGTTGTTTCTTTTCCTATTTAACATAATTTCAAGAGGGTCAATAGGCTTTCTCTATGTTTTGTGGTTATTTTAATTTCTTGAAACTAATTGAAGTAAAACATTGTGCAGAGAAAAATTGGCAGTTGACCATTCCAGGATTCACAAGCGAGGAACGAAAATACCAAAGAAAACATGTAAGAAATGTTCGTGATTATGTGGTTCTCTTTCCCTTGTATGAAGCTGTCTTTTCGGTTTTTCACTTGCATCTAGTATTCCTTGCCCTCTTTTTTTTTTTTTTTTTTTTTTTTTTTCTTTCTTTCTTTCTGAAAGATAATTGAAATTTTCTGAAAAAGAAAATGAGGCTACAGAGATGAAAACATCAAAATAACATCACAAGGGTAGATGATGAGGAGACCAAGAACCATGCTGGTTGGGGAGGGAGTGGGTGCAAGTTGAAGGCTCTAAAAGGGCAAGAGGAAGGCCCAAAAGGATGTGGATGGGTGAATATGACTCATGTGGCTGACCCTAATTAATTGGGATAAAGCTTAGATGATGATGATGATGAAGGGTAGATGATGAGGAATCATCAATCTCAGGAAATTGACATCTTAGCTCCCCACTTTCCATCAAACTGGCCTGAACTATAGCCAGAAAATAAACGTAGGCCCATATCCCAAATGACCACCTTCCTCCTAACCTTTTGGAAAACCCCTTCCAGCAGGTTGGCTTTGTTGCGGAATGTCATGGACCACAACCCAGCCAATAAAGCAAATCTCCACTCTGTCTTCCTTCTCGATCTGAAGCAACCACCATATCACACACTAAAAGATCAGCTTAATTGATCCTGCATGACAGGAGATATCCTGAAAAGGTAAAAAACCTCTATCAAACAGCCATTGAGAAATCAAAGTACATGACCTATTCCGCATTCTCTTGGTAAAGGATTCATGCATTTGGGATGATCGTCTGTCTCATTCCCAAGTGGTCAATTGTGAGCACCTTATCCTTCCCCATGAGCAACTTGAAAGCTAACATCCTTGAAGGTCCCATATATGGCCCAATCAAAACCATTGAGACCATGGTTTTAAGACTCATCCAAGTCGATTCGGACTCAGTTGGATCTGGGATGAGTCAACACAACAATTCGACCAAACCTGACTTGGGATGACTCATCAAAGTCGCTTGAGACTTGGGTGGGTCAATCCTTTGCGACTCGACAGTATATAAGAACATTTTCAATTTTTTTGGGTGATTTTCTCCATTTTTTGCCCATCGTTGCTTCGAAATCCTAGATGTAGGTTATTGAAGTCCCTAGAGATGATTTGGGAGATTTTATTGTCAAAATTGAAGAAAAACACAACATATTTGCTGATCAAACACAGTTTTCAAGAAATTTGTGGTTCTTTTCGTTTTGAAAAATTCTTCATTTTTTGGTTAGAACTTAGAAATTGTTGTCTAGACATATGTACATGAAATTGTTTTCTAGACATAAGTACATGTTTTACTTGTTGCTTGTTTTTTAAGAGATTCGAAGAAAAAGTAGTAGAAAAATGTGAGAAACTGAAATTTTATATTATTCTTTAAATAATTAAAGCTATTTTCAAGGAGTTTTCTTCATTACACTTTTCAAGAAAGAGCTCAAGGGGTTTTCTTGTTTTAACCCATGAATTTATTAATTTAATAAAAAATTATTAATTTATCAATCAGACACTTTCGCGGCACAACAAAGTGATGTTTACTGCATTTTAGGTCACACATTATTTAGATTTGATCTTAAAACAGCCTTAGGTATCATCTTTTATTTTTATAAATTTTCTATGTATATTTTTCTTGTAATTTGAAAATAAAGGGGTTGACTCAGCTGGACTTGACTCAAGACTGAACGAGAAGGTCCAAGTCCCTGAGTCTTAAAACCATGTTCAAGACCAACTCACTTTTGTTGGCATCACCTAATAGTGTAGAACATAATCAATGGAGAAGCAATAACGTAGAATCAGTGTTTTAAATAGCGGTAGTGTGATGTGTAGCACTCAGCTGTCTATAGCGTGTAGCGTAAGCTACATGATACTTCTATTTTTATTTTTTTTTAAAAAAATAGGACAAATATAATAAATAATGGAAAAAAGGAAAAAAAATATATATAAATACCTAAAAGATGATTCATTTTATCAATTATAAGCTTGTTCAAACAAGTTATTAGTTATCATTTATCAAAGGCCAATCCACATATATAAACTAAATCAAATAATTATCACATCAATTACTTTCTAAGTAAACCACATTAATTAATAATGTCTAATTGAAACCACAAGTCACAATTATGAAAAGAAATAAAAATCCCATGGGTTAAAAGTATCAAGTACAATACAAGTGTCACATTCTTCAACATTAGATAAAAAGAAAATACGAAAAAAATAGTAAAAAAATACATTGCGTACACTATGTACGCTACGCGCTACATAGTTGTAGCATACGCTACGACCCCTGTTGTGTACGCTACAGGGGATTTACTCTATTTAGGACACCACGTAGCGCTACAGCCATGCTACGCTACATAGCGCTACAGCCATGCTACCGCTACACTACGGTTGCTATTTGAAACACTATGTAGAATAGAATTCATGGAGAAGCTTCCTGATCTTTTAAGCATCGAATTCCACCTATACCTCTCGCCTAAAACTGGCTTCATCTATGTAGCCCGCTTCATAGGACTTGAGGAATTCATCAATTTTGACTTCACTCAGGTCCCTCTGAAAAGACAGTGTCCACCTGATCCCATGATAAATAATAGCACCGAGATATCGTTACTTCTTTCTCTAGAGTGGCCCAGAACAAGCTAGGACAGATAATATTAAAAGTTCCATCTCCACATCTAACATCATCCCGAAACTGCATCCTCGATCCATCCCTAATAACACTTAATACAATCTTTTTCTTAAAATTGTTTTCCTTTTCCTCTTGCTCCAGTTTTGCCAAAAAGAAAGAAAAGAAAAGAAATGCTTTGAGCGGATCTGGGCTTTCAGTTTATTATTATTATTTTATAATTATTATTTTTATATTTTTATATTTTTATATTTTGTTTTTGAGGCAATGAGACTACCATGGGCATCCATGTCTAAATTCTGATTTCTTTTCAATGTCCTTAAAGGTTCGACCATAGTTACTAGACCAAGAGATGTTGGGGAAACAATGCAAGAAACTGATGCACGAAACCTCATATTTATACAACTGTTATAGTATTTAGGTGTGACATGGGGACTATCTGGGATATTTTGGCAAATGAGCCATCCCCAGTGGGGCTAAAAATGCAATCTCAACAAGAGCAAGAGAATGGGATACGTTGTACAAATTGAAAGCTGAGAATGCTTCATGAACTTTCTCCAAAGATTGTGGATACCTCGTTCAGTATAGTCAGCTTGGAGTGAAAACGGTAACATATCTGATATATATATATATATATATATATATATATATATATATATATATATATATATATATATATATATATATATATATATAAAGGTTGTCTGTATGCATTTTCCTCTATCTTATGGGTTGCAGGTCGCTTATTTTTTAACCATCCATTTCCCTGTACACATGTGACGCCTTATGAAAGTCCTGATTTTTGGAACGTGGTGGGGCCTAGCCGGGATGCGGCACACACATTGTACACGGGATGAGATTGTCATGGAATTTGTCTTTTGCATTTCTCAATTTCTTTTACTGATGCGATGATTTTAGACTCTAGACGAGGATGGCTCAGGAAAGAACAATAGTACAAGCACATTGTGGCAGTTATTAGTAGTTTGGTTACTTGTAAAAATGTTTTTTCCCTTCAACATTAAGGGTCAGTTTGGGTAGGGGATCCCGTGTAATCAGGATTAAGTCAAATCCCGATTTGGCGGGCCCCGTGATCTCCATGTAGGATTTGCGGCAATAAAGCGGGCACTTTCCTCCAAAAAAATGCAATTAATGAAGTATTGAGGAAAACCAAAATGCCGCTAATTGTGTTTATGTGAAAGAAGGTGCTGGTTAGGTATGCTGAATCCTGCATGGACGGCATGGGGCCTGCCAAAGTCAGGATTAGATTTAATCCCAATTATGCGGGATCCCCTACCCAAATGGACCCTAAGAAAATTGAGATTCACATAGTTCACCCGATGTTCCTGGGTTTAATACTAATTCTCTCTCTTTTTCCCTGACTTGTATTTGTTTGCTTTTGAACTTTTATCAGCTCCTCTTTATTACCATCTTGACTTGGGTTGTGCTGTAAAATTGTTGGTCTTACGCTTGTTTCTGATCTGAGCAGGCATTTTAGTTTGAGCAATTAATTAATTGTAGAGTTTCCTTTCCCTATCCTTGATGGTATCATGTGATCGGCCTTTTGTTTCAAATATATGTATGCAGTTATCAGGCGATTTGCACAAGAAGCGGCTTGATATGGTAAGCAATCACACTGTGTGCGTGTACTGATCACCTTCAGGCAACAGCACCACGACTTGTGGTACTGTACCATCTTTCTCGTTAATCTGTCATATGCGTGGGACATTTGTACCATGAAACGGTAGTCCCACCATGATTACCCTTCTTGAAAATGAGGCTGATCCACTAGCTCGGTGGGCTGCAACTGTTTGATGAGTTAAGCATCAGTTGTCCATTAATTCCTCAATATGGCCCATCTGATGAGCCGACTGGCCTGATTTGTGTGCTGACAGACCCAAAAGATTTTAAAATTTTATCAGAAAATAGGGAAAAAATGTAAAACTTGAGAATCTATCATTCTTCTATGTTTTTAACAAATATTCAATTGTGTATCAAATCATTCTTTGACAAGAATTCTCTCTATCGGCTTGACCTGTAAATAGGCCCTAATCAAACACAAATCAAGCATGATTTGATAGATTAGGGCCCATTATGTTGATATACAACAAGCAGAAGATGGAAAAAAACCCCCCAAAAATATGTTTGTTTCCCAATGGTTCATTCTGCTTTGATTAGTTGACTCTCTCAAAACTCATGTGTAATCCCAAAAAAATGGCCTAGAACTTGTATAAAATGAGTTTTTAAGCCTCTTTCATAGTTGAAATGAAGAAACAAGTAATACAGTAATTGCTGATACAGTTATCATCCATATTGTAACCAACTGTCAAAACCATGGTAGGATATAATGGGCCCTACTTGCACAACATTAATGATCTAAGGATATTTGCATATCTTGGGATGAGTTTCCGACAAAATTCCTTTTGGTTATTTTGCTCCTTATCATTTGCATCGAGTAGAAACCAAACAGTTACTGATATATGACATTAAATCAGGTCCGTGCACTGATGGAGTCTACGCATTCGGCAACTGATACAAGCAATGTTAGAGACATGGCCCGACAGGGCATGGGCAATTCCGTTGCAGCTGATCATCCAATAAAACCTTCCCCAAGCTCAGAGCACTTGGTTACACCCTCATCCGGATCTCAAATGATGCAGAAAGTACAACGATTTTAGTCAATCTCCCAGGACATTGATGGGTTCTCCACTTCCACTGCGTATTATTACCTAGACCAGATCAGTGAGCATCCTTGCCTCCATCCATGCATACAAATGTATGTTACTGCAAATTATCAAGCACACCCAAAAAAAAAAAAAGAAGTAGATTATTATTATTATTTAAAAGGACCTTATCTTCCCTCTAATGTTTTACGAGTTGCAGAAGTACCTGGATTATTGATAAGCCAACAGTGTAGGATCCGCATACAGGAACCATGGGGTCCTTATGCATCAGGATGCATTTTGTCTTATTATGCTCAAATCCAAACAAACAAAATTCATGGTTTAGTGATCCAGTCTGTTGATCTGGTAGGCCCCACCTTCAATGGAGGATGCCTCGATGTTCTTCCCCAGCTTGGAAGATCCTAGAAACCTGTTCTTGGACCTGCCTTCTGTGTTATTGCTGTAGTCTTCTTCTTCTTTTCTTGTTTGTTTTTAAAGGATACGTTTTGATTTTTATTTTATTTATTTATTATTATTATTATTTTGTTGTTGTTCCCTTCACTTTAGGCCACTAACTGAAGGGTTAGGATCTTCCAATCTGGTAGATTTTTTAGGCCATTTGTAGTGCAACTAATCAGATCAACAATCTGGATCACCAAATAGACGCCTTGTGTTTTTGGACTGAGGGACATCAGGATAGTATAACCAACCCCATGCATCAGATTCCTACTATACCCAGCCACTAGACTACGGTATTTTAATTTTTGAGGATATGGGTATTGTTATTCCATAGAAATCAGAGTATTTTTGAGAAACATGTGCCACTGCTTTTTTCACTTGCACTCTTTATCATTTTGCTGAAGAAACTACATGGTCTTTTAGACTCTTATCATTTTGCTGAAGAAACTACGTGGTCTTTTAGACTTTTACATGGCAAGAAATCTACTGTCTTGATTTTATCAGTAGTACTGCATTTGGATGCACTACTGAATCGCAATAAGTTCAATAATGTGGACATGATCAAATTGAAATTACTTTGTTAGCATTCGAACTATGCTCCAAATCACAAGTATATCCCCTCCAAGTTGGCATGAAAGGATGTAATTTCATTCTGAGGGTTACTTCCTCAGTTTGGTCAATAGAGGGTTATTGCAATACAATTCAGTAGTGCATCAAAACGCGACAGCCTAAAGCGCTTAAGTAACATTGTAGTGCCACTGTGATAAAAACCCAGGTATTTTCTTAATCTGACTCTAGTAGTAGATGGACGGACATCTTTTGATCGAAAAGGCCCATGGACACCGCCATTTTTGTATCAATTCAATCTTTTCGTCATGTCATGCAGGTCAGATCGTTGAATGCACGGAGATCCTTTTCCTTTTATCATCAAGGCCTTTGAAAGGCGTTCTCATGGGGATGCACGCTTGTATGCTATGCTGGGAAAAGCACATGCATGCCGTATTTGTGGCGCTGTCTCGACTCTATGCATGCTCTTAATTGCCCTTCTTTCCATGCCGTATTTACCATGTGGTGCCACCTTGAAGAATATGCAGCATTTTTTCTTTCATGTAAAAGAAGCTAGCTTTATCTTCTTCTTTTTTCTTTTATGCAAAGCTGCTTGAAATAGTAGAAGATGAGTATGCAGAAAGTACATGGTCTGTTGCTGTATTACCATCTGTTCATAAATAATGAGTATTGAAAGCATTCCGCCGGATGTAGCGGAATGATGTACATGCTTCCATGCAAGCACACAAATATTGGTTAGAATGTCATTGTCTGCTGCCCTTTCTGCATGTGGATGACCTGTCCTTCATACGCATGACATCTGCATCAATGGCGACCGTTTAAATCATGGCCCACTTTGGATGGGCCATGGCCAAGATTCACACTGATGGACAATCTTGACTATGTGATTTAATTGTTGAATTTCGACACCCAACCGTTTTACTACTAGTCATCCGTTTGCGGCCACCATTGAACGGATAGGATTTGTTTGATCACTGGGGCCTGTGATTTGGACGATCTAGATGTTCATATGTGTGACGTGTACATGATGATGAGGATTAGGATTATCCAAGAACATTTTCTAGGTTGTTTGGTTGGAGAGTTTGGATTAAATAGTGCATTTGATCATGGATCTCTAACGGTGGAGATTTCATGAGAATTGCGGCCTGGTCACATTTTAATTAAAACTGAAAACCTTGTATTTCCCCAATTGCCTCAACAATTAGCTCTGAGATTTTGATAGTCTAGTGAGATTTTTGTGAAAATTAGCACAAATCATTTAAATTTTCTAATAATTCACTACAGGAATTTTCCCAAGCACAATACACTCAGTTCACACCATGCAACTTTTTAGAAGGGAAACAGTACGGTTGAAGGTCGACATACCAATCAGAACCATACATGTTATGGGCACTGTTGTAGATGGAAAATGTTTTAAAAACCACATAAATTTGATTATCCAAGCCATGCAATCTTGGCCGTCAAAATGACGGTTGGGAAAGAAAAATGCCCTACGGTTTCAATTCAGCTGACGAGTGATGGTAGGATTTTCGCTATAGGTATAATTTTTAAAACATGGTCCATCCATGATAGGCTACCTTGATGGAAGGGTCCGATTGCTACATCATCCTGACACGTGTACTGACTGGATGGTGCGTGATCTTTCCATCAACACCTAAGTTTTTTTTTTTTTTTTGCCCTTTTATGAAAGAGTATTAATCCTAACAAGCATTATCCATTGCTCGAGAAAAGGTTGCTAGGGTTCTCAGTTTGCATTAAGCGGGGGTAAGTAGGGCCCACATTGGTGATGGCCCATGCATCCAAACTCTCTCGTATTGGTAGAATTTGAAGCATTCAATAGATGTTCAGCGAATAGATGGTTGGGATCTCTCACTCTTCATGAGGTAACCATTACAAGTAACTGCAATTCAAAACAAACAAGTGTAGGAAAATCAAAATCCATAGCTTTTACTTAAAAGGTGAGTATTCATGGGTGTCCCATTGTAACTGTTTTCTATTGTGTGGCCCACCTGATGAATCAACTGTGATGGCCTTAGCTTTGGACGGTCACCAAAATATGTGGGAGAAGATGATCTAATGATCGAACGGTTGCGATTGTCTTGGTGTGATTAGATTGGATGGTAGAGATGGTGTCTCACCGAAACATCCCACTTACAAGAAGAGGAACGGCACTGGAATTTGTGCTCCACAATGGAGTGACTGGGCCCTGTGATTGGTTCCGTACGGCGATTCCTACTTGCTAGCTTCATATGATGCGGCCTCCCACTGGGAAACTGGAGGGACCCAACCACTCAAATACTAAATGCAGGTGTGGGGCCCACGTCTTGAGTTCGATGGTTCCTCGCGAGAGTAGGCATTTGCATTCTATTCTTCCCCACATGGACCGATCTGGCACGTGTGAGATAGATCCAGGCCGTTCGACTGGTGCTCAAGATCAGGCTAATCAAGTTCGCCTCATGCATTAAAAAAGAAAAATGAATGGTTAGAAAGACCTGACCATTGGTCTAGACTCAATGAAAATGGACCGCCTGATGATCAAACGGAAGCTGTTTTTTAAAGATCGATCCCCTCACGGTGGCCCTTCCAGATAAACGGCCCTGATCTCCATTCACATGCTTCATTCTGCAGCTGCCGAGAGGATAGAATCCGAGCATTGATCAAGCTGAAAAAAGGCACGGGACTACCTTCGTATTGTGGAATGGGGAGTGACATGATACTCTGGCCGCGGATGCACTTGATGTGCAGGCACTTGGAACAGAACACGTGGCATAAATTGACTCAGCTGTACCTTCTCTAAGTCACCAGTCCCAAATTAGATTACTCGATCAATCGTAAACTGGAGGACACTTGTTTTTTGAAATATAACCGTTGGATACTTTTCATTTTTAGCCGTCCAAAAAAATCAGTCAGATTATCAAAATAAGCCTAACCATTCGTTGATGATAGATACACCTATACTTGAATCCATGCGGTTCATGCAATTTCAAAGTGCGTATCATGCATCACACTCAGCCAGAGTATTAAAATTTTCCTCTTCCGCATTATAGCGCTCGACCACTAATTTTGTCACTGCGACTTCAAAGGGACGGGAATTGCGTTAGGTGGGCCCATGGAGGTGACCGTGGAAAATCCACTCCATTCATCAGTTTCTCAATATGACAATAGGACAAGAATCCAAAAATCAGACGGATAAGTAACTCAGGTGGACCACTCCACATGAAAGAGCGGGGATTAAATTCCCACCATAGGAAACTTTGTGGGGGCCACAGAAGTTTTGGATTAGGATAATATTTGTGGCTACAGTTTATCCTATGTAATAATGATGGCAGATAAACATCATGATCGGCTCCAGTAGGGTTTCAACTGTGCACGTTTACATTTTCATTTTTTCCTGTCGTGTGGCCCACCTAAGTTTTTGATCTCCATGCTTTTTGGATTTTTATCCTGTTGTGATCTTGGAAATCTGATGGACGGAGTGGATTTCTCACAGGTTTGCCTCGCATAGCTTGGGGGATGCAGATTCCCTGGGACGGCCTTGGGCAGGAACTTCCAGCGATGGGAAGCTAGTGGGGCCCACTGTGATATTTTTGAGAAATCCAACCCGTCCATCCGTTTTTCCAGATCATGTTATGACCTGGCCCCATAGATGACTCAAATGCAAAATTCAAGTGGGCCGCACAATAGGAAAAAGTGGGTAGGTAAATGCCTACCGTTGAGACCTCCCTAGGTGCACCGTGATGTTTATATGCCATCCATACCGTTCACAAGGTCATTCCTACTGGAATGAACTAAAATTCGAAAAAAAAGAAAAAAAAAGCCTGATACAAAACTTCTGTGGCCCCACGAATGTGTCAACGGTAAAAGTTCAATCCTCTGTCGTGTGGCCCATTTGATATTTGGATTTGCGTCATTTTTCGTGCCATGTCCCAAAATGATCCGTAAAAACGTATGGACGGTGTAGATTTCTCACAGACATCACGGTGGGCCCCAACTAACTTTCCGTCTTCGCAGGCAATCCGCGTCCCCTTGGGACGAGTGGGGCTTCCCTTCAAAGATACTCTGACAGAGAGTGATTGCTTATACGCAGGCCCTTGTCAATTGCAGAACTTGACATATAAAAATAACTCAAAAAAAAACCTTCCACATGGTGGGCCACAGTTTAGATGGATCTTATCCAAAACAATTGGCAGACATTTAACAGACGGTAGAAATAAAAATAATGAACGGTCCAAATTCAACAAGACAACGTCTACTATCAGAAAATAAAACTACTTAATTTATTTCGTCTAGATAGTACAACCCATTCCTGGTGGTCCCCATAATTTAGACGGCTCAGTGAGTAAATGCAGTCCATGTATACGATTTATGAGTGGCTGCGTATAATCCATCACGCTCTGCCAGAGTATCGAGTAACTCCAAACAGGAAAAAGGTAAAAACCAAACAAAAGCCTGCATCTTCCTGAGGCTGTACGATTTGATGACGTCATCAAACGAAGTGCTTTTCTTTTGGAGGGGTGCGTACTGTTTGCCTTCAAGCGCACTCTATCAGCTGCCTCCTTCCTTTCCCTTCTCCAATATCATTGCCACGCCAGTGCAGTTCATCGAGCTAAAAGATACTCGCACTTGCTGGCATGGTGAAGGGCCTCTCCTGCCACGTGCTGACTTAGCACATGTGTGATACATCTCTTCCATTGTCTAATGGCTACCACCTTAAAATTTTCATGTACAGATATTAATCTGGTCCGCTAATCCCTTGGACTATCTGATGTGAGAAATCCAACGGTAAGTGTGAAAGAACAAATGGTTTAAAATTACACGTAGACTGTGGTCCATTACATGATTTTACTAGTATAATTTATTTTCCAGACTATCTTCATGGTAATTCTTGCCTTATTGATGTACTGGATATCTCACACGTGTTAAAAATTACCACGTGTGCAGCAAGGTACCTTTCTTATCTCACTCGCGCGAGTTCAATTTATATATCTAGTCAGTTGCTCTTGCTGTACATCCCCTGGCGAAAGAAAGTTGTACTGTGGCAGAGTTTGATGGTTCATACGCATGCACTAAAAAATTGTACACGTGGCACACTTGTAACTCAAACCGTCTGATCTAGGGTCCACTTTATGTGGGTCACAAACCAAAAGTTACACTGCAATGATTTCCTAACGGACGGTTCTGGTGAATCATAGTCGGCAGTATGTATTGGACAACGGTTATCCATTAATCAACGGCTAAAAATAGCCTAATCGATCTGATTCTTGGGTTATGAACTATATTCAGTAGGCCTCACAATTTGGACTCTCAGATTTGAGCTGCATGAATGCCAAGTAAGCAATTTATGAGCGCATGAGTACGAACAGTCTCCATATTCCAGAGTATGAAAAAACTCCCCTCGAAACTGTGCGCAATGCGCACAGCCTACGTGTACCGTCTCCCTCCCATTTAAGTGGTCGGCTCCACTTCCAGAAAAATGAACGCCGTGCAGTTGTCCTTGTTGCCGCCCAACGTGACCGTGCGCAGTGCGCATACCCACGTGATACTCTCATGGGGAGTTATTTAATACTCTGGCTGCGTACGACACTTGATACTCGGACACAGAACACGTGGGCATTATTAACTCAATTTAAACTGACTACATTGTACAACCCCTTGTCTCTAAGTTACAGACTAGAAATCAGAGTAGTTGAAGAATCCTAACCGCTGATTCTTGGAATCTTTTCTTTTGAGAGGATACCATTGGATGTTTTCATTTTTAACCGTCCAGTAAATGTCCAGCAATCAGATTATTACATAAACAAATAAAAGTAATTTTTGGTTGATGATGAATGTAAACTAGCAGTCCTAATTTGGACGCTTTAGTTTAAATTTCTGATATGCCACGTATGTAATTTCTAATTGCCTGAGTATCATTTACTACACTCTGCCAGAGCATCAGAGCATGTCCGTGCTCTCGTACTCGTATTTAAAATGCACGGCTCCTCTTCAAGAGAAAACTCCATTTGGTAGTCTTATTATCGTTGCACGTGACTGTGCGCAGTTTAAATACACGTGACCGTGCGCAGTACGCATACCCTCCCGCTCCAATTTTAAGAATCCGTTTTGCCTCTGTCGCTCGTCGCGACCCAGAATCCCAGCGTGTGTCACTCCATTTGGAGATTTTCAGAAGATCGTAGCCGTCCATATTCTGAAGGCTCTGCTATGTGGCCCTCTATAAACATAAGTTGAACTTACGACTCAAATAATCATTATATTTAGGATGAATCTACGGCATTGAAAATATATTTTTTTTTCAATGGATCTTATTCAGGATCAGAGATCTAAGGGCATAGTCATCAGAGAAGTGCGATAACTAAACCCTAGCTTAATTGCTATAGTAAAAAGAATATGGACGGTTCATATCAGGACCATTGTAGAAAAGTGGGCTCCAAAGGGGCGACATATGATATCCTTCGTGAGTCGCATCATATATGAGTCGGATTGCATCCTGCCCTTGCATGGGGAAACGGATTGGCTACTCCCCCTTACAGCAGCCAATGGCTGGTGGTGCTCTGTGGAACCCACCATGATGTATGTGTTTCATCCATTCCGTCCATCTATTTTTTAAGCTCATTTTACCATGCGAGACCAAAAATGAGGTATATCCCAATCTCAAGTGAACCACATTACAGGAAACATTGTTGAATGAGCGTCGACCATTAAAAAGATTTCGAGGGCCATAAAAGTTTTGGATCAAGGTGCTTTTTGTTTGTATGGACGGAGTAGCCAATCCGTTTCCCTTGCATGGACGGAAGCGGATTGGCTGGTGTACCACACACCATCTATATAGCTAATGTATTGACGTCAGTAAGTGCTGTGGGTCGAATCACGTGGTCTGTCTCATATCCAAACCGTCATCCATTCGGCGAACTCGTCCTAAGGCTTGTGAAGAAAAATAAGACAGATATAGCTATTAAATGGACCACACTACAAAAAGCAACGGGGGATTGAATGTCTACCATTGAAACCCATTTGAGGGTCACAGAAGTTGGGGATCGATATGAAATTTGTTTTTCCTCTTCATCCATGTATTTTAACCTTATTAATAGATTGGATGGAAAATAAACGTTATGGTGGGCTCTACGAATTTTTTTAAGGTGAAAATCATTATCCTCATTGCTTACTTTGGTGTGGTTCATTTGAGCTTTGGATATGATTCTTTTTTTTTTTTTTTTTTTGTATAATTCTCTAAAATGATTTCAAAAAAGGAATGAACAATATGGATATAATAAATACATCATTGTGGGGTTCATATAACTTTGATCTCATTTGAACTGTTCGTGTAACTATGAGCTCGAGGCGCGTCGGCGCTAGTCTTGCACACGACATGCATCTTCACCAGCTATATAGTTGTTGTGTGGTACACCAGCCAATCCGCTTGTAGACAGAAAACGGATTGGCTACTACCCCTGCCACCAGCCAATAGTGGGTAGTCGGTGCTCTATGGGCTCCAACATGATGTATGTGTCTCATCCATGCCGTACATCTATTTTTTTAGATATGAGATTAAAAATGAGGTATATCCATATCTCAAGCTGACCACATTACATGAAACAGTGTTGAATGAAGGTCGACCGTTAAAAACTTTTTGGGGGCCATAAAAGTTTTGGATTAAGCTGATCTTTATTTTTTCCCTTCATCTAGGTGTGTATGACCTAATCAACTGATTGGATGTCAAATAAACAGTACATTGGCCTTAGGAGGATTTTAATGGTGGATATCTAATCACTATTGTTTTCCTGTAGTGTGATCCAACTCAGATTTATATTCCTCTCTTTTTTGGGATCAAGTACTAAAATGATCTGTAAAAATGGATGAACGGTATGGATGAAACACATACATCATGGCAGGCCCACAGAACACTAACCACCAGCCACGGGGCTGGTGGCAGGGAGCAGCCAATCATTCTCCCAGAGGGGGGCTTTGTGGGGCCCACCGTAATGTATTTGTTTTATCCACACACACACATATATATATATATATATATATATATATATATATATATATATATATATATATATATATATATATATATATAGAGCCCAAAAATAAGGCAGATCTAATGCTCAGGTGGACTATACCGTAGAAATTGAATACTCACCATTAAAAACTTCGTGGAAGCCTTTGATCAAGCTTATATTTGTATTTTCCCTTCATCCGAGTTTACGTGACCTTATAAATAGGTTGGATGTAAAATAAACACAAAGTGGCCCCGGGAACGTTTTAAGGGTGGTCGTCATTATCACCACTATTTCTTGTGGTGTGGTCCACTTGAGCCTTGAAATTGTCTCATTTTTAGGCTGTTATCTTAAAATGATTTGAAAAAATAGATGAATGGTGTAGATGAAACTCATACATCACGGTGGCCCTTAAAATGATCTAAAAAATTGATGGACGGTGTGGATAAAACTCATATATCTTAATGGCCCTACAGAGCCCCTGCCTGGCACCAATTTGTCTAAGTAGGCACAAGACGCAATCCGATTCTCATTTATTTGGGATGTGGATTGCGTCCTACCCGCCAGTCTCAAGCTGGAAACGGGCAAGTGCTTTGAGTGGCCACGATGATGTATGATCCTTATTTACACTGTATATTTAATTATTTTTTTATTAATCATTTTAGGATATATGCGTGACAGATTCAAGAGTCTGCACGACCATTGTTGATGCAGTTTTCTAGTTAACCTTTGTTGTACCCTTAAGAATCTTCGGAGAAGACTTTGGGTTATTCCTTTGGATAAGGTCGGACTGCGTACGCAAGTAAGGTTGGATGAGCTCCTCCCCCGCTGTCGACCCGTCCTTTCAATTATAAAGAAAATTTTTACAAAAGTGATGTCTAATTTCTATGGCATTTAACTTCTTCATAAGTCCTGATAGCCTCTCAAGGTCGTTCCTCGGAGAGTCCATCCTAAATCGTGCTACCTCCGAGCCGACCTTGATCGTGCCGACCTATGTTGTGCCAATTTGTGTTGTGCTGACCTTTTTCCTTAACCCAGCAGTAGGATTCTTTATAGTCTATTACACATCGGGCCGTGCCAAATCTCGATCTGATCTGCCTATCTAGGTCGATCCAGTCTTCCCCATAACAACGACTATTAAACCCTTATAGTTGAAAATGTTTTAAGGCCATCGAAGTTTTGAATGAAGCTGATATGTATATCTATATAACTTTATAAATTCGTTGGATGGCAAATAAACATAGCCTTAGAAAAGTTTCAGTGGATCCTGTGGTGTGGTCTACTTGAGCCTTGTATCTGCCTTCATTTTGGCATTATCTCATAAAATGATACGGAAGAATGAATAGACAGTGTGGATAAAACCCATACATCACAACAACCAATCAAAGCTCCTATCCGTTCCCAGCTAGAGACACGGGTAGGACGCAATCTGCATTCATTTAATTGGCTTCGGGAAGAAAAAAAAAAACAAACATGCCCAACTGCATCCCCAATCCATGTGGGACCCACAATTAATGAACATGATTGTTCATTAGGTGGGACCTTTATTGACGAGGCAAAGTGCAAATATCAGATTGGTCCACCAATCCTAATTAACGTTCAAATGGTGGTCCATGTGTTAATGACAAAAAAGGATAACTCCTTAAATCAAGGTCCGTCGATCGAATAATCATGGGTATGTGTGATATTTGCACTGTGGCCAGTCCAAAAGGGGTCCACCAAATGAATGATTAATGCCCATCGACTAACCAGACCAACCCCTTCATGGATTCACCATCTGCTCATTGTATGAGAATGATTCTTTGATGCTTTGCCCCAAGGCAAGTAGGATTGCAAGTCATTGTTTATTCTCGTATTGCAACTCAGCCAATTACCTCGACCCAACCTCAAAGCTCTTTAGACCTTACCCCGCCATGACGTATGTGTTTTATCCATGCCATGAATTCATTTTTTCATCTCATTTTGAATCATGAGGCAAAAAATGAGAGGTAGATCCAAGGCTTAATTAGTGGATCACACCACAGTAAATAGTGTGGAGAATAGTGTCCACCATTGTAACTTTTCGATGGCCCATAGTGATATTTATTTATTCTAAGGTCACACGGACCTTAATGAAGATATATATATATATATATGTATATATATATATATATGTATATATAGTGTGTGTGTGTGTGTGTGTGTGTGTGTGTGTGCGCGGAACTAAGCATCGAGTTGAGTTGGATTGAGTTAGGGTTGGCCTAACTTGATCCAATTTTGAAATATGCCTGACCCAAACTCAACCCGACTTGGTACAGAGTCCATCATGCCTGACCCAATCCGAGTTCGGTCTGATCCGGACTGAGTCCAAACCGGTTAAAAGAACCGAGTCGAGTCGAGTCGGCACTGAGTCGGATCGAGAGATGAGGGAGGGAGTGGAGAGGAGAGAGAGATAGAGAGGAGGAGGAGGAGGGTGGTGATGGTGGTGGGTGGCTGCCGGATTTGGAAGAGGAGGAGGAGGAGGATGAGGGAGGAAGAGAAAGAGTTTGGATTCGGATCGGGGTCAGGTGCGAGTAGGTTTAGAAATACTTAAAAACTCAACTTCAATTTAGGTGTGTGTGTGTGTGTGTGTGTGTGTGTTACCTGAATTGAAGTCGAGTCGGGTTTTGGATCGAGTCGAGTATAATCGGATCGAGTTGGGTCGAGTTACTGGATAACTTAAACTCGACTTGGTTTGAGTTCAGATTGGGCAAAGCCTACTCGGTTTGGACTGACTCACCCATTCGGCTCAATCGAGTTAGGTCCGAACAAGTCAGACAAGTTGAGTTAGTCGAGTCAAATCATCTCGTGTCCAGCTCTATATGTGTGTGTGGGAAATGGTACTACGATGTTGACCTCATGGGAACTTCTCATGAGGTTGAGCTCTGTGGGCCCCACCGTGAAGTGTTTCGAATATCAACACCGTGCATTTGATGAGTTCCCTTTAGGGTGTAGGATATCCCAAAATTCAGACGCATTCGAAACTAAGGTGGGTTATACCATCTAAAATCATGTGAAGACATTTCTAAAACATATAAAATCACTTGATAGGGCTCACTTGAGTTTTGGATGCGGCTGAAACTTGGTCCTACCCCTCATCTAATTGGGACACACACGATGGATGGGCTGGATCTGTGAACCACATCTCAGTAGGCCCAATAAATGATTATGAATGTTTTAATGGGAGGGTAACCCCTCCCAACTGTTGTATATGGTGTGGCCCACCCAAGTCATGGATTGACTTGATTTTTAAGCCACTTGCTCGCCATGGAATGGTGCATCTAACTGATGGGGTAGATGTTTGACACATATCACGATGGGGCCCACACAACTAGACCTCATGGGAAGTTCCCATGAGGTCAACCTCATAGTACCATGTACTATATATATATATATATATATATATATATATATATATATATATATATATATATATTATGTATA
Organism: Magnolia changhungtana; assembly: GCA_030180095.1. NCBI lineage: Eukaryota > Viridiplantae > Streptophyta > Magnoliopsida > Magnoliales > Magnoliaceae > Magnolia > Magnolia changhungtana. The sequence goes on along the minus strand of JASAUF010000391.1, from coordinate 6,098,419 downwards.
ACTGAATGCTAAGTTGCGCACCAGCTCACACGGAACTCGAGTGAACTTTTTTGAGAAGTCATCATACGTGATGTGACTCCAAAATTTGAACGGTCCACATGAAGCATGACACCTCATTAAACCCCCGGGGCTCATTTTTTACTTTGATCCAAAACTTTGGTGGGCCATGAAAAATGAAAACAGTTTCCTCCCTTGATTTGCATTTCTCTTTGTTATGGCCCACTAGAATTTTAGATCATGGTATAAATTTGTCCCTTGGGGTTTCATGGGATTCCGCATCACATGGACCATTCGTGTAACACTCCGTTTTTTTTAAATGGTGGGTTCCACGGTTCCCTATGATGTGGCCCACTTGAACCTTAGATCAACCTCATTTTTGGGCTAATGCCCTAACTTGATCTGGAAAAATAAATGGACAGAGTGGATTCGTCATGTCATCCCTGTGAGGCCCACCGTGCATATAAAAAAAATAAAACAACAAGTGAAGTGCGTCACCACCAAACCTCTTCTCCACAACTCTCTCTCTTTCCTTCTTCTTCGCCATATAGTTGCACACATGAACCCATCCACCATGCATGCCATCATCATGGTGGGACCCACTCTTTAATCTAAACCCCCCAATAGATCCGGACCCTTGAGTAACCCTAGCCCTTGAAATCTTTTGCCTAAAAACGTTTGATGCGGCCCACTAAAGATTCGGATCTTCTTTATTTTTAAGTTCACAATCTATCCTTATCTTGCAAAACTGATGAACAACTTAGATCTCTCTAACCATCACTAGTGGACCCTGCCTAGCCTAACCATCAAAACTGAAAACTTGTGCATCCAACGCAGGTTCCGTTTGAGGCGGAAACTCGTTCCGTTTTTGCAGGCACAACCTTCCTTCTCCATAATGGCTTTTGATCTCCACCGTTTCATAACCTCGGATTCAACCTACATCTTAGTATTGGAAGACATCAACGGATACACCGAGTCGCCTCTTGTAGAAGTATGTTGAACTTCGTATAACTAAAACCGAGTCAGATTGTCTACACATAATTTCTAACCATCATACATGAGATATGTCACACTAAATCAAGTAGGTGATCTTCCCTGTTGAAAATTTTAAGTTAACATATCTTTGATTATTTATTATAAATTAAATTTATTTGATCATTGTCATTAGTTGCATATTATTTTATTTGATTTCTTTGTTGCATATTGTAGAGATAATTTATTTGAGTTGTTAATTGACTTCATTTTATTTATCGTGACGTGCTTAAATTACAATTATTTTCTTATTATTACATGATGAAGAATGTATTTTAATTTATGGGTGCTCTGCCCCAAAAGGATCACCATGTTATTTTTATGGGGTGCTCTACCCAGGGTTATTCTCGAAAGGATCGGCACGGTACGGGTGCTCTGCCCAGGGTCATATCCGAAAGGATCGGCATAGGTGCTCTGCCCTACGCGATTCCCTAAAATGATCAACACACACCGGTGCTCTGCCCTGAGTATTTACCCTAAAAGTTTATCTACCAGGTGCCCTGTCCTGAGTATTTACCCTAAAAGTTTATTCACCAGGTGCTCTGCCGATGGTCATTCCTCAAAATGATCAACACTGGCGCTCTGCCGAGGGTCATTCCCTAAAAGGATTAACATACACGGGTGCTCTGCCTTAGATTGAACCAAAAAAGGATTTTAGATGACTATATTATATTATTTTGCTGTTATGAAAAATAAATTATTATTGTTGTCAGGTAACATGCTGATTCAATACTCGTAATTGATCTTATTTATTTTATTGAGTTGTATTAGTGTTAAAGTAAAATTTTCAATTTTGGGAATGATTTAACCCTACGAGACGTCGCGCTCACACCCGTATAGACTGTTTTGCAAGGTTTGTATATGAAGAATCGGTTGGGCAAGATTGAAGACTTTTCTTATTATTTTATTTAAAGATTTCTTAAGATTCAATGCATTTTGTTATTATTATTATTATTATTTTTATCAATGTAATTAAAGATTTAAGAATTGGTTAGTGGACATTATTAATGACAATGATTATTATAATTTTATTTGCTTTGATTGCCTTGAAAATGCATGAAAATAATGTGGGTTGCGATGTATATTTTGTTTAAATACAACTCACAGTCATGAAACTCGGGTTCGGGCCTGGCCAACTCGGGTACCAAATTTCGGATTGTGACAGATTGGTATCAGAGCTTATGTTTTAGATTTTTATGAGGACCTTTGATATATGTTACACTAATGATTAGATTAAGCCTAAATTAGAATCAATTTGAGAACCTATGATAGAGATTGAATTAGAGATCTAAATATAAGATTTTTTGCTTTTGTGATAAAAAAAATAAAAATAAAATATGAACTTAAAAAACCCTACGTATCTATATGACATCAAATATGATATTAATTAGGCTTGACATTGAACTAACAGTCCAAAACTAGACCCTAAGAAATTTTTAAGAATTTTTAGCCTAGTACGGTGAGTTGGACAACAATAGTAAGTATAAAACACCTGAATTATAAAAATCATAACTAATTAATTATAACTCCTTTTAAGGTGATTCAGAATCTCAGTCGTAGATTAACAAGTGTAGTTTTATAGAAAAATAATACAAAAAAATATAAATCTAGGTTTTTCCTATACCGATTTTAATTTATATATATACTAGTTAGAAATCGTTTACTTCTAGACAGACCCAATTATCCAAATTTTAGAATTTTTTATAAACTTTGGATTTAGCTGAAATTTTATAGAGGTATAATAAACTAATAGATGCATCGTTTTAAAAAGTTTTAGACCAATCTGATATTTTTAAATACCAGAAACAATAGTAGGAACAATATCCTCATAATTTGATTTTTTTTGCACTACAACCTTAGTACATATCACAGCTCTTATTCTCTTGATCTTCATGTGTAAGTCTTTTAGACCATCTAATCTTCCTTACAATCCTACAAAATCTTCAACGTACTTATTATTATATAAAAAAAATTCTTGTCCAATCAATGGTAGATTATATCTGAGCGATACGAGTCACAACACTCCATCATAAACACCTATACTCGATGCCCTTGGGAACAAATTAATTGCGAATAAGTAGCTAAGAGTAACTAGGTAAGCCTTAAGAGATCCTTAAGCCTTGGTAGATTATTAGGTATGATAGAGTTAGTAAAAGAGTTAGACCTGACCGAGATCACACGTTAGCCTACTACAACTAAGAATATGAAGATCACATTGCACATCTATGCTGAGCACCTCAACTCCAGTACCAGTATGATTTTCACTTTCACCCTGATAACTGCTATATTTAGGGACTCAAGGAGCATCTGCGCCTTAACATCAACAATTGCCTGGTCTCCGTTAACCATTGAGTCAAGAACCCACACCTCGGTAAGTCTACCGGCCACCTCCATAGCATACGCCACCATCCATGCACCGACAATCTTCATTTTACTCTTCAGCACAACCATTCCTTGAGCTCATCTCCGTCGTATCCAGAAGGATTGCCACAACAATTTCGACAATTACATCAACGACCTCCACCATGGTTACAATAGCAAGGGCCATCCACAAGATATTCTAGGACCACCTCAGCAGCCACATCAACAAGTTAGACCTCCTGGCATCAACAGACATGTCCAAGGAGCCATGCGCCACGACCTCAAACCCATGTATACACCTAGCCACGACGCCACTTTCAAACAATATAATTCAACTTTATGAGGATACATTGCCACGTCGACAATCTCAGCAACTACATCAACAATGACAACAGTGGCAACATCATAGGTCTTCACGATGCTCACGTCAACCCAAGGATATATTACCACACCACAATAGGAGGAGCAAATTTCAACACTCGGGTATGTCAGCCACCATTTAAGAAAATGATAAAACTAGAGGAAACACCAATGCAAGCACCGTAAATTACATACACTCCACGAGATTCGATGATAAACATTATTTTAGTAAATTTTGGGGACGAAATTTTGTTAAGGGGGGTAGAATGTAACATTCTGTTTTTTTAAAACGGTGGGTTCCACTGTTCCCTATGATGTGGCCCACTTGAACCTTGGATAACCTCATTTTTGGGCTAATGCCCTAACTTGATCGGGAAAAATAAATGGACCGAGTGGATTCGTCATGTCATCCCTGTGGGGCCCACCGTGCATATAAAAAAACAAAAAAAAATCAAAACAACAAGTGACGTGCTAACGCACATCACCACAACCAAACCTCTTCTCCATGACTCTCTCTCTCTCTCTCTCTCTCTCTCTCTCTCTCTCTTTCTCTTTCCTTCTTCGCCGTACAGTTGCGCACATGAACCCATCCACCATGCATGCCATCATCATGGTGGGACCCACTCAATCTAAACCACCCAATAGATCCGGACCCTCGAGTAACCCTAACCCTTGAAATCTTTTGCCTAAAAACCTTTGATGCAACCCACTAAAGATTCAGATCTTCTTCGTTTTTAAGTTCACAATCTATCCTTATCTTGCAAAACTGATGAATAACTTATATATCTTTAACCATCACTAGTGGACCCTGCCTAGCCTAGCCATCAAAACTGAAAACTTGAGCATTCAATGCAAGTTCCGTTCGAGACGGAAACTCATTCTGTTTTCGCAGGCACAACCTTCCTTCTCCATAATGGCTGTTGATCTCCACCGTTTCATAGCCTTAGATTCAACGTACATCTTAGTATTGGAAGACATCAACAGATACACCGAGTCACCTCTTGTATAAATATGTTGAACTTTGTATAATTAGAACCGAGTGAGACTGTCTACACGTAATTTCCAGCCATCATACATGAGATTTGTCACACTAAATCAGGTAGGTGATCTTCCCTGTTCAAAATTTTAGGTTAACATATCTTTGATTATTAATTAATATTAAATTTATTTGATCATTGTCATTAGTTACATATTATTTTATTTAATTTTTTGGTTGCAATTATAGAGATAATTTATTTGAGTTGTTAATTGACTTCATTTTATTTATCATGGCATGCTTAAATTACAATTATTTTCTTATTATTTTATGATGAAGAATGTATTTTAATTTACGGGTGCTTTGCCCCAAAAGGATCACCATGATATTTTTATGGGGTGCTCTGCCCAGGGTCATTCCGGAAAGGATCGACACGGTACGGGTGCTCTGCCCAGGGTCATACCCGAAAGGATCGGCATGGATGCTCTGCCCTGGGCGATTCCCTAAAACGATCAATACACACGAGTGCTCTGCCCTGAGTATTTACTATAAAAGCTTATTCACCAAGTGCTCTACCGAGGGTCATTTCCTAAATGGATTAACACCGGTGCTCTGCAGAGAGTCATTCCCTAAAAGGATCAACACACACGGGTACTCTGCCCTAGATTAAACCAAAAAAAGATTTTAGATGACTGTATTATCTTATTTTTTTATTATAAAAAATAAATTGTTATTATTGTCAAGTAACATGCCGATTCAATATTTGTAATTAATTCTATTTATTTTATTGAGTTGTATTAGTGTTAAAATAAAATTTTCAATTTTGGGAATGATTTGACCCTACGAGCCGTCGCGCTCACACCCGTATATACTGTTTTGTAGGGTTTGTATATGAAGAATTGGTTGGGCAAGATTGAAGACTTTTCCTATTGTTTTATTTGAAGATTTCTTAAGATTCAATGCATTTTGTTGTTGTTGTTATTATTATTATTATTATTATCAATGTAATTAAAGATTCAAGAATTAGTTAGTGGATGTTATTAATGAAAATGATTATTATAATTTTAGTTTTTTTGATTGCCTTGAAAATGCATGAAAATAATGTGGGTTGCAATGTATATTTTGTTTAAGTACAACTCACAGTCCTGGAACTCGAGTTCGGGCCTGGCCAACTCAGGTATCAAATTTCAGGGCGCGACAGTTCGGATTAGATGCCATGACACGTGTGCAAAGATGTGCACTTGCATAAGAGCGCATGCCTCTCTCTCTCTCTCTCTCTCTCTCTCTCTCTCTCTCTCTCTCTCTCCTATATATATATTATATATATATATATATATATATCAACTTGACTTAAAACTTTCGCGGCTACTAAAATTTTGGTGCGACAAGTGTTCAATACCCATTGTTTCTTGCGTGGTATACTTGAGCTCACCTAATTTTTGGGCTCATTGCTAAAATAATCCAATAAAATAGATGGGCAAAGTGAATAAAACACACATCATGGTTGGGGCCATTGAGCTTTGACACCAGCTAGCTGGCTGGTGTTCGGGTCACCTGCCGAACCGCGTCCCTGAAAGTCAGGCATGTTTGAGGGGGTGACTTGGGTTGGACTTGAACGAATCCAAGTAGATTTGGACAAGTCAGCAATCTATGCAAATGGGTCAGACCAATGAACTCTATAAATGATTCTGGATTTGAATTTGGGTCCTTACAGTATCCAAATTGTGAGATTGGACAGGCTAGAAACCACTCAAGGTAGACCTGATCCAACTATATATTCCCCAACTCGACTGTTAAGTAGAACAGATACATATGGACCCCACCATAACCCCAATGATGGCAACATGGACCCAACCAATCCTAACCATAGTCAGGATATTAACTAAAGTTAACTGCCAGTATGGCAAGAGGGGAAAATCAATATCATTGCCTAACTTTTTATAAAAGTAAACGAATAAAACTATTTTTAGAAAAATAAAATTGACAAAAATTAGAAAAGTGAAAAAGAAATGTTTTCCATTTCTAAGAGCTTTTGGAGAAAGAACATAATGATTTGTAAGGATTTTAAAAGAAAAAATAATAAAAGAGTTTGCAAAAGGCGGGCCGTCCTCCCAAGCTCTTGGACTCTTAAACATGTCAATGGATAGCTTGAAAGGAGAGGTGGCTTAATTGTCCTAATATAGAAATTGCAGCCAGTCACCGACGCAATTGGTTAACTGGTCGAACTTCCTAAATGGTGAGCAATGTATTTTTGGATTTTGGATTGATCATTAAGCTTTTAACATTGTAATGAAAAATAGCACTGACTTACTATTGAATTCTCCAGTTTTTCATGTCTTGATAACTTAATATAGTTTTTCAGAGGTACGTGAATCGGGAACAAATAACATACGCAATTGAGTTTGAATGGGGGTGGATGATATGCATTTGAAATCCAAATATCTTATTTGGATGAGACTAAATGGGAGGAATTGGGAGGCCTTATAATTTTTAGAAATATTTTTGTAGGAATATATGTGATATCTCGCATTAGCTTTAATGTCACAAACTAGTATGTGTGTGTGTGTGTGTGTGTGTGTGTGTGTGTGTGTGTGTGTGTGTGTGATATTTGTTAGAATGATTGTAATGAGCCAATTGAAATATATACTTTACGAAAAATTGAGAAAATGGAAAATTTTGAACTTTGAGTGAGCTATAAACATAAGGATTACAAACAAGTAACTTGTCAATGTATTTTTAGCTATCCACTTAGATGATAGTTTGAATAATTCTATTGGTGTGATTTTAATGATATAGCTGATTACTAGATTATTTTGAAGTGTCATCAACGTGCAACATCCATGGCAGACATGTGCATAGCGACACCTTTGCTTACTTGTGCGACTATTCAAGGGAGTCCAAAAGGGCATTTAATCACATTTACTTCCAAATCTGTCCCATTTATTCATGCAACTCTCATAGGTATATTTACTCTCATTTATTTTATTTTCTTGCATTTATTTTCATTTAAATGCTTTCATTTAAATGCACCTCAAAGGTCAATACTCTCCATTTATGCTTAATTCCATTCAATAGCTTATATTTGAGAAATGCAATTGGAGGTAAATAAATTGAGAGTAAATGATTTGCTCAATTATATTTGGATGGAAATACATTTGAAATTCAAATATTCTATTTAGATAGGAGGAATTGGAATGCATTAGAACTTTTCAATATATTCACAACACTATATATTATATCTTAAATCAGCTTTAATATATCAAATGAGTGTACATATGTGATAATTAATAGAATGATTGTAATAAACCCAATGAAATATATATAGCCGTAAAAAATATAAAAATTTTGAAACTTGGGTGAGTGGCAATTGTAAAGATTACAAACAAACAACTCGTCAACATATTTTAACAATTCATTTAGATGGGCAACCCTTGGACGGTTTGGATAGTTCTATTAGTATGATTTTAGTGATGTAGAAAACAGTTAGATTCTTTTGCACTATCATCAATGTGTCACATGTATGGTACACATGTGCATAGCAACACCCTTTATTTACTGGTGCGAGACATTTCACCCCATTTACTTACAAATATTCTCACAAAGAGATGATTTCATCTACATGCCCATTTATTCTTTCATTTTCATGCATTTACTCACATACTAACATACCTTAAATATATGTAATTTGTCTCAATTTACTCCCAATTCCTCTCATTTACTGTCATTTACTACCATCTAAACAACTTACCTCCATTTTCTCTATTCAAGCAATAAGCCAATTAATACCGATTCAACCCGCATATAAATATCTCGCATCGGGATCCTCTTAATCTAGACCTTAGTCTAGGCCTAACCTAGCTCCGGTCATTGATCACATACACAATTATCATGCATTTAAGCTATGTATGGCCCACCATAATGTGTGAATGCTATCCAACTATATTTTAGGCATCTATCCTAAAAATGCTACCTCATTTATAATATAAGTGGGCCACACCAAAGACAATAATGGGAGGCATGGTGATGCTTACCATAGTAACTTTCACAAGAAATGCGGAGTCAACATGTTGTGAATGTGACATCTAACATAGTCATCAGGTGCCGTCCCATAGAGATAAAAGGGACACAACAGAACTTAGGTCATTCCTCAGGCGTGCTGGACCAAATGAATACATTGGTTTTACGTGTGGTTGTACGTGCATTACTCCTGCAGTGGACCATAGCCGAGTGTTAGGATCATGATGACTCATGGGATGTAGATGGACATGAAGATGCCACGTACTTCTCACGGGTGGGCCCCACAGCGAGAACGTTGGGTAGTTACCGTACATTCAGCCATATAATCTGAGAACGGATTGGCTACTCCCCCTGCCACTAGCCAATGGCTAGTGGTCAGTGCTCTGTGGGCCCCACCATGATGTATGTGTTTCATCCATGCCGTCCATATATTTTCCTAGATCATTTTGTGCTATGGACCCAAAGATGAGATATGTCCCAATCTCAAGTGGACCACATTACAGGAAAAAGTGTTGATTGAACTTAGACCATTAAAAACTTTTTGGGGGCCATAAAAGTTTTGGATCAAGCTGATCTTTATTTTTTTCCCTTCATATAGGTCTGTATGACCTAATCTACAGATTGGATGTCAAATAAAAAGTACAGGGAGCCTTAGGAGGATTTTAATGGTGGATATCCAATCACTATTGTTTTCATGTGGTGTGGTCCATTTGAGATTTATATCCCTCTCATTTTTTAGATCAAGACCTAAAATCATCTTTAAAAATGGATGAACGGAATGGATAAAAGACATACTTGATAGTGGGGCCCGCAGAGCACCGACCACTAGCCACAGGGCTAGTGGCAGGGGGAGTAGCCAATCCGTTTCCATATAATCTAGTGTAGTTGTACGGTTGGAGTTTGCTTAGCCCTACGTGCGGACAATGAAGTAATCACATGCAATTTGAATTGGTCGAAATGGAATAGCATCCACAACCTGAGTGGAGTCCACAGATCCAAGATCTAAACCGTTGATCTGATGATATCCACTTAGAATGGCGGTTAATGTCGTTAATGCCCGAAAATTGACAGCAACGCAGTACAACGGTCCACCTTCAATGGAATATGGACCGTTAGATCATTTTAATATTACAATCAAAGAGATTTAGAAGATCTGGATTATTAAAAACTGTGAGCCCCACTTGTACATTTCTTCATTATTTTCAATCGCTATATGCGAACACAAACGCATCACATGTGCCAACGAGGCACATGTGTGTGCGAATGTGAAATTCACAAGGTCCTTAAATGCTCCTTATCCCAGAAATCTGCGCTGTCCATTTACACGGTGGGCTACTAGTAATAATAAATGGACGGTTAGAAAATAAGATGTGTGTGTTTCTCACCTCATGAGTGGGACGACCTAATTCTTTTGTATCGTATGGAACCGACGGGTTAATATAATGAACGTTCCAGATCCCACACAAATAGGCTGTGCTGGCACGTGTGATGCGTTTGTGGTCGGCGCTTGAGGTTGCAAGAATGGAAAAGCACTGTGCGAAGCCCTCTATCCAATGAAAACGACGCCACGTGGCAACTATACGTGTCAGTTTCAGACTCAGGTAAATCATCCGCGGTCACGTGTCTGAACTCGATGTGGGGCTGCTGGCGGGCCGACATCCACGGCCACTGGTCTACCCTTTCGGTCGGCCTGGAACCGGCTACTTATCTGGGACTTGCCACGTGTCCGATGGGAGTGGCTGATGTTGACACGTGTAAAGCCTCTACTGGAGATTCCCCGAATCGGTTTGGCCTCTTTTTGGAACTATTTTATTTATCGGGAGAGGCGTTTTTGGTACTCGGGCTGTGTAGGACGCTTGATATGCGTGTACTTAGAAATTGTACACGTGGAATATATTAACTCCAAATAAAATGACCAAATTGTGGAACCTACTGTTTTTAAGTTGGAATATAAAAATTAGATTTTTATGAACGATCATGACCTCTGATTCGTGGACACTTGTTAGTGAAAATAAGACCATTGAAAATCTTTTATTTTTAACCGTCCAAATGATGTCCATCAATCTGAGAGTAAGATGATTAAATAGGGCATGAGTTTTGGCTCATAATAGATCTAGAATGGAATCTATGATTATGCAGTCTGATTCGAAGTAATGTTTGCCACGTATGCGATTTCCAATTATTTTCTTAGTGTCTGCGTATCATCTATCACCCTCCGCCAGAGTATAAAAACCTTTCAATTTTCTGGGAGTTGGAGACGCGACCAAGGCATATTTGGGGACTCGCGCGGGAGAAAGAACCTTCGGAGTAGGTAGGGATTCGCTCATCCCAGTGGTGGGCCCCACTTTCGTCCCAACAGCGAAATCGTAGGAATGCCAATCGAACTCGCTCGATGCGCAGACTGCACTCGCTTCACGTGGGAAACCAAGGCAGACATGTGCACATGTGAAAAATCCCAGCCACTCGTTGAGTTCCCGAATGTGTATGACATATCTGAAAAGCTGGCCTACATAGATCAACAGGTGGGCCATACCCGTGTAAAATAATCAATAGACACTAACCAATGGTTCGGATTCTTTGAACATATTTCGACTAACTAATAATCATAATTTTGCAGGATTTTAGATGGATGGGATGTTTACAACGAAGCGGATTTCCGGGAAAGCCTTTCACGGGAAGTTCCTGCACTGGTAACCTGGTCGGGGGCAACGTGATGTTTGTGAGAAATCTATTTTGTCCATCAAGTTTTTTAGCTCATTTTAGTCCTTGAGACAAAGATTGAACAGGATCCAAGACTCGAGTGCCCCGCACAAATGGAAAACGTGGTTAGGAAAATTTCAACCATTGAAACCTCCTTGGACTAGACAGCGATGTTTACCGGCCATCCATACCGTTCATAACGTCATTCCGACTGGGATGAACTGAAAAAACAAATATTATCCTGATTCCAAACTTATTTAGTTCTACGATTATTTCGACCATGGACGTTCAATCCTCTTGTTTTCGGATCACTTGAGTCTTGGATCAGGTTTATTTTTGGACTCATGCCGTAAAATGAGCTTAAAAAATGAATGGACAAGTAGATTTATCACAAACATCTCAGTGGGCCCCAACTAAGTTTCCGGCATAGGATCTTCCTATGAAAGGCTATGGCAGGAAATCCGCTTCCTGTTCAAAAGGAGTATTTTATTAATGTACCCAAGGAGGATTTAATCTCAACGTGTAATTCATACTGATGGGTTAAAAGGAGTGGGTACTCATTTACTAAGGGCTCGTTTGGATTATCTATTAATACAACAGTGATGCCATGTAACTTATGATATATGAGTAAGGATTATTATTATTATGATAGGTGGAAGTAAAATAGAGTAATGGCATTATACAATATATATGTGGTAGCTCCACCTACGAGGTATAAGACACTTTCTCTAATTAGATACATTTGGATGTAATTTCATCAATACATTTTATAATCACGATATGTCCCAAAAAATGAAAAAATCCAAAGCTCAAGAGACGCACATTATAAAATGTATTAGGGACAATGATTGATGCTCACTGTTGAAACCTTACAACAGTCCGGTAGGATGTTTATTTGCCATCCAACTTATTTATAAGGTCAAACAAACTTAGATGAAAGGAGAACACAAATATCAACTTGATCCAATATTTCTGTTGAACCCAGGAAGTTTTCAATGGTAGGCGTTCAATCTCCACTACTGGTTGTGGTGGGTCTATTTTTACTTTGGATCTACTTTATTTTTTTGTCTCATTTCATAAAATAATCACATAAGATGGATGGACAATGTGGGTATAACACATACAATATTAAATGAACCTCCGTTAATCCATGTCCTGCGGTGATTTAGAAAGGTTGCTATAATTTGATAGTGAGCAATATTCAATAAAAAAATGAGATGTAATGATGTGAGTTTTACATCGCATTATTGTAGTAGTCAATGGTCCAAACAAACCAGAAATAAGTTAAAATTTTAGCCTTAACCCTAACCCACAATCCATTGCCATGAGGCTAACCTAACCCACTTAAAATGATAGCAAATTAGTTGTGGCCTAACGTCACCCAAGACTGTGTGGCCCTTATTGTGGGGCCCTCCTTGATGTATGTATCCTATATCCATTGCCATCCATCCATTTTTCTAGACTAATTTAGGCATGAGCCCAAAAATAAATTAAATCTAAATCTTAGGTGGAGCATACTATTGGCAAAAGTGGTGATTGAACGTCACACTATAAAAAAAATTCCTAACCCCCACCGCAATGTTTCCTATATGTTTATTTGCCCAGCAGTGGTGATTGAACATCACACCATTAAAAAAAAAATCCCAAGGCCCACCGTAATGTTTCCTATATATTTATTTGCCACCAACATGTTGATAAGGTCACATATACCAAGATGAAAGAAAAAAAAAAAATCAAATAGCACCTTGATCCAAAACTTTTGTGGCCCATAATAAGGTTTTAGTGATCCATCACCATTGTTTCCTATGGTATGGTTCACCAGAGATTTGAATCTACTTCATTTTTATGCCCATACCATAAAATGATTTGAAAAGACCGATGGATGGTGTGGATATAGAATAAATGCATCAAGGTGGGCCCCGCAGTACAGGCCGCGCCATCATGGGCAAGGCCACTTAAAATTTATCAAATCAAAGCCTGACCCCACCATGCTTATTTTATGTAATTAGGTTGGGCTTGACCAATAGCTTGACCGAGCAACGCTAAACTTGGATTTAAGAACATAATATGGAGCTAAAGGTATGCTGAACACTACTTTGAATTTGTTTGGACAGGCTACAAAAATGGTTCATTTTGTTTTATTTAATGACCTCTAATATACACTTATGATTGAGTTTTTTTTTTTTTTTTTGTTAGAGATCTAATACATGATAATGATTAATTAAAATGTGCTGAACTCATACCAACTTATACAAGTGAATACATACCAACTTGTTGTCGACCCGAATATATTTTATGTCAGGTAACTCATTCTGAATTGCGAGATACGCCCGATCTAAGGTCCGACGGTTCGAATCACCTCTGTTGTCGACCGGGCCTTTTCTGATCCATCTTAGCCATGTAACTGTCCGCGACCCGCTCTACATCATTAGCCCATTGATAAGTTATATGGGTGGGTCAGGTTGTGTAGGGCTCAACCCTAGCTAGGGCTATTTGTAGGGTCTACATTGAGTTGAACCGAGTCTAACCTCAGCTCGACTCGGCTCAACCACTGGCTGACCCCAGCTCGAACTCGGCTTGGCTCGGTCCTCATGCTGGACTGGCTAGCTCGGCTCAGCTTGTTCAGCAACTCGAGTGAGTTTGAAGCGAGTTCGCCTGTGCAACATTTTCACAAACACATGGACTACACCTTCAAAATCTCATCGTATGTAAAACAACACCAGCGGTTTTACAACTATTTTATCAAACACCTTCTGAACAGCATAAAAATCAAGAAAAAAAAATGATATTTGTCTCATATACATATCTTCCTTGCCATCAACCACACTTCGTTGAGTCATTTCATCAAACACTTGGTGAGCAACATCAATATCAAAGTAACCTAGTCATCGAACTGGTTCGATCCAAGTTCGATTCGAGTTGGGTTCGATCCAAGTCAAGTCAAGTTGGGGCCAACTCGAACTCATTTTTTAGCTCAAAAAATCAGCTTGACTCGGCTTGAACTTAGCTTCAAACCAAGTTGAATCGAGCTTTTTCAAGTCGAGTCAAGCGAGCTAACCGAGCTTGCTCGGTTCGTGTTCACCCCCTAGCTATTTGCTTAAATAAGCTGCATTTTCTAATAGAGACTGATATACTTGAGACATTGTCACCCACACTTGTTTTCAACTATGAGGAGAGTTGAATTAGCCACTGTAGGACCCACATATAAAGATGGTCTCACGATTGTAAGCGTCCATCTTCTTAAGATTGCTTTATTTGAGCCAGAGTTCGGAATCACTCCAGATGGATGGCTGTGAAGGTCTATCAATGGAATTTATTTTCAACCATTGATGATATTCATTTTCAACTAGTTCGACGCCTCCGATAATGCTTATGGGCAATATTCAGAGTGATTTTTTTTTATATTTATTATTATTTTTATTATTATTTATTATTATTATTTTTTTGCGCATAGCCCATTCACAGCATCCCCACATGATGGACGGTTTCAATAATTCCAACATCTCTACAAATGAGTGATAGATGAGCATTTAGAGCACACTGCATGATCCCCATCATACTTAGAGAAAAGAACGGTCCTCGAACATCTTGTAGTTGGCGTCCTGATTTAAAGCCATGCTTGTGTAATGGGTTCACATGGTGTGCTTATCTGCATCATCGAAAGAGTCGGCCCAGCGATTTGACGGTTTGACACATTTGATTCACTTTCCGTGTATTGCTTGTCCATGAAATTTTGCACATGAGTAGCAGAGATTGAGATGAATGTGTGGAAAGACTAAGAGCAGTGAGGAATTTGAAAGAATGCATTACTATTAGATGACTAAATCCCAGATTTGACAGAAACTATGCCAGAATCCAGGCCATTCATCAGGTGGGGAACATGGCCAAGCCCTAGACTAAAAATAATATTGTTTATGAATCGTGCACGGGTCAATGATATGGAAAAAAGAGGATAGTTAGGCAGAAAATCAAATAGTCTAAGATCAATGTACATGTGCGGCTCACTTGAAGAGAGCAATACCATATATTTTAATATATATATATATATACACATGGCATTTTCACAACAAGCACTACCTAATCAATGGCCCGTATTCGAGAGATTGCGATGTCCAACATAGAAACAAGGCCTTGCATGGGATCTATAATGTAGGGGTTTGTATTCCATGAAAGGATATGAGTGATAAAATAAGAAAGAGGTCATCATCAAATTAGCTTACTCTTAATCTGAAGAGTAAATAAAATTATAGAGAGGAAATTGAGATGGTTTGATCATGTGCAACAAAAGATCATGGTCAACTTTAGTGTTAAAAATGGAGGGATAATTAAAGGTATGTTTGGTTTTCAATTATAATAGCAAATGGATGTAGATGGGTAATAATTATTTAATCTTATAATTGTGTAATGACATTAGTTAATGTCGGCAAGGTTGATTTTACTACATTGTTTGTTTCATGTAGAAATCACTGTAATAATTATTGTTTTATAATTTGATAATATAATGATTATAATTTATTTTTACTTATTTTATAAGTGCATGACTCTCGATTTTACAAACTATAATTCTTATTTAAAAAAACACCTAAAAATAATAATGATAACTCATTTACCCTACTATGTTATAGGAAATTGGGAAACCAAACATGCCGAAAATGTATATACATTGAAGCCGTAAGAGGAGACTCGAAGGCATGTTCACTCATTAAAATGGGATTCGTGAACCAACTGTTGCATTTTGTAATAAAAATAAAATTTTAAAATAAAAGTTATTTTAAGAAAGTAAATAAATATGTTAATTATTTAAATTTTCCATAAATATAGTGTATACTCAGTCAATAAGAAAATAGGTTTTTGCTTCTACAACTAAGGTTCAAATCTCCTTAGGGTCTAGTTGATTTTCCAACTCAATTGTGATTACCATGTAAATAGGTAATAATTGTTTACATAGGTAATTACCGCATCATTCCCCATGCAGATGTGACAACTTATTTTTTTAACACTTAAATCGAAAATTTTATGAAATCAATGTAGGGCCCATCGTGATGTATATAACTTATTCACACCATTCATTTGTTATGTCAGCTGAATTAAGGGCATGCGTAAAAAAAAATGAAGCAGATTCAAAGCTCAAGTGGACCACACCAAAAAAAATAGCGGGAATTGAATGCCTACCATTAAAAACTTCTTATGGCTCTTAAAAGTTTTGGATCAAGCTGAAATTTGTGTTTTCCCCTCATCCATGTTTGCGTGACCCTATGAATGGGTTAGATGATTAAAAAAACCTCAATGTGGGCCCAATGAAAGGAAATACTTTCAACGATGGACGAATTAAGGCCACTGTTTCCTTTCATGTGGGCCATTTGAGTATTGGATCTGCCTCATTTTTTTATTCATGCCCTATAATGTTCAAATATAGTAGATCGATGGTGCAGATATATCATATACATTACGGTGGGGTCCACATATTTAAGTCAACAGTACAGTGGGCCTTAGGAAGAATTACTCTCACATTTTCAAACAAGGGGAAAAAAGTAATAATAACTTATTTACCATGATTTACATGTATCATGGAAAATCAAACAGGCCCTTAAGGACGGATGCACTTGCAGATTTCTTTTGTTTGCACTTGCTAGATCTATCAAAAAACTGGTAGATTTGATTGTTACATTATATTTTTCTTTTATATATCTTCTTTATGTTCTGGATTGTTATTTTTCCAACACCAACCCCAAGGAGTAGTGGCCATAGTTTTAGTCACATCGATAGCATTAGGAGTGGGTTGGTTGAACTGGGCTATGCCACTCCCTCCCCTTCTCAAAACATAAGGAAAAGACTGGAAAATAAAAAATATATATATAAAATGACACCTAAGCTAACTTTATGATAAGTTTTAGTTAGCGTTGGACTTATAAATGCAATTAATGTCAACTCTAAAGTTCAAAATATCTATATGATTGGTTTTTTTAATAAAAATGATAATTTTTAATAAATTATTTTTATCAAATAAATAAATTCATGGAAGGCTCATAAATCACCCTCATAGACTTCAATAACTTAAATCTAGGGTTCAGAAGAAAAATATGTTTAAAAAAAAAGAAAAAGAAAAGTATTTAAACAAGGCAAAATCACAAAAACTTGAATTGACTCGCCTGAACTCGTCCGAGTCTCGATCGAGTCAGACTAGTTACCAAACTATGACAGTAATGATGACACTAATGATGATGATGATGAGCAATTATATTAACACCATCTACTCTTTGAATTACTAAATATAGATTTTCCTTTCTTTCTTTCTTTTTTCTTTTCTTTTTTTTTTTTTTTTATGTTTTTTAAGTCCCATGGAATTTGTTAATGGGCGTTTTGCTGTGGGCCCATTTTGACAGCTCTTCCAAGCCATTCATTTAAAAAATAATAATAATAATAATCAATTGTCTTGTCCAAATGGGCCATGTGTGCATTGGATCCATCTCATATACATCACTTTCTTAGGATGTATTCTATGCAATATATTGTCTTTGTCTTGACATTTCTTTCATGTTTTTATAATGTATTTGACCTTTTTGGGGGGGCGGGTGTATGATATCATTCCTTACTTCATCGATGTGTGGTAGATGAGATTCATGGAAAAAATGCAACATACAGCGGCAGGTGTAGCTTCTGTTCCACTCAGTAATGCATGCACTCTGTCCCATCCTTGGATGATCCAAACCGTTCATATTGTCGACCCCACGGCAGATGGGAGACCACTTCAAAATGACCCCACATGTTGATTTTAATGGCCGGATTCGATCCTGGTTAAATTTGGACATTGGTTGCATTTGTCTCCTTTCCCATGACGGCTAGGATCATCTGATTGATGAGATTAGGGTATGGCCCATCCGATAATGGGGCCCACCAGATGGATGCCTTTGGTTTCAAAAATCGGGATCCACATGTGCCGTTGCTGGGTCAAATATAAAAGCGCACTGTGTCCGTTGATCCTGTACAATGTGGAAGCATCCTCGGCGTTGAAGTTGGTGCATGCGGGGCCCATGGTTCAGTGATCCCTGCCAATCATCTATTTTTGGCCCATGAGGAATGGACCATGTCCCATCCTACCCGCCAATCTCGGGCATTTCCTCAGCTTAACGTGGACCATTGCTGTATTTCTTTTCCTGACCGTCTATTTCACAGGACATAAACAAAAAGGGATCCAGGATATATTTAACGATTGGTCCATCACCATGGTGGCCCGTCATATCAACGGCCGAGATCGTCCATCCATGGGCCCACTTGAAATAAAATGAAAACGCGAGTACATATTGCATGTAACACCTCCATTGGAAAAGACTCATATCGACAGGTCCACGTCCCTTTCGGGTCCCTTTGTCAGTGGAAGCATTTGAGAGGCTGAGGATGCTGGGAATCGCTCAAACCATCACTTTCTTTATGTAGAAATGTTAGTTGTAGTTTTTACAAAACGGCAAGGTTCCATGGCCACCCTATATTTCTACTTTTGGACGGTTATGATTTCACATCAACTAGGGGGAATAATACAAAGAGGCTGCGATCATGAGGATTCGCAAGGTGGGCCACCTACCCATACTTAAACAATTAAATGAAACAAAAGCGGATATTTGATACTCTGGCGGAGTGTGACGCTGGATACGCAGGCACTCAGAAAGTGTCCACGTGGCAACTATAAATTGTGGGACCCGCTGTAGTTCAATCAAACCCCAAAAGTAAATTGTTTGGGCAATTTCTAACCTTTGTTTGGCTGACAGTTTGTTGAAATGGGACCGTTGGATATTTTTAATTTTTAACAGTCCAATACATGCCCATCAATCAAGTAGTCAAATAATCAGATTACGGTGAATTTTGGTTCCGGATACATCTAAACTGGATCCCATAGTTTGGACGGTTAAATTTAATTAATTGTATGGCAAGAGTTTAATTTGTATTGTATGAGCGTATCATCCATCACACTCGGCCAGAGTATCAAAGTTTTTTTTTCCGGAAGAGAAAAGCTAACGTATGAATAGTGCGGACTGCGGACAGTGGATTTTTTTATATGATCTTCGACACGATGATTTGGGCGCCATACTCGGGCTTTTGGATTGCACATATGATGCCCCTATATTATTGATCTTAACCGTTGATCTGATGGAACTGCTAATGGATGGGCTTTATTCTAAATTTTTCTCGAAAATAGAAATCCTACCCTTCAAATAGAGACATTCAAATAGACGGTTAGTAACAAAGATACCACAAGGGTGAAGATGAAGATCAAAAGTACACCAGATTCTTAGTGGGATATCTGATCAGGGAGATTTCAAGGCGTGATACGCCCAGGATGTGGCCCAAAAACCAATGGTCAGGATCGTCGGAGAATACGCGAGTGATCCGTCCATGTCCTCGGGTCGGGTATCATACACTTCCTTATCGTCAGGATTGGGCTGCTTTATCGTGCGTGATAGACACGACAGATCGTCCTTCAAGTAAACTTGGATTTATTGCAAACAAGTGGATGAGATTTGGTCCGTTTATTAGGTGTGCCTTTGTCGGGATAATTGCTTCCGAACTGAGGTGTATATGAGTCCAGCCGAGCCAAGCTTTGCCCAGCTCAAGCTTGACTTGGCCTGCTTGAGCCTCAGCTTGTGCTCGACTCAACCTTCGAGCTCAGAACAATAGCTCTTGTTTAGCTCGGCCGAGTTCGAGTAAAGTTCGAGTCGAGTTTTCGAACTGACAGAGGAGGAAGAGAGGGAGGAAGATGGGCCGTCAGCCGTGCGTCAGTACGGTCGTGCGGGTAAAAGAGGATGAGAGAGAGAATAGAGAGAGGGGGGGAGGATCTTCGCCGGCTGAACTAACAGAGAGGGAGGAAGATGGCCGTGCGGTAAGAGAGCATGAGGAAGAGTCGAGAGAGTAGAGAGAGAGAGAGAGAGAGAGAGAGAGAGAGAGAGAGAGAGAGAGAGAGCTTTGCCGGTCGGATTGACAGAGAGGGACGAAGAGGTAGGGTAGGGTTAGGGTCGTGCGGGCGGGATGTATTTTGAAAAGGGGGGTAGGTTTTTTTTTTTTTTTTTTTAAGGGTATATATACCTTGTACTGAGTTCGAGTAGTATTCAAGTTGAGCCGAGTCGAGCTAGGTCCAGCTCAGACTCGACTTGAAATGTTTCGAGCTTCCAAAAAATGGCTCGACTCGGTTTGAACGGAGTTTCGATCCGAGTCGAGTCGAACTTTTTCGAGCCGAGTCAAGCGAGTTACCGAGCTTTCGCTGCTCGTGTACAGCTCTACTCTTGAACCAATCATAGTCATAGCCACTAGATGCGTACCATTGGTTTTCTTTCTCTTTTTTCTGCCTCGTCATCCCATAGAAATTGTCAATCTTATCTTTAACATTGGATTGCTTGCCACCCCTGACCACAGGAAGTTCCTCCAGTCGGAAGCTAGATGGGGCCCACTCTAATGTTTGTGAAAAATCCACCCGTCCATCTGTTTTTCCAGCCCACGTTAAGACGTGTTTAAAAAATGAGGTGGATCTAAAACTCAAGTGAGCCACACGACAAGTTAAAGTGGGTAGGTAAATGCTACGGTTGAAACTTTCCTAGGGCCCACTGGGATGTTTATATGCCATGCAAACCATTCATAAAATCGTAGCCACTGGGATGAACTAAAACCACAAAAATATTGGCATGGACTCCAAAAGTTCTGTGGCCTCAAAAATGTTTCAATGGTGTCCTCTCAATCTCTATTGTTTCATGTCTATGGCCCATTTTGGATCTTCCATATTTTTAATCTAATGACCTAACATGAGCTGGCAAAAATAGATGGGCGAGGTGGATTCCTCACAAATATCACAGTGGGCCCCACCTAGCTTTCCCAAACATGGATCGTGGGCAATTCACATCCTAACATTGTACAGTTTTTACACATTAAATGCTCCACTTGGTGTGGATTTAAAGTTGGGCCGCCAAAGCGTTCGGTTCTATCTTGGCACACGGGTTTAAATATGTTTAGTTGGGAGTGGGTTTTATTATCCCATGGATCATCCCAACCTCCTGTCTGGGATTCACATATGGTATGGGTTGTGAAGCCCCTTCTTGGAATTAGCGATGGGGAAGGGTTTCTGCAATTTACTTTAGATTTCGTGTGGCTAGTGGTCGGTGCTATGTGGACCCCACCATGATGTATGTGTTTTATCCATGTCATCCATCCATTTTGAAATATAATTTTAGGGCTTGATTCCAGAAATGAGGTAGATATAAATCTCAAGTGGACCACACCATGGGAAAATAGTAGTGATTGACTTACACCATTAAAAACCTCCTAGGGCCAACTATACGGTCCACTTGAGATTTGGATCAAACTCATTTTTGAGCTCATACCATAAAATGACATGGAAGAATGGGTGAACGGCATGGATGAAACACATGCATCATGGTGGGCCTATAGAGCACCGCCCGGTAGTGGCAAGATGCCTAGCCAAGCCGTGTACCAAACATGAAGTGGGATGGCCTCAGAGCCATGAGATTAGACCACAATCCTTAACATAGTGTAATCATTACATTTTGATGATTTCATCTCACTTAAACCCATCTAATCCCATGCTCCAAACACCCCCTTAAGGTCCCCGTCATCCACGGAGTCGGTAATTTACCGTAGGATTATAATATGATAATATGCTGCACTAAGGTCTAGTTGACTATCACCATGATGTGATTATGATAGAAAACTCACATAATAACAATTGATTGGATAGTGTCCAGCTGTCCAATCACCTAATCCTCCCGATATGTGGATTGCAAAAATGCGTTGACGTGGCAAAGTTCTGTGAGCCCCACCATGATGTATGTGTTATATCCGCACGGTCCATCCATCTGGCAAGATCTTTCCATGGAATGAGATAAAAAATGAGGTAGATCTAAATCTTAAGTGAACCACATGTTTCTAGAAATTGAAGACCTACGGTTGAAAATTTCTTAAGTTCCATGTAAGCGTTGGATCAAGCTAATTTTAATCTTCGAAGTTTTTCCTTCATTTAGGTTTATTTAGTGACAAATAAACATTATAGTTGGCTCCGAAAAAGGTTTCAATGATATGCATGCTCATGGTTGGTCCACTTGAACCTTAGATCTACTTGTATTTTAGGTTATGCCCCAAAATAATATTGCAAAATAGATGGACAAAGTGGGTAAAGGGGATCGAACAATTTACATGCATGTGTCCAACCTCTATAGTTGTTCTTGTACGTAAAAAAATTTACATGCATGTGTCCAACCTCAATAGCTATTCTTGTACATAGAAAACTTTACATGCATGTGTCCAACCTCAATAGTTGTTCATGCATATATCCATAGTTGGGAGTAATCCTATCCGAGTAGCATATATGCAAATATTCTATATTCCATTTTACTTCCAACCATATTATTAATTATTAGAGTTGTACATGAGTTGAGTTATGTTGGTTGGCTTGCTTGACTCAACTCGGAAAAGCTTGACTCACCTTTGCTCAAAACTAGATTCGAACCGAGTCGAGCTTATTTTTGGAGCTTGAAAAAATTTTGAGTCAAGTTTGAGCTTGCCTTAGCTCGACTCAACTTGGCCCAAACACCGGCTCGAATCAACTTAGATCAAATCAGCTAGGTGACTCGATTATTTTGATTTTGATGTTGCTTGCCGAGTATTTGATGAAATGCTTCAATGAAGTGTTTTTTATTAGACTTCCCTCATATCAGGGTATTCTCGAAAATGGATATTCGATGGAAGATTGAAAAATTATATCCCCACAAAATTAAAAAACTTTACATTTTACGACTACTCTTGTATGTTGATATTTACTTGCCGAGTGTTTGATAAAATGCTTGCAAAACGCTCTTACTTATTTGCATTTGAAGTATAGAAGATTAAAGATGCAAGCAATGTACTTGAGAAAATATCATACATGCTTAAACTTGGCTCGTGCTGCTTGCACTGTTGACTGAACCAACCATGCTTGCCAATCAAGATCAAGGATCAAGCGAAGCCGAGTTCGAATACCACCGAGTTCGAATAGGTTTCATTGCTAGCTGAGCCGAGCCATAGCCGAGTTGTGCCAAGCACGACTCTAGCAATTATAATCATTACTTATTCATAACACATTACAACAATAATGGCTAATCCAAACAACCCCTAAAATGCTATTTAAAATGGAGTCTGGATCCTTCGTTCGCCAGGAAGAGGAATTTCCTATTCTTTGTAATGTAATTGAGCCATGTCATTATTGATGACATCGGATGTCAAAAGTGACGCCATGACCCAGTCACAATACAAGAAAACAGGAAATCCATCTTCTTAGATAACCACGGATCCATATTCTTTGGATTTCTGTGTAAATGGTCAAATTTATAATTAAATATTCAGCCACTAGAGGTTGAAATCCAAAAATAATTTTTATATATAAATGTATTTGGGTAAACAGTTTGGCTTGAAAAGTTCTTCTTTTTATGAACCTTTTAGCCCAAGAGTTAGAGGTTGTAAGTGGTTTTATAGGTAAGTTGAAGAGCCAATTTAAACCTCATAAAAGTGCTGCATTAAAGTAAAGGATTTAAATGTTTAATATGAAGTTAAACGACATTTTATTAAAAGTTGTATAATATGGAAGTGGATTGCATACAGAGTACACCCCACGGGGCCCACCATGATTTATGTCTTTTATCCATGCCCGTCCCTCCATTTTACCCCTTCATTTTAGTGCATGAGTCCAAAATTAGAGCATATCCAAAGCTCAAGTAGACCACACCTTAAGAAATGGTGTTAATTGAACGCCTACCATTGAAAACTTCTTAAGGTGACAAAAGTTTTGGATCAAGCTTATATTTGTTTTTTTTTTTTTTTTGGTCCCTCATCTATGTCTTTGTCACCTTATGAATAGGTTAAATGATAAACAAACATCACTCAAGGCCCTAAGAAGGTTTCAATAGTGGATATCACTTTTCTCATATTTCTTGTGGTGGGGTTTGTTTAAGATTTGGATATGATTCAATTTTGAGATCATGCCCTGAAATGATCTTTACAAACTTATGTACCGCATGGGTAAGACACATACATCCATGGTGGGCCCCAGAGTTTACTTATACATACTGAGTAACTCAACAAGCAATCCAAGTGTAATACATATGTTTATTATATGTAAATAAGTATAAAACTTGTATAATACATATTTTACATATAAAGCATAAATATACATGTATTAAATTGAATCTTTTAATTATAAATGAGATGGGATTGTTTTCAAAAGGATCGGCGAATACATACATTTGCTATGATGACGCAAGTAACTTCCAACATGTCATGTCTATGAGACTTCCAACCTATCTAATAGGTTGGCCGCAAATTGAAAATAGCCTGCAGCAAAAATCAACTCAATGTACTTGCCACGCCGACCACACTTGTATTTTATTATTTATTAGCACCCACCTGTGCATTATTTTCTATGGTGTGGCCCACCATGGAGTTTATATGACATCCAATCTATCCATCAGGTCACCCATCATGAAAATAAAATGGCCTAAAAATCATAGATGCAGTCATCATAAGGTTCATTGATAGAAAACCACTGGCAACCACTCAAAATCTCAAAATTCACATTATTAATGATTTTTTTGGTATGATTTATGAGGAAAACATGTTAAGTTTGTTAAACACTATACATAACCACAGTGGCCACATCTCTGGCTAATTGTATTGATGAGACCTCATATATAAGGGTGTACACGAATCGAGCTAGACCTCATATATAAGGGTGTACATGAATCGAGCTAGCTCGGTTAGCTCGCTCGAATCGACTCGAAAAAGCTCGATTCAATTCTGTTTGAAGTCGAGTTGAATTGATTTTTTTTAGCTCAATAATGAGTTCGAGTTGGCCCTAGCTCAACTCGGCTCGGATCAAACCTAACTCGAACCGAACTTAGATCGAACCAGTTCGATGACTCGGTTACTTTAATATTGATGTTGCCCATCAACTATTTGATGAAATGACTCAAATAAGTGTGGCTAGTGCCAAGGAAGGTATGTATAAGAAACTATCACCCATTTTTTTTTGCTTTTTATGTTGCTGCTGTCTCAAATACAATGAGATTTTGAAGGTGCAGTCTAAGTATTTATGAAAATGCTGCAATAGTGAACTCAGTTCAATCTTGGCTTGAACTCGGCTCAACCTGGCCCGAGCTATTGACCGAACTAAGCCGAGCTGGCCAGTCAGGCTCGAGGACTAAGCCGAGCCTAGTTCAAGTTGAAGTCAACTAGTAGCTGAGCCGAGTCGAGCCGAGTCAAGCTGAGGCCAACTCAACTCAGTTGGACTCGATGTACACCCCTACTCATATGGAAGCAATTGCATCCTACCTTAGCCTAGACGGAATAAGGTAGGGCTCTGTAGGTCCCACCACTGATATATGCATTTTATGCATGCCATTTATCCATTTTTGTATATCATTTTAGGATATGAGCTCAAAAGATAAATCCAAAGGCATGAGTGCTCCATATGATGGGGATTGAACGCACTTTTAAAAACTCACCGGGGCCCATGACAGTTTTGGATCAAGTCGGAATTTATGCTGTCCTTTCATCCAGTTTTGCATGTCCTTATGAGCAGGTTGGATGGATAATAAACATCACGATGGGCCCTAAAAAATTTCAACAGTGGGCATCATTATCACTGCTTCATCCTTTGGTGTGGTCCACTTGAGCGTTGGATCTGTCTCCTTTTTTTTGCTGATACTATAAAGTGATATGGAAATTTGGATGAATGGCATGGATAAATCCCATACATCATGGTGGGCCCCAAAGAGCGGGAAAGGACACGATCCACTTCCTACTCATATATGTGTCCAATAATTATTAATATTGGATCCATTTGTATATTATCTACTGTAGTGGACCCAATCCCAACTCTAATGTTATTTTTTAACAAAAGTTAAATTCATGCCCGTTTAAATCGACGAATGGTCCAGATTTCACCCACATTTACCACGTGTACGGTTCCAAAGGGAAAGTCATGAAACTCATATGAGACTTTTCTTATATACTACATTTAGTAATGTACTTCCACTAAAGGAAATTATATTTAATCATGATGTGATCTTAGATAGGAAAGCTCGGTATGCAATCATGCAATGGTTGTATTTTCTACCTTTGTTTTTATTTATTATTTAGGTAAGTTTAAATATAAAATTTCAATAATTTCCAATAATCTATATGAGAGTTGACTAAAACTGGAAGAATTATCTATTAAATATTTACTATTTAAAGGAACTAACGTACACGTAAGAAGACTGGTTAAAAGAGTAATATTTCTAATAATAATCTGGTGGCCGGTGTCCTAAGTGAGCCCATGACATCACAGCCGTCCAGTCCAAATCAAGCAGTTGGTAGGTGCGACGGCGCACCGACAACGCCCGGCCATCCAATCAGGATCGTACATTTGTTCAAGCATTGCGAGTAACATCGGCTCAAAGTTAATCACGTGCAGGCCCACCTCCCTTTCTCTCCTGTCGATGAATGAATACCGTCGGATTAATCACAGATAAGATTGTAAAAAAGGGATTTGTTTGTATGATACACGTGTTTGAGATGTGAGCATTACATGAGGTTTGAAATAATGCTTTTAGATATTTGGACGTGGTTTGTCTGGTGACCCCAGCATCAGCCAGCTAGTTGTGTCAAGGCTATGTGGGCCCCACCATGATGTATGTGTTTTATCAAAGCTGTCCATCTATTTTTCCAGATTATTTTAGAGTATGATGCAAAAGATGAGGCAGATTTAAATCTCAGGTGGACCACACAACAGGAAATGGTGGTTTTTGAATTCTCACCGTTAAAAGCTTCCCAGGACCCACTGTAATGTTTATTTTCCATCCACCCTGTTGATCAGGTCACATGACCCTGGATGAAGGGACACCACAAATATCTGCTTGAACCAAAACTTCTGTGGACCTTAAGAAGTTTTCAATGGTAAGAGTTCAATCCCTATTGTTTTACGTGGTGTGGTCCACTTGAGATTTGGATATGCCTCATTCTTGGTATCATGATCTAAAATGGGCTGTAAAAATGGATGGACGGTGTGGATAAAACACATACATCATGGTGGGCCCCATGTAGCTTTGGCACAACTAGCTGGATGTTGTTCGGGTCGCCACCCAAACCGCGCCCTGTATGATCTCTTGCCTAAATATTCTGATAATTTCAAATCTTCCAGTGGGCCACACATGTACAAAGTAAATTTTTGGCCAGCTATTCATTTGTTTTGATACATTGTGGCCCACCTGAGGCGTGAGATGGCCTGATTTTTGTGCTAGAACATCTAAAGAATGTATCTCACCTGATGGAAAGCCGAGATCTTGCACATGTGTCACATCGTGACTCAAGCCCAGCAGCACACGTGCGAAATAAACAAAGCTCGTGTTTAAGGAATATATATATATATATATATATATATATATATATATATATATGGGAAAAGGTACTATGCGCTCGAGCGGATGGGAACGTCCCATGAGGTTGAGCTGTGTGGGCACCACTGTGATGCGTTTCAAACATCTACCCCATCAGTCAGATGAACCATTCCATTGTGGACCTAGGTCTCAAAAATCAAGTCAATATGTTACTTTGGTGGGCCACACCATATACAGATGTTGAGAGGGGCCGTGCACCATTAAAACATTCATAATCATTTTTTGGGCCCACCGAGATGTATTTTGCAAATCCATCCCATCTATTATGTGTGTCCCACTTGGATGAGGGTTCAGACCAAGTTTCAGATGCATGAAAATTTCAGGTGGGCCCCACCAAGTGCTTTTATATGTTTTTGGCATGTCTTCACATGATTTTAGATGGTATGGCTCACCTGAGTTCCGTATACGGTTGATTTTCGGGATATCCCATAATTTAAAGGGGAACCATCAAATGTACGGTGTTGATGGTCGACACACATCACGGTGGGGCCCACACAGCTCGACCTCATGGGAGCTTACAGTGAGCTCGAGCTTATCTCGTCAGCTTCCCATTTCATGTGGTTTTTTTTCTCTTTCTTGTACGACCTCATGGGAGCTTATCATGAGCTCGAGCTTATCTCGGCAGCTTCCCATTTCATGTGGGTTTTTTTCTCTTTCTTGTACTGCTTTGTTTTTCTTATGTTTGTATTTTTACGAGGTTTTCCATTTCTCCTAGGTCGCCTCTTCTCGAACGTATGCAAGTCCCATGCCGAAATCCAGTGAGTTGCATGATCCTCCGCTATGGAGATGATTTACTCAGGTTTTAGGTTCGTACACGTGGTGGCCATGATTGAGTGATCCAGACCATTGAATATTTCTTTAGCTGAGAAAACAATAGAAAAAGTAAAGAACTACTTTGATACACTGGCAATGTTATGGCTGATAAGCGGGCGCTTAGAAATTGTAGACGTCCCATGTGTAAGAGAGTGGATTAGGTGCGGCCCGACCTTACCCAAGACAGTACGGGCCTTACCGTGGGTCTACCTTGATGTATGTATTTACATCTAGACCGTCCATTCTGTTGGGATGCCTTGCACAAACCTTAGGATCTAGCCTCCCGAAACAAATCAGAATTATGGATAATAAAGCAATGAAATAAATCAAAGCATCAATCACACTCCACACAAGAGATTTTTACGTGGAAAACCCTCAAAGAGGTAAAAACCACGGGACCTCGTCCAGATCAATAATCCACTATGAAGTAGAACGTTACAATCTTCTTCACTCACGCAGAGGTGGTTAACCATAAAAAGAATAGAGGAAACGGAAAAAACTTAACGAATATTAAGGACTAAGAGGCGCTGAGATATAAATTGCAAAGTAGAAAAACCTCCCACGAGCGAACCTCCCTTCTATAAGCTTCATCTCTCTCTTTCTCCCTCTCTCTCAACTTTGATAGCCCTCTTGTGTTTTTCTCATCAACACAACATACGTAGAAAAATCCTAGAGACCCTTTTTTATAGTTTTAGAAAACTCCTTTCCGCATCCTAGTTGCGAAAGGACTTGCGCATCCTAGTTGCAAAAGGAATTGCGCATCCCAGTTGCGAAAGGACTTTGCGCATCCCAATTGCGAAAAGGACAACGGGTCAAAAAAATCCATCAAATCTCCTCCTTTTTGACTCAGGAGGGATTCACCTTCTTTAAGCCAGCCAGGTTTCTACAAACCTCAAACTTGCCTTTAAGCAAGGCCTTGGTCATCATATCTGACCCATTATCGTCCGTATGGACCTTCTCAAGCTGTAACACCTTCTGTTCCAAAGTATCCTTGATCCAGTGATACCGAATCTTTATGTGATTTGACTTGGAATGCTGACTTAGATTCTTCCTCAAGTGTATAGCACTTTGACTATCGCAATAGACCACGTGCTCGTCCTGCTTCAGGCTAAATTCCTGTAGAAACCTCTTCATCCAAAGCATCTCTTTACATGCCTCTGTGACTGCAATGTACTCGGCTTCTGTAGTTGACAATGCTACGACCTTCTGTAGCTTGCTCTGCCAAGAAACCGCTCCCCCTACAAACGTGAACATGTACCCCGATGTAGACTTCTTGGAGTCTATGTCACCTGCCATATCTGCATCTGTGTATCCCTCTAACACAAGTTTACCATCACCATAGCATAGGCTCAACCTGGATGAGCCTCTTAGATACCACAGTATCCATTTCACCGCTGCCTAATGCTCTTTACCAGGATTGGTAAGAAACCGACTGACTATACCAACCGCATATGCTATGTCTGGGCATGTACACACCATAGCATACATCAAACTTCCTACAGCTGACGCGTAGGGTATCTTCTGCATCTCATCCACTTCGCCTTTGTCTTGGGACACCGCCGCATTTACTCAATCTGAAGTGACCATCCAGTGGAATCTTGGCCGACCGGCCACAGCATTCATATTGAACCGCTCTAGGACTTTCTCAATATACTGCTCTTGTGACAGCCAGAGCTTCCTGCTGCTTCTGTCACGGGTTATCTCCATTCTTAGGATCTATCTAGCCAGGCCCAAGTCTTTCATCACAAAAGACTTGCCCAACTCCTGTTTCAGCCTGTCAATCGTCTTAATTTATTTTCCCATGATGAGCATGTCATCAACATATAACAGCAGAACTAAGAAATCACCATCTGAGAACTTGCGCGTGAACACACAGTGGTCCGACTCCGTTTTGCCATACCCATGTTTCAACATAAACGAGTCGAACTTCTTGTACTATTGCTGTGGAGCTTGTTTCAGCCCATACAAGCTCTTCCTCAGCCTACACACCATATGCTCCTTGCCCTTGACTTCGAACCTCTCTGGTTGGTGCATGTAGATCTCTTCTTCCAGTCACCATGGAGAAAGCGAGCTTTAATATCTAACTGCTCTATCTTCAGATCCATGCTAGCCGCTTGACCCAAGCAACATCCATATGGATGTCATCTTCACCACTGGTGAGAATATCTCTTCGAAGTCTATTCTTTCCTCTGACCAAACCCTTTCACCACAAGTCTGGCCTTGAACCTCGTCTGTGAATTCTTCTGCTCAACCTTCTTTCTGAACACCCACTTGTTGCTCAAAGCTTTCTTGCCCTTAGGCAGTTTCACCATATCATAGGTGTGGTTCTTATGCAAGGATTTCATCTCCTCTTGCATAGCTTTCAACTACTCCCCCTTATGCTCGTCGGCTAGGGCCTCAGAATAATTTTCTGGCTCTCCCCCATTAGTCAGCATAATGTACTCATGTGGCGAGTACCTCTTGGACGACTGTCTATCCCTAGATAACCTCCTCATCTGTGGCTCAACAGATGGATCAAGTGGGGGCTGCTCCCCTGGTCCATCCTCTGAAGGAACTCTCTCATCCTCTGCACCTTACTGTACTCCCCCGTCATCAGGCACCATGGGAGGAATAATCGGATCCATGTCCTCTAGCTCACCTGAATTAGGCTGATTCTTCTCTGGCTTACCAATGTCTTTTATACACTGATCTTCAAAGAAAATCACATCTCTGCTCCTGACAAGCTTCCTCTCGGTCGGATCCCACAATTTATAACCGAACTTTTCATCACCGTACCCTAAGAACACACACTGCCTGATCTTCATATCGAGCTTGGACCTCTCATCCTTTGGTACGTGAACGGATGCCCTGCATCCAAACACCCTGAGATGACTGTACGATGGATCATGTCCAGTCCACACCTTCTCAGGTACTTCTCTATTCAATGGGGTTGATGGAGACCTGTTTATTAAATACACCGCCGTGCGCATTGCTTCTCCCCAGAACGTCTTGGGCAACTTCGCATGGGATAACATGCATCTGATTCTCTCAACAATGGTGCGATTCATTCGCTCACCGCACCATCTTTGGGGGTCTTGGGAACCGTCTGTTCATGCCGTATACCCAGGGACTTGCAGTACTTATGAAAGTCGCCAATGTATTCACCACCATTGTTAGTGCGGATGCACTTCAATGGTCTACCTGTCTCTCTCTCGACCATAGCATGAAACAATTTAAACACACCAAAGACCTCGTCCTTAAATTTTAAAGCATAAACCCAAACCCTCCTAGATGCATCATCTATAAAAGTGATAAAATATAATGCCCCACCCAAGGTTTTTGTCCTCATAGGACCACAAACATCAGAATAAACCAAATCTAATGCATGCACTTTATTAACATGAGAAGCAGTTTTAACAAATGAAACTTTATGCTGTTTCCCTGATAAACAATCAAGACAGGTTTTGAGAGGTGTACCTGTCACGTCTGGAAGGAGTTGCTTCCTCGCTAGTAGCTGAAGCCATTTTTCACTCATGTGGCCTAGACGCCTGTGCCACATGTCAATAGCTGAATCTTCCGCTGCGTTCAATCCACCCTTGCACATACTGACACTTGCCTTGTAAAGGGTGCAACACTTCTTTCCTCTAGCCATGATCAACGAGCCCTTGATGAGCTTCCATCGCCCATCAACAAACCGACTTTCATAGCCATCATCATCCAGCCTTCCCGTCGACATCAAGTTGAGGCGAAGATCTGGGATATGCCTCACATCCCTGAGAACCAATGTGCAGCCTATATCAGTTTTCACACAAATATCACCGACTCCCACGATCTTTGATACGCCAGAATTTCCCATCTTCACAGTCCCATAGTCACCTGACTTGTAGTTTATGAAGGAGTCCCTGTGTGGAGTCGCATGAAAAGAAGCTCCTGAGTCTATCACCCAGTCGGTGTTCTGACTCGTAGCCGTGAGACATACGTCATGATCTGTAGAAAGAATAACTACCATGTCACCATCTGAAGCGACCGCAGTAGAATCAGATTCATCTTCCTTCCCTTTTCCTTTCTTGTCATTTTTCTTACCACGACATTCATACTTGTAGTGGCCCTTCTTACCACAATTTCAGCATTCAACATCTTTTCTATTACTCGACTTGCCTCTTGATTTATCTCGGGTCTTCCCGCCCTTCCTGCTCTTTCCTCTCCCATGTTCCTGCGTCACAAGAGCCTCTTGCTGAGTAGACCCCTGAGACTTCCTCCTTGTCTCCTCATTGAAGAGACAACTAGTTACATGTTCCATGGATATCTTTCCGTCTGGCGCGGAGTTACTTAGACACACCACCAATGTCTCTCAACTGTCAAGCAATGAACTAAGCAATAGTAAAGCCTGCAATTCATCATCCAGGACCATCTTCATAGAGGTGAGTTGGTTCACTATATTGCTGACCTCATTCATATGCTCAGCCACAGAACCACCATCCTTGAACTTGAGATTCACAAGTCGCCTTATCAGAAATATCTTATTACCTACCGTTTTTCCTCTCATACAGCCCTTGTAATTTTAGCCATAGGCTTGCGGTTGAGGTTTCCGTAGACACATGGTGGAACACAGAATCATCCAACCATTGTCTAATAAACTCCACCGCCTTTTGGTCCGTCTTCTTCCAATCATCATCAGTCATATCCTTGAATTTTGCTGATATACCTAAGATTGGAGAATATAGGTCCTTGCAATAAAGCAAGTCCTCCATCTTAGCCTTCCATATGGTCCAATTAGAACCATTGAGGCTGATCATCCTTGAGCCACCTTCCATAATTCAAAAACCGATCCTACCCGTTTAATGAACTTAGCTCTGATACCACTTTGTTGGGATGCCTTGCACAAACCTTAGGATCTAGCCTCCCGAAACAAACTAGAATTATGGATAATAAAGCAATGAAATAAATCAAAGCATCAATCACACACCACACAAGAGATTTTTACGTGGAAAACCCTCAAAGAGGTAAAAACCACGGGACCTCGTCCAGATCAACAATCCACTATGAAGTAGAACGTTACAATCTTCTTCACTCACGCAGGAGTGGATAAACAATAAGAGAAATAGAGAAAACGGAGAGATCTAACCGATTATGAGGACATAGAAGCGCTGAGATATAAATTGCAAAGTAGAAAAACCTCCACGAGCAGAACCTCCCTTTTATAAGCTTCCTCTCTCTCTTTCTCCCTCTCTCTCACCTTTGATAGCCATCTTGTATTTTTCTCATTAACACAACATACGTAGAAAAATCCTATGGACCCTTTTTTATAGTTTTAGGAAACTCCTTTCCGCATCCTAGTCGCGAAAGGACTTGCGCATCCCAGTTAAGAAAGGACTTTGCGCATCCCAGTTGCAAAAGGACAACGGGTCCAAAAAACCCATCACATTCGTTTGGCCATATCATTTTAGGGCATGAGCCTAAAATTGAAGTTGATACAATTCTCGGGTGGACCATACCATAGGAAAGAATAGTGATTGACCATTAATAGCTCCCATAAGTTTTGGATGAAGGTGATACTTGATTCTTCCGATTTATTGTTTAAGTGACCTTATCAGTGGGTTGGATGGCAAATAAAGGTGGGCCCTAAGAAGTTTCTAATGGTAGGGCATTCAATCACCATTATTTCTTATTATATTTTTGGACGATGAAAATGCCTCTTTGTTTTCCATTCCCTCGTACTACAGAAGCTTTTTGCATAAGTCGAGAATGACTTTTGAGAACAAGGTGTCATCCCTACTAAATCAATTATTGGGGCAACCGCTTCGTCGATTTTATTCATTCATTTTAATCGAAAAGTCGTGAATCTAATGTAGGTCATTTAAAAAAAAAAATTGGAGTTATTTGTGGCTAATAACTACATTAATATTGTGAGTTAAATTCGAACCATTTCCTCTAATGTGGTCCATTCGTGGTGAGTTTTTCTTTCAAACTAATTAAATTCCATTTCATACGGATGACTTGAATCTACTACAAGAGGATTCATTGGGCCCCACACAAGATGTGAGATGAGTTCAATTGGTGGATCCCTTGCGCGGAAAGGCCATTTGGCATTTTCTTTCTTTATTTCTTCTTCATTTTTTTTAACAGAAGGGGACCATTTGGCCGTTAGGACTATTGTACATTCGTGGGACCCACTCCGGCGAGCTTCCAACATCATTTCTTATACTCTAACGAGCTTCTGAGCGTTTTTTTAGATTTCTAGTCACACTCTCCAATGTAAAAGTTATGATGGTCAGAGGTAGGTTTAAGTTAAGATAATAATAGCTTTTTTGTACGTGTCTTTTTCTTTTTATTTAGGTATCAATGATGAGAGTTTGTGAAAGGGAGGAGGGTGTGGTGGTTCTTGATTATAATTATTTCTTTATTTTTTTTTGGGTATGAATGGTCACAGTTTGTGAAATGGGTGAATTTTATAATAGAAGAATGTTGTAATGGGTTAATGTGATGAGTGTTGCCCAAAAATGAGCTCAAAGTTAATGTGAATCATCGGTCTTACAAAAATGATCATAAATTCCTCGTTACATGTTCGATTTAACTAAGCTTATACTCGTTGTAAATATAATTTAATGAACTTTGAAATGACTTTAGAATCACTTCATTTAGACACCATTTGATTACACAAAACTAGACCCAAAGTTATTGTGAATCATCAGTCCAACAAAAATGGTCATAATTCCCTCGTTACATGTCATATTTTGGTGATCTTATACTCGTTGGAAAAGTAGTTTGATAAAATTTCAAATGACTTTGGAATTACCTCATTAGGACACCATTCGATTTCCTCATAGTATGCCCAAAGTTTCTATGGATCGCTAATACATAATGTGGATCGCAGATCCCATGAAAATTATCATTACTCCCTTGTTACATGTTCGATTTGAGTGATCTTATACTTGTTGGAAAGGTAATTTAATGAAATTTCAAATAAATTTTAAGTCACCTCATTTGGACATCATTGATTGCCTAAAAGTGAGCCCAAAGTTACTATAGATCATTGATACTCACTGCGAATTATTGGTCACATAAAAATGGTCATAACTCTCTCGTTACATGTCTGATTTAAGTGATCATGCACTCATTCAAAAGATAATTTGATAAACTTTCAAATGACTTTGTAATCACCTCATTTAATTACTATTTGATTACCTAAAAGTGAGCCCAAAGTTACTGTAAATCGTCAATATTCATTATGGATCGCCAATACGTACTATGAATCATGGTTCCTAAAAAAATATACATAACTGATCATTCGTTACATGTTTGATTGAAGTGATCATATACTCGTTTAAAAGCTAATTTGATGAAATTTCAAGTGACTTTGAATCACCTCAATTGGATTCGTACTTAATTAGTTATGAGTTTCTGAAATCAGGTGGTTTCCATTATCTAACAAAAAGTGATGACCAAAATTTCTTAAAAGTATTATGGAGTCCAGATTTGTATATATAATAAGTCCATATCATATTTCAACAAAATTACAAAGGAAAAGTAGTAAAAAAAAAAAATATCACCAACTATGGACTTATAATCCTATAAAAAAAACTTTGAAATTTAGTAAAGATTATAATTTTTTTTTCTTTTTTTACTTTACACTTAATATTTTTTTAAAATAAAGTACTTCAAATAAAATATTAATTTAACCTAAGGTAATTATCAAAATAAAAAACTTTATTAGTTAAACCGACAGGACACTGCTTTTGGGCAGATTGAATATTAGTTTAATGACTATTGTTTTTATCACATTTTTTTTTTGGTACTTTGAGATTTCGGATTAAGTTTAAAATTTTTTCTGAAGATCCTATTATAAGTTTAATGTTCCTCTGTAAAATTTTAACTTAATATTCTAACTACAAAAATTTTTAAAATTTCTGCAGTTAGACCTATCTGAAATTTAATGAATTTTAACCAGCCTATATTAACTCCTTGAATTAGCACAGTAACTATTATATTGAATTTTTTAAGTTATTTTTATTTTAATTTAGACTTGTTCTTCTTTGATTAGAATTTTGAATTGCCTCGATCGGAGTAGTACTTTTATAGTAACAAAATTTACAAGTTAGGTGATTCCTGTTGCCCATTGCTGTCTAGCAGGATTTTGTAGATTAAATATCATTAAAATTTATTTTAATTCACACTAACCCATCTTAATATAAATTATACTCAAATTAGAGTGTAAGGAATTTAAATTTTCATTTCTACGTTCCATAAAAAAATTAATACGGACTTAGTTTTGGGTCTCTATGTTCATTATTCCATATATCAATCAAGAAGGAAATCCTGAAGTAATGTTATTAATTCCAATGGTCTACAAATTATGAAACTCAGTGGAGTACATAACTTACAAGTTACTTTAAGTTTTAGAAAAAACTTCTCTCTGATACCATTTAGTCACGCCCCGAAATTCGGATAAAGAGTGTGCACCCTCAAACCCAAGTTACGACACATGACCTGTATACCATGTGTACTAAAACCATTCATTCATACTATTTTTCAGAGACTTAGTTAAAATATACACTAAGTTTTCAAAGTCAAACCTTTAGCAAAATATCTCACATTCATTTATTTTAATCACATACACGTATATCCACCATTATGATCATTTATGGTCATTTAATCCACATATTGGTAATATTCACAAAAGTTAAAAATGGTAACATGACCCACCCATTTGGTGCTCTATTAAATCATTTATTAACAAAAGCTTTAACTATTTATAACTTTTAATCACTCAATTTAAATTTTGTTCAAAGATATAATTAAATAAATAACATGAGTTTAACTAGACATGTTAGTGATTTAATATATTCAATTCATTTTCATCAAGATAGGGCTATAGCCCTTATGAATCGTCTACAGATCGCATTCCTACCCTGAAACTTAAACGTCAGCTAGCCAGGCCCAGTAAGTGAACCCATCATGGTTCATGCACGTCATAATTAAAATAAAAATGCATAAATGTCATGAGATACATGAATGTATCAAGTGGGCTAATCAATCAACTTGCTTGAGTTAGATCCCATCAACTCGCATTTTCCCCTTTTGGGGTAGGCTTCCACCATCTTAGTAAGATTCAATATATTGTGGGCATTCAGTGATGGTCTCCTAGGTCACTCAATACTGTAAGTACCTATAGGTCATCCAGGGAGTACCCCTAGATATTTAACGCAGTTATAGATACATGATAATGATTTATACATCATGTTAGCAATTGTCACATATATAACAGTATATGTCATTTTAATTTTAAGTAAACAAAGCATTCAATATAAGGAATCACAATCAATGAAAACAATCGGATGACTAATTTAATCACAACGGATAGGAAACATGTTAGGATGAGACTCACCTGAAATCAGGTGATGTAAATTCTGATATGTTACCTCGAGATTAATCGGTTAGCAATTACCTAATTACAGAACTTAATTAGCTCCCTATTTGCATTCATCTAACCTATTTGATTAATTCATCTTTTGCTAATAAATTCTCAATTCAGACAGCCTACACAGAGAATTCAATTGTTGGACTATGAATTTTCTTAAGTTGCATACTTATAGTTAGTCATCTTATCATGTAGGGTCCACTTAATCAACAAAGTGGTCTGATCGTCATGTTATTTTTAAATGATCCCCTAGTCATGTATGATAGATCTAAAGTCCTCAATTGACATCACAAAATTTCAGATTGAGAATGGGTCAATAGATCGCTTAGATTCAGATCATTTATGTTTTCAAAAAAACTTATTTAAAGTATAATAAGTACGATCCTAACATTTCATCCTTATGGCCCATCAAACCGTCAGATCTACCCATACTATATGGATAACAATTTAGATCCATTTCAAAATAAGCATACATAGTGGGGATCTGATCTGATCTGTCCGATCACCATTTTAGAATCTAAAGTATAAATGATTCTATGGTTAAATTTGATAAAAATGCCCCATCCACTAATCGAATTGATCTGAAATTTAAGGTGCTGGTATCTTTTGGTGCTTAGGATCAAATAACCCGTTCAAATCTATCTTAACACAAACAATTAAATCTATTCCTAAAATATTATTGTCCATATCTAAAATTATAAATCATCTCTTTGTTAAAATTTCTCTACCAAATCAACTATTAAATTATTTTTGTTTCTTAATTAAAAATAAGAATATTTAACTATTTATTTTAGTTTTAAGTACACTAAAATTTAGGGTTGTTACACACCTTCAATGCTAATTGTCCTTTATGTAAGGCCCCACAATGGTGTCCATAGTGTGGGCCCTACCTTCAAAGTGGAATGTCCATCATGCGGGGCCCACTTTTGATATAAACCATTCATTGTGTGAGGCACACCTTCTATGTGGATCATCCATCATGTGGTCCACTGTGGATATGGGTCATCCATCATGCAAGCCCTTAGATGTGGATTATTCATCAGGTGATGCCCACTTGATGTGGACCATTCATTATGAGGGAATGTACTTTGATGTGGGCCACCCATCACGTGAAGCCCACTCTGTCCATTATGTGGGCCCACCTTGATGTGGACTATTCATCATGTGGGCTCCACCTTAAATATGGGTTGTTCATTATGTGGGCCCACCTAAAATGACCATCGTTCGTCACGTGGGTCCCACCTTTGATGTGGACTGTCCATCAAATGGGACCCACTTGATATGCATGTTCCATTATATTGGGCCACACTTTGATGCGGGCCATCTATCATGTAGCTACCTTTGCTGTGAATCGTTCATTACGTAAGCCCACCTTGATGTGGAGCCCAATGTTCAACACGAACCATTCATCATGAGGGGCCCACCTTTGATGTCAGCCATCCATCATGTGGGTCCCACCTTTGTTATGGACTATCTGTCATGTGGGGCCCACTTGATGTGGATAGTCCATCATGTGGGACCCGCCTTTGATTTCCACCATCCATCATGTAGGTCCTAACTTTGCTGTGGACCATCCATCATGTGAGGCCCAACCTTTAATATAGGTCATTCATCATGTGGGCCCACCTTTAATGCCAACCTTCCATCATATGGTCCTACATTCAATGTCCACCATCCATCATGTGGGTCATACATTTGATGTGGACCATCCATTATATAGGACCTGCTTGATATGGATCGTCCATCATGTGGGGCCACACTTTGATGCATGTTATCTATCATGTGGGTAGAGGTGTACATGAGTCGATCCGAGTCAAGCTTGGCACAACTTGACTCAGCTCGGCCATTTGTTGACCTCGGCTCGGACTCAGTTCGACTCGGTCCTCGAGCCTGATTGGTCAGCTCAGCTCAGCTCGGTCAGCGACTCAGGCCAGTTCGAGTTGAGTTCGAGCCAAGATCGAGCCGAGTTCGTATGTGCAACATTTTCACAAACACATGAACTGCACTTTCAAAATCTTGCTGTATGTAAAATAGCAACAATGAATTTATAGGTATTTCATCAAACACCTTATAAACAACATAAAAATCAAGAAAAAAAGGGTATTTGTTTCATATACGTACCTTCCTTACCACCAACAACACTTCATTGAGTCATTTCATCAAACACTTGGTGAGCAACAACAATATCAAAGTAACCGAGTCACCGAATTGAATCAATCCAAGCTTGATTCGAGTTGGGTTCGATCCGAGTCGAGTCGAGCTTGGGCAAGCTCGAACTCGATTCGAAATTGTTTCAAGCTCAAAAAATCAACTCGACTCGACTCGAACTTAGTTTCAAATCGAGTCGAATCAAGCTTTTTCGAGTTGAATCGAGTTTTTTCGGGTCGAGTCGAGCGAGTTACCGAGCTAACTTTGCTAGTGTACAGTCGTACATGTGGGGCTCACCTTAGATATACCCGTGCATTATGTGGGCCCACTTTTGATGTAAACCATTCATCATGTGAGGCCCACTTTCAATATGGGCCATTCATCATGCAGGCCTACCTCTAAGAGATTGTAAAGAGAAGAGAAGAAGGTAAGATGAAAATTACTTAAAAAGTTTAATGACAAACTTGTCTAAAAATTAGTTCAAAATATCTACCTGCTTAAGCTAAATAATCTCCATTTCAAAAAGTAACCCTTCCCTAACCTATAAAATTGAAACTTATTTACTACTTTCTAAACAAATAAAAACTGTGAGTAGGCTTTCACCAAATCTCTACCAAACGTCCCGTAAGTTTCCAATCCAAGCCAACAAACTACTATGGTGAATAAGGATTTGAATAAAGAAAAAACTTCAAACCGTTTAAATTGTATGATGATTGTTCAATTTGCGGGCCATAATAGAAAGTAAAGATGAGAATGGAACAATAGTTTATGTATGCCAAATTGGTGTTTTCTTCTAATGCATAAGATTTTTTTTGTGCAGGAGACATGTATGGTAGGTGGAGTAAGATAAATGGTTTGGATTACTAAGCCATGTGGAGTAATAAAGTAGATCGTTGGTATGCCTAGTAAAAGGAATTATAAAATCTATCTCATACAACCAATATATAAACAATGATAGGTATTTGATTCTCATTATTTCCTTTGGCGTGGCCTACTCGAGCTTTGGATCGGCCTCATTTTTAGGCTCATGTCTTAAAATCATATACCATAATAGATGGATGGCATAAATAAGCCATATACATCATGGTGGACCCCATGCGAAATTTACACTCAATTTTAGCGCTGAAAAAGCAAAGATCGCGTGAATATAGCAGTGGGAGCAGTGTTGGAATTACTATGGTAAATAATTATTACATATTTCTTTCATATTTACCATGAGAATTAAAAAACGAACACCCTTAGGATTGTTTGGATGGCAAGAGAATGAATAAAAATGTAATATATAATGATTTTTTTTAAAAAAAAAACATATTTGGATAACAAAGAAAAAGTAGATTCTACAAAAAAAAAAAAAATAAAAAAAAATAAATGGTAGATATATTAGTCAAGACTTTTTGACATAAAAAAGCTAAATAACTATTAGAAAATGAATATGAAAATTTTAATTACTATTCAAACAAAACCTTTAAAAATGAAATTAATGGGAATTCATGTTTCAATGATACTTACAAAAATAATAATTAGATAATTATTACAATTTTCTTTTCTTTTCTCATATAATTTGCAAACCCTAAATACACATGAGATAGAGCCTTCCGTTCACGCACAAGGGCTTACCTACCTCTTTACAAGACGTAAGGAGTGTTGACTTGCGATGTAACTCTTCTTTTGTATAAACATATCACTCCCATTAAATATTGTAACGTGAAAATGGTAAGTTCTTTAGTTGAAATTATTTATCTCTGAAAGGATAGTGGTCCAAATATTAGTTGAGCCACAAATGCAACTTAAACTAGATTGTCGGAATTCAAAAATAGTATGAATGAGCCGCTCATTAAATGAATTTACCA
The DNA here is from genome assembly GCA_030180095.1 of Magnolia changhungtana. Lineage (NCBI taxonomy): Eukaryota > Viridiplantae > Streptophyta > Magnoliopsida > Magnoliales > Magnoliaceae > Magnolia > Magnolia changhungtana. The sequence continues at coordinate 6,056,305 of JASAUF010000391.1, read as the reverse complement.
GTCTTATTTTTATTCCATGTAGGCCTATTATTTAAATGATACAAATATCTTACACAAATGCCATGTGGTTGCAAGAAAATGGTAGTGTATGACAAGCTAGTTAGATATATTTAACTTTCAAGGTCAACATCCAAGCCATATAAATGGTGGCCCGCCTATTATTTGAATGAAACATATACCTTACACAAATGTCATGGTTGCAAGAAAACGGTGGTGTATGACGTGTTAGCCAATGTGCTCAACTTTCCTTTCTACAAAAGTTGGCATCCAAGACGTATAAATGTTGGCCCACCTACCATTTGATTGATACAAATATCTTACACAAATGTCATGGTTGCAAGAAAATGGTGGTGTATGACAAGCTAGCCAGATGTTTTCGGTTTTTTCTTCTACAAAGGTCAGCATCCAAGACATACATGTGGTGGCCCACCAACCATCTAAAAGATACACATTTTATACAAATGTCTTGATTTCAAGAAAATAGTGGTGTCTGACAATGACGCAGGGAAGGACAAGAGGTCGAGCACATCTTCCTCTAGGGGATAACTGTTCTGAATTCATAGAACTTCTCTGGACTTCTCACAAAGACTTTTCGAATTCATGAGGAAAAGAACAAGAGAAATAGAAAATAAATTCTAAAAAATTTGAAATTGATTGATGATTAACTAATCTGTATGTGTTTATTATATCATTAAAATAGAAAAAAAAACTAAAATATATAATTACCAAAAATAGCAAATTTCTAACTTTAATAAAAATCTTCTAAAGCCTAATTTCTAAAATTAAAAATTTCAAATAAACTTTTGTTAGAAGAGTCCTAGAATAATTATAAGTTATTTCTAAAAAAGGAAGAAAATCTAAAACTCTAAAAATAAAAAAATATTAAAAAATTCAGAATTACTAAAAATAATAATTTTTTTCCTAATAATTTGTTTTTGAGCTGAAAGCGCGTGTTTTTTGATGAAATTGACAGATGCGACCCACCGTGTATATTGGTTCACCTCAGATGACCCATTTTCAGTAAAGATTGATAGGTTGTGCACTCTGCAACGATATCCGAATAAAAAGTTACAGTCAATTTACGGTTCACCTTCTTTTGGCTCAACCATGGTAGTAACGCATCTGTGACATGTTCTACATCAAACAAGCTAACTAGATGTTTTCGGTTTTCTTTTCTACAAAAAGCACATCTAAGCCATACAAATGGTGGCCCGACTATCATTTGAATGATATAGATATCTTAAGCAAATGTTATGGTTGCAAGAAAATGGTGGTGTATGACAAGTTAGCCTGATGTATTCAATTTTGTTTTCGACATAGGCGAGCATCTAACTGTAAAACTATATGCGGAATTGTAAAGGACTGTGCCATGTATCGAGTATGGAGATCAAGTAAACTGAATATATGGCATACATGATTAGGACATCATTGTTGTAGGCTTAATGTCGTAATCTTTCACACTTTACGCCCTTATAGAAGTATTGGAATAAGAATGAAGCTTCTGTTGTACGAAGGATTAGGGACCCAATCCTATTTATATAGATTAGAAGGTTGAGGAGTTTGGAACCTGTCAAAACTCCTCTAAGGCTCCACACGAATTTGGTAATCCCTGTTCAACTAACACATAGTATTAGAGTTGTAGCACACTTCTCCTTACAAGATTTTGCATATATCACAGTTGAAAGGGGTACACTGGTACACCTGATCGCATTATCCAACCCTCAAGACAATTCAGACTGTCCACCTTACAGAAATCTTATACTAACCTCTATAAATAGTGCCCAATCTATCATTTGAAAGATTAAGATATCTTACACAAATGTCATGATGGTAAGAAAATGGTGGTGTATGACAAGTTAACCAAATGTGTGCAGTTTTCTTTTCTATAAAGGCTAACATCAAGCCATACAATTAGTGGCCCACCTACCATTTGAATGATACAGATATTTTATACATGAAATAATGGTGTAATGGCTAGCAACCAAGTTGACTGTGGCCCACCTACCATGATGTATTTAGTTTAGTTGCAATAAAATAATGGTGGACGACAAGTTAGCGATGGTGATACGTGTTTCAATTTTCTTTTTCGTCAAGGACAACATATGAAACTGATTGGCTACTCCCCCTGCCACTAGCTCGGTGGCTGATGGTACGTGGTCTGTGGGTCCCAACATAATGTATGTGTTTCATCCATTCGGTTCATCCATTTTCACGTATCATTTCATTTTAGGGTTTAATCCGAAAAATGATAGGAATATAAATCTCAGATGAACCACACCATAGGAAAACAATAGTGATTGGATATCCACCATTAAAATCCTCCTAAGGCACGCACCGTATGGTTTATTTGACATCCAATCTGTTTAAAAACCAAAGGCCAGCTTAATCGAAAACTTTCATGCTCCCAAAAAGCTTTTAACAGTCTACGTTCATTCAACACTGTTACCTGTAATGTGGTCTACCTGAAATTTATATCCCACTCGTTTTTGGGATCAAGCCCTAAAATGAACCGTAAAAATGGATGAAACACATACATCATGGTGTGGCCCAATAGCACCGACCACCAGCCACCTGGCTGGTGGCAGGGAAGTAGCCAATCCGTTTCCAACAACATCTAAGCCGTACATATGGTGGCCCACTTCATGAAGGTGCCGTACTAATGGTGGCCCTTACTGTGAAGGCCATCTGGAGGGGAAAAAAAAACATATGAAAGGAAGGAAACAAAGAGAGAAATAATCAACTCATTAGTTGGTCCACACATTCATTTAATCGAACCATCGATTATCCATTGATTTGATGGTGCAGCAATGGGCCATCTCTCTCTGTTTTGTTTTTTTTCCCTCCTGGAGTGATCTCTACGAAGCTTTCGAGCATTTTAACGGTTACGATGGTATGGAGAGGTGACACGTGGCAGGAAAGAAAGCTCTGCAAACCAATGATTCCCCACAGAAAGAAGATCCTCAGAGCTTAGACGGAAAATGGCAGGCAGAAGATCGAAGAGCTTCTGTAGTACGATCTGATGTGGTGTTTATCGTAGAGGAAAGATAAAATACTTTGAGAGACTATGGAAATTCATACCCACCTATTGTACTGATGTCATATACGTAATTCAACCCAAATGGTTTTCCACTTCCTATATAGACCGTCCAAAAAATTCTCCGTGATTAGACAAGCATAAGAATCCAATTAATAGAAGTTTTCTTATTGAATTTGGACGTATATATTTTATTTTTAGACATCAAATAATATGATATCTTAAATAATCCAATCCATGTAAATTAAAAATAATTAATCTATCGACCATGTGTCCCATGATTTAAACGGTTTAGATTGAGTATATTATAGGTACACGTGTCAAATGAACGAGTGAATGTATACGATTCCCATACTCAAGCAGAGTGCCATGTATATCCTCCCGTCCCCAACCCCAACCCGCCAAACATTAATTTATCCCCCGGCAGTAATTGGATAGTTTGGGAGAGTCCAAGATTTATTTTATGCATGCAATCACATACGTACACGTGGAATAAAATAAATGAAGATAAACTGTAAAAAAATGTGGGTCCCACTGCAAGATAGAAGATAAACTAAAAATAAAAAATAAAAAATACTGATTATAACCTAAGATTAGTAGAAATTTATCTTCTAGAATCAAACCGTTGGATGGATTTTTTAACATCGATTAAAATCAATTAATTATACATAAATTTATATATATATATATATAATATATTTATTGTGGTTTTTGGACTATAAAAACTGGTACACAATATTTGTACGGTTAGATTGAGTTGAATATATACCACGTGTCTACATTTTGAGAGAATGTGTATTTAAATTCAATATCTCTCGGACTACCAAATCTTTTCTTTAATTTATCTCTGTTGGATTATACCATACTCTCGCAGACGATCGCATGTATGCGCACATCTACATATATATGCGACTGACATACATTCCATCCAAACTGTCTGAATTGTGGACCACTTTTTTTGGGGCATACATAATAGATAACACAATTAAAAAAATCCTAACCATTCAATTATTTAATATTTTCCCATTAACATAGATAGTTTTCTTTATAAACGTCCAATTGATGTACCAAAATAAAAATATTAAAAGACTAATTTTTAATATATATAAACTTAGTTACTAATTTTATACAATTTGGACGGATTGGATTGAGAAATAGTAAAATAATGCACATGTAAATACGGTAAGGCGTATAATATTTAGATACTCTTACAGAGTAGATAGAAAAACCTCTTTTATCTCGTCCGAGGTGGGACCGGAATCCCACTCACCCCAGGGAAAAATCATCAAATACGATTCTGAGTAGTTTGAAATCCGACAGCGAGAGAGAGAGAGAGCTGTGGTGCGGCTACTATTTAAGCTCAGAAGCTGTCTGGAGCAGGCATTTAGTGGACAGAGAGAGAGAGGGAGAGAGGGCGAAAACCCTAGCTCGGAACTCATTTTATCAGATTTTCATCCTCTCTGAGTATTTTTGAAGATAGAATCTCTTCTAGTAGCTAGATCGCTTCGTAGAGATAGGATTTTTTGCAATTTTTGGCGATTTTCTCAGCATTAGGGGCAGAGGAAGGAGCCAATTCGAGGAGGTCTTCGTCTCTGTAAGTCCAGGGTTCTTCGAAGCTTTGAACGAGGCGAAATCAACAGATTTCGACGGTCTTTTGAGGGAAAACGGTCGAGAAAGGGTAAGAACGCTGATTTATTCGGTCATTTTTGTGTTGGATTTTTCTCGGATTTTAAACTGATGAGGCAGCTGATTTCAGTGGGATTTTTTTTTTTTTTTTTTTTTTTGGATTTCTTAGCAGAATGCTGGATTTTGTCGTTTCTGATGGCGAGAAAGAGAGAGCTTCTTTAAGTTCCTCAGATCGTGATGGAAATTGAAAGGAAATTGCTGAGAGAGGTGGAAAATCTCTTTTCCTTTGTCTGAATGTTTTAAAATCGCTTAAGAAAGGGTTTGCGTTTTCCACAACGGCACTTCTCATTTCTTTTGGCGGGCAACGAGATCAAGACTGTGAGGATGTTGCCGTTTGAAAAGCGTGAGAAAGATTGCTTGTTTGAGGTTATTTGAGGAATTCCGGTAATTTCACTTTAGAAGGTTTGGGTTTTGAATATTTAAAAGGAGTATTTTGTGTTATATCTGGAAAAAACAAGCAAGAGAAGAAGATTGTTAGATTCTCTTTCTTTCGTGTGTAAACGGGAAAATTATGGCAACTGTCTTGGAGAAACTTGAGTACATGGAGAGATCTCTTGCTTTCAACCCCCTTTAACTCTCACTGTATTAAAAAAAAACGTCTGTTAAACAAAAGAACGCTGTTCATGAAAGCGGGTGAAGTGATGGGCTGTCTGCTACTTGGTTCAACGGGACCACCAATAAAACGGCGAGCAGGACTTCGTAGAAAGCAAGCTGGGCGAGGGTCATACAGAGGTAGCTAGTAGAGTGTTGTGTGTTGACTTGGCAATATCGTTTTCGACAGCGTTGGGCGTGTTTGTTCTCTCAGCAGATGGGAAGTGCTACTACACTGAGGCAGTTGCTGAGGAGCCTTTGCCATAATACGCTATGGAAATATGCAGTTTTTTGGAAGCTTAAGCATCGGAGTCGGATGTAAGTCGTTAACTGGCCATTTTGTTCAGTTGGGTGTTTTTCTATATTGTTTTTCTTGTTATGTTTGCGTTCTTGTAATATGATCCTCAATGCTGTGCCAATGATGTAATAGCTGAGGTGCATTTTATAGGCTTATAAAAATTTATGACAGCAATCAAACAACACTATTGAATTTCTAGTGTTAGCTTCATAACCAACAGTGCTGTTCCTTTCCTCAGCAGTCATTTCCCCATTCTTAAATCTTTTTTTTTTTTTTGGTGACTCTGAGAAGGTTTGAGACGGCACTAATTTCTAAGTACACTGGCAAGATTGCGTTTGTGTTTTAGACCAATTTTTTAAAGGTGGGAACGAAGGCCAGATTGTTGTTTCAGGTGGTGGTTTTGCTTGTGCAAACGTTAACACAGAGGCATTCTCAGTATGATCTTCTTCAGATGTGCCTTTTTTTGAACTACATGCATGCAACTCTAGATTTCCTGATCTGCGCTGTCATTTCGATCAACCTTCTCAGGACAGAAATCAACCCCCTTCTGCAGTATTATTCATTTATCTAATGCACATACAGTTCTCTTGTTTACTGTGGTATCTCATTTATAGTATTTTTATGTGCCTTTAAATGTGTTAGTTTTTCTGGCGTTGTTGTGTTCAGCAGCCTGTCCTTGAGTTTTGTAGGCTCGAGGCTATCTGATTATTGCCATTGTTACAGAATCACACTGCTTTTTTTGGTCCTGATTATTTTGTGGGACTTGGATCATCTAATGCTTTCTTTATGCAGCTCACATGGGTATATGATGTGTAACTCATGCAGCATGAATGTGTTGTACTCTTGATGGTAGAAAAAAATGATGCTTCTTGTTCAATAAAAATAACTTGGGAGTTTCCTATGGTACTTTCTGTGATAAATGCTTGAACATTTACTCTGGTTTTATATGTTTGCTGAGGTTGGTTTCTTTCTATTGCAGGCTACTGACATGGGAGGATGCATACTGTGATTTTCCGAAACCAAGAGATACTGTGCAACATCTGCCTGACAATGTATGCTTCAACGACACAACTTTTGGCTCTGAAATAGATGAACGCAGTTTAACATCTGCAGCATATTCAATTGGACTGGCGGTGGCGAACACGTCGTGCCTTCTATATGCACTTGGAGAAGGGTATGTTCATGTGCTTATCCATTCATGCTCTTTCTTTCGGTGATCTTAAAGAAACAAATGTGCATTGTAATTCATCTACATGCTATCTGTGTGTCACTAAATTCTTATCTTTGTGTTCTCTTCCTTTCCGGAAAGGATAGACTCTCTCTCTCTCTCTCTCTCTCTCCATGTGAGTTCAGCGATTCACTCAATCAATATCATTGCAGTGCATGAAACTGAAAATAAATGCAATCTTATGCACAAATTCATAGGCTATTGCTGTCTGCTGCAGCACTTGTTCTTCAGTGTTTTGGTGACATTTTGCTAGATTTCGGCCTTCAGTGTGCTGTTTTGATGTCTGCTTCCCTCTATTTACAGTTAATAATAGTGCAGCAGAAGTAGACATACTCTTCGAATGAATAGGTTTTTATTTCCCAGCAAGCGAAGTAACTTGCCTAATATGTATTAAATCAGTTATAAAATGTGTCTGTGGTTCTGTTCTGAAGGGTTTTTCTAGATGTGGGACTTATTCATACTATTATCAAGCAGGATTGTGGGTAAAGTGGCATTCAATGGGAGACATTGTTGGAGATTTGGTCATGAATTTAGCTCTAAATTGGTGCCTGAGGTGAGAAATTATTAGCTGAAAAAAAAAATCGGCAAAGGCATTTCAAATAAGAATCAGAACTGATAAAATTTTGACCATTGCAGTATCCAGAAGAATGGCACCTTCAGTTTGCAGCTGGTATCAAGGTAACTTACTTCTGATTGGTGATTGTTAATCTCACAGTGCCATGTTTTGGTTCTTGTTTTTGTTTTTTTTTTTTTCCTTCCATTCCTTTTCTTCTTCTTGCCTATTGTGAGTATTTCAGTGGAGACAATGCTTCATTGTAGTTTTAATGGTTTGCAGACTATTTTGCTTGTTCCTGTGGTTCCGCATGGGGTTGTGCAACTTGGCTCCTTAGAAACGGTGCGTGAATATTCAAGTCATAGTTGGTTTTTGGATATGTAGGAGTTCAATTCCATCTCTATTATGTGGTCCTTATAGAATATTTCAATTGAGATATTTTCTTGCTCCAAGGTGTTCCATTGTGCGTAGTACATCCCCATTCACTATACTCATTAGATAGAACCTGCTATGTGTAGTACTGATTACTGAATATGGCTATTGTTGTCTGGAACTGTTAAGGGCAGACTAGTTGCGTCAGTCTTCGACCTTGGGATTCCTAGTTTAGTTTCTCACTTGGCAACCTTGTAATTTCTAGCTTAGTTTCTACTTTTTTGCTACCTCTCCCGTCTACAGTCCTGCTTGTAACTAACAGCCAGACCGTTTTGAGGTATACTTAGGCCTGTGGTCAAGGTATTCTACAACGGTAACGGTGACCATAACAGCCATTGCTGTTACTGTTACAATATCAGCCATAATGACTTTTATGGATTTTTTTTTTTCCTTTGAAAAAGCTTATTTCGGCCATGTAATGGTCTTTTTCACAGCCATTATGGGTCAATTTTTCCATAACATCTGTAACCGTTTTGAACACCTTGCCTCTAGTACTAGGACCTGCACATGTTCCTGGTGTCTATTGTGCTTTGGGCTCCTAAAGCCCCTTTTTGTGTGGTGTAAGCATCATTTGCTAGACTGATGCAATCTACAGTCATGATTAACCCATCCTTTTGGTTGTTTCTGATGAAATTGCCTGGAATGTAAGAGTCATGAAGAGATCTTTCTCTCTGTCTATCTTTGCTTTTCCTTTCTTTTACTTTTTTGTAGTGTAAATATTGTTCAGCACACATGCATAAAATGACCTTCTAGTCCCTGAAAAGCTTAGAAAACTGCAAATATTCATCTCAATTTCCTTGTCTTTGGGATCAGGTAGCAGAGGATCTGACTCTGGTGGCCCATATCAAGGATTTATTCAATTCCCTTCAAAATGTTTCTGGGGATTCTTCACCCTTCACTTCAAGTGGGGGTCTTCTTGGTCCATCATCGTTTCCCTCTCCTCTCTTTGGGGACTTTGCCGTACCTTCAGCTATAACCAGTAACCTGATGAATCCCTCCCAACTGGATCTGTTAATGAGCAATGACCCATTGATTCCTGATGTGGGTCCAATAACGGTGGATGGAATTTCCACTATCAATCCCAGCCTTCCCCCACTCATCATGGTTCAAGATAACCTTCAGGCCCCACAGAAAACCATGCAGCATTTGCTGGGAGCAGAGTCAAAAGGCAGGGGACATTGTATGGATGGAAATGCAAGGGAGGCTATGCATGGAGTTATGTCGGCAAACTCATCCGTAATACCATACGCTCAAAACCAGTTCACGAATCCCAACCATATGGAGATGACCGTTAATGACATTTCTGCCTTTTCTTGTTTCGAGGAAGTATTACAAATTGCCCCTCAATGTGATGCTGTTAATCCACGAATATCTGTGGAACAACCTAGCATGTTGGATTCTTACCATTACCTGAAGGATCCGCTGAAGAGAAGTGGTCAGGATATGAATGCAAATTCAGCTAAAGGATATGATTTTTGTTCTTTAGGACATATAGTAGATCAACCATTTGCAAACATGATTGCTGAGGAGATCAGCCATAAAACTGGAAGTGACTTTTTAAGCTTCCCTGCTGACTCTGAACTGCACGAAGCACTTGGGCCCATTTTCAGGAAGGAATACGATGTCTGTGATTGGGACCCTGCTGTTTCAGGAGAAGATGGATGCAGCAGCTCGAGTCTGTTCTGCCAAACGGATGGATGGTTTTTGAGAGACCACCATGATGAAGAGCATCTCTTGGATGCAGTGGTTGCCAGTGTGTATGGTGCGTTAGATGAGAATGTGCCTAACAGATCCAACAACATCAGATCTCCTAGTAGCTCATCAGGACAGCTTACCATCTCTTGCCAAACACAGAGCCGATCCGAAGGTGGTGTCTTGGCAGGAGACAATTCCAGTCCATGGAGCGTCATTAAGCCTGGATTCACTGCTCGAGGCGATGGGTTCGCAGGTTCTCCAACTGGGTCATCATCGAGGACCACAAGTGTACTGATTGATGATGGGCCACAAAAAATGGAACTGGGATCTGTCCAGTCTAAGAAGGGCTTGAAGGCCTATCAAGGAAGCAAAAGAAAGGCCAGAGCTGGTGATTTTCAGAGGCCAAGGCCAAGGGACAGACAGATGATCCAAGACCGTGTTAAAGAGCTGCGTGAAATTGTCCCGAATGGCGCAAAGGTACGTACTTGGTCATATGTTTCTCACACATGCACATCACTTGTGCACATGCATGCATGTGTTGGCTATATTCCAGTATCTGCACTAGCATGCAATTCACTGCAGTATATCTGCTTTGTTGATACAGTGTAGCATTGATGCACTATTGGAACGGACCATAAAGCATATGCTGTTCTTACGTAATGTTACCAACCAAGCTGAGAAGTTGAAACAATGCAGACATCCGAAGGTACGGTAGATTCTGAGAAGCTGATCATGCAATGTAGGTTTCTTTTTCCAGCCGTTCCTTAACATGGTTTAAAGAATTGGCGACTTGACCCAAGGGGGTGACTCGAGGTATCGAACTGGATCAGGTCGGACCAATTCCAAGTCGACTTGGACTTATCATGTTAGACTCCATGGTTTGTTTGCTTGTGTTCAGATTTTGCAGTTATTGAAAATATTGCATTATCATCACAATCTTGCTGCAAAAATAAATAAATAAATAATTTTTCCACAACTACTTAGGGTTGGCGTTATAGATCCTGTTTTGCTGATCAATCTTATATGAGGTCCTATCCTCTGTAAGCCAGCAGGCAAGCTTTCATATCCCTTCTCAGCACATCAACAACCATATCACATCCCCTTTTCTGGCTCTTCGACCTTAAGGAATGTTGCCCAAGTAGTTGTGGAAAAATTAGGATGATTAGGATCTCTTATTGCGACTCTACTAGTAGGGTGATTAGGATGATCTAATTGTTAATTCTATAACTTCCCAATCTTCTTACACATTAATCTCAACATCCTCATTTCTGCAACACTCAAATCTTCTGCTCATCCTGCATTTATATTGGGCAACACTCTTGAAACAGAGCGGGTCAGATAGCAGTATTACAAAAGTTTCTGTAACGTGGGCGTGCAGAAAAATAAAATACCATGCTGTTTTATTTATCTAGAAAAAGATCAGTATCTTATTCAACCCTTTTTTAGGATAATCTGAGCACCACTTCGATGCTCCCATGGAGCATGTGAAAGTTGGTGTGTGCAATATCTCCCACCATTTAAATATGGTTGGTGGGAATCAATACGCATTTGTTGTTTGAATTTTTCGAAGTCATCTCCGAATGTGTGTTAAGATTCCCACTGTGATTTCTCCCAGTGTTCAATATTTCTTTCAAGTCTTATCATTTACATATTAATTTTGCTCTTCTACATCTTACTTTTAATTGCTTTATTTCTCATCATATTTCCAGAAGGTAAATGCTGCCATTCCCATGAAGGAGGGCCTAAAGTTTTCTGAGTGAGATATGGCATGGCCAATCATCAACCTGGATAGTTCATTCAATCAATCATATTATATTTGGATTTCGGGGCAAATCATGGTGCAGAAATCACACCAATAAGATGATCCTAACCATACAATCAATAATAGCATAGAAAATGGACAGTAAAGATAAGAGCGGAAAAACAAAAATCAGTCTAACCAACATGTCGAAAGGCTATTCGATAGGTCCCACCAAAGATTTTGGTCTGAGTCGTCTGACGATGTTAACCATATGAACTATGGCTGATTATAAAAACCGAGATCATAGCACCTACATTCAAAGGGTTAGGGTTATTCGATTAGCGCGATTTTATTTTTTTCTTCCAACATGCCTTCTCCTCTATGTAATGAATGAATGGACAGTCTAGGTCAGTGATTGAACATGCCTTGTGCCACCTTGAGCCATTTTATGAAAATCATGCACAAAAATGAACTCCAGAATAGGAAGAAGAACAAAGGAAATCCCAGTTCTGCTTTTGTATTGTTTATGTTTTATCCTCGGCTTCTCAATCTACAAGTTGTAATCTCTCATTTAACATTAGAAATTTACTGACTGAAAACACCCAGCAGGTTACTGGTGACGGGAATGAAAATTCATCAGTGCCTCCCCAAAGACAGCAGAATGATGGCACGTGGGCTTTTGAATTGGGAAGTCAATCTGGAATCTGCCCTATAATTGTTGAGAACCTGGACCAACCTGGGCACATGCTGGTGGAGGTGATTTTATTTTATTTTATTTTTTATAATATCCTGGAATATGTAATGTTAAGTTGTGCTTCTGCTGCTAGTTGGAATTCTAATTCTGAAACTGGTTTGAATCATCTGTTCGTGGCATTCATCTCAGATGCTATGCGAGGAGCACGGACTATTCTTGGAAATTGCCCAGGTCATCCGCCATTTGGAATTGACTATCCTGAAAGGAGTTATGGAGAGCCGGTCTGACAAGATATGGGCACATTTCATCGTTGAGGTGCTCAACCCCTCCCTATTTCTTGACAAATTTCATAAGAAAAAAAAAAAAATCGGTGGGCCACCTGCAAAACCTCCTACTCGCTCTATTCATTCAGTCGGGCCCCAGTGCATGCAAGTCAGTGGTCCGTTCATCAGTTGTGCCACATGAATGTCAACCACAGATCAAATTTTTGCAAATCAAACCCATCTCTCTGTAACACTGGCCCACCTGATGTGGACACTGCATTGGATGAGAACACTATGGAGCGAGTGGGTCTGGATCAAATTCAGTATATGTAGATACAAAATTCTCTCTTTGCAGAAAGGGTGAGACTGTGAGAGACATTGAACATTTTGTAACCTTTAATTTTTCCATGTGGAACAGGCATCTAGAGGCTTCCAGAGAATGGACATCCTTTGGCCCCTGATGCAGCTACTACAGCGCAACAGCAATCCCATCCCAAGCAAGTTCTGATAAGATTGATAATTTCTACTACATCTGTGACATTCTAGCTTGTGTGATTTAGAAAGATTAAAACACTCGAGTTATTCTTTTTAAAAACGTGCTTGGCATTTTACTTCTCAGAAGCTCATATCTTAAGTTACAGCCAAGAAAAAACCAACTGAACTTGTATTAAAACTAGTAGATTTTACACCAGGTGATATACTCGGGGGGGTTACATCTTCACATATCATTTCTTCCTACTAAGTCCATATGCATTGCATTGGCCACATCTTGTGGGGTAGAACAATTCCAACGGACCCAAACCACAAAAGAATGATATACATATGCATATGTAATGTGTAGTACATTAGGCTATATGTACATGGTTGGTTACATATACATATAACATTGGGTACATATATGTGTTCGCATGTCGAGAGCTGTACAAACCCTATCAAAATTCTAGGGTGCGCCCTCGTGCCATGCTGCTGTTTTGTCCTTTTTCGTTTTCTAAGTTCAGATTCACGTGGGAGGCTCAGCAAGAGCAAGCGTGTGCCACCACCCGCAGGCAACATTTGTTGGCAGGACATCATCGAGTGGGACTTGAGAAGGGATGTTCCGGTCAATCATGTCGCCCAAGCCAAGCTGTTCATGTGTAGAATAAGAAAAAATAAATGGTTAAGATAAAATGGGATATATAGGAATAAGGAGCATCTGCGCCAGGGTTCGAACCCCATGGCTCAGTGGTAGACAGCATATATATTTCAACGTTGAGATTATTGGCGCTGCCCATGTGGGGTGTGGGTTAAAAAAGAAAAGAAAAAGAGTATCTGTGTACCTGTCCGTACTTGTTCCATCCCCAGCAAAATACTTCCCCATCATCTGTAGGAATCCACAAGCAAAAGTTAAAGAAGGGTATGGATGAATGATTACATGGGATTTAACTGACTAGGTGAGAATGGTGATTTCCTATAAGGTTTTACCAGATGGAATCATATTTCATTGAATGTTTTTGCTGGCTGTGATTGCCTGACCTATATCTACGGCAGGTACCACGCATCTAACTGGCCCCTGAGCTGTTGCAGTCATGCAGTGGCGCATGCATGTTTACCAAGGATGCCACTTAAAAAGTCCGTTTTGGGACTTCAGTCTCATTCTGTCATCCTAATTAAGGTTTAATAGTCTGAAGGTGGCAAGCATCACTTGATATGTGATATGTATTAGTACGACGACAAAGCTGTATTGCCCTTTGTCAGGTCGAAAAAAGCCCAATACAGGGTCATACGGGGCCATGTGACACAGTTGTATTGCCCTTGTCAGGCGGAAAAAAAAAAAAAAAAAAAAGCCCAATGCAGAGTGATACGGCCATGTCGGTGGTGAACAGTATGTCACCCAGCTCATTTCACCTATATTATTTTAAACCTTGGTTCTTGTGTACCTTTTCATGTGTGCTAATACATGAGAACTAGGCTAATTGCAAAGAAAAATCAGGCTCATAAGATGAGACCCCACTTAGAAAAATCGGCAAAACTTTTGTTTTTTTCTTTTCTTTGGGACGTTGCCCACTGATTTGTGCATTTGTGTCATGCTTGATCAACGGATTTACTTGATTTTGGGGTAGAGAGGATATAACTGGGGACCTATCTGATATGCCAGCAGATGTCACCCACATGCAACGTCAGCGCTTTGCACCGACAGACCCCCTTGGGATTTCTCTCATGGACATCTAGAGGTTGTCGATGGTTTATAATGCAGGGTACATTAGTCCATGTATAAATACAAGAAAAACTTCAATTTCCATACCCCGTCATCTTATTCTGCTATCAGCCTATTTCTTCTTCATTGGTTGTGGACTTGCATGGATGAGATTTCCTAGTTGACACAAATCTCTACAATGGACTTCCTGATCAGACGTACGGCTTATAACAATGCGGCATGCATCAAATTTGTCTGGGAAATCCAAACAAGTTCCTTCTCCGTGGAAACGCTCTAATATTAGGGATTACATATCCATAACCGTAACAACAACCGGCATCCCCGCCTTTTTAGAGCATCAGTCTCTCACTGCCCACTGATGCGACAGCATGGAATCTTTTCTAAGCCATGCTTCTAAGGCTCCGTTTCCATTAAAAAAGCAACATGCCTTTAGATCCTAAACAGATTTTCTGAATGATGCACCCTTGTCGCTTTAGCAGAATCAACGGCTCAAAAGTTCGTTGCCCTCTCTTTTTTAAAGGAAAATCAGACAAGAATATATTACGATTTAACAGATCCTTTCTTACTAAATGACAAGGACACAAAATAAACGGCTTCTTTGGCGGAAAAATGTTGGCCATGTAAAAAGGTTCACGTTCTCTTTCAATCACTTGAATGTAAACGGATCACAAAAAGTTCTTTTATCGCATCTGCACATGACTCGTACTTGACGAGGCAGACCCAAGTCCGTTGACTTAAAACACCAAGATCCAAAGCTCAAGTGGTAGACTGAGTGAAAGATACCTCGTTTCAACACTGAGGTCTTGGTATTGATTCCCTAGTGGGGGTGGCTAACAGTGATATGTGAACTGACAGTGGGTGTACTAACAAGCTAACAAAAAAAAAAGTCCATTGACTTAAAATTCATTAAATGCATGATCTGCCAATCGTTGCAACCTTGTTTCTTAAAGTTTTTCTACTACTTGGGTTTTCTTTTTTTTTTTTTCTTTTTTTTTGGTGAGGGCTGTTAAGAAGGCTTAGGCAACTTAGGTGGGTTTTTTCAAGCATCTGATTTGCACTTGTCCCTGATTTTAACATTGACTAAATGCTCTTAGTTTTGACACGATACCACAGAGGAAAATACCCACTGCTGAAGCCAGAGGTGAATGAATCAGATGGATGCATACCTGTTACAATAGCATTGTGACGAGCTCCACAGGAAACTGTTTTGGCATGCTTGTTTTCCAGACTTGGAGCATCCAGGAGCCTTGGGAGTGTCTGAAAATGAGAGATTCCATGGATAACTACATAAATCTAATATGCTTTCAACTGAATAGGAGAGCTTGTTATTAAGCACTGTGATGATTTGGGGGGTTCCTACTCTCCGCTGGGAGACAGGTGAGATCCGAACTGTTCATCAGGTGGCGGCGCATGTATGGAAAATGTGGGCCATTGGTTGATTGATTTAACTGCCACGCATTGCCCATCTGATAAAGAGATGCTATTTTTTTTTCCAGGCCACGACACAGACAGTGGGCTCACCAGATGAACAACCCGGATAGCACATGTGCCACTTTGGCACATGGGGGAGAGTGGGACAACTTGGAATCTTGCAACTCGCAATAGCTTTTCTTGTTGTGTTACATTCTTTTCCTCCTTTTCCATAGAAAAACAATTTGAGCAGTAAAACAGATTGGGTGAGCTTACGACGTACCTCAGCATGATCACCACCGGTGCCCAACTGCCCAAATTGATTCCCGCCAAAAGCATACACATCTCCATCAACAGAAATGCAAACCGTATGCCACAGCCCAGCTGCGATTCCTTGCATCTGAATGCCACAGAGTGACGATACGCAGGCAGGACTCAGTTCATCATCTGTACTTCCTTGCCCGCACTGGACAAAGAAAATGCCATGACGAAAAAACAATTCTTTATATCCTTGTGATGTGATCATGGTAACAGAATATGAAGGAAAAGATTAAGAAAATTAAAAAATAAAACAATATCTCCTGTTTATAGCGAGCCTCATCTTGAACAATTTACAGTGCTTTTCTCCACCTTTTTCTACAATCCTACATATTAAGCCTGGAGAGTGGTTAATAGTTTGAAAGCAGCTTGAATGGATACAGTCGGAAAATATAGATCAAAAAGGGCGGAATCATTTCAAGGAGAAGAAAAATCTGTGCAGTAACCAGAATGCTCTTACCGAGGCATTTTTGAAGTGCGCACGTGTCCTACTTTCAAAGCTTCAATTGTTAATGAATCAAAAGGTGTCAATAGCAAAGAGGTGGGAAAGACAGGTGGGTAAAAACATGCAGGCATGGATTTCTCCAGTGTTATGGTTGCATGTGGATGGCATTCCAATGCCTATAAAAGCAAAGAGATCTAATTTGCACATTTGGTTTATCAGATAAGAAGAAACTTCTGATGAAAAACTGATTTATCCACCTGCAAAAGTGAGTGTTTGGGGAGCCAAATATCTGGGAATGTTTTTTGACCCCATAAATGATACATTAAACGCATCCAATGAGCAACAATGAAGCATATGTTAATTGCAATTTATTCAAGCAAAGGTCGGATTTAGACAATTTTCATTTGCTTCTGTGCGATTGTATTGCAATCATCTTAATGTATACTATGTGTGTACCCAGCCTTAAAAACACTTCTCGAATGCATTATAAGCACTTCAGTACAGTACTAAGACATGATTCCATGAAGGGCCAGATCATTCAGTCAGTCCTTAAGAGACTGCTATAGCTACAAGGTCTGAAACCCCAATGGTATCCTACCTTTGTAACTTGGAAGTGCGACTCCTTGGAGGAATTCATCATGATCCAGATTCTGATGAGCTAGAACTAGCTAGGCAGATAGGGTGGCAATGGGTGGGTGAGCTGCCAGCCCAGCTATGGACCCAGCTTGGCTGGTGGTCCGGGTTTGGGCCTAGCATGTATGTCAGGCCAGGCTTGGGCTCAAGACGTTTTAGCCTGGTCCAGCCTGGCCCGATCTGACTTCATATCTGCTTGTATCCTATCCAACAAATATGCCATTCTGATCCTCGGTCAACCAACACATGCATCTTGCATGTAGGCAATTGGTTCCCTTCCTCTAAATGCATCTTGCATGTAGGCCATTGGTTCCCTTCCTTAATGGATGGATTAGGAACATTCATGTGGGAAATAGAAATTTGATCAATTTTCGGGCTCAGGCTTCTTTGGCCTGTGGTGGGCCTTGGGTCTTATTGTGCTATGCCATGTTGGGCACAGGCCTTGGTCTTATAGTGCTAGGTCCATGCTGGGTGCAGGCCTTGTCTATGGTGTCGGCCTAGCCTGGCCCAGCACATTGCCACCCTTATAGGCAGAGCTGTGCCAACTTTCCTACTAAGCATAAAAGATGGAACCAGTTGGCATGTGTTGGTTCCTTCACCTCACATGCTTTAAATGGATGAGCTTCTCCTGCCACTCCCAACAATTTAATGAAAGAAAATGCCGGGAGTTTAGGGAACAATTATCTAAATTGAAAATACTGTCAGACCTCTTGTAGGAACTGAAAACGCAGTGGGAAGTGTGGCTCATGCTACAAGCAAAACAACTGGCTGGAAATTCTTGCTCATGAAATAGCCCAATTGGCATCATGAGTACTTGTCCCCGGGGCATCTATGGAGACCATGATTATTTGAAATTCCAATATTTGGAGTGAAGCAGAGCCACCTGGCAAAATGGTTTGATGACGCAGACTTTTTTTTTTTTTTAAATAATAATAATAATAAATTTCCAAAATGAGAATCCTTAACTGAAGAACTAAAGTAATCTCAGATCAGGCGCTATGATTATTGCATCATCTAAAGATTTGTAGGCGTGGTGAATTTAAGTTAAAGGCTGTTGCTTGTCAGCATTTCTATGGACCAACAGTTCAGGGCATGAGGGAAAAAGGGAACTAAGTTCCTTTTTTTGCTGTAGAAATTACCGAGCTGAATGCGAAATGTGTCACACAGGCGTACGAGACTCATATGCTGAGTCGGCATGCAACGTATGATAAATCAAGGTGACAAAAGTGTCTGCTAGAGTCAAGACAAGCTATTAAATGAAGAAATCTTGGGATTACAATATCAAGTCAAGCTAGTGGCACGACTTAAATTCAAATTGACACAGTTGACAGACCATGATGGATGGTGATGATCTCATGTGTAGCCCACCTACCTCACAAGGAGATTATGGTTTCTATTGTTTCATATTATTATTTTCCTCTTTAGTCCTTAAAGGTGATGCATTAAAATAGAGTTTAAGTTAATCAAACCTTAAAGGTGATGTGTTAGAATAGAGTTCAAGTTTTGTTAGAATAAAGTTTAAGTTAATAGGCTTTGGTTTATATAATAACTCAAGCATGGGGGTATTTTTCCACTTCCACATATATTATGGAAGCCCTAAATGATGAGTAAGAAAATAGGCTAGGGGCCATCACTACCTTATTGAGCCTACTCTCTTTCTTGCTTCTCCTCATATTCTGTTTCTTTCTCCTTCTCAATCTTACTTAAGGAACATGGTATCGGAGAAGTAAAAGATCCGGTATCTTGTTCCTACCCCTTTCTTTCAATTTCTCTCTCTCTCTCTTCTTCTTCTTCTTCTTCTTCTTCTTTTCTTCTCTCTCTCTACAAGGTAAAACCCTAAAGCCATTGGGGGCTGATTTACACAAATCACCATCATTCTTTGTTCAACCACCATATGGTGGTGGGTTATGTAGTTGTGCCCCATGAGTGTTTGAGGCCCACTTCCATATACAACCACTCATGATGTGAGGGTGTAGAGATTGTGAATGAAAGTAGGCCTTTGATCATCTATAGCCGTATTTGAAGATGAAGTGAGGGTGTAGAGATCACGAATGAAATTGAAGGGTTTTTCGTATTCGTCATCAATCAGTCCTTTACATGTGTGATAGTGATCATTGATCTATACTCTCTTAAAGCAAGTGTTGACTGAGTTGAAGTTTTTCTGTGTTTGATCTCTTCTCTTCCTTAAATATGGATGTCAAGAAAATGCTAAGAGCAGTCTTCTAACTTGATCCGAGTCATTGAATCTTCAAGTTACATCCACCAAACTTAGCGGCGTGGATGGGCCACATTGGTGAAAGTGTCTTACAGGAAGAGGAAATTAAGGGCCTGTTTGGATTCGCGTATTAGGCGGTATTGTATGGTATTAGAGGGTTTGATTTGACGTTTGCGGTGTTTGGTTTGGAGTGTATATGCATTGAAAATCATGCGCGCGAATACATACTCCAGCCAAATTTTCAAAGCGACTGTAAATGGTTGTCAGACGGCTTTGTTGTCGTCAGTACTCTCTCATCAATGCACTGTATTCGGCTGCGAGAGAATTCAGAAATCCATTTCTCTCCAAAAACCCTTCCTCTCAGTCTCCAAAGCCTCGCTGTGCAGATCTCGAGACCGAGAGAGAAAGATCTGCAATCGCCATGGCGATCTCTTCGCCTCGGATCCATTTCTTCGTTGTCCACCTCGTCTTCCTCCTCTCCAAAGCTGAGATCCGATTTGATGGCCGATCCATCATCCCCTACGATGAGTTCGGATTCACCAATACGAGCCGCCTGGAGCTCAACGTCTCCTGCATCTCCTTCTCCAATCCAAATCCGGACCTCTCCCAGCTTGGCTTCTTCCTTTCCACCCGGGATTCATGGTTGCACGTCCTTCAGGAGATCCAGAGTGGAGACACAACCTGCGCTCTCCAATCCAAGCTCATCAGGAAAGTATATACCTTCGACCAGCTCGATCCCAACACTTCTAACACCGACACATTCACCTTCTCCACCTTCCATGAAAAGCATGAGCCTGGCCAATTCACCCTCGTTTTCGCCAACTGCATCGGCCATGTTAGATGCGATCCATACCATTGTTAACATGAATTCTATGGATGGATGGATAGGATTTTTCAATGACGATCATGTTGGACGAATCAGATGAATCATATCAACTGACGATGGGCACCACCTCCTATGAAATGGATGAGAATTATTATAAAAAAAAATCCGTACAAAAGCTATTGTATGTTGTACGATTATACAATACGCAGGCTTAATACGTCGTATCCAAACATTGATCTGTACAAGATATTGTATACTTGCCCGAACAATACCTCATATCCAAACATTGATTAATGGCATGTTGATTTGGATGTATTCTGAAAACCATCCAACGTATACATGAACAGTACCTGAATACAATACAATACACCCTAATACGCGAATCCAAATAGGCCCTAAAGTATCTAACATCTCTTAAGCCTGATGAGAGCTCAACAAATTATAAACATTGGGTAGCAGAAGATGCTAAGATTAGAACTCTATTATGGAATTGCTTGGAACAACATATTAGTGCAAATATTATTCTTTTTAAAATGGCAAAAGAAGTTTGGGAACATGAAAAGAATTTAACTCATATATAAAAGTTACTTCATAATATCTTTGTGCTTCAACAAGGAGATCAAAGAGTGTAGGCGAGTATTACTTGGCATTAAAGGGGTATTTGGGAAGAACTAAAACCTTTGTTGACTGATTATGAGACCATGAGATGACAGCGAGAGGAATTTTGTGCAGCCAAATTCCTCGCTGGTCTACATCCTGAATTTGAACCCATGTAAGCTTAGCTTCTTGGAGGTAGGAAGTTCCATCTACTATAGAGGTATCTGACTGTATTTAGCATGCAGTAAGTGAAAAGACACCAAGTTCATCTACTTGTAATCGATTGGCATTTATTTCTTCTTCTGGAAGGAGAGATTGAGGAAGTCATGTTGTACGATTGGGTTGTAGGGAGGAGGTCGTTTTGGTGGTGGAAATACTTAGGGCCTGTTTGATTTGTGAAGGAAATGGGAAATACCCGGTAAATAAGTAATAATTACTTACCAGAGAATTCCCCCATCGTTTGCTCGGCCTACGCTAACAGCGTTACTTTTTGGCATTGATACCGATGATGACTGCCAAATGAATATAGGGCCCACTGTGATGTAAGTGATGAATCAACACCGTTCATCTTATACGTCAGCCTCATTTAGGCCATGAAGCCGAAAATGAGGCAGATCCAAAGCTCCAGTGGACCACACCACAGAAAACCGTGGAAATTTAATGTTTACCGTATAAAAAATTTGGTGGCGGCCCTTAGAAGTTTTGGCTGAAACTGATATTTGTGTTTATCCCTTATCAATGTTTTTATGACCTCGTGAACAGATTAGATCACAAATAAACATTAATGTGGGCCTAATAAATAAAATAACTTTTAACGGCGAACGTTTAAGGCCATTGTTTCTTGTTATATGGGCCGCTTGAGCATTACATCTGTCTCAATTTTGGCCTTAGGACCTAAAATCTTCCGATAAAATAGATGGTCGGTGTGGATATGTCATGCACATCACACTGGGGTCCATAAATGCAAATCAGCTTTTTCGGACCAATTTTCAAGGCAAAAGTGCATTTGAAAATTCAAACACGGGAAAAGGGTAATAATAACCTTTTTCACGGGTATTTCCCAAATCCCTCGAAATCAAACAGGCCCGTGTCGGGTGAAATACCTGTGAAATAGGTCATAATGACCACTTCACCTGTTTGACTGATGGGAAAGACGGCGCGCATTGGGAAGAAGGGAAATCCCATTTTCAAGAGATGGGGATTCGCTGGGAAATCTCAGAGATTTGGCGCGGGACTCGGAGACAGGACGCACCGTCTCTGTGGTCTGCGAGAGCATGTTTACTAATATCACACCTCGTTTATATATGGTGGGCCCTCTCAAATGGAAATACGTCTCCTCCCTCGCAGGTTCGTATTTCAGTAAAACTTCCTCCTCCGACTTATCTTCTTCCTCGCAGACCCCGCATTTGCAACCTCGTCGGACTTATCTTCTTCCTCTTGATAGGTCCAGTTCTGAGCATTTCGCCTGTCGTGCTTCCTCGGAACCCGGCCGGTCGTGACGGAGAGATGCCCGGCACCGACCAGTTACTTAGTCCGAACCTCTCCACCTCAGACTCAGGTACGTGGCAAACACAAGATATCACCTACTATCCACCTTGGTGAAGAACCTCTCCACCACAAACTCCACAGTTGCCCATGATCAGTGGAAGATCTAGGCCTCAAGTGGACCACACCGCATGAAGCAGCGGTGATAAACCTATCACCGTTGACACCTTTTTACGGCCCACAGTGATGTTTTGCCTCCATCCAACCTATTAATAAAGTGAGATTTACCTGGCTGAGGAGAAAACAAAAATATCAGCTGCGTTGATATTCCCTGTGTGGCCCGCAAGAGATTTTCAACAGTAAGAGTTTAATCCCCATTGTGTAGTACACGTGAGCTCTGGACCTGCATTTTTTGGGCTTAATACCCTAAAATGATTAAAAAAATAAAATGGATGGACGGTGTGGAAGAGGGGCCACTCAAAGCTTCTGCCCCTTCCCTGAAGGAGACGGGACATTGCAGGGGGAATGGGTTGCCTACTCCCCCTGCCACCAGCCAATGGCAGGGCGACGGTGCTCTGTGGGCCCCACTATGATGTATGTGTTTCATCCATGCCGTACATCTATTTTTCCAGATCATTGTATGGTATAATACCAACATTGACGTATATCCCAATTTAAACTGGACCACGTTACAGGAAACAGTGTTGAATGAGCATCGACCATTGAAAACCAATAGGTCCCGTTCCTGTTGTACACGGGCCATGTACATTGAATCTGAACCGTAAAAATAGTGGGACCCGCTGTAGATTGTTCACATCTCGAAATCAGATTGATTAGAAAATCCTAACAATCAATTAATGGCATTTGTGTGCTGAATTTCGGGATATATTAGATGTCCACCAATCGATCAGTTCGGATCCTTCTAAGAGTGTGAAATTTAGGCTGTCTAATCTTCAGTGGGCCCCGTTAATTGGACGGTTCGGATTCTAGGTACATGCCACGTGTAGTGGGGAAGATGTCTCCTAACTGCAGTTGGGTACAATGCACGGCCGTATGGTTCGCCATTCCACCCCGAAAAGGAAATTGGATTGCGTACTTTTGGAATCAGTACCCTCTTATCATACTGAGTAAACTCAGTTGGGCCCACCGCGAATGCATGTTGTTCATCCACGCCGTCCATTCGTTTTTCCAGATCATTTTATGGGTTCAACCCAAAATTATTGCATATACAAAGCTCAAGTGGGCCATACCACTGGAAACCGTGGAAGTATTGATTTCAACCATTGAAAATATTTCTACGGCCCCAAGTGATGTTTATTTTTCATCCAACCTGTTCATAAGATCAGAAAAACAAAGATGAAGGGAAAACACAAATATCAGCTTGATCTAAAACCTCTCGTCCCCAAGAATTTTTCAACGGTGGATGTTCAATTCACACAGTTTCCAGTGGTGTGGTCCATTTGAGGATTGGATATACTCCATTTTTGGTATAAAGCTATAAAATTATGTGTTAGAAGAGATGGACAGAGTGGATACTATGCATGAATGACTCAAGGGCCCACTGAGTTTACTCAGTACGCTTACCGTACTGAGCTACTCAGTACGCAATCTGCTTCACCGAAAAAGGGCTTTCAAAGACTTGTGGATTGCGTCCTACCCCCACCCGGACGGTAATCTGTCCAAGCAAGGATCTGTGGGGCCCACCATGATGTAGGTATTTTATCTACACTGTTAATTGTTTTTATACGATTATTTGAAGGTATATGGCAAATATTGACGCAGTTTAAGGGCTTAAGTTGACCACAAAGTGGGAATTGAACGTCCACCATTAAAAACTTCTTGAGAGCTGGAGAAGTGTCAGATCAAGCTGAAATTTGTGTTTTCACTTCATCCAAGTCTGCATGACCTTATTAATAGGTTGGGTGGTAAAAAAAACATCACGGTGGCCCTTGGAACGGTTTCAACGGTGGTTGTCACTATCACTGCAACTTGCTTTAATATGGTCCACTGGAGCTGTGTGTCTGCATCATTTTTCCTGTAATACCTTAAAATGATCGTATAAAAATGATTAACGGTATGGATGAAATACTTACACCACGGTGGGCCTCACAGAGCCCTGGGAAGGACGCAATCCGCGTCCTTTTTTGGCATCCAATCTTCTACTTATTAGGGCAAGGGAGATTGATTGTGTTTCGCAACTAAGGATGAAAAAGACCACGTTCTTCAATCTCTGTTCAATTTTACGAGCTAAGGGTCTGTTGGCAGATGCGAAGCATTTAAGTATGGAAGAACAACTTGTCATGTTCCTCCATACATTGAGTCACAATGTCCGGAACCGAGTGATTGGACATCATTTTATAAGGTCAGGCGAAACAGTAAGCCGATACTTTAATCGAGTCTTGGATGCAGTCGTTTCTTTATATGGAGATTACGTTACACTCCCTACAATTGAGACCGTAGTGGAGATATCATCAAATCCACATTGGGTTCAATACTTTCAGGTATGATATAACATATCTTAATTCCAGTTGATGACGATCCTTTGTCTTCAAATTACAAATGTCAATATCACCTAAAGTATGCCAAGTTTTACGTAGGATTGTATCGGTGCGATAGATGGGACACACATTCCTGCTTTTGTACCATTTGCAGATAGTGCTGTCTATCGAAATAGGAAAGGATTCATATCCTAAAATTTCATGGCAGCCTGCAAGTTTGACATGAAGTTTGTTTACGTCTTAGTGGGGTGGGAAGGTTCAGCATCAGATGCACGCATTTTGCAAAGTGCTTTGACTTACTCAAGCGATCCTTTCGTAATACCCCATGGTAAACTCATGGACATCAAGTACTTTGATGGCTTTATAACATCGAATGAACAAGAAATGATATTGATCAGGAATTATTTTCAAAATGTAGGTAAATACTACGTAGTGGATGCAGGATATGCACACTCACCTGGATTCATGGCCCCATATTGTGGTGTGCATTACCATCTCAATGAGTATCGTATCGGTCGGAAACCTTCCAATGCTCGGGAGTTATTCAATTATCGTCATACACAACTAAGGAATGTAATTGAAAGATGTTTTGGAGTTTTGAAAGCCAGGTTCCCAATTCTGAAGACTGCTCCACAATATCCTGTACAAACTCAAGTGAAGATAACGCTAGCTTGTTGTGTGTTACACAACTTCGTTATTATATCTGGAGATGATGACACGTTTAAGGTTGAGGGATCATCAAGTTGTGATGCCGATGGGGTGACCCCATCACCTACAGAAGTATCCGTCCTCGATGAAGGTCGTGTGCTTTTGAATGTCACTCCACAAGAAAGAGATGAGTGGGCCAGAAAACGCGATGAAATAGCGTCCAGAATGTGGAACGAAGCTCATCCAGTGAGTCAAACGAACTAAATACATTGTATTAAGATGAACATCACAGATGGTTTTTGGATTAGCATTCAATAATGACCCAACTTGATCACAAATGCCGACTGTTCCATATATATATATATATTTATATATAATATGCAAGCTCTTTTTGTTGAACAATTTACGATTCAGTTCATAATATTTAATCATGTGGTAGATTAATGTTTTAAACTTGTATTCATAATTTATCTTCTCACATATTGAAGTAGACCAAAGTGGGGCCATGTCATCGAATAGACGATCTGGTCTATCTACTCCGATCAAAAATCACCTGGGATCACCTAGTAGTATCCCACGGAGATCACCTAGGAAGCATACACTGAACAGTGGAATTGAGGAACAGTCCCATGGAGGTGTTCTTCGGTGGACGGATGACATGGATGGCATCCTCATTGACGGACTAATGGAGCTAGTCGTTTCCGAAAGAAGAAGTGGTGCTGGATTTAAGATAAAATCATTTACAAGGATCGTTGAAAATATGATGTTGAAGTTAGGTCTTAAGGTCACTAACGTGAACGTAAAGAATCGCATCCGCACAGTAAAAAAAAACTTCTTCACTGTCAAAGACCTACGGAGTGCGTCTGGTTTTGGGTGGGACCCGGACCTACTAATCGTCGTCGCATCAGATGAAGTGTAGATGGATTATATTAAGGTAATACTCGTTTACCAGTTATATCATATGTCATCATACAAAGTGCGATGTTAATGACTTTCACCTTTTTTTGTATTGTGTAGTCTCATCTAGATGCTGCACAGTTCCGTGGCAAACCCATGCCCAGATATGATGATCTCGACTTCATTTTCGGAAACGACAGGGCTATCGGTAAATCATGTGTCATTATCAACTTCCCTCCCTGTGCAACCACTCCTCGATGGGGAGATACGGATATGTCGTCCAACCACATTGTTGATCTGAATGATGATATTAACATCATATCTTCTGAAGATCTTGGCGATGATGCACCGCATATCCATTGGTCTGACAATAGCCGTGGAGGCAACAACATTCCTCAGCCGAGTCCGACGCAGCATGAGAATGCATCCGGCAACACGAATTCCACGGTTAATTCGAAAAAGAGACCGAGGGGGGAGCGACCTGTTGACATGATTGGCATCGGTATGGTTGATATTGGGGGTGCCATGAAGTCAATTGCTATTTCAATCGATAAAGATAAGAACTTTGATCGGATGGCACAAATTATACCGGCTTTGGAGGAGTTAAGAGGGACTTACGAATGATGAGGTCTTATGGGCGACGAAGTTGCTATCGAAAGAAGAAGCGTATGGGGCCTCATTCCTGAACTTTGCCAAGGAGAAGAGAATATCATTCATAAGGATGTTGCTGAATGGGGGTGGACCAAGTATGAATGAATATTTTGCCTAGTTTGACTGGCTGGAAGCAGTCAAACGTAAGCTTTGCCTTTAAGACAATTTTTAACTATAATACTTTTTGGGATTGTATAAGTATGGAGATTTCTACATATTTCTTGTCGCACTTTTGGACAACATATCACAGGCTTTGGCTAGTAAGCACGTGCATACTTTTGGATTATTGTAACAAATTTCAACAACGTGCATGTTTGATGTGCACGATGTATAGGATAACTTGACAGGTACTTCAATATGTGATTCCGTTCTCCAGGTAAGATGGGCTAATTACACAATGTTGATTTCTTCTATAGTTGGAGGTAAATTTCGATTATTTATATGAATATGTTATGTCAGTAATACCATCTGATTGATATCAGTATGCATTATTTCGTTACATGTGCAGATGGGTAAAAAGATTTATGTTGTTTTCAATGGACGGCGACCTGGAGTGTGTTATTCATATATTCATAGGAAGAGTGCCGGGAGCATGTTGATGGCTACTCAAATGCTCATTTCCGGGGTTACAAATCTGCGTCGGAGGCGTTCTTTCACTGGTCAGCTTATTGTGAGTCTTTGGAGCGTATAAGTGTACCTGTACGATCAAACGAGAAGGAACAGGATAATCCTACTTTGAACAGTGGACTGTATCCCACTACCAATTACATGATCCCTTCAGCTACGGCGCCGAGACCATCCTGTTTCAGTCTGTACACCGATTACACACTGAAACATCAAGAAGCTGAGGAAGATACACCAGATGCAATTGCGGCACTATTTCGGCTAATCGTTGGTTGTTTGGTTTTCATCATCACTGTTCAGGTCATGCATTGGTGCTAGACCGCAGTGGACGGATTGATATGGACTTTGTAGTTTCAGTTTATCCTGTTTCGGTTGGGTTCTTCTTATTGTTTATACAAATAGTACTGTTTTTGGATATGAACTAGATGTTTAAAAATGCGTATGTTGGTAGGGAGGACAGTGTCCTCTCCAATTTTGGACATTGAATTTGTGGCTAGCGTGGCTTTTTTGCAGTTAAAGGCAATTGTCAGACTCAGTAGGTTTATGATAGTAGATGTTTCATCAGGTGGGTGTCTTCTCCAATTTTATTTCGAAGATGTTTTTTAATTTCCTGTCATATTGCAATCTTGAGAAACTGATGGATGTAATGGATTTTACAATAGGCATCTCTGTTGGCCCCAATTAGCAACTGGACCCCACTACTGAAGCGACGTCAATACTTGAATGGAATGAACGCACCATACTGATGGACACTGTTTTTATGATTTTGAATGTGCAATACTTGAATGGAATGAACACGGCATATTGATGATAGTCCCAAGTGGACAAGACGACTTGTATGGGGCACGTGGAGTAGATACTGTCAGCTTGAGTAACAACAGTCGCTACTGAAGAGACGTCACATCATTGTGGACCCCACTATAATGCATGTGTTGTATCTGCAACGTCCATCCAAATGCACATTTTCTTTCACCTCATATGGGTGGAGAATTATGCAGACCCAATGCTTTGGTGGACCTCACCACATAAATCAACGGATGGATACTGTTGACCACCGTTGAATACTAAATGGACAGTTTGGCATGCTTTTTTTTTTCATATTTAACTTCCTCAAAAGTTTAAAAAGAGTTTGAAGTAGGAAAAAATCTAATATTACCTTGGTGGAACACGACAATAGCCTTCAAATATTTTTAACGGTGTTGTCACTCTTCTCACCTAGAACTATGGTGGGGTCCACTGAAGCTTTGGATATGATTCATTGTTTGGATATTACCCTAAAAATGATATGTCTAGACGGATGGACGGCATGGATACATACCGTACATCATGGTGGGCCTACATATCATGCCTCTGACGTCAAATCAGTTACTGGTGGGGACTGCTGCACATACACAGAAGATATCTCCGTACCATGGTGATCGCCAAAAAAACAAATGCGCGTATCTACATTTGCATTCCCGCTGAGTGTTTTCAAACACGGTATTCTGTGATAAATACCGGCTGCAAATCCCATGCATTTCCCTGAGCATGTAATAAATGCTCAGGGAAACTGTAAATGCCCGTGAAATGGAAAAACAAACAGGCCCTTAGGAAGGTTGTGCTACAGATTTTGGTGGCAGTTGTGGTCGTGAAAATCAATAATACTGTTATTGTGGGCTTCCTAAGCACACAATTGATACATGTTGGGACCTTACTGCCAAGCCAGCTTGGACGAATCAAGTTCAATCTTCTAATGCTAGTTTTGAGGGCTATATGGTCAAGCCCATCTCAATTCATTCCAAATCAAGTACAACATGTAATACAATTATGTTCAAGGATGCCAAATTACTAAAATATCATTCCAATCATGCATCCTCCTCCACTGCTACTCTTACTAAATCAAGTAAGATATATCTTGCTTCCTCTAAAAATGCACCTTGAATTATTGATTCTGGAGCTTCAGACTATATGACAGATAACTATAGTGTCTTGTCTCAATTAGATAAGTCTACTTATATTTCCTCTTTAACATTAGTTAATAGTATTTCAACCCGTGTGTCTAAGTTGGGTATTGTTTTTCTTACTCCCTCTTAAATTATTTCCTAAATTTCTTCTGAGTCTGTTGTCAATAAGCTAGCAAAATCCTTGAACTATTTTATTACATTTTATCCCTCATATTGTGAATTTCAGCATCTAAAGATCTAGAGGATGATTGGTGTAGGGCATGAAGTGAATCGACTTTATTACCTCAACAACGGAATAATTAGAGCTGCTTTACAAACAAATGTTCACTTCATCAATGGCATTGCAGGCTTGGTCACCCTTCTTTGAGTAGTTTAAAGAGTCTGATTAGTCATCGTCTTATGCATTTGAGTTAGAATATGAAACTTACAAATTAACAGAGCAACACAGAATCTCATTTCTGCCTCATGTGGACAAAAGGAGTGATGGCCCTTTTCTTTAGTACATTCTAATGTTTGGGGTCCAGAACGTACCACTAGTTTATTTTATAGTACTTCATTATTTTTGTGGAGTATTATTCTCATATGACCTAGTTATATTTAACGAAAATCATCCTAAAGTGTTTTCCTACTTTAAAGAATTTCATGTGGAAGTGCAAAAAAATTCATTACCAAGTGCGTATTTTACATTCAAATAATGGTGAGGAATATGCATATCATGAATTTAATTCACATCTCACATCTCATGGCATTATTCATCAAACATCATGTGCACATACGCCATAACAAAATGGTATCGTTGAACGTAAGAATCGATACTTACGGTTGCCAAGGCTTTGTTATTTAACATAAAGGTTTCTAAAAATGTTTTGGGGTGATTTGGTAGACTAGAAGTTGACACTAAATTAATATGGCATTGAATGTTCCTCATAGGGGGAAGTCCAACTGGGAGTTCTTCGGCACAAGTCTTCGTATTCATGAAGAAGCTCATGCATAGGAGGCGGAATATCGGATTTTTTTGTCTTCTTTAGCAACCAAGACATAAATCATGTCGGTCTCCGTGCTTTTTTCCTCAAACTTTTCTACACCGAGCCATTTTTTTACCCTCATCTTTATTAGATTTGGATGTTGGAAGATGTTTCATTGTGGATAATGTGATATTAACACCATCCTTGACAAAGGAATAATTGTTAGCACGAGTCAAATGCACCATATTTCAGTCCCATAATCACGACCTCTTTATCAAAATGTGGCATGCATCCATGGAGACCACATTACATTACACCTCATCCTCATACTTAGATCCAATATAAAATGTAGCGAGGCACCTGAAGTTAACGCAAACTTCTCCTTGTTTCTTACACAAACAAATCTAGTATGAGCTTAGATGTTTATGTTCTTTGAGTTTTAATATATCCACCATTTCTTGTGAGACAATGTTCTCACTGCTCCCCTCGTTTATCAAAATAGTGCATATCTTCTCACTAGAAGTGCAATTGGTATGGAAGATATTGTGTGCAACCATCATCCATCATCAATTGCCCAAGGAGTCAATAGTATCATCTATTGGATAACCAACCACTCGCCCCTATCACCATACATATCCACTACATTTTTTCTAACATGCGTACCATCTTGTGAGTTTTAATATATCCACCATTTCTTGTGAGACAATGTTCTCACTACTCTCCCCTTCTGCCTGTACATATCTTCCCATCAGAAGTGCAAGTGGTCCAGAAGATATTATGTGCAACCATCACCCCTCATCGATCACCTGAGTAGTCGATAACATCGTTTGTTGGTGATAGTTGCTTAATTTTGCATGATTATCCTTAATTTCGAAATCTTTTTTCATGCATACCAAAGGTAAATTGGCCCTCATTAGATGAATTTTCATTGTGCAGAAGATTGTTAGAAGGTTAAGATGATCCGAGCCATTCATGAAGTTCAAAGCCCAAAAGAGATCAAGATCAAGCGTGTTGGAGTTATAAAAAACTAGAGGTTTGAAGATCAAAGAATCACACAGTTCTCACAGTGGAGATCGTCAAAAGAGCGCCTTAAATTCAAGTGCAAAAAAGCAGAGTTTTCGATTTGATCGAAATATTCTCGAAAATCCAATTTGCTCATTAGACGTTTTTCGAATCTGTCGATTCGATCGATAGTCAGATCAACTGATGCAGGACATGAAATTAAACGTGATGTGTGAGATTTCAAGCTCAAAATCACCTTAGATCAAAAACAATTACACAAATTCCATATCCCACATAAAAAGTTCAAACATTCAAGTAAAGGGGAATCTATGCCCGTCCAGGCCTACACAGGCTAAGACTGGACCAATAAAAATTATAAACCAAACGATGCTCAAAGGGAAATAGAAATCAACCACACATGCATAGCAAACGGTTCCTAATCTAAGGGATTCCCCAATCTCAATTCAAGGAACCCCATGGTGAAAAAAAGGGCAAATAAATCAGGATCCTTGCTCTTGCTCGGGTGGTAGACTCTCAGGAGTCTCGACACCCGGTCAAGGGTTCGAGTATCCATAAGTGGTGAAAGCCCACTACGGTGTGTGTGTGGTGGTGTGTGTGCGTGTATAAAATAAAAAAAAAAAAAAAAAGGAGGCAGGCCCAGTGTTTCCGGTCACTGCCACCGTTGACGATTTTGTTAGAATCAGTGGGATGCGGATTGGTTGGTGACCCCAACACCAGGGAGCTGGGTGGTGTCAGGACTCTATGGCCCACAGTGATGTTTTTTTGTCATCCAGCCTATTCATAAGATCACACAGATAAAAAAACAAATATTGAATTTGATCCAAAACTTCTATTGCCATTAAGAAGTTTTCAGCCGTAGGTGTTCAATCCCCATTGTTTCCAATGGTGTGGTACACTTGAGCTTTGGATATGCTTCAATTTTGAGCTTTGGGCCTAAAATAAGTAGGCATAGAGGATGGATAGCGGGGATAAAACAAATACATCACGGTGGGTCCCCCGGAGATTTGTCTCTACCCAGCGAATCCACAACCAATTTCACCTCTTCCTCAGTAAATGGGGCCTCCAAGAGATTTGCTTCCAACACATCTAGCGAGTTGAATTGAATGCGGTCGAGACGCAGCCTGTTCCACCCTTCTGAAGAAAGGGGGGATCTGAAATGATGGATGGCATGATCGACTATCTCCTGTCTATCCTCTATACGGACACCATCCGCTGTGATACTGAAAATTGCTTTAGCACAGGCGCGCATGTTGGCGATACCGTGGAAGTATTTGGTATTCTTGTCTCCTTCAGCAATCCATCTCGCTCTGGATTTTAGTTTCCATGTAGTTTCGTCTTCCAGCGCCCTGGCCGAAATGTTTTGGATGATCTGAATGCGCCTACCCAGGGATTCAGAGGACATCGAGGAACCCTCTGCTTCCGAATCGATTCGCTGAAGTTCGAAGAGTAAGTCTGCCATTTTAGCTTCCCTCTTACCCAACTCGCCCACTTTCCACTCCTTCAGCTTCTCCTTAAGAAGTCTGAGTTTGCAAAGGAGTTTGTGACCTACAACCTGAAAAGAGGGCCACCATTCCGCGATCCGTTGACTGAAGCCATTGAGACTGATCCAGGATGAACTGAATCTGAATGGTTTAGGACCCCAGCTTTCATCTTCCAACATCAGCAGAATCAGACAGTGGTCCGACGTAGTTCTGGGGAGAGCCAGTTGGGACAGTGACGGAAAGGCCTCCAGTTAGTCTGTAGACAGTAAGAATCTGTCGAGCCTGGATTGGATTGGAGATTGACGCCCGTTGGACCAGGTGAACCTTGCCCCAGAGAGGGGAAGATCAACCAACTCGTGGGATTTAATCCACTCAGAGAAATCCTCCATGGCTGGTGTAGCTCCTCTTTTAAGAATGCTCCTCTGCAAATCTAACTATGTTGAAATCTCCAACGAAGCAGCACGAACCTGAGAAGGACTGTCTGATACTAGTCAGCTCATCCCAAAATTCTGATCTAATGGATTTCGCATTATGACCATAGACCGCAGAAATAAGACAACAAAAGCTAGAAAACTTATCTTGTAAAATAACTGAAACCGAAAATGATCCAACAGAGGAAGACAGGAGCTCCCATTTGGATGATTTCCAGGCTAATACAATACCACTGGAGCTTCCTGAGGCGTTAAGGGGAACCCATTTAGCGTCCTTCGCTTTCCACAGGGTGGCCAGAAGACTGTCTTTGAATAGGGGAACCTTAGTTACCTGTAGACACAGAACGTCCAGGTCTCTCCTGCCTATGGAATCTTTGATCAGACACCTCTTCTACTTGGAGCCCACCCCCCTAACATTCCATGAGAGAATTCTCATTGGGGCACCCATCTTCCCTGAGATCCCTGTCTCCCTTGCCGCACTTTGGAAGCTGACATTAAACCTGAGCTCGGTTGAAGTCTTTTAAGTTCCCGGTTGCTGGTGGACCTGAGAATATGTTTCGTAGGGGTGCGAGGAGTGAGGAGGGGTCTTCCTCTATTTTCGATGCATTG
This sequence comes from Magnolia changhungtana, assembly GCA_030180095.1. Lineage (NCBI taxonomy): Eukaryota > Viridiplantae > Streptophyta > Magnoliopsida > Magnoliales > Magnoliaceae > Magnolia > Magnolia changhungtana. The sequence goes on along the minus strand of JASAUF010000391.1, from coordinate 6,022,197 downwards.
GAAGAGGGCGATGTAGTCTTCTGATCTGTCCCTAAACATAAGCCCGAGAGACCTTCCGACGTGCCCCATCGCGTCTCTAATCCATTTCATTTTTTGGATGGAATCATAAATTTATTCTCTGCTTTTGCCTTTACATGAAATTGAATCTATGGCCTCTTGTTGCTGGTGGGGATAGTCAGCACATATCTGCGGCGGTTCTGCAACTATCACATCGGCAGGCAGATCTTCCTGGAATAAGGTTATGGGGCCCCAATCTGCCTAATCACAAGAGTGGGGTATGGAATTGGGTGAGGATGTGGGGAGGGAGGATAAGGTTTGAGATTCTGAATATCGACTGTCGGAGTCATCGGCTCTGGAAGTGTCATCACTCATTACAGAGGAGGGATGCATCCTTGGGATCTGAAGGGGAGACGGGTGTAGCAGGGCCTGCCTATTCGCTGAGGGAGAGATTGGGCGAGAGGGATGGGCGAAAAGGTTGTCGGGTAGTGAGATGGTTTTTGGAATAGGAGGGAGAGTTTGGGACTCGGGTATGGGACAAGCAAGAGGGCTGAGGTAAGTGTGATGTCTCTGGACCCGACTCAAACCCAGACCCGACTCACAAGATCCAATATCGCGGAGCGCGAAAGACTCTATTCTTGGGCTAGCTGAAGAGGATGCCATGTGTCAAGAAATCGATTCTTCTTCAGAAAGGTTGGCCAGGCGTCGACTCCTTGAAGAGAGAGGGCCATCCGACCTCGGGGATCTCGGGGGATGGTGATGTGAAGGATGACGTGTCTGAACTGGGGCCGCACACGTGTTCTTTTCCGCCGGACACTCAATGAGATGGTGCTCTTCTCGAAGCGTCGTATCTGTGTTTTTGCCACGTGGTGACTTCTCCTGCAGCAGAAGTTGACACCCCTTGTATAGATATTCGGCGTCGTCAGAACGCGACGGCGACGCACCTACGATTGTGCAACATGCCGCTTCAACGGGCTGGATGGGAGCTCGATCTTCAATGGGACCAGAGGCACTGTCAGAGGCAGCAACTGGAGGTCCGCTAGAGTATGCAATTCATGCTCCTTCACTGAGCAACGTCTCTGTCGCTTGGAACTGAGGAAGAAGCTTCTTTTGCCCTCCATAGATCTCCCCACCTGGAGTAGATAGCATCGGACATTTCTCTTTGCACCGGGAGGAAGATTTGGCGATTATCAACCTGAACTATGAAATGGGGAGGCAAAGGGGAGCCATTCTTCCTTCTCACTTGAACTCTGATAATGCCCAATTCTTTCCCTAGCTTTGTCTTGGAGTCCAACTCCAGGAGAGAACCAAGGCAAGACGCGGACGAAATAAAGAACTCGTCATACCAGCATTCCAGAGGGATGCCCCATAACAGAACCCAAACGTTTTCCATCCTAAAGATGGAATAATCTTCCCATGACATAACTTTAACGACCGGCCCTTCCGAATGCAAGTGTCCCACCATAGTTAACATTTCGGGGTTAATCCCTGGGCATACCTTAACCCACAGATCATTGAAGCCTATGGGTTTGATGATGTAGTTTCCAGGATGGAAACCAGTGCAGTCTTTGATCCATTCTTTTACTTAGGATAGTGAGGCTCCGTCTTTGGTGATGATAACCACTGTCCCTAGCAGCTCTGCTCTGGCCGGTTGAAGCTTTCCTGGTTGATAGAGAGGGTGAAATCCCTCTGATCTTCCTTGTGATCCTCTCTGACTGGCTTGGGCGAGACGTTATCTTCCTTATCGGATTTGGATTGGATGTTGGGTTGGTTGATGGGGGTCGGTGTATGTTGGAGGACAACGTCTCTAAAAGAGTGACCATCCATTCGCATAGCCTAAGAAACGGAATGGTGGCTGTTGAGATCTTTGTGATACTCGGAAATGGGAGCCTTCCTTTGTTGATCTCTATGGTTCAGCTCGAATCTAGCATGCTGGACGAGCATCGGAACTCCTCCGAACCTCTCACCATGCAACATTTCGACTACTCTAGCAAGCTCTGTTTCCGAACTCATTCTGACCAGAGTGAAACCCCAATAATAGCCGTTATCCCGATCTCTCGGCATAACAACATCCATGACCGCACCTGCACGTCCGAAAACTCTAGATATATTGATGGGGAGCCATCCTTCCGGATATCCCCTGACAAATAAGGTTGGATAAGAATTTCTTTTCCTGCCCGCTGATGTTGAAGATGTGTGTGTGTTTTGAGTAGGACACCTGCTTCCAACCATGGCCCCCGTGATCATCTGAATCCGCATTTTCTTCGTCAACAGGAGCTCCCAAATCATCGGAGACTCTTCCCCTATTTGCTTCGCCCAAACCTCATGTCGTCCTTGCGTCTGCTGGTTGGTAGTCTTCATTTCTTCTCCTCGCGTTCGCGCTCCTCATTTGTATTGCAGGTTTGCTCCTCTTGATGTAACTAGCATACATGAACAATGATGAGTTGGGCTTTATGGTTGATGTTACTATGAAGCTATATTATGGCAATCAAGTTGCTTCTCATATTGCCAATAATCTAATTTATCATAAGAGTACTAAGCACATTGAAGTTTATTGTTACATCATCAAAAGACAAAAAAACATTGCGAGTAAGAAAATTTACATGTCATTTGTTAAGTCTTAGGATCAATTGCCAGATGCATTCACTGGGGCTCTTAGTTACACTCATTTGAATCGTCTCTTCATCAATTTGTGTGTATATATATAATGCTCCAGCTTGAGGGGGAGAGTTAGTGGATCATGATGGACGATGATGATCTCACGTGTGGCCCACCTCACATGGAGATTATGGTTTCCATTGTTTCATTTTATTATTTTCCCCTTTAGTCCTTAAAGGTGGTGTTAGAATAAAATTTAAGTTAATGGGCTTTAGTTTGTGTAATAACTTAAGCATGGGTGGTATTTTTATATTCTCACATATATTATTAAAGCCCCGATTAGGGATAGGCTAGGGGTGTCACCCTCCTCTTAAGCCTTGTCTCTATTTTTCTTGCTTCCCCTCATATTCTCTTTCTCCTTCTTAATCTTACCTAAGGAATAGACACATCAAGCCCTTCTACATAAAGGGAGCAAATAAGTGTAAAGTAGCTTTGGCAAGGGAGTAGCATACTAAAAATAGAATTCGTATAACAATTTTATCAAAAGTAGAGCAAGAAAATGCCTACATGAGGAACTTATTTAGAGAAACTCACCTGTCCATAAAGTCCCCAGCCAAAAGTAAGCACTGCACCTGCATCTGTTGATGCATAAAACAAAAGCATATATTTATATTGGCATCGGTCTTTGTAATCAAATGCTTGAAGTATTATCGTTATTCCCAACTCAAGGGGGGAGTGCATCAGATGGAATAATTCCGTACATGTATAATGTAACCCAACGGGTCGGGCCCAATTTTTACACACTAGTGGAATCTTTATGCCCCTAGGATTGCACCTCCCAAAGAACAAGAACTGCAATTCTAACCCTTCTCGGGGAATTCCATCCACATACGCAAAGTTTATGGTTGACCAAATATTGCACATCATTATTTAGCTATTGCATTTACTTTTCTTGTTGTTGGTCATGTGTATAGAACAAACTTTGTACACTAACTTTGGGATTGGAAAGATCTTTTGGAAGCAAATACTAGAGGGGTTTGACATGGTCATAGGGGTCTTTATGACAAAATCAATAATTGCATTCATTTTCATTAGAAGATTTGACACACAACACGTCAATGGAATCTGTATGCCCTAAACCCCAATTCCAATAGTGATTTATTTGGTACCTACCAAGGAACAAGAACTGCCATTCTAACCCTTTTCAGGGGATTCCATACACAAACGCAAAGTTTATGGCTGACCGATATTGCTCATCATCATTTAGCTATTGCATTTACTTTTATTGTTGTTGGTCTTGTGTATAAAACTAACTTCAAGATTGGGCACAGTATGAAAGATTTTTTAGAAGCATATACTTCTCAAGGAGGCTGATTGGACATGGTCATAAGGGTCTTTATGAAAAAACCAAAAATTGCATTCATTTTCGCTAGAAGATTTGACACACGCAAAATCCAAAGTAAAATAAAAACTACTATCAAACCACCTACTTGAGGGTATTGGATTGTATTACTAGTAGAAAACAGATGAATGCAAAGTTCAAACATAAAACATAATACAGCCACATGATGAATTTAAACACATCATGCAACTATATAAACTAGAAAGATATTATTTAGCAATGCCAACAACTTGGAAAGCAATATAGCCATCAAATGCTGACCTGTGATTACTGCACTATGCCGACCTCCACAAGCAATGGCCTTCACAAAATTTCCAAGTGCTTTGTGACACTGCCCCTCAGAACCTGTGCTTCCTCTAGGAGTAATTGAAGGTCCGCCTTTACCATGAGAATAGATCTCGATGCAAGGTATCATATGAGGAGAGGACACCATACGGATACGAGAACCCAAACCTAGCTGCCCATCCCCTCCATAGCCCCAACCCCACACCTGTCCTACATCTGAAACTTTGGGAAAAACAGGATGCATCAGTGTATTTGCCATGTAAGAGAGCTCTCTTAACTTGATTCTTGTGAATAATGCACAAAACTAAATGAGACATATAAAGAGGTGGACTTTGACATGGATCTACATCTATAAGCTTGCCTTGTGCCCACGAGAAATGAAATGGCTAGGGCCGCGAGTTGGATCTCAAAGTCCAACTCTCCCAAATGTGGCAAATGTTCAAGATATGGGCAGCTTATCAGGTGGGCCCTGCCAACTATGTCAAGTGACCTCAAAATCAGTCCAGTTCAGTCATTGGGTGCGCCACATCCATCAGAAAATGGACAGTTCGAAGAAAGTGACCAGCTATCCGCATTCTAAATACATGTGTGGCCCACATGATAACCACGCCAACCTGATTTTCAAGCCATGTTACATGCACTGTGGACAACCTGGCTCTTGACATGCTGCCACATCAGCACGTGTGGGGAGAATATGATTCAAGATCCTGCTCCTGCAAGCAGCCATAACAGAGCTCTTGTCCAGTGGTGATTCAGAAGAGAAACTATTGGATTTACCTGACAATGCTAGTGTATGGCGTCCACCAGCAGCAACTGTGACAATCCTAACCCCTGGATTCAATGTTACCAGGCATGGAAGTGCTGAAAGAGTCTCGTCACTCGATGTTGAGCTTTCAGAAGACTGTTTAGCCGATGATAGCCTTCTTCGCTTTGTAATTTCCCCACCCCCTCTACTGTCATAACTAGATGCTGTTGCACTACTCGATTTCGAAATTTGTGACCTGGGGCTAACTGTAACAGAGTCACCTTTCATTTAATTAGTCAGCAACAAGCTAAAGACCAACTTCTGTCACTGTCCCTGATAAACAAGGCATTTGGTAAAATCACCTGGTTCGCTCAACAACCCACTCTGTCTCTCCAGTGGTTCCTTTTCAAGGCCTCCCCCTGCCAATGCATCTCCGATGATCTTCCCAGATGGAATACACTCTTTCCAACCCCAAGTGTAGACTTCTCCACAGTCTGCTTTTAAAATGAGAGCAGTTGAAATATTTGATGAGTATAGATATTGATGTGACACCAGATAGTGAAAATAACAACATTTGTTCTATTCTCAGATGCAGTTTTGATTTGGATTGCAACAAATAGCTCAATAGAGAGGAAATGATCAAATTGCGGTTACCTTGGTACTATTCATAATGAGAAAGTAGCCCTCAAATAGCAATATATTCTAACTTGGACCTGTCCCCTAGATACAAATACTATTGTAATTGCAACTTGATAATTTCCTCTATTGAACTGATTATTGTAATCTAATTCAATCGTGTGCCCAAAGGCATCCTTAAAAGCCACCTTATGAAAACAAATTTCATGCATTACCAATCTTAAAGAAAACAAACATGGTACCTGTAACTGCAACACAATGTGCCCAACCTGCTGCAGCCTTCACTATGGAAGCTTCAGTTGGAAGATGAAACGGTTCTGGAGTTTCCTAAATGAAACAAAAGAACAAGATGGAAAATTTGAGTGCAGAGAAGAATTAAACATTCGACTGTATACAAAGAGCACCAAGCACCTCACTACCTCATGCTTCCCAGAAGTCAAATAGCTTTGACCCAGATCATCAGTCGAGCCCCACGTGATGAGCTTTCCCGATTCTGCTCCAGCATGGTGGAATTGCAAAATGAGATTCATTGATTATTGAGATAGATTTCATCAGTGATTGAAACAACGTTCAAGATAAAGTTTTCGACAATTTTCAAAAAATTTTAACAAATAAATTTAAGCCTGCAATATCTGTGAAGCATATGGAAACCCCAAAAGGTGTCTGTGACCCGAAGAAAAGAAAAGCCTGACTTCTTTCTCAGAAAAGCTATGAGAACAACAAAGGGCACCCAAAAGAGGATCTTAAATACGATAGGTGAATTTATGTGGAAAATTCTACACTTACTGGATGTATAAAAAAATAAATGATGTTGGCTGATGCAGGACGGATGGCCTAAGCTAGGATGATGCAAATAAATTAATTAACGGATTACCAAAATAAATCAAAGCATAAAATAAAGCCAATCTACTACAAATTTAGAGAAATCAAATATTCAATTAAGCTCAATTTTAAAACCACATCACAATCCCGCAAAATAGATCCTTAAGGCTATTGATCGGACATGGCCCAATGGAAGGTAGAACTTCCATCTAAAATAGGATACGTTCTAGATTCGAAGATTCACTTGCACTTTGCTAGTGTTTAAATGAATTAGGGTTTGGGTTTTGAAATCAAGAAATTGGGATTTTTTAAAAGGCTAGGGCTAGGGTTAGGGCTAGAGTTTTATAAAATAGAGAAGAAGAGAAAGGGTTAATGAGGGGAGGTCGTTCGGCTGTATAGACAATTCTGTGCAACGTGCGGGCACATCCATACAGTTGTACGGATGGTGTGGTGGGGCTGGGTCAGTTTGGTCAGTGATGAGTTGGGTTGATGATGATGGAGTTGGGGTTTGAGAAAGAAGAGAAAAAAGTATTCAATGGAAAAAAGAGGGTTTGAGAGAGAGAAGAAGAAGAAGAAAGAAATACATTGACAGGAATAAGAAAAATAACTTGGAATCACTCCAATGGCTTCACACCAAGTTCCATTCACAAGAAGTTTTCTTGCTCAAATGAAGCAATGTAGAGAAATTTCATTCAATATACCTATAGTCTCAAGTCTCAAGTCTCAAACAAGTATATTTAAGAAAACTTAAGCAAGCCCTAGGTGGAGAACTATTTTTTATCGTCTGAATCTATCAACGATCAAGGACTCAAGATCAAAACATAAATCTCCAATAACTTAAAATAAATCTAAAAAATAAAGAAGAAATAAAGATGTGCCACGAGGCACAAGGATGATCTCCAACGTGCAACAGGTATGTCCACACATGATCAACGGCCTGGATGAATGTGGTCCAACGTGTCCATGACTCAGACGTGCAGATTAGAGTATCCATACACCTAAACCCAAGTCTCCTAACATATCCAACTGTCTGGATCACCAAACAGATGTGTCCAATATATCCAACGGTTCGGATCACCAAACTGATGTGTCCAATATATCCAACGGTATGGTCTAATATTTGTAACATCTATATGTGGTCCAGGTTAGGTTGGGTGGCATCCAAATAGTCAAAAGATGTATCAATCAGTTCCAAATAAGTAGCCCACTTGCATCTTCCCAGTGTGGGGTCTTAAAAAATACACAACCATGGATGTGGGTCTTTAACACGGCCATTGTTTGAATTATCTTTGATATTATCGTTATCTCCAGCTTGGCGATACCGATAACACTGGTTGATGCAGGACAATTAACCATTTGCTCTAAAAGCTCGAACCGTTAGAGTATGGGGAATTAATCCCTTTATTTCATAGCCCAGGCCCCACATCTCATGGGTTAGGACCTCGACCGAACCCCCCTCATGCACCCCAAATCACGTGGGTACCGCCTCACACGGGCCGCCCACCCTGAGTGTATCCCCGCATCCTACAGGCTACCCCATTCGAGCCCGATGTGAAATGCACATTAATCACCCCCGGTGAGGAGTCTCGAACACGAGACCTTCCCCGTGGGCCTCGCCCACCCCGAGTGTGCCCCTGCATCCCACAGGCGACCCCTCGAGCCCGGTGTGAAAATGCACCTGCATTAATCACCCCCGGTGAGCAGTCTCGAACACGAGACCTCCCGCTCTGATATCAATTTGATGCAAGACAATTAACCACTTGTTCTAAAAGCTCGAACTGTTAGAGTATGGCGAATCAATCCCTTTATCTCATATCCCAGGCCCCACATCTGATGGGTTAGGACCTCGGCCGAACCCTCCCATGGGCCCCAAATCACACAGACACTGCCTCACACAGGCCGCCCACCCCGAGTGTGTCCCCGCATCCCACAGGCTACCCCACTCGAGCCCGGTGTGAAATGCGCATTAATCACCCCCGGTGAGGAGTCTCGAACACGAGACCTCCCCCGTGGGCCCCTGCATCCCACAGGCGACCCCAATCGAGCTCGGTGTGAAAATGCCCCTGCATTACTGGTAGTATTGGAAAGTCCACGCATCAGCAATGCATCGCCAAGTATCGCCAATATTTTCAATTGTGTAAATTCCAAGCATCGCTTGTATTACCAATGTATTGATAACATTTTTTACCGTGTAAATTCTAGGCGACGCTTGTATCACAAGTGTATCGGCGATATTTCAATAATATTGCCGACTTAGAGATATCACAAAAAGTTTGTTTATTAAAAAAATTCTATTTCAATATTTTTATGAGCACATTTTCTATGCAGTTTTCAATTTGTCGTTGCCAATATTATCGTTATTGCAACATGAGCAATATCAAGACCACAATCTTTCGTTTCATTTCCAATTGTTGATGATTTCTTGGCAAAATATCGCGAGTTGTTGATATTCTGAAATATCGATTGATGTTTATATGGATGGTTTGATGGTTAGATGGGATAGATGGGATGGTTAGATTGTTTTGTTACGATGACATATGCTTTTAAGCCCCCATTAAATGGAAACTTATTGTGTATACATTCTTTTTACAAATTTTTTATTCCTAAATATGGAAATATGTGTATTTTAGCATCTCTTGAAGTTTTACTGAAAATTCTACTGTTTTCCCATTTTCACCGCATTTCCAGTTATTTATGATATTATCGACGATATCGATATTGTTTCTGTATCCCCATCTAGCGAAGCTTGTAGCAATACCGATACTTCAAACACTGAACACAGCTAAGAACTCGAATTGGGTCCATTGGAACCCATAAAATGATCATCCAACCATAATGAAACTAGGGTTGGGGCCTCAGCTCTCCTCCTCCCCCAAGAAACTCGTGTAGGTGCTCAAATGCCCTCAACATCGGCTTTTTTAACATATAGTTAAAACATATGCTATGCTCAAACTTCCAAGAACTCCTGTGAACGTTTCTTTTCGTGTGTGGATAAGCTAGGTAGGAATTACTCTAGGAAATCTCTAATGAGATACTAACAAATAGATGGCCCTTATAGAAGCTTACATGGCTTGAAAAATGCAAGAGAAAATATACAAAAATACCCAAATAATAATAATAAAGATAAGAAAACAAGTAAAATAAAAGATAAAAGGTATCGTTCCAGCTACCAAAAAACAGAGGAAATTAAGATCACGTTCAATCCACAATAAAATCAATCCCAAGAATTATGTGCAAGTAAAGAGAGTCAAGTAATAACCCCCCACCAAAAAAATAGAAGAAGCAAAAGATGGCTACCATTGTGTTTGGATGAATAATTGGATTGAATTGCAATAATTAGTTCAACAGAGAGGGCATGTCCAAATCGTGTATACCTTTTTTTTCACACACACACCCGCACTCACGCCATAGTGGGATTTTACCACCTATGGGTACTCGAACCCCAGACCTCATGTTGAAACTCCTGGGAGTACCACCGAGGCAAGGATAAGGACCCTCCAACTAACATTACACTTACTTTTAAGTCCAACTTTGAAGTAACATAATTGTGATCTCCAGATTATTCCCTCAAACACAAATATGAAAGGAATTACAGTTTGGTCATTTCCATTCTCTTTTTCTTTTCTTTTCTTTTCTTTTCTATTTTTTTTTTTGTTTTGAAAGATAACAAACTTTTATTAAAAGAGAAAGAAGAAAACAGCAAAAACAAGCAGTAGACAGAGGCGCTAAGGCAGTGACTCAGCTACACCCGAAGAAAAGAAAATTACAGCCCTTGAGACTTGAAAGACTGGAAGCCCAATCAATAACAAGACATCTTGCCCTTCGGAAGTCCGCTCTGTTGACTTTTGAGTCATTTGTGAAGCACCTCGAATTCCTTTCCTCCCAAACAGCCCACCAAACTGCCAGAATAGACATCCTCCAAAGCATCTTCCGTGCCAAGCATGAAGGAGGTTATCCAGTCTGTGGGAAGCTCCAAAGAACCTCGAATTGATTAAAAAAATCTACCCAAATAGAGCTCACAAAAGGGCAGTGTCTGAAAAGGTGATACATCGTCTCCTCGTCGCACATGTAAAGGAGACAAATGTTCGGGAGGATCATTTCCATTCTATAGCATCTACTATTGCAATCCATTTCAATTGTGCATGCAAACGCAGCTTACCACTCTGCGAGAAGAATCCAGATAATTAACCAAAAATCCACAAAATGAACTAAAATTCATTTTAAAAAATTATAATGCAAATCCATCCAAACTAACATGAAGCTTTTCTGTACCATTTCAATTCAAGAACTGGAAAACAGGTGTATGAGAATCAATCAGGGTAGGTGTTGATATCAATTTCCACAAAAACGACATTGAAACGGCTACGAATCGAAGAGAAAGTTCCAGAACTCACCGGAAATGGCGGTGGCGAAACCGCACCCGCCGCCGCAGACATCCTTCCATGAATCTCCACCGTTGGATGCAGCAAGTTGGACAGCGGACGGAGAAAGCAGCGGCGATCGCTGCTGGGAAACTCCGGGAAGGTATCCCCACATGAAGACCAGCTTCTCCTTGCTGTCTTCTTCCATCCGATTCTCTTCTTCTCCTCCTCCAGCATTCATGGCGGATTTCAAGAAACGGAGAGAAAAAGATCTCAGCCTCTGGTTTTTACTAGGGTTTTTGGGAGAGAAAATGGAGTTTTTTTCGTTTTTCTCTGCTTCTGGTTGTGATGCACTGATGCTGTTGTTTTCGGTTGGTGTGTGGGGGCATATATCATTTTCAGTGGAATCGCGGCGCCACGTTGGATGATGACGTGGCAATGTAAAAACACGTGGCGGTCAGAGAACCGATAGATAGTCTCCCCGATTCCTGGCCAGGAGTTGGCCGCGAAGTTTCTGGAATAGTAGGTCGGTCTTTCAGGGTTTCCCTTGTCTCGCTCTTTATCAGGTCAGACACAATACAAAGCTTTGTAGATTAGGCTCAATATACAACACCACGTTTGGGGTCCATCTTGATATTTAAATTTAATCTGAACCGTTCATCATATTAAAGTACAAATTTATATCTATAATAAAAATAATCATGGTGATAATAATATCACGTCACAATGAAGGGAACAGCTGGCATGGGCGTATCCACCGTTAAATAACTTCCTGTCTTTTTAGCCTCAAATTGTATTGTACATATCATCTAAGACGTTAAATAGATGTGACCCAAAATAATGAATGCAAATTTAAAAAAATAATGCCATTTTAAAACCTAGGTGGGCCACACTAAATGATTTTATAATGTATGGTTAATCTGATTTTCTTATTGGTCTAATTTTTAAATTTTGAAAATAATAATAGAGAAAGAAAATGATGGACGGATCAGATTTTATGATGATTTCAAAATGAGTCCACACGCTGGCGCTGTATATTGAGCTTAACCTCCAAAGCTTTGTAGAGGATCCGGCCTCTTAGTTTACAGAATAACTTGAGACCACGTGCAAGGTGGTGACGTGGCTGTTCAAGCAACTGGCACGTGCGAAGTCAAGATTGTTTTCTAATCATTTGAGTGGCCACGCGTCGTAAAGAAAGGGGCGATGACGATGGAAAATAAAGTTATAATCGGGAGCACCGGAACATTGTAGATTTATCTCTCTACAAAATACGTGTTAAGCTTAGATGTCAATCTAGACCGCCCATATAGTGGACCTGATCGTGGATTGCCAGTTTTTTAAATAATAAATTCTTCGAAAAATACTATTTCACTCTTTTTTCTAAATTTTAATTGGTCCATTACATTATTTTTGTTTTCTACCGATACGTTTTCATGTCTACTGATCAGATATACAGGTTAATTAAAATATATCTTTAAATATACACCGTTCACGATATGGTCCACTAGATAAAAGGTTTGGATTGATACATGGACCTGTAATCTGTTCTCCTGGGGATGACTCTACCATACTCCGGTTCTGCGGGCCCCACCCCTGGCGCGATATAACAGGTTCAATGGAGGTGGACGCGGTTTGGGAAAGGGATTTGCCTACTCCCCCCTGCCACTAACCAATGGCTAGTGGTCGGTGCTCTGTGGGCCTACAATGATATATATGTTTCATCCACTCCGTCCACCCATTTTTTCAGATCAGTTTATGGTATGAACCCAAAAATGAGGTTGATCCAAATTTCAAGTAGACTGCACAGTGTTTATTGAACGCTCACCATTAAAAACTTGTTGAGGGTTACAAAAGTTTTGGATCAAGCTGATATAGATTTCTCCCTTTCCAAGTTTGTATGACCTAATCAATAGGTTAGATGTCAAACAATCATTACAGTGGGACATAGGAGGTTTATAATGGTGGACATTCATATGAGATTTATATCCACATCATTTTTAGGATTAATTATTAAAATTATCTTTCAAAATCGATGTATGACGTGGATAAAACACATGCATTATGGTAGGGTCACATGGATAACTAGCCACCTGGCCGGTGGCGGCGTCACTAGCCAAACCGCATCCTAGCGGATTAGGTGTTACCCGGGTAACACCTTATTGTATGTTTCCCTTAATGGGAGACGTAGATTTATGTATTTTATTGTATATCCACGCCGTCCATCAGTTTTTAAAACTCATTTTAAGGGATTTTTTCTTACAATGAAGCAGATACAAATTCAAGTGGACATACAGTCGGGATTGAACTTACACCATTAAAAACTTCTGGAACCTAAAAACGTTGTGGATCAAGTTTATATTTGTGATTTACCTCGATCCAGGTCTATGTGACCTCATCAACAGGTTCGATGGAAAATAAACATTACAATGGCCCTATGAAATCTTTTATGTTGGGCGTTCAATGACCACTGTTTCCTGTGGTGTGGTCCACTTGAAATCTGGATCTTCTTCATTTTTTGGGACCATGCCTAAAATGGTATGAAAAATGTATGGACGGCGTGGATATACAATACATGCACCAAGGTTGGCCCCATGTTCAAAGAAACCCCTGATCCGGTCTTACCCGGGTAACACCAATGGCGGGTGAGTTGCAATCGACCACCTGCAGCCAAGAGAAAATTACCATTGTAAATGCTACCTTTTATCAAGCGTCTTTTATTAAAATTCTAACACTTACTTTCCCAACTTAGACTTTTTACGTACGGACAAAGCATTTCAGGACGAAAATACCCCTGCTTTTCACGTGTAGCATTGCACGTACGGATAGAGGTATTTTCGTCCTCAAATGCTCTATCCGTACGTACAAGGTCTAAGTTGGGAAGATAAGTTTGCAATGTTCATAAAAGACGCTGGATAAAAGGTGGTGTCTACTGTGATCATTTTCTCTGCAGCCAATAGAAGCACTGCATAAGGGTCCACATTGCACACATGAGGCAGATCCAGGCCGTTCATCAGGCTGGCCCCTTCTTGAATGTTACCTGACCCGAAAATAAGATCCCTATCCATTTTTTTTGTGGCCACTTAGCTGCTAAAAATGGATATCTGATAATTAAAAGGACAAAACCAGCCGTCCATGTATGGCCCATATAGTTAGTGAACCAGATCGATTTCTAAGGTAAGCCATATTAATCGTGGGGGCCTATGGATCTCTGGCACGTGCCGTCGGGCTTAAAAGCATAATATGCCGAAAGGGAGGAATTATAGGGTCCTGATGTGCGGAAAATGAGCTGTGTCCTGATGCGCTATTTTGTTCATGGAAAGCCTAGAATTTGGTAATCTCATCCGTTGATCTGAAGTAACCCACTATGGATGGGTATTTCATGAAAATTCACTGAGATTAGACGGTTCTAATACCTGGATCTGCTGCCAAAAAATTAACGGTTAGGAAAGGGGCACGGCCACGGTTTGATAGATTTACGGATACGATAGTCCAATCTAAATATTTAGGGACGTGTTCCATCCAAAGTGTGCACATCGTATCAATGTTCAGGGTTCTGATCTCGCACGTGTGCCACAGCACATGAAAGTACCTTTTTCATGGAAAGGGTTTGGCTACTCCCCCTGCCACTAGCCAATGGCTATGGTCGGTGCTCTGTGGGCCCCACCATGATGTATGTGTTTCATCCATGCCGTCCATCCATTCTTTCATATTATTTTATGGTATGATCCAAAAATGAGATTGATAGAAATCTCGAATGGACAGTGCACGGTGTTGATTGAACGCCCACCATTAAAAACTTGTTGGGGCCACAAAAGTTTTGGATCAAGCTGATATAAATCTTTTCCCTCCATCCAAGTCTATATGACCTAATCAACAGGCTATATGTCAAATAAAAATTACAGTGGGCCTTATGAGGTTTTTAATGGTGGAAATTCAATCACTACTGTTTTCCCATGGTGTGGTCTACCTGAGAATTAGATCTACCTAATTTTTGGAACCAAGCCCTAAAATTATCTTTCAAAATGGATGGACGGCGTGGATAAAATACTTACATCAGGGTGGGTCCACATACAACCGACCATAGCCACCTGGCTGGTGGCGGCGTCACTACTAGCCAAACCGCGACCCTTTTTCATGGGGCGGCCGGGCGGGATTAGCTACTGACAGGTTGAGTAGCAAGAATAGCTATTGAAGTGACGTCAGCAAGTTCCGTGGGCCCCACCATGATGTATGTTTTGTATCCACACCTTCTATCCATTTGGAGAGATCATTTTAGGTCAATATCCAAAGAACGAGTTAAATTCAAAGCTGCAGTGGATTCCACACAAAAAACAGTAGGTAGAGCGACGCCCACCATTAAAAACTTCTAAAGGCCACAAAAGTTTTATATCAAGCTGATATTTGTGTTTTCCCTTATCTCATGTCTTTTTTAACTTTTGAACAGGTTGGATTTCAAATAAACAATATGATGGGCCTTAAGATAGTTTCAACGGTGGTAATCACTCTCCCCACTGTTTTCTTTGGTGGGGTCCACACAAGATTTTTATTTACCTCATTCTTTGGTTCATACCCTAAAATGATATCTAAAAATGGATGGACGGTGTGGATATAACACATACATCATAGGGGCCCACAGAACTTAGTGACGTCACTTCCATAGCCGACTCGCTACTCAACCTGTCAGTATCTAATCCGCGTGCTTTTTCATGATCTTTGTATCGGCTGCACTGCGGTACGTAAAAGCCAATGTGACGGCCGATATTTCGGGGCGGTGCACATGCTATTCGGTTTTTGTCAATGAGAAAAACATTGATGCTCTGGCAGAGTGTGATGGATGATACACAAGTACTTAAAAATTACCTACTAAATGCATAGTATAAGTAGTTCAACAAACATGTCCTCATTGTGGGTCTCAGTTAAGATGTATCATCAATTAAAAATGCATTTGGACGGTTAAAAATGAACAGAAAAATCCAATGGTCCTATTTCGACGAACAAGTGTCCAAAAATCAAAGGTTAGAATTGTTCAACGACTTTGATTTTTGCCATGTGACTTGGCAAGAGTAGATTCCACAATTTAGTTGGTTTAGCTTGAATTCACATATGACACTAAATTTTTGGGCGCCTGCGTATTAAGCGCCATCCTCTGCCAGAATATCAAACAATTACCTTTCTCAAAAGGTGGGATGCTTCACGAGTCCCGTTTCATCACGCAATCGCGCGCGTGCCCATGCCACGTGCTTTTTTCTTCAATTTGTTTTACTTTCCGTCCATGAAATGTCCAGCTGGGGCCCACCTAATATCTTGTGGTGGTTTCTCACTGCCCGTTTACAATATTTTTGCTGGACCGTTCTAGGTTGGTACGAAAGCTTTTAGCCCTAGATGGCGGTGACTCGTCCACCGTCTACAAGGTGTACAATTGTAGTAATTTAGACCGTCAGAAGTGTGGGGCCCACTGCACCAACTTGAATGATGCTAACGGTAACCATCCAATGGATGGATAAAATAAATCACTGCAGTCCAAAAATTGGATGGCTAAGATTGTCTAAATCTTTGTGAGACCACCGTTTAGAAGGGAGTGGATTAGGTGCGGGCCCACCTTGATGTATTTATTCTGCATTCACGCTGCCGATCCGTTTTCGCATGTTATTTCAATGCATGATTCATCGTGCAAAAAATGAAGCAGATCCAAACCTCGTATTGTGATTAAGCATTAAAAGCTTCTTATGCCACGCAAGTGTTCTCGCGTGAGCCGGCAACGATTCTCACCAGCTCACGTGAGAACACTTTGAGAATTTATTTTAAGTAATATGAGCTCAGAATCTGAGCCGTCCACCTGACACAACATCTCATAAAATACTTGGGGACAACTCTTACTTGGTGGGCCAAGGCAAAACGAAATAGTTTCATTCCTTGATTTACCTCTTTTTGCTTTGGCAAACCAAAACAGTTTCATCCGTTGATTTGACTCTCTTTTTTCATGGCCCACTAGAGTTTTCGATCAAGGTGAAAGTCAAGCCGGGAGGTTTCATGGGGTGCTGCATCACATGAACAGTTCAGATTTTGCACTCATATAAAGGGAGATGAGTTCTTAAAAAGTTCTCACCGGTTTTCATCCTAACTGTCATGGAGTTCATCCAAACAGTCCATGTGATGCGGCATTCCATGAAACCCCATGGGCCAATTTTCACCATGATCTAAAACTCTGGTGGACCATAGAAAAGAGAAATGCAAACCAAGGGAGGAAATTGTCTTCATTTTCTATGACCCACTGGGGTCTTGAAGATCGATGAAATGGGAATGTGATAGTTGCATTTCCAAGCAAAAAAAAATAAATAAATAAATAAAAATCCGAGTTGAGTCAAGGATAAGAATCAAGTCAAAGTCAATACCTTTTACTGCTTGAAAGTTGTCCGCCTTGACTCAAAATATTTCAAATGCTCCCAAAAAAAAATAAATAAATAAAAATAAAAAATCCGAGTTGGGCCAGAGTCACTCAATAGACTTGGCTTATTTCAGCTCCCAAAAAAAAGAGGGAAGTTTCCATCAAGAGTCTCGAGCTTTTTCGAGCCGAGTCAGCGAGTTCGGCTAACTTTGCTCGTGTACAACTTTGGATAAAAGTAAAAGGTGGTCCCAGAAGTTGGGGTGTTGCATTACCTTGATAGTTCAAATTTTCGACTCACATCACACATATGACGAGTTCTCAAAAAGTTTGTAAGCGCATAACCTTATATATATATATATATATATGAAATGGTACTATGAGGTCAATCTCATGGACATAAAATACATACATCGAGGTAGGGTCCACAGTAAGGTCCACACCGTCTTTAGTGAGGCCTGGCCGCACAGGTGTACACGAGTCGAGCTGAGGCGAGCTTTGCCCAGCTTGTGCTCGACTCGGATAGCTCGAGTCTCACTTAGTGACTTATAAACTTTGGATGGCATATAAACTCAAGGCTCGGCCTTCGAGCTTGGAATTTTTGGTTACAAGAGCTGGATGAATGGATTGAAATTCGTGCTTGGCATGACCAGTAGATCAGTCAAGTTCAAGCCGAGTTCAAGCTCTTCAACACCAACGTTGGGAGGATCGCCATGTCTGCTGCTCTCATCAATAGCATCATTGGATAAGTGATGTTCACCATTGCTCATCCCAATGGACCACATTACATGAAATGTGTGAATGAACGTTGACCATTAAAAACTTTTTGGGGGCCATAAAGTTTTGGATCAATGGATAATGCTTTTCCTTCATACGGGTCTTTGTGACCAAACCAATGATTGGATGTCAAATAAACGATGCGGTGGGCCTTCACGAGGACTTTAATGATGGATATCCGCCCTTGCTCCGAGCGAGAGAGGGCAATGCAAGAACAGCTTCCGAAAAATGGACGAACAAGAATCATACGATAAAAAACAAAGCACTGCTGACATGACTGCCTTTGTGCAAAATCTTCTGATGCAGATGCAAAGCAGATTCCAGGCAATGTCCGAGTCGATTGTCTTGAAGATCGATGAAATGGGTACCAGGATAGATGAATTGAAGCAGAGCATCAATGACCTCAAAACTGAAATGGGGGCAGACAGCTCGTCCCCTTTGGCCCCTGCCAAAACAAAGCCTAAGAAACCAAATCAGCAAATGGTTCAACATGAGATTGCTGAGTTGGAAGGATGGAATCTCTAATATGAAAGATGACTCTCAAGGCCTTTTACTTGCTTGATGTCTCTATCTACTGTTTTGTTTGAGATTGAAGGTGTGGAAACTAGAACTTTTAGTTGATTGTCCAAGTGTTGCAGGTGTTTGTGTATTTTTTAGGATTTATATTTCATTCTCACATATGCTAGAGAAGCAGGGATATGATGGTTGCATTTTCCAAGCATTTAAAAAATAAATAAATAAATAAATCCAAGTTGAGTCCAATCCAAGCCAAGCTCAATACCGAGTCGAGCTAGGTCCAGCTTGGACTTGACTCGAAATATTTCGAGCTCCCAAAAAAAGGCTCGACTCGGTTCGAACAGAGTTTCCATCAAGAGTCAAGTCGAGCTTTTTCGAGCCGAGTCGAGCGAGTTACCGAGTTAACTTTGCTCGTGTACAGCTCCCGCACCCAATCACCCCAACAGCCTTGGCCCGACCCTACCATGCATGGCCAAGGACAGGGCCTAGCGCCCTATTCCATTGCCACAATAAACTGAGGTTTGGTATATCGTGTTGTGTATATAGTCGTGCTTTGCCTATTCTTTTGTGGCCCTCCAAGTCCTCATTTCCTATATAGAGTTCTACACCGTGCATGTTTAGTCGGGTTTGGGCTATTCATACCTACCATTGAGGAAAACATGATGTTGGTATCTCGGAAACATAAATCATAAATCAGAGGAGCATACAAAACAGTTAAGGTTCTAAATCTAGGATCATGAAATATGTATGCCCACAAATATATCATTGAAAACTATAGGATTTAAGATTTAAGTGTATCATGAGCCAGGTGATTCAACAACCCTCGAAACAGTACATGATTTAAATTTAAAAAAAAAATAAATAAAATAAAATAAAATTGCACCAACACACCCCCACATGGACACTGCACCCCGTGGCCTCAGTGTTGAAATGCACTCTGTGTACTACTATGTTGAAATGGACTCTATCTACCAGAGCCATGCAGAGACCCCAGTGCATGAAGATACTTGGTTTTGAAGATAAACAGCTTTGATTTACAGCCCCTTTGGTCCAACAGCATGGATTGCTCTTGGCTCATTTTCTCATTATTTCTCTCTTTGGTGTGTGCTAACTATGGAAAGCACCACATGTTTGGATCATATAGAGGGGACCAAAAATCCTCTATTAAGGCTTTTAGTTCCCCTCCCATTATAGAAATCAAATTCTAGTGGAACTTAATTTTTCTTTTTAAATTAGCCTTTAATTGGCTTTTATAATTGATTGGATTCAAACAATTTAGCGCCCTTAATTTTTTTTTATTTTTTATTTTTTTAAAAAAACAAGTCCACACACATACATGCATCCATGCATGTGTATAAAGGCTAAGATGGTAGATATTTTAACAACGAACACACATTCGGGGCACGTTTGGACCATTCGATACTGTTGTTGCAATGCACGTTCATCTCTCTCTCTCTCTCTCTCTCTCTCTCTCTCTCTCATATTCATATGGGATTAGTGAGAAGAGTATAGTAACTAAATGCATGTGCTCAGGTACAACATCTCATCAGTGTGACTTAGGACATGCGTTGGGAGAGCCTCCTCCATGGCCCACTTCGGCCCATAAAGCCTAATGAGTTGTAGATGGAATTCTCCATCACCAAATGGACGGCAACAAGGAGAAGAAGAACAGTTGCTTTCAAATGCCTCTCCATTACCCAAGATACACCAAGGAGGACTACCAACATATGCCTGAATGGAAGCTAGATAGGCTCCTAGCTGAGTACGGGTTGCCGGCCATCGGCGACCTCCCCTGCAAGAGAGAATTCGCCATGGGGGCCTTCATCTGGCCAGAGGTGGGCCACCACACAAAATCTTGCAAGGATTCTTCTTTTGTGGACTCTCCTAATAAAGTGTAGCGACTGTAGGAATTGTTCAAGAGATGGTATACATGTACATAGATGGTAGGATCTACTTCTAGAACTTGATCTTTTTATCTTTAGCCCGCCATTGTGTAGTAGTGAAGAAGTGCAAATGATAATATGAATTACTATTACAATCTCTCCCCCTCGGACTAAGTGATGATGATGATGATTTGAAAGTCTCCCATGAAAATATGGGGTATGGCGCACCAGATGAATGGTCCATATTCAACAACAGCTCCAAGCAACCTCTCAAAAATATCAGTCCTTGGATTTATGTAGTCAAATTTCATTTTTAAGCTTTGAAATGAGTGAATCATTCACCCACAAAAGGCAACATCGAAACTTGGCTACGAATTTCCGGCATACCTGATGAGATTTGGACCCACAATCGCCTTCCGCAGTGATGATGGGTATGTTTTATGGTATTCGAGACCCCAAAAATTAAGCAGATCCATATCTCAGGTGCACCACACCACAGGAAACAGTGGTGATTGACCATTTGAAACTTTTGTGGGCCAGAAGTTTTAGATCCTTTCATCAATTGACTTTATGACCTTATCAACATGTTGGATGGAAATTAAACATTTCGGTCGCCCCCAAGAAGTTTTAGTGATGGGTATTCAATCACCGATGTTTCTCGTGGTGCGTCCACCTAAGATTTGGATCTGCTTCATTTTTTTGAATCATACCCTAAAATGAGTTGTCAAGGTGGGCCCCACAGTCAGGGATCCATTGAAGCCACGCCCCACATGGATAAGCCAATGCGTAAAAGAAAAAAACATCTACGTATCAATCTATGCCAGCTAGAGCTGTACATGAACAGAGTTAGCTCAGTTAACTCGCTCGACTCGAGTCGAAAAAACTTGACTCGACTCGACTTGAAACTTGGTTCGAGCTGAGTCGAGCTAATTTTTTGAGCTCGAAAAAATGCTAGGCTGAGTCTGAGCTACACCGAGCTCGACTCGGTTCAAATCAATTCGACTTGGATCAGGTTCACTTAATATAAACATTTTATAAATATTTATATATTTAAATAAATTATATATTATATATATTAAAAACCCTAAAACTTAAACTCGAACTCAACTCGTAGGCTCCAACTTGAACTTAACTCGAAAGACCGAGCTCGAGCCAAGTTCGAGCTCGCCCAAGCTGCTAACCAAGCCAAGCTGACTAATCAAGCTCAAAGACCCCCGAGCTGCTGAGCTACTAACCAAGCCAAGCTGACCAATCAAGCTCGAAGACCGAGTCAAGCCAAGTTCAAGCTGAGGTAGCTTGCTGGCCGAGCCAAGCCGAGCTAGGCCAAGCTCAACTCGTAGGCTCCAACTTGAACTCAACTCGAAATATCGAGCTCAAATTCGGCTTGAGCTGGCCCGAGCGGCTAACCAAGCCAAGCTGACTAATCAGGCTCGAACACCAAGTCAAGCCAAGTTCAAGCCAAGCTAGGCCAACCTCAACTCGTGTACAGCTCTAAATTGCCAGCCATCATTTTTATTCACTTTTAATAAAGAGAGATGCTCCAGTACTCTTGCATCAGGTCACTTGAACTTAGATCCATTGATCTGAGCTGTTCAAGTTTAGAACAAATTTCTGCTCCAGTAACTCTTGGACTTTGGATCCATCAACCTGAGCTGTCCATAAAAGTTCAGGACAAATTTCTAAAGCAATAAATGCAAATACTAATCGGAGGACCCAATGCATCCTCTCTTCTTCTTTTTTTGGTTACACACACCCACACCCCACAAACTCACACCACATTGGCACTGGATCCCTGGTCTCAGTGTTGAAACTCTTATTAGTCTTACACATTGAGCCATGAATGGAGACCCAATCAATCCTTGATCTGGCCTTATTTTCTGTACCCATTCTTTCTCCAAGCCATAGATGGGATTACTAAAATCGAGTAACTATAGCAATGCTTTAGAATCATAAGCCATCCATTAATATTGACAATAGATCGAATTGTTCATTGGACCTATTTTTGTGTAAATTATCATGACCGTCCATTAAGGACTACCATTGATCTAACAGCTAATATTTGTCAGATTGGAGGTGTCTGCTTGCATGGTTGTGAATGAAATGTGCATTGGACCTAATGAATAGTCCAGATCAATGGATTAGAAAGTCCAAATGTCCTTACAGTGCTCTGAGAGCACTGGAGCATTCTCTTCCCCCCCAGATATCTGAGCAATGAATTTCTTTTCTTTTACAACCATCGGTTGGAAGGCCACTGATTAGATGGCCAGGATCATCTGATGGGTGTGCCCTGCAATGCGTGCTTCACATATCTACCCCATTGGGAATTCCAACGCAGAATACCAAAACTTCACAAACTGCAAGAAATTGTGTCACTGGTTTGAGAAATGCTGGAAGAAATCCCCCCTTACAGGCAGACCTTTGGCATCCCACCATGCGTTTAAAGGGGACAGTCAAATGAAACACAGACAATGCACCAAATCCAATGGCCCAAATGCTTGGAATCATCTGAAGAACAATTGGGTCATGGGCGGTTCATGGTGGGACCCGGTAACCAAATGGTCCAAAAATCAATGATCAAAGCTGCTCACTCTCCAACATGAAGACCTGCATCATACATAACATGAGTTGCACTGGATCATCATTCCTTGTATATTTATATATAGATGAGAGACAAGATTAGAGTTTTATTCTCTTAAGGTACTAGAGAAGATTCCAGTTGCAAAACCTAGCCATGTCTCCGCCAACGCCCTCAACAGTCATCTACACCCCAACCACCGTGAGAGGCACACGTGTGAAGCCCTTCACACATGCCACAAAGCAAAGGCCTTCTTTGCTTGCCTGAGAGAGAGAGGGAGGAGAGGGGATGCATCTGCTAACACTGCATGGACAGAAGAGCTTCCTACATGATCAGCTACAGTCGCCTCCGCAGACGCCTCCCGTTTGAATCCAGGCCATCCACTAAATTGAGTCCAATGTTGCTGCTACCGCTCCTTTTCCTGCTCGGCATGCCCGCATCGTCATCGACCACCGCCACCGTCTCTAACAGCTCCGAAAGCAGTGACGGACATGTCTCTTCCAAGTAGCCAAATCCTTCCGACTGCATCACCACTGCAACAAGAATTTTATGGGAAAAAACCAAAAACCGACATCAGAATGCATTGCATTGAGAGTAAAGTGGCCGATTTGCATACTTTGGTAACTTTGATGAATGCAACAGGAGAGCATTATACCATGCTCCACAGCAATGGTTGTTATAGGTTGGGGCCAGCTTTGGTACAGTTCAAGACTATCCCTCATTCATCTAGCGGGGCACTCCACGCATGAACAGTAGACTGAAATTTTCCTCCACCAGAGAATCCCAGACCTCTGATTCATGGACCATTCCAAGGTGCATACCAACCATTGGTAATATCCACTTTTTGAACCTCCATTTTCGGGCCAAGAATCGGGTGGGTTAGCGTTTTCTTCTTTTTTGCCCCTCATGCAGGAGAGCTTCCCAGGATTTCCCTCCCACAATGGGGCCAACAGATGAATGTTCGAGAATGTAAGGTGTGACCCCCTGTACACAATGCTGGCCAGGATGAGAATTGTAATACCAGCTGAGCACAGCAGACTTCCTCATGCAACATAGACAACTCCCACTGGCTGGATTTCTGAGTCCAATACATAGTTGTCCCTTCCACAACAAGAGAGAACTCTTATGTAAACTTTCACAGAAACTCAGTGTATAAACCCATCTCTAAATCTATCAAAATAATAATAATAATAATTAATAAATAAATAAATAAACCCATCTCTACTATCCAGTAGATGCACCCTGGCCATAGCCCACAAATCTCACCTCTCAAAAGATCCTAAACATCTGATCAATGGACTCTTTGGTGGATTTGTTCACAAGTTTTGCTGACCATCCGAAGGCAGATAAGACGTAAACATTCAAGAGTGTGATTATTGACATTTCTAGGATCCAGCTCATACAAGACATGACCAACTGGTTGGACGATCAGGATCAATGGGGACTTTGGGTATGTTCTATAGATTTTTATTTTTTTATTTTTTTATTTTAGAATTGCCAACAGATACGGTCCTTCCTCTTCCAGAAAATGTCAAAATCACTTCAAAAGCAAACTGGTTGTAATTTATCAATGGAGCTTCGGTCAAAAGGGAAAAGGACGTTTCCATCCTTGCCTGGAGAAAGCAACAAACCGAAAAACAGGTTTTTACTGTTGTTCAGTGCTCCATGAGTTTCTATTGTCAACACCCCAGTTTCTCTAAAATGGCCAAAACACCCACCACTTTTTTCTACAATGAGAACACATGTCCACTACACTAATAATCTAGAATATTGGCTGACATTAAAATCATGTCCTTCAGCATTTATGCATCCCTACAATCCTCAAATTGCTATCTTGTTTGATTTCAAGTCTGGAACCCATTTCCATTCCACAAAGATTAAAGATTTAAAAAGCCTCACCAAAATCACATGGATATTTCCTACATTCCTAAAAGCTTTCCCAAGTCTACACAAATCAGAATTCAGTGAATCGATTCATGACATCCATCCCGCTTCAAAATCCATACAATAGTCCTTTTGAAAGCTCTTGTATACCACATGTATGCAGATTTCCCTCAGCAGGCCTTCTTAAAGTAGACTTTTTCTAGGCTTACATTCATATTATTTCAATGATTTTTAACTTCAACAGCCATTATTATCCAATACACTTGAATTCATGTTTGATATTGCTAGATTTAACCATGCCATTAGTTAGGAGGGTAGGTTCAGTACCTCAAAGACGTAAGAACAGGGAGAATGCCGTTCTGCCACAATCTATACTACATATAACAAGAGCAGCTTTTGGACACTTTTGCCGCAACGATTAGTTTTACTAGGGTGGAGATCTTTGAATATTGGAAGAACATGAGAAGGCATTTTAAATAAAGTTAGGGTATTTTGGGAACTAAAAAATGTGGTTGCTACCTATCATACAAGTCAAATTTCACCCACAATAAGCCTTTAAACAGCTTAGCTTAAACTTTACCCCAAAAAAGCAACAGCATGCAAGTAGCACACTCTTCTTTGTGTGGCCCTCCCCAATGGTACTTCTAGGGGGCCGTACAACAAGGCTATGTAGGGCCCACCTTGATGACCGTATGAAATTCAGTTTGCACATCTATCCCGCCACCTCATGATAGGACGTCAGCCCAAAAACAAGACAGATCTAAAAAACTCAAGTGAGTCACAGCATTGAAAAAGTCAGGAACAATCGGCCACCATTGCCGTGTAGCTGATTTCACTCAGTGTCTCTCTCCTTTTTATCTCTCCCCACTCCCTCCACATGCATTACATCTGCCATATCCCTAGAGATATATAATTCTTTTCAAATATCATTTTGAGGGCAGAAAATCATAGAACTGATAGCTTACCCATTCAAGTTTTGTTTCTCCTGATGCCCCTAGCCTTCAGACAGTTCAAGATGAAGTCAATCCACTGACGTATTCAACCAACCACTGGTTAGAGGGTTACTTCAAAGACCACCTAGAATACTCAGACAAACACAACTGTTGATAACTAGAAGCATCTCTTACAAAACAGACTTGAGTTTTTCCTTCCAACCATAATTTCCAAGTTGGTGTAGAAAAGATGGAGGATGCAATCTCTTGCAAGGATGAGGCCAAATGCTTCCTGCAACCAATGTTTTAAATATCGACGATATCAGCCGATATATCCTGTATCACACCTATGCGATATGAAACGCACAGATAGTGCCGATATATCCCATATGTTTGATCCGATAAGTATTTTCAATTTCCGATCCTTTTTTTGTTGAAATTATGTTAAATCAACGTCCATTGGTTACAAATCCATTGGCTCTTCATGTTTTGCATGAAAAATCATGGAGTTGAAGCTTTGATTTCGATATTCATTGGTTCTTCATGATCTCAATGTTTTTTTTTTTTTTTGAAAATTTCCTTCAACCAGCTGTTAATTGAGACTAATTTCGAAGTACTTAGGAGTACTTGATGAAATGATCATCACAAACACTCTAATTTCGAAATTTAAGTGTAGGTGGTCCTATTTGGGGGAAATTCGAAATTTACCCAATTTCTCCCAAATTGCTTGCAATGTTGCACTCCAAACATGCAATCAAGCATCTATGATGGTTGATCTACTGATTTGTTAAGTCCTTGTCAATTTTTAGAAACTAAAAATCATTTTTAATTAAAAATTAATTTAAAAATATTAAATTATTGATATTTTTTTTTTCAAAATTTTCCTTCAACTAGCTGTCAATTTGTCAATTGAGACTAATTTCGCAGTATTTAGGAGTGTTTGATGAAATCATCATCACATACACTCTAAATGTTATGCATTCAATTTGAATATAGTTACATTAGTTCAGTCAGGCAACACATAGCTTAGGAGTCTACACAAAGGAAACGTATTATGTGCACTTCTTTTTTGAGATGTTATGATTTAAAAGTATGTATTAAGGTCTTTTTTAACTATCCCTGAAGTTTCATTGAAAAATTCAACTATTTTCCCAATGTTTCCCCACATTTTCCAAAAAGTGTAATAAATTATCCAATACAAACGATATATCCCGTGCAATAACTGATACGTATTTGTATCCCAAGGATGCGATACGTAACGCAATACCGATATTTTGAACATTGCCAGCAACTAACGATTCGTCGGTAGACATGCAATGCTTTTATTTGCTACATCTTGTAATCCAAATTGAACCAAGGTCGTAACCCCACTTATGGACAGCTCCAAAGTAACAGACCATGGTCACAACCTATACAAGCCCAAGCTTGATGTCTATACCACCCGATGCAGCGCCAAGGTAACAGACTCTGGTCACATCCTATACAAGCCCAAGTTTGATGTCTATACCACCTGATCAGTCTACTGACTAACTACCTTCTAAGTGTGACCAAATAAAGACTGTCTGCAACTTACAATTCGTCAGTAGACTTGCAATGCCTTTATTTGTGGTGTCCTATAATCCACATTGACCTGCATCACAGCCCCGCAGAAGGGCGGTGACAAAGTACGAGACTATGGTTACGTCCTATACAAGCCCAGGCTTGATGCTCTACCACCGGACAGCGCCAAAGTAACAGCCCATGGTCACATCCTATACAAGCCCAAGCTCTATCACCCGACCATGGTCACATGCTATACAAAGCCCAAGCTTTGTCCTGCAATCCACATTGAACCCAAGTTGTAGCCATGCTTAAGTGCAGCGACATAGTAACAGACCATGGTCACATCCTTCACAAGCCCAAACTTTCTATACCGCCCGATGCAGCGCCAAAGGACATCACCACCCGATGCAGCACTAAAGTAACAGACCATGATCATATCCTATACAATCCCAAGCTTGATGTCTAGCACCAGATCCTTCTTCTTCTTCTCAAGCCCAAGTTGCATCCTGTAACCCACATTAGATCAACTCCATGCAGCCCAGGGTTCCCAAAGATGACCTGTCCTTTTTATCACTTCTTTGTTTGCATTTCCAAAACACCAATAGCTACTAGCATTCCTTTGCCTCCTTCCATCAATTTCACCCTCAGCAGCAAATAGGTATCTTGAAAATACTTTTCATTGCATATTCCTGAACATCTTTCAGTACTATCCTTTCAAGTACTTCTCAAAACCAATCAATTTCTTGCAAACTAGAGAGTCCCTATTAGCCCAAAATTCATGCTCAAGAGTTTGGAGCCAATACTGTCAAATAGGAATGGTGGCTTTCAACTGCAACCATATAATCCTATATGGAACATTGGAGCAGCATGGTCAGAAGCTATGCAAAAAGGGCTACTTAAATATTATTGAGATTTTTCACCTGAACCCTATTCCTTTCATTTTTTAAGGAGAACAACTACTCTAAACATTTCTCAAATGAACATAGTCACTGGTGAACTCCTCAAATCCCTAATAATTTAATGCAGGGGCATTTTCACACCAGACTCGAGTGGGGTGGCCTGTGGGATGCGGGGGCACACTCGGGGTGAGCGGCCCGTGTGAAATGGGTGGCTCGTGTGAGATGGAACCCATGTGATTTGGAGCCCACGAGGAGGGTTCAGCCAAGGACCTAACCCATGAATGTGGGGCCTAGGCTATGAGATAAAGGGATTAATTTGCTATGCTCTATCAGTTCAAGCTTTTAGAGCAAGTGATTAATTGTCCTACATCATAATTCCACTTACTTTTTGCTCTCAATTTAATCAATTCCTGTAAAAGCTAAAATCATGTTCGGTAGACACCAGTTAATCGTAATTATGTATTAGAGAATCATATTTCTGTTTGGCAAGGATTAAGAGCAACCCTGATAACCAATCATCAGGATCTCTAGTACATAGTTACAATTAAATGAAATGAAAACTCATTTTTAGGCGTCTACCAAACAGGCCCTAAGGTGGAAAGTCCAGGGTATTTCTGCTATTTCCAGATGCCAGGGGTGTAAGGGAAATGTCAAGGGTGTTTTAACAGATTTTTTCTTTTTCTTTTGCTTTTTTTAAGCCATAGAAACAATGCAGGTATCGAAGTTGTTGCAACCTGGAAAGTGCACCTCTCCAATTCTACGGACAAGACCCACCTCCCAAGTTTCCTGGAGACGCTGCAAACTTTAGGCAGACAGATTTCAACTGAAAACAATGATGTTGCTCCGCAAGGGCCAATGTTGTTGCCACTGTATCTGCACCAACTTCTTCACATAATTTTGCTTCACACAGTAGTTTCAGCCGATCCAAACCGTAGCGATCTGCTGCAGCTAGCAGATGCTGAACCATGACTGTGGGCGTGCACATCGAAATTGACCTGATGAGTTCTTGTACATCAGGAAGATCATCTGAGTACATGAACTGAAGCATGGCCTGCAACACACAATTCATCTTAGTGAACAAATGAGGCAAAATCAGAAGTAATAAGCATAAGTCACGCAAGCATGCTTGCATCGATACGCAGATTCACACATACATGTATGCAGACAATTATGAATTCAACATGGATGCATTCACCACTCCATTCTCAATCATACACACAGCTATCCATGATTCACGCATGTACAGATGCAGATACACATGTTATCAAGCACATATTCAACAATCAGTTGTGACTTCATATTTCACAGTTTTACCGTAGGATTTGGATACTGGTGTTACAAAGAATGGCACTATCAGAACTTTGGCAAATGCCAGATTAATTAATTCTAATCAATAGCAGTAGTAAAGAAAAAAAAAGAAAAAAAAACTGCCAAGAACTTCAATGGTCAGTTGCAATTTCCAATTCCATATTTTCTCGGTTACAAACAAATGATTCTTCTATCAGACTTCATTAATTAATTCTAATTAATAACAGTAGCAAAGACAAGAAACGACCAAGAACTTCATTGGTCAGTCGCAATTCACATAGTCAGTTTACATTCAAAGAACGGTTCTATCAGACTTCAAGAAGCATTTGTATTCACAATGCCTGATTGATTGATTCTAATCAATACCAAGTGATTTAGTGTCTTTTTTTTTTTTTTTAGGAAATTATTTATCAAAGGCAAAACGATAAAGACATCCTTCAAAAGCAAAAGGATATCATCTTTTTTTTTATAAAGAAATTATTTATCAAGAGGAGAAGGAGAAGGAGAAGAAACCACCAAGAACTTCATTGGTCGGTTGCAATTTTCTTTTTTTTAGAAAGAACTTAAATTTTATTAGGAAGCCTGCCAAAAGCAGGAAAAAATACAACCCTGCAAAATTACATAAAGAAAGAAGAAAGATCTACAGATTTTGCTGCTTTAACATAAGCAGTCCATTCCAAAATAGTAATTGCAATTTCCAATTCCATATTTGCTCAGTTTACAAACAAATGATTCTTCTATCAGACTTCTTTAATTAAATTCTAATCAATATCAGAAGCAACGACAAGAAACAACCAAGAACCTCATTGCTCAGCTGCAATTCCCATATTTGGTCAGTTGACGTTCAAAGAATGGTTCTATCAGACTTCAAGAAGCATCTGTATTTACAATACCTGCTTGATTGATTCTAATCATAACTTAGTGTCTTTTTTTTTTTTTAAGAAATTTTTATCACAGGCAAAAGGATAGCATCTTTTTGCTTTTTTAAAAGAAATTATTTATCAAATCTCATCCTCCTGCTCCTCCCACAAACTACAACAAAAGAAAACAGCCTGACAGCATTATGGACCATCCTCAGCACTACTCAGTGAAGATCCTCGATCTTCAGCTCTGAAATACAAGCTCCAGCATTAGCTAGGGAATCCGCCTCATTGGGTTCTCTAGGGAAACGAACAAAAGAGAATGGATTGCCTCTACAGGTATCCCATGATCTCTTCGATAATATCCATTGGCCCAAGAAACAGTGTTTTTAGAATCTCCCTCAATGACAATGGGGAAGAGGTTAAAATCCTCCACCAGCTTGACCAGATGGAGGGGGGCACAATCTTCAACCTTGCTAGAGTCCAAAACACCCAAAAGGACCAGAAAATCTGGCTAACACTCCTCATGCTATCCCAAACCAAGCCACCCACCCCGACAAAAGGAACGGCACTCTAAAAGCGGATCAAGGAGTCGATTAAGAGTGACCCTATCGTCACTCCCTCCCTAGCAAGGAAATCAGAAAGCTTGTTGACGTATGTCATAACTTTCTTCTTTATGGACAAGCTGGGTCAAACCTTTGACCTCAATGTTGTCAGGTCTCTCAAAACATTATAAAATACAACTCCAAACTGAGAAGATGATAAAGCACTAACATCGGAGATAACAAAAGAAAATTTCCATTATATTGGTTTCTCCAAAGAGGCGAAGACACCCAACTAATAATGTTTAATGAAATCTATCCCAAGAAAAAATAAATTTGTCGCATGGATCTCCTTCAGTTTATATTCAAACTGCCGAATAACCATGAAACTGCCTATGGAAAAAGTTTCAAGTGGATTACTGATCATAAGGCACGAAGAAAAAACACAGCAGGAAAACTGACATGTTTTGAACAATGTTCAACAGGATCTTCAGTAATACATTGAGCTGGCTGCCATGGTAATCTATATAGTTTAGGAATTATGTTTCTTTTTGAGTGAGGTTTCTAGAGGGGTTTGTTGGTTATAGTGATGAGGATATTTGGAGGGAATGAGGCAGGATATTGTTCTACTGTAACTGTAGGTGCCTCACGACCGATAGGGTGTATTTTTGCTTTACCGAGTACGTGTTTGTCAGTGTGTACATGTGTCATCGTCATAGCCCCGAACCCAATGTTGAGATAAGGCTTACGCAACATCACCATCACCATCACCATCATCATCACCTACGCCTGATCCCAACTAATTAGGGTCGCTACACAAATCACACTCCGCCACTCCACTCTATCAAGGACCATATCCTCAATTAAACCATAGATAATCAATTATTTTCTTACTACTTCCACCCACATCCTTTTGGACTTCCCCTTGCCCTTTTAGAGCCTTCAACTTGAACCATATTACTCCTAACCAATGCAATTCTTGGTCACCATTGCACATGGCCAAACCATCTAAGTCTACTTGTCCTCATCTTATTATCTATTGGTGTTACTCACGAGTTTCCTCCAACATCCTTATTTCAACCACCCAACATTTTGCCCCATACAGCATGGTTAGTCTTATAGCTATCCTATAAATTTTCCCCTTCAGTTTTGACTAGTATCAGCGATCACATAAAACTCCAAAGGCACATCTCCACTTCATACACCCAGCTATACTTCTATAAGTAACATCCTTCTCAACCTCTCCATTCTAGTGAAATAATAATAATAAACGTCGACCCAAGATATCAAAAAATGGTCGTCTTGGAATATTTTGTTGGCAATCTTAACTAATTCCCCGTTTCCATGTATTGTTAATTTGTTATGTACGTACGTACATGTGTGTCATTTCTAATTCTATCCTTCCTCATATTGCCACTCATCCGTCTCAACATCCAAATTTCAGCCACACTCATCCCATGAACATGTTGATCCTTAACTGCCCAACATTTTGTCTCATAAACCATGGCTGTTCTTATAGCTATCCTATAAAATTTCCTCTTCAGTTTGATAGGTATGCAGTCATCGCATAAAACTCCAAAGGCACATCTCCACTTCATCCACCCAGCTATAATTCTATGAGCAGCACCCTTCTTAATCTCTTTGTTCTCATGAATACTCGTTGAGCCAATTTTAACTAATTCTAATAGTATGTCTCTGTGTGTGTGAGTTTGCTTGCATGCATACATCCGTGTCTATCTGTATGTATAAATGTCTATGTGTATGTTTTGTCAATTGCCACTTATAATACATTATAGGCCAGGTTAGTAGTCGAACATAAGTAGTGCAAAGTGAGGTCTTGAGACTATATGTCAGCATGAAAGAAAAATGCAAAATGAATGAAAATAAACATGTTTTGAAGGCTAGTGGAAGAGAAACCTTATGGTGGATACCTGTAGAAGAGATCCCTTATCCTCTCCAACGTTTGCCTTTTGTGTATGAAGGATGTGGAGTCGATTGATCACATTTTCATTCACTGTCAGTTCGCTTCTAGATTGTGGGAACATTTTTTTGAGTTTCTTCAACACTACTTGGGTAATGCCAAAGTCGGTGATTAACTTCATGTGGGCATGGCATGGGGGCGAAGTTGGCAAGGCTGGTAAAGCTGTGTGGAGATTAATCATCATGGCCATCTTACGGGCTATTTGGGGTGCTAGGAATGGGTGTTAGTTCTGAAATGAGAAAAGCAATGTTGAAAAGGTTATTAGGAAAGTTTATGGTTTCTAGTTGGGCTGTTTATGTTAATGCTATTCCTGCTGGTAGTCGTTTTGGTTAGGCTAGCTAGTTTTAGTTTTATTCATTTCTCGCTTTTGCGAACTTTCTAATAAAGTTCTTGTTCTCTCAAAAATAAATGTTCAGAAAATTTTGTTTCCTAGTTTCAGGACTCAGCAACAGCTTCCACAAAGATGATAAGTTCACATTCAAAGTTTCTCACAAATAAAAAGTTAATAATGAAGGGGAAATTACAGCCAATCTTGTGAAGATATGTAGTATCTTCTAAGCCACTAATGGTGCTTGAAAGACCACTATGACTAGGGCTGTCAACTGGCCAGGCCTAGGTTTGTATGCAATCCAGATTTTTTGAACTGTTCAGGCTGGATTTTGAGCTTGATGGGACCGGCCCCAGCCTATTGGCAGGCCCTAACTGGGTTCCATGTAACAATATGCTAAACATGTTGACTTAAAAAAACAAAACAAAACAAAAAAAAAAACAAAAAAACAAAAAAAGGTACACTATGACGTAAATACAGCACTAGTATAATACGATATCATTTACATAAAAGGCACTCTGAAAATAAGAAAAACCGTAAGTTCATATTTTCATGATTACAGATCAATGATGTCTGAACTAACTATTTTAGAAAGCACACTTGTCGCATAGACTGGTTTCATTGTCTTACAAGTTATGAAAAGCATTTTTGAAATGGCGGCAGGAAATAATTTATCAAATAACCATTCAAAAATAATAATAATCGGTGAAATAGATAAAGCCACAGAATCAAGATATGGTCTTGCTTAAAGTCAAAAGATCATATCTTAACTGTGCAAGGGCAAGGGCAACCAATATAATCAGAGATATAGATGGGGATGCTTTGAGGGGATTTTGGGGTTTCTCAGCTCAGCTTTTCACAGGCTAATTGTTATTCTTTGTAATCGGTTTTCTTTGTTGGAAATTTTTTTTCCCCGGAGCTCTTCCAAAAATTGCAAAAAAAACATAGTGAAATAGAAGCAGTACCTTGAAAACTGGAGCCTCAATATCCTCCACTACCAATTTGTCCATGTTTGGGTTTCCAATGAGACCAAAGAATTGTGCCCTGAATACTGGAGAGCGAGCAGCAAGTATCAATTTATGAGCTTTGAACATATCGTCCCCGACCTCGAATGTAATGTCAGAACCAATGCCGGATTCCAGCAACTCCTTGAGACACTGGCCCATGTCTGATGGTGGTATGGAAATTGTATACTGTTTAGGTCCCTCAATACGGGTTCTCACAACACCCACTGTGCAATGCATGGCAAGGCAATCATCCTTGAGGTAATCCGAGGTTTCTAAAGTTGTTCTTCTGAAGAAACGCTTATAACCCCTACAATCGTACAATACAGATTGGTTTAAACTGAAAGTGAAAGGGATGATATATGCAGTACAAGTATAGAAACAAAGAGATACTATTTGATCCTCAGCCAAGTGATATGCATGGTGTTGTCAGGCCCCAAATCTGTACAAGAGCAACCAATGCAGACTGTTCTGAGAGGCCCAATCATGGATGGCCCATGTCCCCAAAATCTTCTCAACGAAGTGACCCTAACCATTCAATGCTGGCTTGCAAATACACTTGGTCTACGTTCAACAAAAAAGGACAGGGATGGGATGGCTAGGATCTTTGGAACTGGGAGATTCCTGGAAAATTATACATCCACTGTTGTGCCCATCAGATGAACGATCAAAATAGCAAACTGTGGACTTCACCTCCAGTGACACAGGGTTTCAAGGACACCACACATACCTCCAGCCATAAGGAGCATATTATTCTCTTCAATCGTTAAAACAAGTGGGGCTCATAGTTCAATGGCTCAGACTGTTGAATGTTCATCCAATGGGCACCACCTGTATAAGGGTTACGAATGATCTCTGCGGATGTTCCATCCTGGCCATCCAATATTTAGCATTCCTTTTTCCATTGAATGTGAGTTGTCCACTGTTTTTTTTCTTAATAGTCTATAAAGGCCATCAATCAAACGCTTATAATTGTCAGTTGGAGAGGTTTTCAGGGCACCCTCCATCCAGGGTGATGGCCATGGTCCATCAGCTAATTGGTCTGGATCACCCAACCACGGGCCTCACTAGTGCAGACTCAGCCTGACCAAGCATTATATATTCCTCTCCATGCATTCATTGAAGAATGAATAAAAATATAAACAAAAATCTGGAACCATGCATCTCACTCCATCCCATTTTGATGCCAAATTCAAGTGACCCACATATTACTATAACCACAATTCAATTCAATGCTCCACAGTTTCAAAAACAAAAAAAAAGGATACTACATTTTAAACAAAAGAAGGCAAATTCATACAAAAGAGCCGTACGTACCACATACTCCCTCTGTACTTCAGAGTATACGGCCCACTCTCCAGCGCCCGATCAAAGTGGCTATGCACCTTGTGCTTCCCCTTCCCACTCTGATCCAACAGAGTCAGTTCGAACAACGCCCTCACATCCGTGCCGTCGCTCGCTAGCGCGATAAACACCGACACGTACATCGAGCTGTCCTCCGGATTCTTTCCATCCGGGTAGAAGTAGATGGCCCACTGATATCCCCCGACCATGAATGTGTCGCTCGATATGTACTTCCCAGGCCCCATCCCCTTCGCCAGCGAGTATCCCTTGATCGTGTAATGGTGGGACCCATTTACCGTCTCGTTCACGGACTTGGAGCTTGAATCGTTCGGCGGCGAGTTACAGACCGTCTCCAACTTAGCCATTTCATCGAAATTCTGAAATCTCTCCCGCTTCAACCTGTAACCCTAGAATGAGGATAGAAGCCCTGGAGAAGGGAATCTGATGAGATAGATCCGAATTCGAGACGGATTCGATCCGGATTTGGGAAATTCGCAAGCGTTTAGGGATTTATAGGGTTTGGAAGGAGAAAGATGCCCTAACCCTAGTTTGGGAGACACGGAGAAAATGCTGAGATTAGGAAGATGCGTGTGGAAGCTTTTATAGAGAGAGGGAAGAGAAAGAGGATGCCGGACGTTTGACCGGAAAGTTGCCGTCGGTCGGAAGCTGCAGACTTTCCTGGCCAAAACACGCCGTGTGTCAGATTCAGGGAGGAAAGGGAGGGGAATTTCTTGAAAGGGGGAAAGCGGGTCGAATGTATCGGAACGCCTGGGCGTGTATCTTTTCCGTGTCCCGATCGGATTTTGTAGCCGAGGAAAGGCCGGTGCACGTCGGGAGCACGTGAGTCCGTTGTGATCGGTACTAGTCGTTAGGTGGGCCCCACATGGAAGGCCAGAAATACTTTTGCGAAGAATGCCTGACCATGAGGTGGGGCCCAGTTGTGTAGATGTTATGTTCGTAAAACCAGGACCATCTGATCATTTGCTAGGCAGAGGGTCGCGTAGTTTTTGGATTTTTTTAATATTTATATCTTTCAGTTACTTGCATCTGCCCCCACTTAGTTTCAACGGTAGACGTTTCAGTTCCCACTGTTTCGTTTGGTATGGCCCATATAATTTTTAGATCTGCCTGATCTTTGTATCCTTGTACTGTTTTGGTCTTGTAAAACTGATGGACGGAGTGGATTTATCATGGGCATCTCTGTGGACCCCACACAGCTTCCGACTACAGGAACTTCGTGTGCCCCGCATCCCATTTTGGACGAGGATTGCCTGCCACCCCTTCCCTGTTGTCGGAAGCTAGTTGGGGCCCACCGTGATGTTTGGGAGAAATCCACCCGTCCATCCGTTTTGCCAACTCGTATTAGGCCATGCGCCATGAAATTAGATGATCCAAAATTCAAGTGGGGCCACACGATATGAAAAGGTGGGAGGAAATGATTGCCGTTGAAACTTTTCAGAGGTCCACCCCGATGTTTATGTGCCATCCAAGCCGTTCATAAGGTCGCTTCCACTGAAATGAGCTGAAAAGGTAAAAACATTATATTGATAGAAAACTTCGGTGGCCCCACGAATGTTTCAACCATTGGTGTTCAACCCCTACATTTTCATGTAGTGTGGCCCATTTGAATTTTAGATCGAACTCATTTTTGGAAACATAGCCTAAAATGATCTGGCGAAACAGATGGACGGGTGGATTTCTTAAAAACATCGTAGTGGCCCCACTCGGTTTTCAACCCAAGAACTTGGGTTGGATTGCCTGCCACGCTTTTAAAAATGCAACATGTTGGTCGTACTCACCATCTAAATGTTAAGTTCCATCATGGACATTGCCTGACAAAAGAAGCAGCCCAGCTGTGGATCAGCTGAACCATGCATGTGATTTAACTTACACCCAACGGTCTACATGGAAGGGTACAGCAGATGGATGGCTGGGAGCCCATTGACACCCTTGATTGCCAGATGAACGCTCTCATCCATTTGCCCCTCTTTCGCATTTGCAGTGCTGGAGTTGTGCGCATAAAAATCAACGTGAACTCATTTTAGTATCTAAGTGGGTGTGATGATGATGATCTCAACAGTATATCATGATGACAAAGGGTTCAAATTCGACCTATTGTTGTGCCTTAGTTAATTTGTGATGACAAAGATCTTGCAATTTGACACTGCGGTGGCAAAGTTATGAGTACATTATAGCCATTGCAAGCTTTGGTACACCCCTATCCATGGCTCCAGTGGCATTTTGAGTGAAAGATATCACGTTTCAGCTCTAAGGTCTTGGCATCGATCCCCAGTGGGGTGGCTAACAGTTAAGTGTGAACCTACATTAGGTGTACTAACGAGCTAATAATGGATAAACGAAAAAAAAAAAAAGTTTTTAGTATAGAGTTGCAATAAGCCCACTGAAATATATGCTTTGCCCGAAAATAATGAAATTTTAAGTCTCAGGTCAGCCACAAGCACGAGATCATGTCCGAGTGACTAACCAACGATTTTTAACCATTGATTTACATGGAAATTATTTGGACATAATCTAATTATTTTTTGATATCATTAGGAGGTCATGTGCCCAATAGAATAATAGCATGGGGACACGCATGTTACACGTGCAACTATTGAAAAAATTTTGGGTGTAATTGAAGCCTTCACAGTTTGATTTGAAACTCCCATTTACTTTATGCCACCAAGCCCCACCAGGTGATTTGAAATCTGAAATCCCCTCAAATCTCTCCAAATCCATGGTGCCAAACTACCCCTAATAAAAAGTTTCTACCATTGGACATGACTTAGAATTGTCTACCTTAACACTATCTAATATAACTATAAATATAAAATCTTGTAGACATATACTTGCAATTGTATATCAAAATCCAGTCACTTGTCTGGAGGGCTATTTGCCTAGAGTCCTGGGCTATATTAGATTTGGGGGGGGGGGATCGAATTGTCTACTGAGTAACTCAATACGCTCTTATCGTACTAAGTAAACTCAGTTGGGCCTACCGTGAAAATAAGTGGTTTATCCACACCGTCCATACATTTTTTTTAGCTCATTTAAGGGGTTGAGCCCAAAGTTGAAGCATATCCAACTCTCAAGTGGATCATACCACAGGAAACCGTGGGAATAATGATTTCCAACATTGAAACCTTCCTAAGCCCTACAGTGATGTCTATTTGTCATCCAAGCTGTTAATAATATCACAAAGACATGGATGAAGGGAAAAAAATAAATATAAGCTTAATACAACAATTCTGTGACACTCAAGAATTTTGCAACGGTGTAAGTTCAATTCACACTGTTTCATGTGGTGTGGTGCATTTGAGCTTTGGATATCCTTCAATTTTGGATCTATGTTATAAAATTATCTAATAAAATAGATGGACGGAGTGGATAAAATACATAGATCATGGTGAACCCCACAGAGTTTACTCAGTACGCTTACTCAGGACGCAATCCGCTTCCTATTAGAACATGATTCATTATTATACATGATGACGTATGAGGATTAAATGCTTTGATTATCTGTGTTTTAGCTCTCTTTTATGAGGCCACCGCATGACCATCAAAAGTGATTGCGAGTTAGTGCATTTATCAATATTTATTAATCTTTGCATGCACGAAGAAGGGACCTGCTTATTTCTTAGGAACTTATTAATGATATACGTCTGAAGGATCAAATGTTTATTAAGTAATTTTACCATTGGGCATTTTTAAAATAATTCACAAATGTTTTTAAGTGTTGAAATTTTATTTTGATTATTAAAAATGTTTCGATCAGACTGATAATCCAATGGTATACATTTGATAGTCCACTACCTAATCAACATGGGCATTGGATTTTTTTATATATAAATAGCCATAACAGTGGAGGAATATATATGAGACGTACATGCATAAATAAGGCATGTTTATCGGATTCCATTTGTATGTAAAGATTGTGAAAAACTATGGGGTGGGAGAGTACTATAAGTGATGGCCTTAAACCCTCCTTATAAGTAAATCTTGCCACAAAAAAAAGGATGGGGAGGACTTGAACACTCGCTCCTTTTGGGCATCATCTAGAAAAGAGAGAAGAATAAGAGAGTGTGAGAGAGAATCTATGGCTGCATGGAGTTCTCACTATAATTTCTCAGGGATAGATTGATGAAAGATTTCCTACGTCAAAAAATCGGCATTGACAATTGATTCGATTGCTACATTATGCAAAAATTTTATTCAAATAATATCTAAATTATTAATCACATGATTTAAATTTTCTAAAAATATAAGGTCATTAAAGGCAAGACCCTCGGGTTCTATTAATTAATCTAAAAATTTTCAAAACTCTAATTCCATTTATTTCCTAAAATTTCTAACAAATGCTGAAAAAAAGTGTCATATCTCATAAAGTTGTTTAATTTCAAAATTTTACATAGTCAACAACCAGTATCCAGTGAGGCAATGATAAAGTCCCACACCTAATTTTATTTTATAATCCAAACAACCTATCTCTAGTAATCCAAAAAGGAGATCCACTATGATAGCCCACTATGGATGTGTGGGGCCATTGTTTAGTGACCTAAATAGTAGATCCACTGGGACCCACTGTTGATGTGTGATGCACTGATAATCTTCTAAGCTATAAGAAATCAACCCTTCATTATTTAAGCCATATGTCATAAAAAAAAAGTGGCCCACTAAATAGTTGGTAGCATAGTGCCAAGGATGGCCCATAATTAAGTAGAGACCTTGTACATTGGATAGAATCATGGGTCATTAATATTCACAACATATCAAAAAATTCTCCTAATTTACATTGTCGCGGAGCCAAATAAGCAGCGGTCCACAATAACTAAAATGAGAATTACTATCTTTGGCTAGCTGCCAGCATGGGAGGTGTATGGACTGCAGTCCATCATAAGTAATGGGTATACTCCCTTTTTTTTTTTTGTTATAAGTGGTTCATAATGGTTTAATGATTTAAATCATTGATGTGGGTGGGCATTAACATGAAATCTATTATGACATGAAAAAATCAAATATTGGAAGATGTCAGCCACCCATTTGGTATATTTTTTAGTTCATTGCACCATTGAGATGTATGTATTTTATCCATACTGTCCATCTATTTTTCCAAATCAAATTAGGACACGAGCTTAAAAATTAGTTGGATCTAAATATCAAGTGGACCACACCATAAGATTAAAAAAAATAGACATGATTCAACACCCCACCATCAAATTCTTTATAGAGCCTATTGTAATGTTTATTTTTCATCCAACTTGTTCATTATATCACAAAGACACACAAATATCAGCTTCATCCACCGGTGATGTGGTCCACAAGAAGTTTAATGGTGGGTGTTCAATTACCACTGTTTCCTATGGTGTGGTCCACGTGAGATTCCAATTTACCTCCTTTTTGGGTTTATGTCCTAAAACAATCTAGACGAATGGATGAACGGAGTGGATAAAACATACATATCATGATTAGGCCCACAAATCACTGCAACGTGCACCTACAAGAGATTTGCAAATCTCTCGGATTTACATTAGAACTCCAGGATTACCTTGAAAATGTCAGTGGAAGACCGTGCATTTATTTTATCGGGGGATCTTACAAATCAAAAGCCCATTATATTTGATAAAGGCTGATGAGACTGGGAATACATGGAAATACATGAAAATGCATGTATTCAAACATGCACAAAAGGAGTAGATTTTGTTAGCCAAAATTATAGAAAGGATTATCACATGCATCACTTATAGAAATCATTTATATATTTAAATGTCTAAATGAAAAGTCACATTTGATGTTTGATGTTGACAGGCAATATACGAAAATGGGGCTTGATCTTTTACCCATTACACTCTTTTAAAAAGAAAAAATTAGCAATGTAAACGCTTACTTTTGATGTGTTTTTTCTGAACGGCTAAAAACTTAGGTTACGAAAGTAGAAAAATACCTCTGATTTTCAAGTAAAAGTCTTAAGTTATCTATACAGATAGAGATCTAGATTGGTAAGTAAGTTTTGTTGGGGTTGAAAAAAAAAAGGTGGATGGAAGGTCGTATCTATAGTAAAAATTTACCCATTTAAAAATGTAGGAGGTTTTTTTTTATATATGCAAAGGCAGTGAACTAACTAATTATTGCTGGGGATTTGGGCTGTGGAATCACACAGATCTATACATATGATAGCAATCCAATGGCACCAAACACACACAAGAGAACACAAAGATTTAACATGGAAAACCCTTTCGAAAAAAAAAAAACAAAGCACAAAGTGACAGATCTTCACTATGAAAATATAAATTACAACGAGAGAGGACTTATCTGATTCGAACAACCTCGAATCTTACCCTTGCTACACCCTTTGATAACCCTAAAACCATTTAGAATACATTTAGGAAGCCTTAGAATACTTTAAAATAGTCATAGGGACCCCTATTTATATTTTAGGCAACTTCCCTTTCGCACCCTTGCTAAACCACCTCAAATTTACGCAGTTCGCACCAAATCCGCGCAAGAATTTACGTAATATCGACTAGTCGAACCACCCCTCGACCAGTCGAGTGCCTCAGACACCCAAATAAATAGCACGCTGGACGAGTGGTGCTCAACCGGTCGAGTGGACCCTCGACCAGTCGAGCAACCCTAAACATTGAAGACTTTTAAAAGTCTGACAACACTTATAAGAGTCCATATCTCTCAAAAATACAGTACATGTATGTACAATCCAAGTGAAATATCCAAACCAATCTATCATATGGGCCCCACATAATAGAAGCCTTAAACATTTGACACGGATGAAGAATCTTATCCCTTCAACAATTTATGGCTTAAAATTGACGGTTAAGAAGAGAATATGATCAGACCCACTCTCACCCTAAGAACTTTAGTACATTATCTATAGTTTGTTGGTATCTACAAACCATGGGTCCCACTGATAGCTGAAAACCGGATGCGGATTTCATAGAAAGCCTTTCTTAGGAAGTTCTTGTACAAGGATGCCGGGTGGGGTTCATAGATATGTTTGTGTGAAATTCACTCCGTTCATCTATTTTGAGAGCTTATTTTAAGGCGTGCGACCAAAAAAAGGAGGTGTGTCAAACACTCAACTAGGCCACGCAAGAGGAAATATTGAGAATTCAGTGAACACCGTTGAAGCATTCTTATGGCTATAAAAGTTCTATATTGGGCTATATTTTTGATGTTTTCAATTCATCCCATTTTGAATTACCTTATAGAAGGTTTGGATAGCATACAAACATCAAGGTGGAGTCTAGAAAGGTTTTAATGGTGGGAATTTCTTTCCCCAACTTTCCCTCTGATGTGACCCACTTGAGTTTTCTATCCACCTCATTTTTTGTCTAACCTCCTAAAATGAGCTTGCAAAATGGATGGAGGGAATGAATTTCTCACATATATTGCGGTGGGCCCACGACCCAAGGATCCATAATTACCCGGCTCTATCATTTGGGCCCACGTTTGGACCATAAATGTAAGAGATAAATAAGGCCGGTCCCACGATCATGTAATTTACTTATCACGTGCCCGAGATTCCAAACCTTTAATTAGTAGGTCCCATAATAAATATCCCACGTGTAAATGATTTCACTGATAAAATATCCTCCTCTTCCATAAAAATATTTAATACTCTAGCAATGTATGATGCTTGATACGCAGAATACTGTTGTTACTAAGTAGCAGCCCCAAAGCCAGATTCGTGGATCAAATCTTAACCACTGATTCGTGGACACTTATTAGTTGAAATAGGACCATTGGTACATATTTATTTTTTAACCGTCCAATAAATGTCCATCAATCCACTTGTCAGATTATCAAATAATATTGGCCTATGATACATCTAAACTGGGACGGACAATTTAGACAGTTTGATTTGAATGTCTTGTATGTCGCATATGCAATTCCTAAGTCCCTGCGTATCATCCATTGCACTCTGTCAGAGTATTGAATTTTTTCTCTAGGAACTGTTTTCCTGTATCTGTATTAAACTTTGGTACAAGATGGACTTGGTAGATGAACGGTCTAGATCATCACATGGTGTGAATGGAAGAGGTGAGCAGCCTGAACAAGCCTCGTTCGAAAAATTTGAGCAAATTTTCAAATCAAATAACTAATGGTGGTTGGTAAAACCAACGGCTGTGGAGATAGGACGTCGATTCTCTAGGACGCGGATTGCCTTTGGCCCCTAAATGAAGTTCCTACAGTCCGAAGCTGTGTGGGTCCCGCAGAGATGGGAGTCACAAATCCACTCCATTGCCATGCAAGTCTGAAGGTTTTCGATGATATATTTTCCAATATAGCATATATCTATGTTAGCCCTAAGTGATGGTGAACGGGCCTAATTTTTCAGCCACTTGGATATGGAAGCAGATTGCGTAGTGAGTAACTCCCTGCGCTTCGTATTGAGTAAACTCTGTAGGTCCACCATGATTTAAATAATTTTAGTGCTTGATCCAAAAAATGAGGGATATCCAATATTCAAATGGACTACACCACGGGAAGCAATTGAATTGAACATCTATGGTTGAAAAATTCTTGGGGGCCACGGAAGTTTTGTATCAAGCTTATATTTTTGTTTTCCCTTCATCCATGTATGTATGAACATGGGACGCGGTTTCAACATTGGAAATCATTATCCCCACCTACCCTCCACTTGCTCATTGGATATTTTAGACGGTAATATGTCCGACCAATTTACCCAAGAAGATAGGAGGGTGCTGTGGGGCCCAACATGATGTAAGTGTTTTATCCACGCCGTTAATCATTTTTCTCAGATCATTTTAGGGTATGAGCCAAAAAATGAAAAATATAAAAAATTCCAATGGCACATCAAAGTAAGCTGCA
This sequence comes from Magnolia changhungtana, assembly GCA_030180095.1. NCBI lineage: Eukaryota > Viridiplantae > Streptophyta > Magnoliopsida > Magnoliales > Magnoliaceae > Magnolia > Magnolia changhungtana. The sequence goes on along the minus strand of JASAUF010000391.1, from coordinate 5,977,747 downwards.
GTGATTATGACACCCACCGTTGAAACCTTTCTAAGGGCCACCGTGATGTTTTTTTTAACCATATAACCTATTTATAATGTTATGAAGATGTGGATGAAGTGAAAACAAAAATATAAGCTTGATCCCAAACTTATCCAGCTCCTAAGAAGTTTTTAATGGTGAACGTTCAATCCCTACTTTGTGATCCACTTAATCTCTGGACCTGCCTCATTTTCTGGCTCACACCCTAAAATGATCTGATAAAAACAATTAACGGCGTGGATAAAACACTTACATCACGGTGGGCTCCCAGAGTTCTGAGTCGTTCGGTGGATCCGACGGATCACCGTCCGAGGATCCACCTGAGTAGAACGCAATCCACGTCCTATGAACACATTGGATGACAAATAAACACCACTGTGGGGGCTACAAAGGTTTCAACGGAGAAAATCATTATCCCCACTATTTCCAGTGGTATGATCCACTTGATCACTGGATATTTTAGGATCAATCCCTTAAATTAGCTGGAAAAATAGATGAATGACATGGATATACTACATACATTCAATGTGGGCCCAACTCAATTTACTCAGTACAATAGGACGGTGCTGAGTAAGTACGCAATCCGATTTCACCTAAAAGACCGAAATGGGATTAATTACTTACTCCGTATGCTTTTATCATAGTGAGTAAACTCATTTGGGCCTATTGTGAATGTTTGTAGGTTATCCACATCGTCCATCCGTTTGTCTTACTCATTTTAATCGTTGAACCAAAAATTGAAGAATTTCCAAAGCTCAAGTGTGCCACACCACAAGATACAGCGGGAATAATGACTTCCACAATTGAAAACTTGGTAGGGCCGACAATGATGTTTATTTGTCATCCAACTTGTTTATAAGTTCAAAAAGACATAAATGAAGGGAAAACACAAATAACATATTGATCCAAAACTTCTGTGGCCCCCAAGAAATCTTCGACAGTAGTTTTTCAATTCACGCCGTTTCCATGGTGAGGCCCACTTGAGATTTGGATATAATTCTTTTTTGGGTCAGAGGCCTCAGATTATCTCTTAAAATGGATGGACCGAGTGGATAACATATGTAAATCATGGTAGATCCTAAAGAGTTTACTCCGGACGCTCAGCATTCTGAGTTACTCAGTACACAGTCCATGCCCCTTAAAGACCGACCTCGATGCATGGACGGGGATTAAACTTCGTAGGATCCATCATGATTTAAATATTTTATCTATTCCGTCCACCCATTTTAAAAGATAATTTTAAAGCTTGAACTCAAAAATGAAATGTGTCCAATTATCAAGTGGACCTCACCCAGGGAAACAGTGTGAATTGAAGTTCTACCGTTGAAAGTTTCTTGGGACCCATAGAAGGTTTGGATTAAGCTGATATTTATGTTTAACCTTCATCTATGTTTTTTTGATCTTATTAACAGGTTGGATGACAAATAAACATCACTGTGGACCCTAGCAAGGTTTCAACTGTGGAAATCATTATTCACACTGTTTCCTCTAGTGTAGTACACTTAAGCTTTTGGCATACTTATATTTTAGCCTCAACTACTAAAATAATCTAGAAAAACGAATGGACGGTGTGGATAACCTACATGCATTCATAGTAGGCTCAACTGAGTTTACTCAGTACGATAAAAGCACACTGTAAGCAATCTGATTTCCTCGACGCACGCAGATATCAGCTGTTTATCCGTTTTTTTAACGTGCGGCAGTCAAATTGCTACTGCAGTGACGTAACCCAGTTCTATGGACCCACCATGATGCATGTGTTGTATCCATATCGTCCAACCACCATTTGTAGAGATCGTCTCATGGCATTACAAAGATAATGAGATAGATCTAAATTTCAAGTGACCCACCATAGAAAACTATGGGAGCAGTCACAAGCACTGTCGAAATATTTATAGAGCTTGATGTATTTTTGAGATCTAGCCTATTCATTAGTTAACATAGAGATATATTAAGTGAAAACAAAAATATCAGCTTGAATGGAAACTACTGTGACCCCTAAGAAGTTTTGAACGGTGGATGTTACTGTCCCCACTATTTTCTATGGTGGGGTCTACTTAAACTTTAGATCTGTCTCATTCTCTTTGTAATGCCATAAAACGATTTCTAAAAATGATTGGACGGCAAGGATACAACACATGAATCATGATAGGGTCCATAGAGCTTGGTGACGTCACTTCAATAGCGCTTAAGAGGCTGACCTTGTCGGTATCCAATCAGCGCCTTTTTTAAACTTATCTTAGGACATGGATTAGCTACTGACCGGCAGAGTAGCGAGACACACTAAGGATGTTATATCATAAAGTTCTGTAGGCCCCACCATGATATATGTGTTGTATCCACACTGTCCATCCATTTGGAGAGATCATTTTAAGAAATTATCCAAAGAATGAGAAGGGTCCAAAGATGGAGTGGACCCTACCACAAAAAACAGTGGGGAGAGTGATGCCCACTGTTGAAACCTTCCTAATGTCCACCATGATGTTGATTTGAGATCCAACCAGTTCATGTGTTAACGCATACATGAAGGAAGGTAAAACACTGATATCAACTTGATCGAAAACTTTCTTAGACTTCAGAAGTTTTTAACGGTGGAATCACTCTCCCCACTTTTTTCTGTGGTGAGGCCCACTAGAGCTTTTGATTTGCCTCATTCTCTGGATCATGTCATAATATGATCTCTCAAAATGGATGGACGGTGCAGATATAATACATACATCATGGTAGGGCCTACATAACTTGGTGACGTCACTTCAATAGCTAGTCTTGCTACTCAACCTGTCATTATCTAACCCGGGTCCCTTATTTTAAGCCAGGGTACAAAAATTGAAGTGGATGCAAATTTAAGGTGGACCGTACCACAGGAAACATATGCTAGGTGACCTTATCAGTTGGATGTTCAATAAACATTATACACTAGGAACTTATTAATGGTGGGCGTTCAATGACTATTATTTTCTACGGTGTAGTCGACTTGATGCTTTATTTCTAGAATCATATTCTAAAATAAGCTGAGAAAACAGACGAACAACATGGATACGTAATGAATACAGTGAGGTGGGCGCTGCAATTCTCACCCACATAGCTCGTTCCATAGTCACTTGTGGTCGGGAAACGCGGATCTTGCCCAAAAGTGGGTGAGTGGGCCGTGCATGGTTAAATGTTATGTTTGTGCCAATTGACTTGGTGCCTATCATGGGTCTAGGCTAGGATCGGGCCTAAGTTTTACTTTGCAAGCCAGGCTATAAAAGACCTCAGTCTAGCCCATTGACATCCATAGAAATGCCTGATTTTTTTTAGGGCTGATAAGTTAGGCCCAACCAAAGCCATGGTAGAGATAAGTCGCCGAGACATGGACTGACTCATCTAAGTAGACATAGACCCAGTCGAGCCTGATCCGGTTTGGTTCCACCCGGTTCGGTTCCACTAGTCACCCTAGTGACAAATATCGTTCTCAGCAATTTCTTAGGAGATTTTGAAAATTTAAGGTTTTTCTTAGGATTGTATCAAGAAAATCTCATTAAAGACAAAATATATATTTATTTTTTTATTACGAATTAATAACTAAATTATATATATAACAAATATTTTAAGCTTTTTATACTATTTTTTGAGTAAATATCGCAATAGAAATGCGATATTCTAAAATCTGCTGATTTCTGAAAATATCGTGACAATATCATTTGCTGTAATTTTCACAAATTTATCACAAAATCTCAGCAGTATTTATCTCACTGTACAAGTAGAAAATGTGTGTTTCAGATCGTTGATCTGGTGGGCCACTGTTGATTGGAAATATGGGCATCTGGTTGCTGTGTGTTTTACTTAGTTGAACATGGACAGCTGCTTTAACCATTTCTCTTGTGGGCCACTTATCTGATGTCCACGACACTCCAATCCCCTTTCATCTTGCCATTTTTGGCATTCTCCTTTTATAAGATAATCCGTCCACCTAAAAATGATGGCTGCTGCATGTTAGTAGGGTTTGTAATGGGTAAGGTTTCTTGTCAGCTGGAGCCCTACATGTTTACGGAACGGGCCAATGGCCTGACGGAACCCAACCCAACCTGGTTTGATTGACCCGGTGCAATTAGACTTGGTTTAAAAATGAAATATTGGGTTAGGTGGGGCTAGGTAGGGTTCAACCCGGCAAAGCCAATTAACTTAAATAGGCCTGAGCCTAGCCCACCACCCATTCAGCTTAAGCCCAAATATGCCTTGGAAATAGGTCGGGCAAGTTGACCTGTGGGCCTCTTGATCCATTGCCACTGATATTAGGGCTGAAGGTCAACCCAGGCCCCATCGAGAGCACACAACCAGCAACCCAGCCCAACTCTAATTCTAACTTGAGGGAGCGTTTGGCGCAAGGTATTAGAAGGGATTAGGTGGGATAGAATTGCATTTGGTCCTGTGTAATTCCATCCAACATTTGGAGATGATGGGAAAGGTTGGGATTAAGTGGGATAGAATTGCATTTGGTCCCATGCAATATTTTCGTGAATTTTGAAATTCACTACACATCTAGGCCCCACATTGATGCATCCGTTTGTCTATGTTGTCCATTCATATATACTGTTTACATGTGACATTTTGGTTATATATGTGTACAAGTGAACGACATCCGTTATGATTTTGGTCCGTTAATTACAATTCTATGATCTACCAAACATGATTTTGCTTACTTACGTGTTTTCGTGTAACAAATTTTTTTATCTTGGTATTTCTAGACATGCAATCATTGTGCAATATATAATGACGTTAATCTCATCTAATACAATTCAATACCATTCAATTCCACTGATCAAACAAACCCTGAGTGTTAAGTTCCACCCAACCTAAATTTCTTGACCCAACTCAACACTAACTTGACCCACCTCAACCCAATCTAATCCAAATACATGTGATTATTCTCGATCCAATTTGTATTTGCTCAACCCGAAGACCCAAACCCTATTTCAATTTGAGTTGGAGTTTCCAACCCTAACCCAACCAATGGACACTGACAACCTGGCCCAACCCAACCCCATGCTCATGTTAGATAATTCCTGCATGTTAGCTAGGGGGTATAAAAAAATAAAAATAAATAAAAATAAAAATAAAAAAACTTGAGGGAGGATGATGTAAATATGAAAAGATGAGAGAGTATTTATAAACATTGGTAGCATAAAATGTGTCCTTCAAGCTCAAAATATAAAAATAAAAAAGAAAACAGAAAAAGAAAAAGACGGAGGAAGGGCCTGTTTGGTAACTCTCATGTAATTCAATAAAAACTACTCTAAATCTAGAGAATTAAGAGTTGCTGGTCTAGCTCTTGTTTTACGATTGGATCATCCGATAAAATCACTTTTTTAGAACTGAAAAAAAGCTCTTACTTGAAATAAGCTTGTTGGTGTAAAGAAGTGAAAAAACTTCTTATTTGAAATAAGTTTGTTGGTAAAATATTCAAATGAGAGTTTTTATCTTCTTTTAAAGACAATCCATCATATGAGCCATGCCTTTAATGTAGGCCATCTATCATGGGAGGCCCAACTTCAAAGTGGGTCATCCATCATTCAAGGGTTGCCTTGAATGTGGGTCATTCATTGTTAGGTATGACCTTTGACGTTGTCTATCCATTGTGTGGGCCCATTGTGATGTGACTCATCCATCATGTGAGGCATATATTGGATGCGGGTTGTTCATCATATCTGATATTAGATATGGATTGTCCATCATGTAAGGCCCACCTTTTAATGTGGACCGTGTATCATGCGGGGTCCAACTTCAAAACCGGGTTGTCCATTATGCAAGGATTGCCTTGAATGTGACTCATTCATTATCAGGAGCCAACCTTAATGTGGATGTCAGTCATTCATTATGTGAGCTCCCTTGATGTGTGTCATCCATCATAAGGGGCCTACCTTGAATATAGGTTGTCCATCATGTGGAGCCTACCTTTATTGTGGACTGTCCATCCATAGTACGAAGCCCAACTTTGAAGTGTACCCTCCATCATATGAGAGTGCTTTGGATGCGGGACATTCATTATTAAGGGCTGACCTTTAATGCGAATCATTCATTATGTGGGGCCCACCTCAATGTGGTCATCCATCATGCAGGCCCCACCTTGGATTTGGGTAGTCCATTATGCAGGACCTATTCTTGAAGTAGGCCCTCTATCATGCAGGGCTGCCTTGGATGCAGGTCATTCATCAATATAGGTCAACCTTTGATGTGGACCATCCGTTATGTGGGGCCCACCTTGACATGGGTCATCCAGCACGTGGAGTCCATCTTCGATGTGGGCCATCCATTGTGCCAGACATTTGATGTAGTTTGTCCATCATACAACACCAACCTTTAATTTGGACTATTCATCACGTGCGGTCCAACTTCTAAGTTGGCCATCAATTATGCGAGCCTTGTGTTAGATGTGGTTCATTCATTGTTAACGGCCAATCCTTATGTGGGGTCCACCTTAATGTGGGATATCTATCATATGGGCCCACTATCAATGTTAATTATCTATTATTCTAGGCTCACCTTCAAGTGCCCATTATGTGGAGCCCACTTTTGACGTGGACCATCGGTTCTTTGGGCTGCCTAACATCTGCGGTTACCTCTGTCGTGTACCATCCATCACGCATAGAGATGAGAAAAATAAAGAGGAGAGCGACAGAGAGATAATAAAATGCATACCTATTTTAAAAGGTAAAACTCTTATTATAAAAGCAGTAAGAGACGAAAAAGGCCTTATAATTATAAATATCATAAACAAAGGGTGCGTGCTGAAAAGTGAAAAACCAATAATTAGAAAAGAAAAACAAAAAAGAAAAAAAAAAAAAAAATGGAAAAGTAAAAGAGAAAGGAAGGGAAACTGTTGTCTGTCCCTCCTAGCTGAGCTGGCCCACGTGGATATGGAGCTCGACTCACTTAAAGAGGTCAGGGCCCACCATGGCCCACACCTTTTTATATATAAAGACGATCATAAAACTTAAAAAATGGACTTGGACGAAACCATCAACCACTCTACGATTTCATCTGTCCATGGATTAAATGGCTAGGATTATTTGTGGCGACTTATACTTTTGCATGGTCTATTCGTTAGTTATGATCATCCAATGGGTGGCAACGGGTCGGATCTGGGCCGAAATGTTAGGCCCGGCCCGTTTTGTAATCAATCGATTCAAGCCTAGCAAATTGGCTGGTGTACACACCAACTATGCTTGTGTATTGACGTCAGCAAGATCTGTGGATCCATCATGAGGTAGGTGGTATATCCAAACCGTCCATCCACTTTGCAAGCTCGTATTAAATATTGAACAGAAAAATAAGATAGATATAAAGAGCTAATGGACCACACTTCAAAAAGCTGTGAGGGATTGAACGTCTGCCATTGAAACCCTTTTAGGGCTCATGGAAGTTTTGGATCAATAAGATATTTGTTTTTCCTCTTCATCTATATATTTGTGACCTTATTAACAGATTGGATGGAAAATAAATGTTATCTTAGCCCTAAGAATTTTCTAATGGTGGAAATCATTATCCTCGCTCTTATTTTTGGTGTGGCCCATTTGAGCTCCGGATATGATTAATTTTTTACAAACGCTCTAAAATGATATTTAAAAATGGATGAAAGGTGTGGATATAATAAATACATCATTGTGGGGACCATGTAACTTTGATCTCCTTTGAACCGTTCGTATAACTAGGCGCTCGATGAGCGTCGGCGCTCGTCTTCGCACGAGACGTATCTACATCAGCTATATGTGTGCTACACCGGCCAATCGGCTTCCTCGATTTCATGTCCAAGCCGGGAACGGACTGGCTACTCCCCTGCCACCGGCCAATGGGTGGTGGTCGGTGATCTGTGAGCCCCACCATGATGTATATGTTTCATCCATGCCGTCCATTTATGTTTTTAGATCAATTTATAGTATGCGACAAAAAATGAGGTACATCCCAATCTCAAGTGGACCACATTACAGGAAACAGGGTTGAATAAATTTTGACCATTAAAAACTTTTTGGGGGCAATAAAAGTTTTGGATCAAGCTGATCTTTGTTTTTCCCGTCTGTATGACCTAATTAATAGATTGGATGTCAAATAATCAGTACAGTAGGCCTTTGGAGGATTTTAATGATGGATATACTATTACTATTTTTTCTTGTGGTGTAGTTCACCTGAGATTTATATCTCCATCAGTTTTGGGAGCAAACTAAAATGATATTTAAAAATGAGGTCTCTTGCTATAAACGGACAGTTCTGTTTGTGGGCCCACCGTGATTTATCTGTTTATCCACGCCGTAGATCCCTTCTATCTTATCATTCTAAGGCATGAGCACAAAAATGAGGTAGATCTAACGATAAGTAGATCACACCACAAATGACGCTTGCTATTTAATGCAACCCTCACTTAATGGCTGGTGCATTTAATGCCACCCAAGCTTATTATTTCGTGTGGTACACTTGAGCGTTGCATCTTCCTCATTTTTGTGCACATGCCTTAAAATGATACGATAAAAGGGATTGATAGAAGGGATGGACGGGGTGGATAAACAGATACATTACGGTGGGCCGGCCCGCAGAACTGCCCGTTCTACTCATTGCGAAGGCCGCCCCTCACTAAATCGATAAAGAAAATCTTGCCAGTGGTACACATCTCTCAGGGAGCTTCTGATAAGTATACTGTCCTGAATTTTTAGAAAAGGATATATTCATCTTGGGCCCACCTTATGTACGGATCAGATTTTCTATGCCCATCCTATTTCAGTATTTCTTCGGCGCATGAATGTGCGCTTGGAGAGGGTGCATGCAGAGATAACCTGCCACTTGCCGGGCGTCCCACTGATTTCCGGACGCGGTTTGGCTAGTGACGCTGCCACTAGCGCCACTAGCCAGGTGGCCAGTGGTCGGTGCTATGTGGGCCCACCATGATCTTTGTGTTTTATCCACACCGTCCATCCATTTTTACACATCATTTTATTACCTCCTGTTCTAGACGAGGCAGATTAAAATCTCAGGTGGACCACACCATTAGAAAAAAATAGTGATCGAACGTGTAGATTAGTTCATACAGACATGGCTGAAGGAAACAAACAAATATCAACTTAATTCAAAACTTTTGTAGCCCTAAGAGGGTTTTAACGGTGAGAGTGCCCACCTGAAATTTTGATATACCTTAGTTTTGGATTCATACATAAAATTATCTGGAAAAATGGATGCACGGCATGGATGAGACACATACATCATCATGTTGGAGCCCACGGATCACCGACCAGGGAGTAGCCAATCCGTTTCCCTGATTTCCTCCCATGCAACAAATCGAGTTCGTTTTGCTCTGTCGCGCATTAGAATTCAGCGTCTGTCGCAGCTTACTAGGGCTGAAATTCTCAGTGGTCCGATGATCTTAACCGTTCACGTTGTTGAATATATTCTTTCATAGTATAAATTTTTTGAAGGTACGGTTATTATGCCACCATGTATGCATGGATTACAAAAAAACCGAAAGGAAAATCTTCGATGGATCAAATTCAATTGCAAAGATCAAAGGTTATCATCATCAATGAAGAGTGATTTTGGGAAATTATCTTACTCATGGAATTAAGTAGAATATGGACAGCTTAAATCATTGGACCATCTTATCATGTGGGCCGCAGTAGGCAGCGCCACACGCTGGATTCTGAGTCGCACCAGAGGCAAAACGAACTCCTGCAGTCCATCACACTACCTGAGAGCTACGAGGAGAAATTGGCGAGGTGAATCGGGCCCGAGTCTGCTTGATCTGGACCAACCATTAGCTGGGGCCAACGTACAAGACACCTTGGCCGTCGATCTACTCATCATGCCACCCTACACGAGGAAAGTGGACAGCCAAAAAGAAGACCAGCAACAGCCTAGATCCAACGCAGACGTGATGAGGCCCACCTGTTGAGTGGACCAAACCGGATATGGGGACTTACATCCACGGCCGGTGGATCCGTGCGGGGCCTACCCTGGTGTATTTAAATTACATCCACGCCGTCCATCGGTTTTGAATACTCATTTTAGGGCACTATCAAAAAAATGAAGCAGATCAAAATCTCAGATGGACCATACCATAGAAAAAAGTGGTGATTGACCGGTAAAAACTTCTTGTGATCCGAAAAAGTTATGGATCAAGCTGATATTTGTGTGGTCCCTTCATCCAGGTATTTGTTACATTATCAACAGTTTAGATGGAAAATAAACATTCCAGTGGCCTCCAAGAAGTTTTGAATGGTGGGTATTCAATCATCACTGTTTCTTGTGGTATGGTCGACCTGAGATTTGGATCTGCTTTATTTTTGGGATCACAACCTAAAATGATCTTTCAAGACGGATGGACGGCTTGGATGTAAGTTACACATATCAAGGTGGGCCCCATAGTCAGGGATCCACCGAAGCCGCACCCATTTGGACCCGGCACGTTTACGTTGGGTCCGACGGAACTCCCACACGCGCGCCATGTCGGCACGTTTGCCGTGATTCGTCTTCCCCATTCCGAATCTCACTTCCCTTCTTCTGTCCTCTCCCTCACACACAGACAGCAGAGAGAGAGAGAGAGAGAGAGAGAGAGATGAAAGCCCTCAACAGCCGCGAAATCCTGACCGCTCCTCTACTCGTAAAGATCTCCGCCTTCGCTCTCACATCCATCGCCTTCTTCTACCTCGGCAAGCACTGGTCAGAATCCGACGGCTACCAGCCTCTCCCCTTCTTCAGCAGCCGCCCATACCAACCGTCCATCTCCATCTCTCCAAATGCCAACAAGCAGTTCGACATCTCCTCCCTCATCTCCAACCAATCCGACACTCCTCAGTCGTCCGATTCGACTCTCCTCCCCCCTCCTCCCCCAGATCGATTCGGGATCGTCGATGAGAACGGCACGATGACCAACAACTTCGATGTTGGCAGCGTCGGCTCTGATCCGATCGAGAATTTGGATGATGGAAATTCGACGGCGGAGATCAAAGGAGGCAGCAGCGAGGGTTCTAGGGTTAGGCTTGCAAGGTTCCAGCTTTGTAATGAGAGTATGTCGGAGTATATTCCTTGTTTGGATAATGTGGAGGCGATCGGGAAGCTCAAATCGACGGAGAAGGGGGAGAAGTACGAGCGGCATTGCCCGGAAGAAGGGAAGGGTTTGGATTGCTTGGTCCCACCGCCGAAGGGTTACCAGATGCCGATCCCGTGGCCCCAAAGCAGAGATGAGGTAAATTTCTTTGTATTGAGGATTACAAGGGGGGCTCACCTTTCAGTGATCTGTACTGTTTGTCTGGTGATGCTGGGCAGAATTGTCCCATTGGACAGTCGTAGCCATCCATCGAGCAGCCTGCAAATGGATGATTGACAAGAGCATGTGGTCAACTGTCCATATGTAGCCTAAACAGAGCTGCAGATTGGACGGCTTGGATTGTTCGGTGGAAATGGTTTCTGGTCCATCGGTTGTTCACAGCATCGTTTGCCAGCTAAACAATCTCCATTGTGGATATATGAGCCCCACTTTGAATTTATAATATTTGTTTCTTCCCAGTCAATGCTGAATCGCTGATGATTAAAAATGCAAGTTGTCGTCTTAGTAATAAATCATTCTCTAATTATCAAAAAGATAGAAAGAAAGGTTACTTTGATAATGAAAACATGTGTCCATTCTTGGAGCGTCACAGTCATCATCATCATCTTCATCATCATTCATTGTTGTGACCATCACCTTCATCATCATAATCACCACCAGAGTCATTGTCATGATCATTGTTCAAATTATCTCCGATATTATCTCTATCTCTAGTTCAGCGATACCAATAACACCAGTAGTGATACCGATAACACTGGTAGAAATTCTAGGTATCGGTGATGTAACACCAATGCATTGATATGGTCCACATTTTCTACTGTGCACATTTTAGGTGTCACTTGTATTGCCAATTTATCGATATCACCAATGTATAGCTAATATTTTTGACTAGGCAAATTCCAAGTGTTGCTTGTATCGCTAGTGTATCAGCAATATTTCAATATTATCGCAAAAAATCTGTTTATTAAAAAAAATCATTTCAATTTTTTTATGAGCACATGGTTGCATGCAGTGTTCAATTTGTAGATGATAATATTGATAATATCGCAATATTATCATTATCACAACATGGGCGATATCAAGACCACAATATTTCATTTTCTTTCTAGTTGTCGATGATTTCTCAGCAAAATATTGTGTGTTGTCTCGATTCTGAAGTATCGATGAATGTTTGGTTTGAAGGTTGGATGGATAGATGGGACGGATGAGATGGTTGAACTAATTTCTTACAACAACACATGCTTTTAGGCCCCATTAAATGGAAACTTATTATGCATGCATTCTTTTTGTAATTTTTTAATTCCTAAATATGCAAATATGCGTATTTTAACTTCTCTTGAAGTTTCACTGAAAAATTCTACCATTTTCCCATGTTTCCCTACTGTTTCTACATTTCCGGTTATCGGCGATATTATGGGCGATATCGTATCGATATTGTTTCCATATCCCCGGCCAACGAAACTTGTAGCGATACCGATACTACGAACATTGGTCACAATGCATCATCATTGTTGTCATAATCTTAGACTTGAAACCCGGTGCTGCAAAGAACTCCTTTGGACAATCATAGCCATCATATAATTGGCCCGTAAATTGATGGTAAGAGATAAAATACAACCAGTGGTCTATTTACAATGAAAAAAAAAGAACTGAAAGTCTGCCAATCAGATGGTTGGGATTGTTCAGTGGAGTGGACTTAAGGACTATTCCTAGTCCATAATTGGCCTATCATATGAATGATCTTGATTGATTAAAGATGGATCCCGCCCGTCCAGAATATCATAGGAATGAAAATGGTGGAAATTTGAGCTGACATTTGTATAAGAACTTTTCTTTTACACACAAATGCCCTTGATCACTGAACTTCCTTGAAATTAAACCTCAGTTTACTTTCACCGAATAATGGGCTTGACGAGTGATGTAGGCCCACTGTAGGAACCACCAATAACATAGGCCCATAGCCTAGGCCCAGCATGGGTTATTTTCTTGGGCTGATTATTTACGTATTTGGAGATTATAATTTACTATTTTTGGGGGATATGGGTGGCTGATTTAAAGATGTGATGATGGTGTAATTAATATGCTTGAAGATAATGCAGGGGCATTTTCACACCGGGCTCGAGTGGGGTCGCCTGTTGGATGCAGGGGCACACTTGGGGTGGGTGACCCATGCAATTTGAGGCTCACAGGAGAGGTCTCGTGTTCGAGACTCCTTACCAGGGGTGAGTAATGTGCATTTCACACCGGGCTCGAGTGGGGTAGCCCGTGAGATGCGGGGATACACTCGGGGTGGGCGGCCCATGTGATTTGGGGCCCACGAAGGGGGTTCGGCCGAGGTCCTAACCCATTAGATGTGGGGCCTGGGCTATGAGATAAAGGGATTAATTTGCCATACTCTAACAGTTCGAGCTTTTAGAGCAAGTGGTTAATTGTCCTGCATCAAATTGGTATCAGAGCGGGAGGTCTCGTGTTCGAGACTCCTCATCGGGGGTGATTAATGCAGGGGCATTTTCACACTGGGCTCGAGTGGGGTCGCCTGTTGGATGCAGGGGCACACTTGGGGTGAGTGACCCATGCGATTTAGGGCCCACGGGGGAGGTCTCGTGTTCGAGACTTCTTACCAGGGGTGAGTAATGTACATTTCACACCGGGCTCGAGTGGGGTTGCCCGTGGGATGCGGGGACACACTCGGGGTGGGCGGCCCATGTGATATGGGGCCCACGAAGGGGGTTCGGCCGAGGTCCTAACCCACGAGATGTGGGGCCTGGGCTATGAGATAAAGGGATTAATTTGTCATACTCTAACAGTTCGAGCTTTTAGAGCAAGTGGTTAATTGTCTTGCATTAGAAGATATGAGCTAGATTTAGAGATTTTTTCCATGTTTGCTTTTCATTAAGCTTTTGCCATATGAAGAAATATTAGATTATATTTTTTTTTTTATAAAATGTGATTGATTCTTTTAGTTGTAGAGATTCCAATTAAAGATTCCTTTATGATCTATAAAGGGTAGTGATATATGAGTTAGCCATTCAAATATTTTTCTAAATGTGGTTTTTCTTTAAGTTTTGTAAGAGAAAAATGTTGATATCAATAAAGCTTATCTCCCTCTCTATTCCATTGTTCTTGTGAGTGTATATTTTTTATTTTCTTATTGCAATTCAGGTATCAAAATCTCATTGACTTGATAACTAGATTGCACCATTTTGGTATCAGAGCGGGTTGTCTTTGGGAACTTTTCGACTCTACGTTATCTACAAATGGCATCAAAGAGGTTGCACAGAAAAAGTTCGCACAAGTAGCTCAATTGATCCATGCACTCGCAGAACGGGTAGATCAACTCATGCATGCAGTAGGCAACCTCGCTAATCAAGTGGGAGAGTTTTGGCGTGAAGAGAATCCAAAGACCGAAGTCGAAGCATGTGGACACGTAGGGGAATGTCCCTACCAAAGTCTTAAGCAACAATGTGTTACCCTGGCTTATGAAGACACCAACGATCGAATCCTTTGATTGTTGGAACGTGACATAGAGCTCGTTATTGAAATACAAAATCCGGAAACGACAAAGAGATCCACGGAGTTAAAGGAAAAGTTGACATTTGAAGTGATTGATGCATTAACGTTGGACCTAGACTTGAATTCACTAATGGATCAATTAATGGATCCAATGGTATTGTCAGTCACATTAATCAACATGGAAGTGAGATTTAATATTAAAATTGAAACACATTTGCAAAAGATGATTGTGGCATGAAAAACGAAGCAAATGTTTTAGGATTCACGAAGAACTTTAAAGTTACAATAAACAAGTTGGCACTCACAAAAGCGTAGGTAAACAAATACATTATCTACAATGGACTCTAACAAAAGCTGTGCCAAGCCGATGCTTAGGGTTACACTGTCAACTTTCACCAAATAAGAACACGTTTCATCTTTTAGAGGTATTACAAGCCTAAAGGTTGAGATTGGTTTCCAACACGAGGACCAGTTCTTTCGAAGTCAGGGAGAATTGATGCAGGCCCACTGTAGGACCTGCCAATAACATTGGTCCATAGGTCATAGCCTACTTTAAGCTCAACATGTGCTGTTTATTTATAGATTTGGATATTATAATTTACTATTTTTGGAATATATGGGAAGCTGATTTAAAGATGTGATGAGGGTGTAATTGATATAATTGAAGATATGAACTAAATTTAGAGATTACATTGCTTTTCATTAGGTTTTGTCATATGAAGAATGATTAGATTAGTTTGTAATAAATTGTAATTGATTCTCGTAGTTGTAGAGATTTCAATTAAAGATTCCTTTATCTATAAAAGGGGGATAGGATAGTGGTATGAGAGCTAGTTACTCAAATAGTTTTCTATGTGTGTGTGTGTTTTTTTTTTTTTTTTTTTTTTAAAGTTTTGTAAAAGAAAAAGGTTGATATCAATAAAAGTTCTTTCCCTCTCTACTCCATTCTTCTTATGAGTACATATTTTTTAATTTCTTTGCAATTTGGGTATCGAGATCTCATTGACTCAATAACCGGGTTTCACCAACGACAAACACGTTTCATACTTGGTTGAACTGTAGAATGTTGGTGAATGGGCTTGCAAGAAGTTTGATTTGGTACTCTTCATTAGATTGAAATGTGACAGCTAGAGGTGACTTTTCAACAGCCACTAAGCGGGCTTCTCCATAAGGATTTCATTCCATGGGACTAATCCTTCGTATTTGATGAGATCTGCGTGTTTGCTTCCTCACTAAACATCTCATCTAATCAAGTTGCCTGAGAAGATAAATACGAAAGCTGATTCCTTCGCGAAAGGAGTCACTAAGAGCTACATGTAGGTTGTTCTTTTCCTCAATTACGAGGTACCTTTCTACTTATAATTCCTCGATTTCAGTAAAAAAATGCAAACATGCGTGAATCGACTAACATTTTTTTTTACGATTTTAGGTAGTTTATACAGTTTTGTTACATTTTTTCAGAGAAATAACTTAAAATAGTCTACAATCCTTCTCCTCTTTGATTTGATTTGGCTGTTTTATGATTCTACAATCCAGTCTGAATTTCAGATTGTTGAGTTAGACTATCTCATCGGGCTCTAGATGTATGAGTGGCTTCTTGAAATAGGATTAAGCATTTTACAGGTTGTATTCAATTTACAGGTAGCCATGTCTGTCCTCGACTGCTTTGTTGAAACTTAAAATTTTAGAGTGCTTACTCTCCCATGTCATTATGTTCTTGAAAGAAAAGGAAAAAAAAAAGAGAGAGAGAGAGAGAAAAAGAATGACAGAATCTTTTAATTCTTACAGGTATGGTACAGCAATGTACCACATCCACGTTTGGTTGAAGATAAAGGAGGTCAGAATTGGATTTCAATAGATAAAGACAAATTTAAATTCCCAGGTGGCGGAACCCAGTTTATACATGGAGCTGATCAGTACTTGGATCAGATGTCTGAGGTTTACTGCTCATCCAAATCTCTACTGGATTAAGTGAGAAATGTTTTAAGATCTCCTAATTTAGTCCGCCTGACATTGATGTTTGATTTCTCATCTTCTGACCTGAACATGCAGATGGTACCGGACATTACATTTGGTCATCATACAAGAGTTGTCTTGGATGTTGGATGTGGAGTAGCAAGCTTTGGTGCTTTTCTGGTTTTGCGGAATGTGACTGTTTTATCTGTAGCCCCGAAAGATGTTCATGAGAACCAGATTCAATTCGCTCTTGAACGTGGTGTTCCAGCTATGGTGGCAGCTTTTGCAACACGTCGTCTGTTGTATCCAAGCCAGGCTTTTGACTTGATACATTGTTCAAGGTGTCGAATTAATTGGACTCGCGATGGTGAGTCTCAATTAGAAATTATACAGTCATTTTAAAATGAGGTCTCAAGTCCAACCCAGTTGGACTATAAATTATGGTCCACCCAGCGGATAAGTTCCAACCTTTCATGTGTGCAGCATCCAACTCACCTATTTTGGTTGGCCCCATCATGAAGATCACATTGTGCAAAAATCTGCCATATCCACTCATCAAGTGGACCACTTCTATTCTGCTATTTTTCATGGTTTGGCTGACCTGATGAGTAGATATGGCTGATTTTGCACTAGGTGATCCTCATGGTAGGGCCAGCTTATTGGAAGGGTTGGATTGGACATGTACTTAACACATGATGAAACCATCCAAGTCTACTTTCCCTTATCTAACTTATTGATTTGTAATAATAACCCATGTAATATATACTATTAGATAACACTTGATTACAGTCAACCCATGTGATAGTCAATCACATTATGCCCATGGGAGTTTCGTGCTCTCATTGTTGCTCCCCAGCCTGGATAAAGGAGGGTTGCATTAGGTTGGCAACTGGCTTCGAACTTATGGCTTTCATCATAAATCCAAACAAATTTGATATTTTAATAATATATTGATAATGACCAAAATATCCTTAGACCCCATCACAACCATGCAGCCTGTTTATAAGTTGGTTATCACTCAATTGTCAGAGGTGGATTATCTTGCGTTTGTTTGAAAGCTAATTCAGTAGTCTCTCAAACAGGACCAATTTTGTGTCATTTTGACCCCAAAAGTGGCAGGAAAAATTAGTGATAAAAACAAAGGTGCCTATGGACTGTTGTTAAGTTACTTGTCCCTTTTCTATAACAAAAAAACTACTAAGCATGTGAAACTGTCCAATAGTGTGGACCATGCGGGCTCAGAGATCAATCAAACCATCGTTGTCATGTTTAAGAATTGATTGTTTAACATTATTAGAAGCTTTCATTTACTTAATTTATACGAATTTGTCAGAATTCTCTTGTAGAGATGGAATGTCAAATTGCTTTAATCTCTTTAACCTCTGTATTACTAATCCCCTTCTTCTCTCTCTCTTTTTTTTCCCCATGGGTGAAGATGGAATTTTGCTTCTTGAGGTAAACAGGATCCTTAGAGCGGGAGGGTACTTTGCTTGGGCAGCACAGCCAGTTTATAAACACGAAGAGAGCCAAATAGAAGCATGGAAAGGTCAGTGCATAATTCAGTAATACTGTATCTTTTTGCATGTTTTCCTCATTTTTTGGAATAAAGTAGCCATTGCTAATCATCTTGGCATGCAGGCCTAGGAGCCATTTGGTGCTGGATGACTTCTCATCATCCATTTCCTTGCGCGGCCATTGCTTTGTAGCCTTTTTGTTTGGTTTATAGTACATTGTTTGCTACCATTAAAGAAAAGTAGTCACTGCCAATCAAGAGAGGGAAAGTAGAGTTTATGTATCGGGAACTCTTAGTTTACTGCATGCTTTGTTTCTCTCCTTTGCTTCTGCCACAGTTTCAACTAATTTGTTGCTTTTAGGAAAGTCTACTAGAATGATCTTTTCTATGTTTTTTTTTTTTTATTTTTTTTTTTTAAAATTTATAAATTATATTATAGTATTTTTTTTCTCTAGTTATAAAGCTAAATTAACAGATTTCTTTCCTATTGTTGTTGATTCAATGCCCACTCAATAGCAATCTTGAAATAGCTCTCTGCATTTGATTCCTTATTTTGGTGGATGCATGGGAGAATGTTTCAGAGATCACATGAGAGTCAATTCTGATGTTTCTTGAATTGTTTGCAGCGTTCTTAGATGAAGAGGTTTTGTTGGTCGCCATATGATTCAACCTGTGAAATTCAATTTCCTCATTAATCTTTAATCAGTGAAAGGCTTGTTGTTGTTGCTACATCCTCTATTAGGGCTTTCGATGGTCTGGCCTGGCCTGTAGGGCTTGGCCTGCTTCAGGCTGGGCTTGGGCTGAATGCTAGTTGAAGGCTAGATCCAGGCCTAAATATAAGCCCGTTTGTTATTCAGGCCAGGCTCAGGCTGTGTCTAAGAGCCTGTCAACCTGGCCTGAACCCAACCCATTCCACGCCCTTTAATGTTTCAAGGGCATTTTTTTATTTTTCCAATATCACGCGTGATTTGGCATGCCAAACCAACAGCCTAGATCTTGCAGAGAAGAGGGTGGCTGGGCTTGGGCTGGACTCAGACCCAGGCCATGCACAATCATCGTGGGCTGGGCTCAGGCTTGTTTGTTTTGGCCCATCACGGGGCTGGGCTTGGCTGGACTTGGGCTGGGCTTTGACAGGCCTTGGGCCAGCCCGAATGCAGTCCGTTGACAGCCCTTTTGTCCATCAAGTGATGGAATTTCTTTCAGATCCTTTTTAAAAGAGTTACATAATTTTTTTTTTTAGAATGCTGCATTGTCTAACCAGAATGTAAAAAAGCTCATTGAGATGACATTATGACAAGAACATCTATGGAATTTAGGAACACAGATTACAAGAGTTGGTGCTCCACCCTCAATCTTCCTTGCTAATATTTCTTCACACCAACGAGTTCAAGTGTCATCTTTCTGAAGTGCTCTGGTTTCTGTACAGTGATGGAGAACCTTACTGCTCGTATTTGCTGGAAGCTTGTGAAGAAGGAGGGATACATTGCCATATGGCAGAAGCCTTTAAACAACAGCTGTTACCTCAGTCGTGATTCTGGATCTCAGCCGCCTCTATGCGATGCATATGATGACCCAGACCGTGTTTGGTATCTCCATTACTTTGCACCTATTGGTTTTCATTACTGCTTAAGATTAACGGAAGAAAATTCTAAATGTTCCATGATTGTTCCAGACAATTTGTGCTATTGGAGGCTTTGCTGTGCTATGTTAGGGGTTAGGAATGTGGATAACTAATAGCACTCACTGATTTGACTCGAAACTCAGCCGAGTCAACTTTACTCTGTGAGAAGAAGTTGAGCCCTGTCTCTTGGAAACTCAGTCTGTGCCTGACTCAGACTGGACTCAGAGAGACTTGGAGAGTCAACTTGACATGAGTCAGTGTGAGCGTGACTTGAACTGAGTCACTCACCTTATGGTGGGATTATATTAAAAATAAACATGTCAGGAGCGAGATTCGAATCCCTGACCTCAACTATGGAGAGATCAACCTTAACCAATGAGCTTTCTGTAATGTTGTTGCCTTTTAGTTATGTCTTTTATTGCTTATAAGCGATCTAACTATTTTAAACACAGCAACAATCTTAATATTTTCAATTTATAAATAACAAAATATTGAGTCGAATAGGGTCGAGTCAAACCCGACCTGGCTGAACATCGAGTCGAGCTGAGTTTTTGGGTTTTTGATTTGTGATTTAATAGAGAGCTGCGTGAGACTATGCCGTGACATTATTTAATGTTTCTTTAATTGTTTTGTCCAAAACACATGGATCCTCCAGCGCTGAATTTGCGCAACTGGGGCCCATGGATCAGTAATCCAGGCCCGTTATCTGATGAGGCTCAGCATGGTAGACCATAACCCAGTGAGCTCCCTGATGGGACAATCTCAATCCTTCGAATAGGGGCCTGAAAATAGATGGCATGATCATCCATGGTGGGAGCCATTAGATCAACAACCTGGATCGTGGAATCATGTGCCTGCTTTTACACACTTGTCGCCCCCAGATCACTATTCATATCATCGGGCCGAGAATCACATAGTTCCTTTCATAAATGGCTTTTATGCTGAAGGACTAGAGAGACCCTGGATACATGATTTCATTATTTGCACAAAACATTGGAAGTTTGGATGAGATTCCTTCAGCTCCTGTTTGGAAGATGAGGAATCTTCAGTCGGAAATTGTTGAATATTTGGCAGCCTTTATGATTTCAGGAAGGGAGTCTAGACAGTGGGATCCACCTGATGATGTTTTGGATCTCAAACACACTTGCCATGTAGCCACACTGGGCAGTGTGTAGATGCACTTCCTGTTACACTTGTGGGCTTTACCAAACCTATATTGTTTTATTTATTTATTTATTTATATATTTTAATTATTATTTTATTTATCAATGCATCTTTTCAAAGCTTCAGTTTCTCAATGCAAAGATTGTAACTCGTTCATGTCATTCTTTTGCAGGTACGTTGATCTGAAACCATGCATCACCCGCATTCCTGAGAAGGGATACAGAGCAAACGTTACAACGTGGCCTGCACGCCTGCATCATCCACCAGACAGGCTGCAGACTGTAGAGATGGATGCATACATGGCAAAAAAGGAGCTCTTCAAAGCAGAATCGAAGTTTTGGAATGACATAATAGCATCCTTTGCCCGCGCTTATCATTGGAGAGAATTACAATTACGGAATGTTATGGACATGAGGGCTGTGTTTGGAGGGTATTGTATTCATACTCTTGTTGCTTCTCCCATTATTTATTACCTAATATCCTCAACCTGAGGATACCATATATTTCTTTATATCCTCAATCTGAGGATTTATATCCTCTAGTCGTCAGTTTTTATCATCGGGGCCCATTTTTCTGTAATATTGATCCGAGGGCTCCACTTTGGATGAACTGTGCCCCAAAGATTTCTTAATGAGACGGTCCTAACCCTTCGATTGGTGTCCTTCAAATAGATGGTTAGAAAAAAAAAAAATTGCAGCAATGATCCCACATTCTACGGAAAAAAAAAAAAAACATCAATGGGCGTGTTTGGATTGGGGGTAAACTAGGGGAGGGAAAGGGAAAGTGAAAATGTAATATAAGCAGAAGGTAAATTGATATCGGCACTAAGAGAAGGAAATCCTTTGAACTTGTTTGTTTTGCTACATAAAAGTCTTGAAAAATGTTTTATTATAATTATAATAATAAAAACAATCATTATTATTTGCTTCTTCTAGTGTTAAAATGCTTTTGTTTGCATTTTTCAGCGTTAAAATGCTTTTCCTATGCATTTTCCAGTATTTGGGTTGCAATGTTCAAAGGAAAATGCCTTTCCTTTCCATTTCCATTTGAAATGTCACATCATAGGGAAACCTTTTTTTTTTCCACCAATTGACTTTTTGAAAGAAAAAAAAGGTTTTTCTCCCTTGCCGAGGAAATTTATTATATATTTCTCAAATGGAAGAGATGTCACATCAAAGGAAAATTGTTTGCTTTCTTTAATTTTTCTTTCGTTTACCTTCAATCCAAACACGTGGATGTCTAGAATTTGGAAGGATTTGGAGG
This sequence comes from Magnolia changhungtana, assembly GCA_030180095.1. Lineage (NCBI taxonomy): Eukaryota > Viridiplantae > Streptophyta > Magnoliopsida > Magnoliales > Magnoliaceae > Magnolia > Magnolia changhungtana. The sequence continues at coordinate 5,955,628 of JASAUF010000391.1, read as the reverse complement.
CATTTCCTCCCAATATGGAGCCCATCAAATCAACTGCTTATGTCACACGTTACCATGGGCTTCACTTGTATAAACTGAAAACCCGAGGATGATGTATATGCTCTCAGGTTGAGGATCATATAATTGGACTGTGCTGTAGACACACTGTGAAATCACCAGCTGCGTATGTTCTTCTGTTCCTGGATAAATACATATTCTATGACTCATGTTTCTCCTTCGTTGCAGATTTGCAGCTGCATTAATTGATTATCATTTCGATGCTTGGGTGATGAATGTCGTTCCTACTAGTGGGCCCAACACCTTGCCTGTCATATATGATCGTGGGCTTATTGGAGTTACCCATGATTGGTATGTCCTACTTCTATACACCATCCTGTCTTCACCATTACATAAGGTTGTGCTTGGTTGCACCGAATATCATGAAATTTCATGATTAATCAGTCCAATTTGGTGCAAGTTGCATGGTATTTCATGAAATTTGGTGCAACCAAACACGGCCTAACGCATGAAAAATCCATTCTGACCGTTTCCTGCTTAGAACTAATCAGTCCATACGTGATTGGAAACATAATCAATTGAGACTATATCTATATTTCGATTTTGTATACAAAATATAGATTTCTCCTTCATTCTGGCTCTTCCTCTGGCATTTCCCCAGGTGTGAGCCGTTCGATACATATCCAAGGACTTATGATCTATTGCATGCATCAGGCCTCTTCTCCATAGAGCGGAAAAGGTAAGCTAGCGGTGGAGCAAGGAACCATCAGTCTTGAACTTGGCAGATGTATAGTTCGCTGATGTACATGATTCTTGTGCGTGGGGTGCATGGTTTTGTGGTCCAGATCATGATGGAATGAGCCCCACCATGGATGAGGATGGCCCAAAAGACCTTCCGTATCACAACATCCGAACCCTTTGAATGAGTGTCCTCCAAATAGATGGTCATGGAAAAAATGGTGGAATGATTCTGATATTCTTATGTGGGAGACTCCCATCCATAGTGGGGTCCATAATATCAATGCACTGGATCATACCCAATCGTGACCCATCTACATGCATGGAATCTTGCACCCCAGCATAAGGTGGATTTGTCATGGAAAGTTCATTTTCACACCTTGTATATTTGATGAAGGCGATTTTCCCGACTCTTTTTGTTTTTTTTCATCTGTCAATTCCAAACAGATGTAATATCACTAGCATCTTGCTTGAGATGGATCGGATACTAAGACCTGGGGGGCACGCCTACATCCGTGACTCTATATCAGTCATTAGAGAAGTTAAGGAAATCACAACGGCTATGGGGTGGAGGGTGTCCATGCACGATACATCTGAGGGCCCTTATGCAAGCCGAAGGGTGTTAAGGTGTGATAAGGAGCTTCTGCATGCTTGAATTCAGCAACTCTGAAAAGAAAAACCCCTCTTTTTTCTTTTTGCTTCTAATGTGGGAAAGAAAGAACAAAGAAATCAGGGAAAAAAAAGCACGAGGCATCTTTGCAGAGTGTATCAATGGCAGTGCCGCCGATCAGGTATGTGTAAGATTTTTTAATTTATTTTTGGCCAATGATGTATCATTTAATTTTCTATAGTTCGATGTTATGCTATTTTTTTCCATGTAATTTGTGCTCATAAATTATCATAATTAAGGTTGATCTCTTAATAAGATTTAGTTTAGTCTCTTGCCATGATTTCATGATTTATTTAAATTTCAATTCGGTTGGGCTCGACCAGGAACTGATGATCCCACCTGATATTTAGGTCAGGTTGCATTGAGCCGAGTTGTGTTTGAGTTGGAAATCCTCAACCTAGTCATAGGTCGGTTTGGTCTTGGGTTGAGGCCTGAGGCAACTAGATTCGGACCATCTCTATTATATAGAGTGTGAGTAACATTGGACAATTTTACCCGTGCAAGGTTGTCATGTTTATCAACCTACAGCTCAGATTTTACCTGCTCCTCTTTTGTACTTCTTTCCTTTTAATCTAATTCGCTTAAAAAAAAAAGAACATGGGCGTTCTTGACATTTTCACCATTTTGATGTGCGTAGCCTGCGCCCTCTCTCTCTCTCTCTCTCTCTGGGACACTGATTTGGTGCTACCTTGATGTAGCTAGAGACGGATGGTCCTGGCATGGGGCTATGTGGGGCCCACTATGATGTATGTGTTTTATCCATCCCGTCCATCGATTTTGACAGATAATTTTAGTGTATGAGCGCAAAAATGAGGCACATCAAAGACTCGAGTGGACCACACCATGGGAAGCGGTGGGGATTGAACACCTACCGGGACTAGAAGTAATGGATTAAGCTAATATTATGTTTTCCCTTCATCGAGGTCTATGTGACCTTATGAACATGTTGGATGGAAAATAAACATCAAGGTGGGCCATAGGAAGGTTTCAATGGTGGGAGTCAATGTCACAATGCTTCATGTGGTGTGGTCCACTTGAACCTTAGATCTGCATCCCTTTTGGGCTCATGCCAGAAAATGATACGTTAAAATGGATGGACAGTATGGATAAAACACATACGTTACGTTGGGCCCCACAAATCCCCTGCTATGACCGCTTGTGTCCATCATCTAAGTCCTGGTGGGGGTAATTCCCAATCCTCTCAGCATGTAGACTGCACAGCCTCTTCCTTCGGCATGAGCTTGCACCGATCCATGTCGAACGAGTAAGCAATCCATGTGGATTGTTGGAATTCCCATCTTGGCATTTTTGGATAAAGAAGAAAAACAGACTATTGGTTGTTCCCTTGAGCGGAACGATTCTTAAACCTGAAATTTATAAGCGGTCCACTGAATCAGTGGCTTGCTTAACTGGAAATGGCCCTCCGTGCCATACATCTGCAATCTCGACCATCCACGTCAGATGGGTCCTGTTGCAAGTGGGCCATGGGTCAACATGTCAAAAATGGTCAGTAGCCTTGAAAATTGGCAGTTGGAAATTATCAACATTGACGGCTGTGGACATTTTCAATGGAGCTCCCTAACTGGCAGATTTCCAATCATCGGAACTGCAGCCAAGTGTACGTTTCTGATGGATGCTGGATCATCTCACTTCTGTGTGCCTGCCAACGATGTTCGCCATTTGTTAGTAAGAAAAGTTCGCCTACGACAGTTAGGAAAGAAGCTAGGATTTTGAAAAAATGGAGTAAAATTCTCCTCTTTTTAGGCAGTGGATTACCCTAGTAACAGCTTAGTGAGTGTTACTATTACTGTGTGGGGCCCACCTTGATGAATGTCTTTTGTATCCATGCCGCCCATCCGTTTTTTCAGCTCATTTAGAGACATTATGCCAAAACTTAAGCAGATCCAAATCTCGAGTGAACCACACACCACTGGAAAAAGTGGCGAATAGCCATTAAAAGCTTGTTGTAGGCCACAAAAGTTCTGGATATGCTTAATGTTTGGGACCCTGTCCTAGTGTGGACTGGAAAAACGAATGGACGGAGTGGATATACAACATCAAGGTCGGCCCTACGTTAAGGGTAACACCCACTAAGCTGTTACCTGCTAACTACTAAACTTTTGCTGCTATAACACTAGCATTAGCTATAAAAATTGTATGATGTGAAAGGTCAAATCAGTCATCAAGGTGGATCCCATATATGAATGTGTCCCAGCCTAAATCAGCCAGCAGGAGTAATCAACCGTCCGACTCATCTCCCTTTTCACATGGCACGGTTTGGGTGGATCCCTAACTGTGGGATGATCTACACCGTCTGTCCATTTTGATAGCTCATTTAAAGGGGTGATCAAAAAAATGAAGCAGATCCAAATCTTAGGTGGATCATTTCAAGGAAATAGTCCCCGTTGTCAAAAACTTCATGGGAGCCATCAGAATGTTTATTTGCCAGCCAATGAGTCACTGAGATTGCATGAAGAGACAAGATGAATATTAAATTGACCTAAAACTTTTGTGTTTCCTGCAAAGTTTTTAATAATTGATTACCATTGTTTCTTGTATTATTATCTACTTAGATTTAGAAACGCTTCATTGTTTGAATCATGCCCTAAAATAAGTTTTCCGGACGGATGGACAGCATGGATATAAGGCACATACATTAAGGTGGGCCATGCTTAGGGATCCCACCCCACCAAAGCCGCGCCCCCTTTCACAACCAGCCATTTTCTTTTGCATATGTGGCCCACAACGAGTGGAGCAGCCAAAATTATGGGACTCCAATTGGGCAGTGACCCCTCCTGTGTTGAGCTTGGTGGGCCCACCATGGGGTATTTGTTTTATCCATACCGTTCATTCATTTTGAGAGCTCATTTTATTTAAGGTCCCAAAAATGAGGATCCAAGGCACAAGTGGACCACACCACAGGAAGCAGTGCAAATAATAATGCCTACCGTGGAAAGATTTCTAAGGAAACCTTAAAAATCAGCTTGATAGAAAGCTTACGTGGCTCACGAGAAGTTTTCAATGGTAGGCATTCAATCTCCACTGTTTCCTATGGTGTGTCCACGTGAACTTTGGATCTTCCTGGTTTTTGGGCCTCATACATAAAATGAGCTAGAAAAATGAATGAATGGCGTGGATAAAACAAATACATCATGATGGGCCACAGAGCTGCCACCAGTGCCGACTGGAGGGGTTACTACCGAATCCAAGTCCAAAATTACGTGCCAAGGAACATCGACAGCAGGTTCCACCGAACGTGCCCCACCATGGATCGCTAATCCAGACCATTGCCTCCCACCATGGATGATCTATCTCCAAAATTTCCCATATTAAAAGATCCCAGCAACCAATCCTGGGCCCATTTTCAGTTGAATGTGGACCGTTGATGAGTTTCTCTTCTTAGACGTCTGTCCGCAGGCCGCAAATCGAAAGTTTAAGATCTTCCCACCAAAGATATTTTATGTTATAGACCATCCAAGGTGGGACTCAGCATTCAAACGGTCTTGATTACGGAACAACAGGTCCAATGGTTAGAATTGAAAACACGCGTATAACGTGCAAATACATTGGTCACGTATCATATTAGCCATCTATCATAAGTTCGTTTTGCCACGTATCGCCGCCCATAGGGGTCCACCTGCTGAGTGGTTCAATGATCGGAACCGTCCATGTGATGTAATCTATAACATATGGACCACTGTAAAAATATTAAGCTGAAGAGATGAATGTAGTCATCACTTTATTCAGGTGCTCAGAACGACGAAAAGAAAATTTTCAACGGATAGGATTCATCTATAAAAATCAACGGATAATATTATCAATGAAGAGTGATTATATCGTCTCATCTTATTTTTATCAGTGAGAAAATTATTAACGGTTCAAATAATTGGATCATCTCAGTATGTGGGCTCCAGTGGGTGAGCGACATACACTGGATTTTATGTCGCGACGGAGGGAAAAATGTATTTCCTTCTTCTCGATTGCCCTCCCCCGTTTCCTCCCATTCGCTGTGTTGTTCTCCTAGCATTTATACGAAGTTCTCAGCTTCCTTGCATTTGCAGCCGTCCGTTTCACATCCCAGCAAAAATCAAGGTATTTTTCGATCTGGTTTTCTTTTTTCGTTTTTGTTTTCTCGTTGGATGATTCTGCTTTGGATCGCAAACGGATGAGATCCAATCTGCTCTAATTTAGTTTTTTTTTTTCTTCACTGTGAAATCAGCTTCTAGGGTTTATTCGGAGATGATCTTATGATCATCGACTCGTGAATAAGCCATCATAATCGGGTTTTCAGCTTGTACAAGTGGGGCCCATGGTTCTGTGATCGAGATCCATTCTGTAGTCTTCACCTTGGATTGACTATTGCCCAAAGATCTCCCAGATATGGAAGATCCTGGCCACCAATCGTGGGACTATTTTCCGTTGAATGTGGACCGTTGCTTTAATGGGTCGTACTATCATGTAGGTCATCTTTTTTGGGGCCAGTCCATCCAAGGCGGGTTGCACCAGATGAACAATCTGGATCGCTGAACTGTGGGCCCCACGGCCCCCCGCTTGTACGCAGCGAGAGCCTTGGCACACCATGCATATCCTGGGGTTGAGGATCCTCAATTCCTCTTTTTTTTTTTTTTTTCCGGACATGATGTTTGCTGAATTTTCATATTAGAAAAATGCTTCGATTGTTTCATTTTTATTTTTTTTAAATGCTAATATGCTGCTGTTTTTTATATGACTTGGAAATGGAGATTATGCATGTGCAATAATACTTATAAAACCCTAGTCTTATATACTGTTAGAGTTGATTGGTTTCATCTCCTTTTGTGGCTATTTATATACTTATAAAACCCTAGTTTTGACCAACCTGGAAACAAGACTCATCATTATAACCTCATTCCAGCTGTTGGGCTCGGCTTTACAAATTGGTATTTCGCCAATAATTCCTATCTAAGCTCGTATCCTTGTTATGTGTGTGAACAGGCCAGGCCGATGTTTGTGAGCTAAATACTCGGGCCTAGACCTAGTCCATATCGCTATCTTATTATTTAGGACCAGGCCCGGCCTGGCTTGCTAGTCAAGTACTCCTGCCTCATCATCATCATCATCTAAGCCTTATCCTAACTAATTGGGATCGGCTACACAAATCCTATTCCATCATTACTAGCTTGAAATCTCAAATTGTCGGGAGTCGTGTAAAAACTGTCTAGAGTGTGACACCAGCTGCCAACCTGACGCTACCAAGGTTTAAAGTATTGTCTGAAACTGGCACATATTGCCCGATATTTGCCGGTGTTGTGCGTGAACGATACAGGTATATCGGCCCTGTATTGGCTTGAAATAGTTGGATACGGGGTGATACGTGATGTAACTTTCCTTTATCTGAGCATGTGACTGGGTTTGGAGCTGCCCTCTCAAGCCTTTATGCTTTCTTAAGCCTATGCCCGACCCTATTGGTTACCAGATCTCAAAACCCATGTCCAGGTCCAACATGTGGGGGGCCTTTATCCTCAACCAAAATCCATCCTAAAGGATCTAGGCTGGGGACGGGTTGGCCTGGCCCATTTTGCACCAGTAATCCTCAGGAATTCTCCTCACCCACCTTTTTAAGTCCTTCAACCTGAATAAAAGTTCCATGGCTTTTTGGGGCCTTCCTCTCACGTTTTACTGTCACCCATGGGCCATGGGTGACACGGTATGAAATGGAAATTGAGTTCGAATAGAAGAAGATTGAATCTGAAACTTCCGTAGCAGATTCCAGCAAAAAAATCAATTTGAATGTCTCAATTCTCCTTGCAATGAAGGAAGATAAAGAGTTGTTGAATGAGGCTTCAGTGGTTTTAGGGCATCATAAAGTATAGAACTAGGGCTGGGCATCATGCCACTAGTTTTTGGGAGTATCACACCCGCAATCTTCACTGATTGCAATTTAAAAGAGAAAAAGAAAAAATCATGTCTTATAACATACATATGATCTAGCATACGGCCCATTCACCATCTATTTTCCTACTTTAATGGAAACACCAGTTGTCTTCACCTTGCTAAACAAGTTTCTAAATTGGAAAAAAGAAAAAAGAAAAAGAAAACTTCTACTAAAAACTGAAACAAGAGAAGAAACTAACTTGCTGACCATCAGATCTGCATTTGATTTCCTATTCACCAGCTTTGCTGGGATTTACTTGTGCAGAGCCAACCATCGGATTGGCTTGCCCATCATTGGAGCCAGATCAATGTACATTGTTGACTCTTCTACCTTCTCACAAGGCCAAATCTTCTCAATGTCTTCCATCTCCCATATTAATTTTCTAATTGTTGTTGGGAAGTGATCAGCATGTCCTCAATATTAATACACTCATCAAAACATGTTGATCTTTTTCTCTCTTTTTTTGGGAATTAATGCCGCTATTAAAGAGGGAAGAAAACAACCTTGCAACAAACAAGTGCAAACTAGAACAACAAGAATCAACAAAAGCTAGTGAAATGGATGCAAAAGCCTTAAGCACCAAGGTCCATGAAATAACATCCAATTTTGCCCTCTTAAACACCTTATCAGGCCAATGGCAACGATTACAAAAGCGTCTCGCATTTTTACTGAAATCTAATTAACCATAATACGCTAGAAGCAATAATCTCCCTATCACTTACCCTTTGTAGCCAATCCCTCCCTCATGCCATGCAATAATTTAAAAAAAAAAAAAAAAACTGATGGAGCCTGACATTACCCAATTGTATTGGAAAAGATAAAAAATTGATTCCAAATCACTTTAGCATACACAGTGTATAGCCAGATGGCTCACCAGGTCCACATCATTTTGTCTTTGTTCCTATGAGAGTGTATTCTACACATGAGTAATGCCACCTATTTGTCTGACTTGTCGAGTGACTGAAAGCATCTAATACACATCAGTGTGGGACCCATGGATGGTTTCACCTTTCAACGGGGGACGTCATTATCCCCCTTGTTTCCTGCAGTGTGGTCCACTTTAGCTTATAATCTGCCTCATTTTTTAGCTCATGCCCTAAAATGTTCTGGTAAAATGGATGGACGGCGTGGATTAGGCACATACATCATGGTGTGACCAGCAGATTTCACTCATTCTCATCGGTTTTTTCAAAAGGCAATTTTGAAAATCAATGCATAAATACCTTGACAATTCACTCTCTTCCAAACAACAACACGAGGTCAAAATAGAAAAAAAACAAACACCCCCTAGATGTCAATTTGGAGGTTATCAATGTGCCTTTGGAGAAGGTGGGTAACTTGAGAGAGAAATTTAAAATTGGAAGGAAGATTTGACAATTCCCCAAAACAGGATTTCCCAAACATTCTTTTCCTAGGTTCCCATTTATCAAAATTTGTCTTCAGAAGCTTAACAAACTGAAGAGAACACTTCGCTGATGGTTGGATGGGCATGTACTCCACAATGGGAGCCACCTCTCCCCTCTTCATTGGTTCTCTCTCCCATTACTGCAATACATGGTAGTGAAATTATTAACAAAAAATAATAAATAATAAATAAATAAATAAATAGCAGAAATAATAATAATAATAATAAACAAGTAAATAACAGAAATAATAATAATAAAAAAAAAACAAGTATTGTTCGCGATCATGAATTTGTTTTGTTTGCAATCAAGAATTTGTGCTATGAGCGATAATGAATTTTTACTATTCGCATTCGCAAATTTGTATATTGTGCTCAAGTTATTTTTCAGTCCGCGATTGCGAATTTGTACTGTTCGCGAACCTTAAACCTTCAACCCTCAACAACGTAAAAGTCATAGGTGCACGCGTAATGTTTTCAGTTGATAGCGAATATTTCTCGGTTAGGGTTTATTCTCGATTCAAGGTCTAGGGTTTAGGTGTTTCCATTTTTTTCAACATTCCTCTATTAAACTTTCAAACATACAACATTCTCACCAAAAAAAAAAAACTAAATATCTTCAAACCTACACCATTGTAACAAAAATAAAAAACTTTGTTCTCACTCGATTATCCGGACTTTCTTCCACCGAACGAAGCTCTTCGGAGAGAGTGGTTGGAACGCAGGAGAGTTTGCCGGAGAGTAGTAGTAAAAGAAGGAAAGTACTTCCGGAGAGAGCTGTTGGAACGTAGGAGAGCTTGTTAGAGAGTAGTTGAAAGAAGGAAGTTTGCCAGAGATGGTAGACTTAACAGGAGAGTATCACGGAAGACGCCATTTTCCTTCCCAAAAGGTGTGAAATGCCGTTTTGCATTTGAAAACATTTCGGATGCGGATTGTGTAGTGAGGCACTCACCACCCTTTACCGTGATGTGAAGACTCTGTGGGGCCCACCATGATGTTTGTGTCTTATACACGCCGTCCATTAGTTTTGCTAGCTAATTTTTGGGCATGAGCCCAAAATTGAAGCATATCCAAAGCTCAAGTGGACCACACCACAAGAAACAGTGAGAATTGAATGTCTACCATTGAAAACTCCCTGGGGGCCACAGAAGTTTTGGATCAAGCTGATGTTTGTGTTTTCCCTTCATCCAGGTCTGTGTGACCTTATGAACATGTTGGATGGCAAGTAAATATTACTGTGGGCCTTAGGAAGGTTTCAACCCCACTGTTTCCTGTGGTGTGGTCCACTTGAGCCCTAAAATGAGTTGAAAAAATGGATGGATGGCATGCATAAGACAACCACATGATTGTGGGCCCCACAGAGTTTACTCAACATGCTATAGTGTGTTGAGTTACTCAGCACGCAATCTGTGTCCTAACGTTTCAAGTCTCGATGCAGGTGCATTTTCATCCCAAAAAATTTTTAAAAAAAAAAACCAAAAAAAGTGCAGATACAGAAAAGTTTGTTTTTTAAAAGGGTTGCATTTTGGGGGTCCCATGGTATGGTGGGTGTATATAGGGAAAAACTCTATAATAATTAAACTAGGATTTAATTAAGCTAATAATAGACACCTAAAATAGTATGAAGATATAAATATGCAGTTTAAAATACAGATCCTGTCCATAGTCAGCTGGTAAATGTTGTTTCCAGCTTAATTGAGGTCATGAGTTTGAATCACACCACCTGTACTTCGAGTCTACTGCGTAGGCAATGAATCGATGAGCCAAGCTAAGTCTGAACCGAGTCAGACTTCTCTGCAAGTTTCACAGTGACTTGGCTCTATTTCTGGCTGATTCAAGTTGACATGGCCTAGTTTTAAGTCGAGCCACCAATTTTTAGAATTATGGTTGTTATAGGTGGCATGGAATAAAAGGATTTGCAATATCATGGTGGTCAAAGTCACTGTGATTTTTCTCACTTGTGCATGTGTTTCTAGCACTAAAATTTGTCAGAGGTTGGTTCCTCTGCAAGTACTCGTATAATAAGCTACAGGTTATTCACCCATCTTTAAAAGTTGTCCACCTCCCAATCCGTATGAATATTCACCTTATACACTACTGCTTGTGTGGGCACCACCATGTTGTTTATATGCCATCCAACCCATGGATTGAGTCCCACCAAAATGATCGGATGCCTCAAAATTAGGCCTATCCAATCATTAGGTGGGCCACACCCATTAGACAATAATCGACTACCTCCCAAAAACCTCCAACTTCACGTGGTTGGCCCACATGATGGTTGAGTCAGCCTGATTTTTGGAGCATCCAACTTTCATGGTAGTGCAACTATGTTGGACAGATTGGATGCCGGACCCACACTGCTCTGGGCCCATGCACAACCCTTGTAGAATAACCTCCTCTAAAAATGATACTATTTATTAACTGTAACTGCAGTGGTGGGAAGACACTTGTGCTTGCTGGGTCCTGTTCTGACATCAGTTATGGAGCCCATACTCTTCTAGCTGATTTAGTCCATTTCTTGTAATGCCCCGAAGGTTCTAGTTCTTCCATCCATGCATGTTGTTGTTAGATCTGAATGCCGGTTTGTATGGGGGGTCCACGCTCATAAAAAAGGTTATGCAAGTCGAAAATTGCTGTGGACTCCTTTTAAATCTTCATTGATTATTTTGACAGTTGCTCTATTTAAACTCTAAAACCAAGAAGTCGGTTGTACCTTGCTTTTATATTGAGCATTTTCATGTAGTCAATGGATCAAAAAATTTCCGCAACTTCCATCAATGTACGGGCACCTCACCCATGCTATTCTTCCGACCACTGGCAATCAGACTGTCACTGAGTATAAAAAGGTGCCCATGTTTGGATGTGTGGGTCCTATCACTTCTATAAACCAATCAATCTGTACATGCACACCTTTTTACCAATGCTCAAGCGAGATTGGCATTTCCCCCTCTAATTTCAAAAAAGAAAAGAAAAAAGATTAGCATTTAAAAAAAAAGGGTTAATGAACTTAGTTTTATTTTTCTCCTCCACGGAGCAGAATGACAGAGTCACCGTTTGTGCCAAGAGAGAGGCTTCTGAAGAAGCAGCAGCTCTTCCAGAGCATTCACAAGCACACGTACCTGAAAGGGCCATTTGACAAGATCACCTCAGTTGCCATTCCCCTTGCATTGGCGGCTACCACTGGGTTCATGATCGTGAGTTTTTTTTTTTTCTATAAGAAAACCGAAGCTTCCATCTTTCCTGAGGTGTGTTTGGACACACATCTGAACTGAATTGCCAATTCAGTTAGAGGAAGTGACCAAGTTGCCATCAAGTCATAGCTACTTTTAATTTCTAGTCCAACTTGGATGTAATGCGGTTGCAATTTGGAGCCTAATCTCGCAATATGATTGCTTTGAGGGGTAATTACAATTTAGTCATCTCGGAGTATTGAGCTAATGAGTGCAATTTGGTCATTTCACGGTATTGAACTGATAATTGGGATTCAGTTCAATATTGCATCCAAACACGGCCTTAATACTGTCTTCTGCATACCGTAACCGCATTTTTTATCCAGGCGCGTGGAATCTACAATATGTCTCATGGGATTGGGAAGAAGGAATGAGCGGGGCGTTCTATGCAACGATGAAGAATGGGTTTGAATTTGGATGAGTTTTTTTCTTTTTTCCCTGTAGTTCTAATAATGGTTTGGCGTCAAATCTCGAATTCTGTTGGATTTAGATGCAATCTTTCCTTCTTCCCTCTCTTGTCAAGATTATTTTGGGTTTCTTTCATGGATTGCAGACAAATTGAAATCACATAGTTTCTTTAGCTTTCTTCTCGGCCATGCCATCACTAATGTGAGGATTTTGCAAGTTCATTAGGTGAGTACCATCATGATGTGCCATAGCCCAGATAGCATACTGATAAAATCATCCTAATCATCTAACTGTTGTCTTTTGTGGGATGGGCTCCACCATAGTGAGGTCCACTGGATAAGTTGTCCTGACCATTGCACGTAGGTGTGCTATTTACAATTTATATGTGGCTGGCATGTCATACAATTTATTAGACTGGACCAGTGTAACATGACAGCAACAAAAATTTCATATGAATTAAAAGGCCTTTTTTCAAGGACCCACATGCTTATTGTGTGGATGATTATCACGTTGACTGGATGAATTTTCAACTTTTCTTATTGAAGTCATCAAAAAACAGTAGGAACAAAATAGGTTCTTACCCCTCATTATCATAGTCTTGGAACTGGTCCTGGTGGGGCCCATACCTTTGTTGTTACCACGAAAAGATCTCTCTTTTCACCAACTTCTTTATTTTCGTTTTATTTTGTTCTTTGTTTTGTTTTTATTTGTTCTTTGTTTTGTTTTTATTTTCTTCGCACCTTGGAATTTTCTGGTGGTTGAAATGTTAGATAGCCTGTGTAGGTTTGCCTATGCTCATGGCATGGGCATGGATAACTGAAAATATTATGTTTTCTAGCACAGTTCACCAGTGGTTTTGCCAAAAGGGTGGTCGGTTTGGATAGCAAGTGGAAAATCTCATTTCTAATTCGACAACAGTTAACTTTGTATTTTTCGCAAATTGTGAATAAGGCTTTGTATTTTTTACAAATTGTGAATGAGGCTGATGATTTATTATTATTATTTTTTTTTTGAAAGATGACGATATATTAATAAAAAGGAGAAAAGGTACAGAAACAGGAGCAGATTTTCGCTGAGAAAGCTAGAAATAAAATCAAAGCCCTCTAAAGCATCTACTTGAACAGCCCAATCTAACAGCAAGCGCTTAGCATAAGGCTGACGATTATTACGTATGATCCAGGGTTTTCTTTGCAATTTAAACAACTGAGAAAGTCAAAATCAATCAAACAAAAACCGATTGTTGTCCAGTGGACTCCACAAATCCAAGTAGGCTCCATTTAATTTAATTTAATATTTTTTTTTTTTAATTTTTTGTTTCGAGTAGGGAACTACAAGGCTTTTAGTTTTCCTAAAATAAAAATAGTGATGCAAGTAATGATGCAAAAAGCCTTAAAACAACTGCAAATTTTACGAAAGATAAGTAAATTTTAGCTTCAAACTTAAAATTGATCAATAAAGGGTGTTTTTTCATAAAATCGGTTAAAGGCTACCAACTATAGCCCTATGGAGCTTTGTCAAAACCTTTCCAAATATATATATATAATGAGAGTAAAAAAGTTTATGGCCATTAGAACCCATGGTGGGCTCTAAGGCTTGTTTTTCAGCCCAGGGTCGAACTTTCTGACCCTCCTTTCGAGCCAGATCCAGACTGTCCATCACGGAGATGACGGACCAAAGAAGGCGTGATTTTGATTGGCTGAAAGCAGCATAATAGAAACGGTATGTGCTTCTCAGCTTGTGAAAAAAAAATAATAAAAAAATCTCTCCAGTGTGACGCACCTGAATTATTGGATTAGGCTGAATTTTTGGCACTGGGACTAAATTCATGGGATGCATCTGATGGTTGGCACGGATGTGAGAAACACGTCATGGTGGAGCCCACACAAAGCAGACAGCATGAATGCCTTCTCTCTCTGTGTAGATAGATATAAATCTTCTAGGTTGCCACTTCACTTTCTGTAGGATGTTAGTACTGCTTGTTAGATTGAAAATCCTTTTGATCAGCAAGAAAATGCTGCGATGGCAGTTAGCACGAACCAGTTAGCATTATCATACACTGTCTGCTTTCTTCTTCAATTGCATCATTAGACAGAAATTCTCTGATCGCAAATCTAGTTCGACCCCATATCACTTCAATGCTTGGAGGCGTTGATCCGATCGTCATCCATGATTGACGGCTTGAAAACCATCCTACTTCTTACACCGTCTCAGTACAAAGACCCGCTGGAGTTTACTCGCCGGCAACAACCCGGCGAATAACCTACTATCTTCTTGGCCCATCTGAAACGGCAGAGAGAGAGAGAGAGAGAGAGAGAGAGAGATTCCAACGGTTGGTGGATCGGTGGTAACGGACGCGGATTTCCTGCGAAAGCCTTTCGCAGGAAGTGCCTGCACTGGAAACTTAGGTGGGGCCTGCCGTGATGTTTGTGAGAAATCCACCCCGTCCATCCGTTTTTTGAGATCATTTTAGGATTTGAGACCAAAATTGAGTAGGATCCGAGACTCAAGGGGGGCGCACTAAAGGAAAATGTGTGCAGGGGAATTTCTGCCGTTGAAATGTTCCTGTCGTCGACAGTGATGTTTATATGCCATCTATACCGTTTGTAACGTCATTCATATTGGGATGAAATGAAAACACAAATATTATCCTGATTCAAAGCTTCTGTGGCCACACGAATATTTCAACTGCTGACATTCAATACTCACATTTTTGGCCCACCAGAGTATTGGATATGGTTCATTTTTGGCCTTATGTCCTAAAATGAACTCACAAAACGGATGAATGGAGTGGATTTCTCAAAAACATCACCTTGGGCCCCACCTAAATTCCCAGCGCAGGAACTTCCTGCGAAAGGCTTTCGCAGGGAATCCCCGTCCGGTGGTAACGCCATCTGCCAAAGGATCCCAACTACATCAGTTGATGTTTGGCTGTAATATTCAAAGCCTTCTACTATTTTTGGAAATTAATTAGTTCAGACTAATAAATTGATTCCAGCTGGAAATCTTCTTTTGGAAAATTCTTTAAAAAATAAAATAAATTTTTTTTTTTCTTTTTTGGTGTTTCCTCTCTCTCTCATTTACAAGAAAGCTGCAGCTTTTCTTTCGTATTTCCTACATAGATTCGTGATTGTAGCATGGATGGAGCGGATTAGGTGAGGGTGCGGTTCGGGTGGATACCTAAGGATGGTCCCACTTTGATGTATGTGCCTTACATCCACACAGTCCATCCATTTTTACAGCTTATTTTATGGCATGGTTCCAAAAATGAAGCAGATCCAAATTTTAGGTGGACCATACCACAGGGAATAGTCATGATTGAATCCCCACCGTTAAAAACTTCGTGGGGCCACCAGAATGTTTATTTGCCATCCAACCTTTTGATAAGGTCATAATGATATGAATGAAGAGATCACACAAATATCAGCTTGATCTAAAACTTGTGGACCATTAACGGTCAATCACCACTGTTTACTAGAATATGGAAAAACGGATGGACGGAGTGGATACATAATACACACATCAAGGTGGGCCCCACGTTACGGGCCGCACCGTCTATGTGAGACCCCTGACCGTCTGGACAAGGGGAGCGGATTGCCTGTCACCTAGTTAACAGAGATATCTCTGTGACGGGAGTTGTGTGGGGCGTATTAGAGATATCCCTGACAAATCCACTCCGTCTATCTGTTTTGAAAGAACACAATGGGACAGGATTCTAAAAATCAGGAAGATCCAAAACTCATGTCGGTCACAACACACGAACAGTGGGGATTGAACGCCTGGGAGTGACATAAGTTTTGTATGAGGATGATATTTGTCCATACAGTTTATCTGAGTGGTAATAATTCCATGAACGGTTTGGATGAAATATAAACATCATGGTCAGCTTCATGAAGGGTTCATCGGTGGACGTTGCTGTTCCAACTGTTTTGTTGTTGTGGCCCACATGAGTTTTGAATCTGCCTGATTTTTAGAATCCTGTCGTATTGAGGTCTTTCAAAACAGATGGGACGGAGTGGATTTGTCACGAACATCTCTGTGAATCCCACAACCCCGGGTAACCATGGGGCCACCTTGATGCATGTATCATGTATCCATGCCGTCCATCCATTTTTAGAGATCATTTTAGGGCACTATACCTTAAATGAAGCAGATCCAATTATCAGATGGGCCATAATATAGGAAACAGTGTTGATTGACCATTAATGGGCCACGAAAGTTTTGGATCAAGCTGATATTTGTTTTTTCCCTTCATCCATGTTTATCTGACCTTATCAACAGACTGGATGGAAAATAAACACTACTGAAACATTAAAGTGTACCCTAAGAAGTTTTTAATGGTAGGGTGTTCTATCACCACTGTTTCCTATGGTTTGGTCCACCTGATTATTGGATCTGCTTCATTTTTGGGTGGGTACCCTAAAATGATCTGGAAATACGAATGAACCGCGTAGATATAGAATATATACATCAAGGTGGGCCCCACGGTAAGGTCCGCACTCTCTTGGGTGAGGCCGGGTCTCACCTAATCCGCTGTCTTTAAAATTAGTGGCTGGTTCCACATGAATATTCACCTTTATACACCATTGCTTGCATGCGTACCACCATGTCATTCATATGCCATCCAACCCATGCATTGAGTCCACCAAGATGATGGGCTGCCTTAAAATCAACCCCATTCAATCATTAGGTGGGCCACACAATTAGAAAACAAGAAAACAATAGACTACCTGCTTAAAATCTCTAAATTCATGTGGTGGCCCACATAATGGTTGAGTCAGTCTGATTTTTGGGACATCCAACTTTTACCGTGGTGTGACTATGTTGGGCATGCATGCCCATGCATGACTCTTGTACAATAACCTCCTCTAAAAAAATGATACTATTTATGAAATGGTATGGTGGGAGGACAGTTGTGCTTGCTGGGTCCCGCCCTGACATCAATTATAGAGCCCATACTCTTCTAGCTGATGCCTTGAAGGTCGTCGATCTTCCATCCATGAATGTTGTTGATAGATCTGAATGTTGGCTTGTATGGTGGGCCCACACTCTCGCTATGTAAAGGCCAACGCTGAATTTTAATTTCTACTCCAACATTGGAAGTAATGTACTGTATATATTATGGTGGGCCTCACACATCACGAGTATTTATCAACCATGGTGTTCAATCATATATAATGTCTTTTTAGTTATAAAGACTTCACTTGTAATTTTTTTTAAAAAAAACGTCTTTTAGCCATGTTTCAAACTACAGCTTGTAAAACCTTTACAGGTAAATACAGCTTGTGATTACCTTTAATCACTTTACAACTTAAGGATTTTACAAGTATCCAAATGAACCCTTGGTACTAATAATGGGTTGGTCTCAAATCTCGAATTCTTTGTATTTACATGCAATCTTTCATGTCAAGATTATTTTGGATTTCTTGCATGGACTGCAGACGTATCAAAATCACATTGTTTCTCTAGCTTTCCCGTCGGGTGGGCCATCAATAATGTGGGGATTTTGCAAGTTCGTAAGGTGGGTAACATCATGGTGGGCCATAGCCCAGATAGCATACTGATAGAATCATCCTAATTAGGGCTGAAAGTCGGGCGGGTTGGTGCTTAACCCTAGCCCAAACCAAGGTTCCTATACCTCAACCCCAACCCAACCCAACCCAACCCATCCTCTGGTTGGGAATTCTCAACCCAAGCCCAACCCTAGCGGGCTTGGTCGGGTAAATATATGCTAATATTTTTATTATTACATTAGTCTATTATACTTTCAATACACCTTTTTTTTTTTGTACCTATAATTTTATTAATTATATATGTAGTTATTTATCGTAAAGAAGTTTATTTTTTTCTAAACGAGCTAAAATATAGGATAACTACACTTTTAAAAGTCATATGGCATATCAAAGCATTCTATTTGGGAGAGAAATATGAGGTATCTTGTTAGCTTGAGTCATTAGAAACAACATGGACCAATGAAACTTGACAGGATTAGAATTTAATGTGCCTTCGACACAGACGATATGCACTCAATTATAATTTGTTTATAAGGAACTTATATATTGATCGGGTTCAAGTTAGGTTGGGCAACCCGAGACCACAACCTGAGCACAACCCAAGTTTTATCGGGTTGGTGTTTGTATGGCCCAAGACTGAGACCAAACCCGATACATCCTGCCCAAGCCCAACACAATGTCGGGTCGGTTGGGTTGAACCCGCCCAACTTTCAGCCCTAATCCTAATCATCTGACTGTTGTATTTAGTGGGATGGGCTCCACCATAATGAGGCCCACAAAAGAAGATTTCATACACCTCCAGCTATAATCAATTATTATAGTCTAAACTAATTAATTTCCGAAAATAGTGAAAAGCTTTAGAATATTCCAACATAAGCTTCAACTGCAGTCTTAAAAACTTTCAAAACCCATCAAAAGAACAAAAGCTAAAAAGAACAACATTTATTTCTAACTTACACAGGTCATGGGTATCAATAACACAAATGAAACTAAACCCTAGGGCATGAGGAGTCTTGGGCAATAGTTTCTTCAAAAGATCTAACAAATCTTGTCATAGGAAATAATAACTTTATGGAGAATATATGTTTGCATGCCTCATTTAAAGTATAAAAACATGGAGCTTTCTGATGACATCATTAAGGAACGTCGCCCATGTCTTAAGGTGCCATGTTTACCATGTTTATGTTAGGGAGTGTACACGACGAAAACTGAAGAATTAGAGATGTACAAGTAACACTGCTAATATGAGACATCATGAAATAAGATATCAAAGAGGTGGATTTTTTTACCAAAAGAGTCTCCAGGTGCCTGCAAGAGTATCATTTCAAGAAAAGAAAGTTAATTCTTCCATTACCTCACACCGGTTACATGCAGAAATGTTACTCTATACAGGAAGTTTTTACAGGAAGAAAAGGAGAACTCCACCCATCCTATCACCATACCCCGGCAGAGAACTTCTCATTCTATCATCCAAACATACTTGTGCCATAGTAGTAGGCATGTTTTCAGCTTGAACCAAAAAAAGAAAAGAAAAAAAGATACAAACCAGAATCGAAAATGGAGTATCAAGGCAATGAGTACCTGGCCACATACATTTTCTAGGGCCTGTTTGCTTACCCGTAGATGCATGTAACTGGTGGTAAAGAAGTAATCATGACTTGCTTCGGCATTTGCTATGAATAAAGTTGTTGACAAGTGTTCTTGAAAATAAAGCTCGACTGCCTCACCTAAACTGTGGCCCCACCATAATGCGTGCGTTTCATCCACGCCGTCCCTTCATTTTGTCAGATCATTTTAGGGCATAAGCCAAAAAATGAGGCAGATCTAAAACTTCTGTAGCCCCAAGAAGTTTTCAATGGTAGACATTCAATTTCCACTGTTTTGCTTGAGCTTTGGATCTGCCTTATCTTTGGGTTTTTGCCCTAAAATGATCTGAAAAAATGAATGGACCGCGTGGATGAAACACACATCATGGTGGGGCACACCTGTTAAAGGTTGAGTTTAGCTTGATTTCCAAGGTGAAATTTGAACTTTAAAGCAAACAGCTGACACTTGCCATAATTACTATTTTACCACCGTTTTGCATGCATTTACCGCTAACCAAACAGACCCTAGAATCAGTTCTGCCATCTCTTAGTTACTTGGTCTCCACCGCTGTAAACGCCGGGCTGGCGAGTAAACTCCAGCAGGTCTTTGTACCGTGGTGGAAGAAGTTGGACGGTTTTCAAGCCGCCAATCATGCTGAATACGATGTTGGTTTTGCGTAGTGGCTGAACTGACCAGCCGTGGATTATGACCGGTGCCTCCAAGCATTGAACTGATATTGGGTCTAACTAGATTTGTGATCAGAAAATTTCTGTCCAACGATGCACTTGAAAGCAGATGGTACGTTCTCTGAAATGCTTCAGATATCTCGATTAACTGGTTCGTGCCAACAGCCCTCGCAGAATTTTCTGGCTGCTCAAAAGGATCTTCAATCTAACAAGATGTGACATCCTCCAGTAAGTGAAGTGGCAAACCAGAAGATAGATCTATCCATGCAGTAAGAATTGCTCACCTACAGGCAGTACCACGTGAAGGCATTCATGCTGTCTGCTTGGGGTGGGCCCCGCCGTGATGCATTTCTCACATCCTTGCTGGCCATCAGATGCAGCCCCTGAATTTAGTCCCAGTCCAAAAAATCAGGCCAATCTATGATACAAGTATGCCACAGTTGAGAGGTAGTGAATAGGGGAACGTCCACCCATCCAACTGTTTCCGTTGGTGTGGCCCACCGAAACACTGGTGGTTCTGATTTTTGGACCTTGGGGTGAATCATCTGATGAATGGAGTAGATGTCACATGCACAGCATGATGGGCCTCACAGAAAATCAGGGGTGGATGTCTGCCTCCCAACCGTTTCCTATCGTTTGGTCCCACTTGAATCACAGATTGGTCTGATTTTTGGGCCCTTTGCTTAACATGGTGCGACGCATCTGATGGTCGTCACGGACGTGAGGAAAACATCATGTGGGGCACACCTCAAGCAGACCGCATGAATGCCTTCGTGTGGTACTGCTCGCAGGTGAGCAAATATCTCTAAACAGACATTAACCCACACAAGACGAGCTTACAAATAGTTTGTAGCGTTTCTGCATCCATTTGTCATGGCTCATTATGGGTTCCCATCGCCCAGTATATGTGCAAATTGCATAACCCGCAGCACGGACGTTGATTGTAGAAAACTGCACAGTAAACACCAAGGACATACATGTCAGGCACGGCAAACAAAAGAGAAAAATGGAAGAGAATAACGGCAAGAACCAGACTTCTTGTACTCCTTCTACAGAACCCCAAAATCCACACAATTCAAATCATTTGTGCTGTATAGCAAAGTGATCAACAGCAGCCACTGATACGCTGTTTTTCTTGTTTTAAGACCCTGAGACGTTTCAGAGTTGATGGCAAACATGCTCTACTTGCAGATGTGCATCTGAAAGCAGCTAGCGCAAGTGTCCCATGCGTGTGCCAACATGATCCAGGCCGTTCACAGGTTGTTGATGGTGAACGTGTTGTAGCCCAACAAACAAGTTGGTTGACTCATTGGGCAGGCCAAACATCTATGTTGAATGTTCACTGCACATAATCCTTGTTGACTCTGTTTTCTTACACATGACCCACATAGTGCCAACATGATGCAAGTTGTTCACCAGGTTGATTGTGAATGTGTTGTAGCCCAACAAACAAGCTGGTTGGCTCATCAGGCAGGCCATACATGTATGTAATCCTTTTTTAACTGTCCATTTTCTTAGACAAGATCACCTGAAGACTTGACCAGGCTGATTTTTCGAATGGGCAATATTGACACTGGATCCACCTGAAGAATGGCTCAGATCCCGCCCACACGTGGAGCATTTGGGATAGGTTATCAAAGATTCTCCTTGGAGACAGATCCAGAGGTCGGGCTTACTAGGAGTCTAGGACATATTTTAATGCACCATAGATGATCAGTAGATCTTACAGTTAGAAAGCACTCATGGACATGTATTGTGAAGCACCTTATAATCATATACCTACGTTTAATGCGATCTTATAGTTTAGTAGGAACAACCATCATTCCATTGAAGATAATTTATAACTCCAACTTCCAAAATTTTACATAAAATTGGAAAATACAATATGGATTTTGTTTTCTTATAAAGAACACATATATTAAAAGAGAAAAGACGATACATTGTCCATTAAGGCATAGGCATCAGCAATGTACGAGGATTCACTATATATTATGGATAAACTGTTAGAATCCCTTCTGTAAACCTTTATTGTTTTATGGAAATAACAATATTTTGAGGTTTTGTTAGAACTTAGAAGCACTTTGCTAAGCCACGTGTGCAATAAAGCTCATGTGCACACCACACATGTGCCAACATGGGACAATAGATTCGAGATCCAATCTATCCATCACAAAGGCACCACTATATTGATGCCCTATCCCAAGAATCAGGTTGATTCACGGGTCAGGTGAGCCACAGTTTGCAAAACAAATGCATGGCTGTAAAAACTCGGCTGAAGTTTTCCAACCAATCCATCTCTTCCAATATTGGGGTCCACATACTGAGTGGACCACATTCATTTTTGGATTGGATCTCACACACCTATGTGCCATGCCATTACATGTGTGGTGTTTTATTGCACATGCGTGTGTGCTTAGCAAACCTCTTAATAGAATATCATTTGTTTCATTAATAGGATTAGCGACCTAGGTGATGCTTTGCATATCATGTCATTGAGTTTCCTAGGTATCAAGATATATCTAGAAAAGGTGCATTAGTAAATGTTGTAACCCTTTCATGCATAAGAAATTTAAGTGTCCGTTTTATTTCTAATATGAGGAATGTTATTTGCAGCCCACATCATACATGGGCCATGCAACTGCCACGGTCCAAACCAACTAATTGTTGGCCCCATTATGTATGTGGGTTGTAGACCAAATATCAAACTTAATGAACATTCCTAAACATTTGTTTCCCGATTATCAAATGAATAATAGAGAAGAAAATAGTAAAGGATTAAAAATCGACAGGAAAATATCCATTGTTTAGATAAGAAAGCAGTCCATTGAGATCCAAATCATCCACTTGGTTGACCACCTAAGGCTCAAAATTGACTCATTTTTAGCCAAAACATATCTTTCAATGGACTTATTACTATAATCATCTAACATGTCACACACGTATGCCATTTTGGGATATTAAAAATGATTTACTTCATTGTATTCATTATCTTGTGAGTAAATGGTAGGAATTAGAATACGTTGGAATTTTTCAATATATTCACAGGAACATATGTAATATCCTAAAATCAGCTTTAATATCCCAAATTAGTGTACATACATGAATTTTGACAGAATGATTGAAATAAGCCCATTGAAATATATACTTTAGCCAAAAAATGAGAACTGCAAATGAAGGATCACAAACAAGTAACTTGCCAACATTTTTTAACCATCCATTTAGATGCCCAACCTTTAGACGGTTTGGAACATTCTATTGGTTTGATTTTAGTAATGTAGTTGATAATTGGATTGTTTTAGAGTATTATCATCGTGCGACGTGTACGGCGGACATGTGTGTAGGCCTGTAGGGACACCTTTGTTCACTCGTGTGACTCTCCAATGGAGCCCAAAAAGGCATTTTACCCCCATTTACTTCCAAATCTCTTGTTTGGAGAGGATTTCATTTATATGCCTATTTACTCCCAATTCATTTAATTTCCATGCATTTACTCTCATCCAAACTCACCTCAGAGGCCATTTACCTCCATTTACTCCCAATTCCTCCCACTTACCTCCATTTACTACCATCCAAATGACCTCATAATTCCTCTTTAACCAAACTTCAGGCAGCCAAACACAATTTTTGGATTCGACAAGATTCCAATTCCAGAATGCCAACACAACTGAAGATTTCAAATCATTTGTATTCTAGTAGAATTTTAATTTGGATTCCACTACATTCCAAATCCACATTGCCAAATGAGCCCTATTGTCTGATCTTTTAAGAGAGCGAATAATGTTATATCGGGGAGGCGTTGTCTAGAATGTTACTCAAAGGTCAATCGGAGGGTATCTTAAGCAGGATCAATATCAAAGGCATGCCAAGATCGATCTCCCATATTCAGTTTGCGGACGACTCATTAATCTTCTCCGAAGCTACGACGGAAAAGGTCGACAATCTTCGAACCACTATCCGATGCTTCCAGGCTGTGTCTGGGTTGAAGGCGAATATGGCGAAATCTAAAATTATTGGGATCAATATGGAAAGAGAGCAGGTCGAATCTCTCGCTCAAGTTTTTGGCTGTGCGGCTGCCTTCCTATCGTCATCTTTTGTGGGCCTCCCCTTGTGCATAGGAATGCCTTCGAAAGTCTATGGGAGAAGGTTATTCTCAGATTTCAGTCTTATGTTGCTCGATGGAAGTGCCGCTATCTTTCTTTAGGTGGCCGCCTCACTTTAATCAAAGCTACCTTGTCCAACCTCCCAATCTATTTTATGTATCTCCTCAAATGCCCGTCTTCGGTGATGGCCATCATCGATAAATTGAGGTGGGACTTTCTATGGTGCGGTAAAGAAGAAAGGAAAAAGTTTCTTCTCCTAAAATGGTCGGAGGTTTGTCTTCATATGGCTGATGGGGGAGTCGGGGTTAAAGAGCTCAAAGCTATGAACAAAGCTTTACTCAGCAAGTGGATTTGGAGGCTTGGGGTTGAAGAGGGGAGTCTTTGGAAATCTCTTATCAAGTGCAAATATGGGAGATCTCCTGGTGGCTGGTGGTCAAAGGATTCGTCGTCATACAGGGCGTCTGCTATCTAGAAAGATATTATGAAGATGAAAAAAGAGGTCCTTTCCAATGTTGGTTTTGTTTTTGGTAACAGAGCCAAAATCCGCTCTTGGGAAGACATTTGGGTCAGGGAATTGCCGCTTAAAACAAGATTCCTGAATATGTATCTTATCACCTCAACAAAAGAATCTTTCATGGCCGATCATTATGAGCTAGCTGGCGGTAAAATCGTTTGGAATGTGAAGTGCAGAAGAGGCCTTCAAGATTGGGAGATCTCAGAATTTGTGGACTTTCTGGAATGTATTTATGGTTCTTTCCCAAATCCCAAGTCAGAAGATTGCATTTTTTGGAGACCAAAAAAATCATCCACATTCTCAGTTCAATCCCTATAGAATCAGATGCACCTGCAGCAGTCTGTCCCCTCGGCTCATTTCTCTTCTTTATGGAAATATGCAGCTCCCCCAAAAATCCTCGCCTTTGGCTAGCTGGTAGGTAAAAAGAGAATCTTAACTGTGGATAATTTGAGGAAAGGGATGGTTTTTCCCAATATTTGCTTATGTTGTATGCGAGAAGAAGAGACTGTTGATCATTTGCTCTTGCATTGCTCGTTCATTCAATCCATATGGGTTGATTTCATGCTTCACTTCAACATAAGTTGGTGCTTCCCG
The DNA here is from genome assembly GCA_030180095.1 of Magnolia changhungtana. Lineage (NCBI taxonomy): Eukaryota > Viridiplantae > Streptophyta > Magnoliopsida > Magnoliales > Magnoliaceae > Magnolia > Magnolia changhungtana. The sequence continues at coordinate 5,930,278 of JASAUF010000391.1, read as the reverse complement.
CATGAGGTTAACCTGCTCCTTCAAGCATGGCATGGTGTTTACTTAGGTAAGGGTAAAACAAAGATTTGGAGGATGGCCATTCTTGCGGTCTGGTGGTCGGTTTGGGGAGAGAGGAACAACAAATGTTTCAGGAATTCCTCCAATCTGGCAGGGGTGGTTTCGTCTAAGGCTACGCGATTCTTAATCGAGTGGGCTACTTACGTTGATGGTCTCAACGGTTGTGATTTTTTCTTTTTAGGCGTGTAATCGCTGCCTGCCATCTCAGCAGGCTACCTTCTGTTGTTTCCCCCCCCCTTTTTTTTATAATATAATCGTCATCTTTCAAAAAAAAAAAAAAAGTGATTATAAATTATTTTCAATATTTTGTTTATCAATTACTTTTTTTAAAGGCTTGTTTATCAATTACTTTTTATTATTGATTACTAGTAATTGGCTTTTATTTGAAATCCATGTTGCCAAACAAGCCCTATTTGTTGTGATTCTCTAATCTTTTAAGAGAGCGAATAATGATATACCTTTTTTAAGGTGATTATAAATTATTTTCAATATTTTGTTTAACAATTACTTCTTTTAAAGGCCTGTTTATCAATTACTTGTTATTATTGATTACTAGTAATTGGTTTTTATTGGACTTTGTGGACATTCATTTATAGTTTTTTAAAATTCTTTTCACATTTCCTTTGATCTAGTGTTTGCATGATTTTATTTTATTTTATAAAAAAAGAAGAAGAAGATTGTTTACAGATGTGTTACCATGGCTATACTTTTGGAGTTTGACCAGACACTTTGTAATGCAGGACAATTAACCACTTGCTCTAAAAGCTCGAACTGATAGAGCATGGCGAATTAATCACTTTATCTTATAGCCCAGGCCCCACATCTCATGGGTTAGGATCTCGGACGAACCCCCCTTGTGGGCCCCAAATCACATGGGTACCTGCTTCACATGGGCCACCCACCCTAAGTGTGTCCCTGCATCTCACAGGCAACGCCACATGAGCCCGTTGTGAAAATGCCCCTGCATTAATTACCCCCGAGGAGGAGTCTCGAACACGAGACCTTTCGCTCTGATACCAATTTGATGCAGGGCAATTAACCACTTGATCTGAAAGCTCGAACTGATAGAGCATGGCGAATTAATCCCTTTATCTCATAGCCCAGGCCCCACATCTCATGGATTAGGATCTTGGCCGAACCCCCCTCGTGGGCCCTAAATCATATGGGTACTGCCTCACACAAGCCACCCGCCTCACACAGGCCGCCCACCTCGAGTGTGCCCCTGCATCCCGCAAGCAACCCCACTCGAGCCCGAAGTGAAAATACCCCTGCATTACTTTGACACTTAGCAATTTTGCTACGCGTCTAGGTAATATTATTGGCACATGTGGCACATGTAAGGGGCTTGAAGATAAATTGTGGCACATTAACAGATGTGAGGTACGCAAAGATGAATAGTGGCACATTGGCACATGTGAGGCAAATGAAGATGAATAGTGGCACATTGGCACATGTGAGGCAAATGAAGATGAATAGTGGCGCATTGGCACGTGTGGCACATGTGGTACCTAGCAAATTGGCACATTGCCACATTGCCACATGTGGGGTGTGGGGATAGAAGGTGGCACATGTCACACATGAGGCATATTGCCATATTGGAAATCCTCTTTCCTACAAGCATGGGAAATGCAGTTTTTTAGAGGTGAGAAAATAAATGAACTATTTCCAAGAAAAAATTATGCTACACGAGCCTTCCCTACAAAAAAAAAGAAAAAAAAAAAAAAAGAAGAAAAAGAATCACATAAAAAGGAAAGGTAGTTAGGCGGGAATAGAATTTTCTGTTCCGCCAATCCATATAGGTGATAAATGTTTGACTAGAGGCAATCAATCACATGGATGGTTGTTACATCCTAAACAATTAGTGGTCTAACTTCAAAATACCATAAAATAACTTACCATAGATCAGTAGTTAGCAAGGCGGCAAGGCCCAATTGATCTAATTTTGGGTTTGTGCCTCATCAATAGAAGTACCAGGATTTAGACAATTTGTGTTGTGGTAAGTGTATGCTACACATGTATTGTGATGTTGTGCATGTGTATACATAGTTGTACCCTACCAGGCAGCATATCAAATGACTATCACTTTTTGAAAGGTCTATTAACTCGGCCTCACAGCTTCACCCAAAGTGACTCAAATGCCCTATAAGACTGTAGATGACTGCTAATGCCCACGTGCATGTTAAGGTCAGCATCAAGGTATTCAACAACAGTAACAATGGCCATTGTGGCCAGCCTTATGGTTATTACAATACGGGCCTTTATAGTCATTACGAGGCTATTATGGTCCTGTAATAGTTTTAAAAAAATCGAAGGAAGAAAATGTATCAGATCGTTACAGGCTAATTTTATTTTATTTTCAGAATGGTCGTTACAGCCCTGAATCGCATAACGGCTCCCACCGTTACTGTTGGTAACAGCTATTATGTAACTGCTTTTGAATAATGTTGTCAGCAGACTTTAGATATTTAAATGTTTAATTGGGGGAGGTTTTTAGCCACTACTCCAGATGTCCTTTCTATTAGTGTAGATATAAATAGAACGAACATGCTAGAAAATAAGAAAAATATAGGTTAGTTTTCTTTCCTAATACCTGTACAAGACGGAAAAACACACACACACAAACTTTTGTGTGTGTGTGTTGGACCATGACCATTACATCGACACCTTACAGGATGCAAGTTATGCTAATTACAACAAAGTCTCAACTCACTGCAATAGAATTACCTTTTCAAAGAATGAAATTAAAAGCTCAGACAGAGAGCTTCTGTTTACTTGTCTGTAGTCTATGAATCTAAACCTTCCTATGTTCGCAGTACACATGTCTTGTATACGTCTCTCAACAACGGACCTCATCCCTACAAAAACAGAAACATGAGAGCAAGCTCACTCAAGCAGTCATTACTTTTGTGGCAAAGGGCAGTAAAACTATGTACTCAAAGCTAACTATTAAAATATATGGATTTCTTATTTTAGAACTAAACTTTTAAGAAAATTTTAAGAAACCATGAACATTGTAGAACTCCTATAGTAGTATTCCGATATGCACCTGTAAGATCATCAACAATATTTCCCGCGTATATGTCCTTCAGAGGAGGTAAAATCGGGGGGGTGCATGTCTACAACAAATGATTAAGATAGTAGAAAAATAAATTTAAGACATTCTTGAAGCTTACTTCATTTAGTAACTAGCTGGCATCCAGATTAGATTCAACAAATGTATCCAAGCCAAAGCCAATCCCTGAAAGAAATCACATATAATACAGAATAGAACTAAATTGGCAAAAGAATCACCTGAAAATGGAAGATAACCAGCAAACAAAGAGAATATGAATTCAAAGTTCCAGTCTTTGGATCATTGATATGTTGTGCTTTGGCCCATTCCTTTATCTGTATGCAAAAATCAAATGTAATTCACAAACATCTATGCACATCAAAAACAATTACAATGTTAGCCAAACAGACCAGTAAAACCATATCACGGAAACGCTCATCTATCTCAGTGATCCACAACAGGATTTTGGACTTCGTTTGACCAAGAAGATTACTGATTGAGATATCACATGAAATGAACGGGTAGCTGGTCTGAAATATAAGTAGAGGAACCCTTGCATTTGGAATGAGTTGCAAGTTATGACCTTGACCTGCATTCAAGAGAAATATCCATGAATTTAGTAAAACAATCAAACATGCATCATTTTTGGCTGAAAGAGAGCTCATTCAAAGAGTAGAATCTGTAAATCTATATTAAAAATAAATAATTGTGCCAGATATATTCCTTTTCAAAATTAGTGCATGCTATCCATGAATTATATGACGATACCAGCATATTATATTGAACTATTAAATTGTTCAAGTATTTTACCTTTTAAATAAATAAAAATAAAAAAAAAAATAAAAAAACACTATTAAATTGTTCAGATTGCCAAGGATCCAACATCCCCATCATTCGAAAATCTTTCAAACAAAAAAGCTACATTTATTAAATCAGTTGTCATGAGTTAATATGGAAAAGTAATTATAAAATCTCCATTAAAAGGCATTTCAAGATAATTATCACATTCTGTGCAAAACAAAGATTCTCACTGAACAAGGTAAAGCCTCTACAGTTTCATAATTTGTGCATGGTGAACTTATGACTTTCTAGTTAACCATTGTTTATAAGCAAGTTACAATGATGAGAGAGAGAGAGAGAGAGAGAGAGGAGCACATCTGACACCCCTCTTTGAAAGCTTAAATTTCACAGTTTGTTCTACAAAACTTTGGTTCTTCTTCCACACAACATAATTTCCCAAATTCTAAAGGCATTGTATTGTACCCAAATTTTCAGTTATCATAGCAAAAGCGTCTATTGGGGATGAAGCTGCTAGTGAACCTTGGCAACTTATTTTATATCATTGTTCTGATGAAGGAAAAAAAATATTAAAATGGGTCAATAGGCTACAAAGAACTCATGCACTGGGAAATGCAGAAACACAAGTTTCAACTAGTAAAGCAGAAAGATGTGTGTGTTCCTCAATCCCAAGGGGGGATGGAATAAAACTTTTAGCTACAATGAACCATGCATCATTGAGGAAGTGGCTATGGAATTTGAGGATGGTGAAGAAGGTAAAAATAAAATAATAATGAAAAATCACTATCAAATATGGATCAGGAAAGGAGGGTGGTTTACAAAAGCTTCCTCTCCATATAGAGCATCAGGTGTTCAGAAAGCACTTTTTAGGAAGAGAGTTTCTCAAATAGCATGGTGTTTGATGTAATGGATGAATCGAGGATCAGATTTTGTGAGGACAACTGGTGCAATGTTGGACTATTGTGTCAAAAGTTTGATTCACTATTTCCGCTAGCTCGAGGTGATGATCTCACAGTGCTAGATGGTGGTAAGTATTTAATGAACCATGCATCAATGGGGAAGTGGCTGAGGAATTTGAGGATGGTGAAGAAGGTTTGTGGAAACAAAATAATCACAACCAGCAAATATGGAATCAGGAAAGGAAGGTGGTTTACAAAAGCGTCTTCTCTGTATAGAGCATCAGCTGTTCTTAAAGCACTTTTTAGGAAGAGAGTTGCTCAAATGGCATGGTGTTTGATGTAAGGTATGAATCCAGGATCAGATTTTGTGAGGACAACTGGTGCAGTGTTGGACTATTGTGTCAAAGGTTTGCTTCACTATTTCTGCTAGTTTGAGGTGATGATCTCATGGTGCTACATAGTGGTAAAGTGTGATGATCTCACTATTTCCCTGCTATTTATTGTCCTATTTTATCAAAGTAAGCTTGAGTTTGGTGATTGAAACCCACCAATCACAACCATAGAAAAATATCCATCTTAGGGCAAGGGCATCCTTACTTGTTCGACCAAGAGGAAAACAGATACAGCAAAATCGTGGGCCTACAACATCCATTGAACAAGAACTACCCCTGCTAAGCAACTTATAAGATAAGAATGTTGCAATCACTTTGGGATTTGAGGTGTAACTTTATTCAGCTATGAGATTTCCAACAGAGACATGATCCCATACCAAACTTGAAGTATCGACGAGTGTCCATGAATATTCTTGCAGTCAGAAAAGGTAAAGATGATTTGATTTTTGATCAGGTTTATCAAGGACCCCAACTCAATCACATCATCTTCATAGGGGAGGATGTCTTAACTAAAGTAGGAGTGCCTAAATAGTTCAAGTCTCTTCTTAATTAGCATGTTTGTCATTGCTAAAAGTGTAGGAAAAACTACACATACTTGCAAGAAACAAAAGACAGAGAACTTTCTTTAAGAAAGGCAGAAGTGCTTGCATTGAAAATCATGCAGTGATGATAAAAGACTGCATCATGCGAAAAGGATTAACAGACCTCAAATTAGGTTGATGGAAGACAAGCAATATGAAACATTACCTGTCCTACGTAGAGCTCTATATACATCCCTTAGTAAATTCTGCTTACGTCTTTTACCAACAGACGAAACAAGTGAACCATTGGGTAGCTCGATAGAAATATCCAAGTCCCCCCATTTTGTGTAGAGATTAGAAACAAAAGATCCAAATGGCTCAACAGTAGCACCTGCTTCCATCAGATCCCATTTTAAACATCTAATGCTGAAGGTACAAGTATGCCAGTATTTTTTATGTATGAAAACAATAAATATCAAGAGAAGCAGTTAACATGTAACTTCAATGGCATTGCAATTTTTACTTGCCATATAAGAAGATAAGTTCCTTAGAAGTACCTCAATTCATCTTCCTCATGAATTCACCATGAATACAAGGATAACATGCACAATCGACCACACCATATTGTCAAATTGTGTGTGGATCTCACCATGATGTGTGTCTAACATCCAACCCATTATCCATGCATCAAGTGTGGCCCACCATGAAAATGGGACAACTTTGTAATCAAGCCAATCCAATTATCAAGTAGGCCACACCGCATTAATTTGGAGGTTTTCGTGTGATTTTCATTGTTTTCTATGGTGTAGCCTGCCTGGTGATTGGATTGATCACAAGTGTGCACATCACAGTGGGGCCCGAATAGCTAAGCTACATGGTATTTAGCAATTAATAGATTTTGTGCGATCATTCCCATATGTGTGTGTGGGGTGGGTGTGGACTCTCGCGCGGTGTGTGCATGACACCCAACCCATCCAACAGGTGTGCCCCACCATGAGGGTCAAATGCCCCAACAATCAAACTGATCCGACCATTAGACAGGTCACACCACAGAAAATAATGTGAAACCCCACAAAAACCTCCAAAGTCAAGTGGTGTGTGCCTCTTTGATGGTTGGATTGGCCTGATTTTTGGGCGGTCCATCATCATGGTGGGTCAACATTGTTGGACAGTTGGATGCATGCCATGCCACTTGAATTTGGAGGTCCAACTGACGATTGGTGCACTCAGCACACATGAATACCACAATCAGTACCATTATAGCCCCACCCCCACTCTCCAAATTAAAAGACTTGGTGCTAGGAAGCCCAGAGATAAGGAAAAAAAAATTCCATAAATGGTAAATTCATCACTATTACCTCTCAAGCTTTCCACACATCCAACAACGGCTATAAATTCATTGATGACATTATTTCGTCTCACCCGATCCGCTTCCAATGGTTTGATCGAACCAAGGATCTCCCTAAGAGTTGGGTCCAAATTGTAAGAGGACGTAAAAAAGCGACGGTCCATTATACACACAAACTACCTGCACAAAGAAGAAATCCCGAAGCGGTTAATTAGAATATCCTCCATTCTTCTCCCATCTATACTTCTGCTACCCTAGTTGACACGTCCAGTCATTTGACTCCAAAGCTACATTAGAACCCCATCCTACAGTTACAATACAACAAAATCCATAGAGATCATATGGTCTTTTGAATGAAGGAAATTAATATATATATATATATATATATATATATATATATATATAGAGAGAGAGAGAGAGAGAGAGAGAGAGAGAGAGTCATGCTTCCCTACGCACCTACGCACGTGCACACCTTTGTACACGTGACATTGGTGACTAATCTGAACGGTCCATGTGATGCGGAATCCCATGAAGCCCCGTGTGACAAAATTTCACCCCGATCTAAAACTCTGGTGGGCCATAGCAAAGAGAAATGCAATCAAGGGAGGAAACTGTTTTCATTTTTCATGGCCCATCAAAGTTTTAGATCAAAGTAAAACTTGGGTCCAGGGAGTTTCACGAGGTGCTGCTTCACATGAACGGTTCAGATTTTGGATCCCCATCACGTATGATGGGTTCTCAAAAAAGTTCGTACATAGTACATACGAACTGGTTCGCAGGTGAGCGTTTCTGTGTGTGTGTGTGTGTGTGTGTGTGTGTGTGTGTGTGTGTGTATAAACCCTTTTTATGCCCTGGCACGCCAACCAATAAAATTTCTAATCTGTGACCCCAAGATGATGAGTGAAGGGTTGAGCTTGCAACTTTGAGCATATTTGGGAGCCACGATGTCAATGAAGACTTTCTCTTGGAGTAATGGTGGTAAAGAATACCTGAAAATCAAACATGCTAAAGAACATAGACCCTATGCTGTCACAAAATAACCAGATACAAACACAGCATATCCTAAGCATAGTTCACAAACCCAAAAACTTGACTCAACTAAATATTTAATAATTAAACTGATAAGAATATTTGAGTGATAACAGATATTTGATACGTTATGAGTATAAAAATTGAAATACGCATAGTTACAAGAGAAGTAAATGGCTTGTGTTGTTGGAAGCACTTGGCTCCATAGTAGATTTGTGGATTCGAATCTCGCACTCTCCCCTAAAAAGCAATACCCAGAGAGTGACCTAGCTGGAGTCATGCCGAGTCGCATCAAGTCAGCGAGCTGACTTGACGAGCCTAGCTGAGTCGAGCTCACCAGCAAGTTTCTTGGTGACTCATCTCGAAATCTCATATAGTTGGAGTTTGAAGTCAGGTCACTGAGTTTTAGAACTATGATTTTAAGTAGTAGATCAAGTGAATAACTCTCAAAGGAAAAACTATTGCAGAAATACAAACTATGTTGGGTATGCAAAAGCAAACAGTCATGGGGTCTGGCAAGGGGTAGGGCCCAATAGGCCTGACTGGAGAAGTTCAAAACCTAGGCCCAGCCTGTAGAAGAGGTTTTATATGCAAGCTAGCAACAGTACAGGTGGGGTGCGCCCTTCGGTCATCCTGACGTGACATCTCCCCCATCAGATGATCTTGGCCATCCAATGAAAAGGGACAAAGTACAGCCAAAGGTCCACATGTAGTTTGTACCAAATTGGACAGGTAGGATTACATGATGGATGAGATTTTGGCATTATCTTCCACCCACCATAGGCCCCACCAAACGAACAATTAGCATCACCAGAGAATGGAAGGATCACACAAGTGCAGTACATTGGACTAGAGTTCAGTGGAATGAGATTTTGAGACAAAAACAAAATCAGAAGATGGATCCAGCAAAGTGCCGAGATGGCTGATGAATTGACTTTGAAAATTTTACAGATGAAAAGAGCATGTAAGTCGACAATAGCTAGTAAGAATCCTAAGGCATGATGAAATCTACAAAAGACAATTAAAATAAATGAAACTGTTCACATACAGCCCTTTTATGTGAATGAGCACTTTCTGTCCATCAATGAATCACATACATAGGACATCCTATCCATGCAAAAGATTGGCCACACCATGATAATCACCTGGTGCCAAAATCAGGCTGATCTCAGAACAATGAAATCAACAGACCGCTGATGGTACCACTCAACGTAAAGGTGTGGCCCACCCAGTGGGTGGATCGACCTGATTTTCACGCCAATTGATCTTCACGGTGGTGCGCACCTTTTACAAGGGTCGGATTTCCTACAAACATAAAATGTTGGCGGTAAAGGAAACAGCGGATGTGGAAGTTCACCTACAGTGATAGGTGATCATTTCTCAGAAATGAAAACCTGATCAGTTTCAGATTTCAGAAGAAAAACTACATCCTCTATTCAAGAAAACCGTCTTCAAATCGGTGTTTACTCCAATTACGCAAAACAAAAACCCTTACAAAAATTCATGAGCAAACGCCCAAGAGGATTGGAGCAAAGTAAAACCTCGGAGTGAAAAGTGATAGAGGAAGATAGAGATAGACTGTAAAAAGATGCGAGTACGCATGCCAGGTTACTGATCAAATTCCTGAGAGAGAGAAGGATTGTAAAAGAAACGCGCGTGCATGGCAGGTTACTGATGAAATGACCATGAGAGAGAGAATTGTTACCAGAGGAATGCAGCAGCTCGTCCGAAGAGAGGAATCATGAGAGATATCCCCTTACATGTGATTTGATTTTTCTGTGCTTTTTTAAGAGATGGTCGTTTCCTTCTACGAGAGAAAAGAAGAGAGGTGAGGTGGGCTTTTAGAGGGTTGTACGCTTTTGGAGTGTCAAGCACCAATGAAAATCCCGCCATGTGCTCTGTGTACGAGTGAGGCAAAATCGTAATTTTGACCGTCGATCACACGTCGTACGGAAGCAGATTGCGTCCTGCCCCTGCCTGGACCAAAATCGGTCCAGGCAGGGGCTCCGTGGGTCTAAGGTGATGTATGGGTTTTATCCACGCCATTCATCCATTTTCCCAGATCATTTTATATTATGATCTCAAAATTGAGGCAGATACAAGCTCATGTGGACCACACCACAGGAAGCAGATGTGATAGTGACACTCACCGTTGAAGCCTTTCTAGCCCCCACCGTGATGTTTATTTTCCATCCAACCTGTTCATAATATCTAAAAAATCTCATGAAAGGATATAATAAAAAACCCACCAAGCGTCAGCTTGATCCAAGACTTCTGTGGGCCGCCAAGAAGTTGTTAATGGTGTCCGTTCAATCCCCCTGTGTGGCCCAATTCAGCCTTAGATCTGCCTCATTTTTGGGCGCATATCCTAGAATGATCTGATACTTTTTTGTGAACGGAGTGAATAAATTCACTACATCACAGTGGGCTCCACAGAGCCCCTGCCTGGACCGATTGTGTCCAGCGGGGCAGGACGTAATCCGCTTGCACGTCGTAAACGCGCACGTGGCGGTTTTCACTGTACGTCGAGCGCCGGACGCAATCCGGGTTCGCGGAAAGAGGTCACGCGCACTCAGAGGAGCGAGCGTGGAAGACAGAAAAAAGAAGTTTGCTCCAGTACATCCCGACGCATTACATTACGATACGTCGGGACTTCATCTGTTGAACTTGGATTTTTCTTGATGATCCAAACCGTTTATCTGATAGATACAACTATTTTAGATAAAAAATTAGGATTGATTGTTTCACTATTTAATTATAAATGTTACTGTGACCGTTCATATTCAAAGCAAAAGAGAAAAATCATTCAAAAACGGTGCTTTTATTTGTTTATTTTCCACTATACAAAGTAGGGATCGTCATATAAACGGATTGGATCATTGGAATATGACCCATATTCAAAAGAAAAAGTCGAGATGTATCGTATTGTAATATATCGAGATGCATTCGAGGAAAACTCGTCAAAAGCAAGAAAGAAAAGAGAAGAAGACGAAGGAGCAGACGAGTTTCCTTTGGAGTGTGGTACGGTGCAGAGTCGGTGGAATCTCAAATCAGTAGATCTATCTCTCGAAAGTACACGTGTTCTGATCTTGTATCAATCCTTTCGGTACATATAGTATGGATTATCAATGATTCATGATTTTCATACATCAGATGTATCTGATGATCTGATTAGAGCACTTAAAATCAACGGTTAAGAAATTGTTAAATGTCAACATCAAGTGCGGTTGGAAGTCAAGATAAGTGGTGTATGTGTGGAATTTTTGTCGATTTTGAAAACGTGGCCCATCTATGTTTTGGGGTCACTAGATGGACTGTTGAGATTGATACATCAGCCTTTCAAGTCTGATGTAGATTACCAAATTTGAGTATTCATGGATCTACCGTATCATTTCGCTCCGCAGTTATTTAACTTATTTTCTCGTAGGTTTGCTCGAATACATCCGGATGTATTAAAATACGATACGTCGGTACTTTAGCCTTTGATCTGTGTCATCTTCCAATGATCCAAACCGTTTATATCACAATTCTAACTTTTAATGATGGAAGAAAAATTGATAAACGCTCTTAGTTTGGATTATTTCAATCCGCCCATATTTTGACTGGTTTACTTTCAATGGTCACTGTAATCTTTGTATAATCAACGGCCTGAAATGTTTAATCTTATAGTTTTTCCGGCAACAGCCATCCAAAGAAAAACCTATAAAATAAACGGTCTGTATTATTGATAAAGGCCGAAATCTAACGACCAGAGTCGAGATGTATCTTATTGCAATACATCGGATGTATCGGCGAAAACCTCCTCTTCAAGCTTCTTTTCTCGGGAACGATCACCTGCGTGACTGCGTCCGAACGTACGGTTACTACCATAAGGTTGAATCCAAACCGTCAATCTTGCGATCCTTCTCATTTTCACTGTAAATTCCAAAAATAATCCTTAACCAAAAATCAGGTCGCACACCGCAGGTAGCAATGTAAAATCACGCCTAGAAAATTACCACCTGAGTTTTGAATGGTTCATATTTTGTTTTGACCGTTCATCCTAGTGGGTCTCACCTTATGAGTGGTTTGGATGGAATATACGGGACATGGTAGGCCCATATTCCATCTGGAAGTGGACGTCAACTTCCCCATTATTCCATTTGGTATGGACCACTGAATCATGAGCCACGATGGATTTGATGGGCGCACCCAATGGACGGGTTGGATGGAACTCACACGGCCCCACACAACTCCAACGTATGGTAATTAGCATACGTCCTTAACGTATTAGAACATTAATTACCCGGGCGATTCATACAAAGGCTGAAGAAGATGACAGATTGGAGAGGGGATGCAAGGTACACGTGCCACCTGAAACACGTGTGACAGATCTTGGCTATTCGTCAGGTGATACTACATGGGCGAAGATGTCCTGCACCGAAAATTGGAACGGTCTTTTTCATCGGCTAATACAGGATCAAGTCTTACAATTATCCATCACAAATGATGAACGGTCCGAATGTATTTATGTTAAACAGACCTGATTCCGGATAAAGTCAGTTTGGTGAAGGGCCCACCTCAATGGGACGGGGATTGCGTCCTACCCAGCCCGTCTCTAGCAACGAACGGGCAGTTCTGTGGGTGGGCCTACTGTTATGTATTTGTTTATTTATGCCGTTCACCTTTCTCTTAGATTATTTAAAGGTACTTGAATAAAAATAAGATATATCCAATGCTTAAGTGGAAATTTGGATTGAGTAAACTCAGTTGGGCTACCTTAAATTTATGTGGTTTATTCACACCGTCCATTGGTTTTTGCATCTAATTTAAGAGGTTGAGCTCAAAATTGAAGCGTATCCAAAGATCAACTGGATCATACCACAGGAAACAGTGGGGAGATTTTCACCGTTGAAACCTTGCTAGGCTCTACAGTGATGTTTATTTATTATCTAACTTGTTTATAAGATCATAAAGACATGGATGAAGGGATAAGATCATAAAGACATGGATGAAGGAAAAACACAAATATAAGCTTGATCCAAAACTTCTATAGGCCCTAATAATTTTTCAACGGTAGACATTCATTTCAATTGTTTCCTAAGGTGTGCCCATTTGCACATTGTGCATGTTTCAGTTCTGAGCTTAAGCCCTAAAATTATCCGGTAAAAAAGTATGGGCGAAGCTATAAAATACATAAATCATGATAGACCCTGTTGAGTTTACTAATGTGCCAAGGGTAGCTCACCATGGAATCCGCGTCCGCTCAAGTGGACGACACCAAATAATAAATTTAAGTTGCATTAAATGCAAGTTAAGTTAAATGCAAGAGTCATTTGTGGTATGGTCTATTTAAATATTATTATGATCCTAATTCTTGTGCTCATACGTTAAAATGACACGAGAGAAGGGATGGACGGCATGGATTGAATTCTCACCATTAAAATCTTCCTGGCTACAAATGTTTTGTATCAAGCGATTATTTGTGTTGTTCCTTAATTTGTGACCTTATCAGCATGATATAGGAGGCAAATAAACATTACCATTGGACACTAGGAAGTGTTAATGGTAGTCGCCATTGTTTCCTGTGAATGGTTTACCTGAAATTTGTATCTACTGTATTTTTTGGGGCCGAATATACATCAAGGTGGTTCCTACAATCGGGCTGCACCCAGCTGGTTGTATCTCAGGTCTCACCCAATCCAAGTTCATTTATGTCCCAGCCAGTGCCTCCTTGCAATTAAGCGCAGAGGGGTACACGAATCAAGCTAGCTCGGTTAGCTCGGCCCGACTCAGCATGAAAAAGTACGATTTGACATGGTTCGAAGCTGAGTTCGAGCCGAGTCAAATTGATTTTTTGAGCTCGAAAATGAGTTTCAGCTTGAATCGAACTCCGATCGAACCAGCTCAATAACTCACTTACTTTGATAACTTTGATATTCATGTTGCTCACCAAGTGTTTCATGAAATGACTCAAAGAAGTGTGGCCGGGCCAAGGAAGATATGTATATGAAACCAACACCCTTTTTTTTCTTGATTTTTATGTTGCTTAGAATGTGTTTGATAAAATACCCGTAAAAACATTGTTGTTATCTCAAATACAATGAGATTTTGAAGGTGAAGTCTAGGTGTCTGTGAAAATGATGCAATGGCGAACTCGGCTTGATCTTGGCTCCAACTGGCCAAGCTGCTGACCAAATTGAGCCGAGCTAGCCAGTCAGGCTCGAGGACTGAGCCGAGCCAAGTTTGAGCTGAGGTCAGCTAGTGGCCGAGCCAAGTCGAGTTGGCCTCAGCTCGATTCGGTTCAACTCGATGTACACTCCTAATTAAGAGCACCCCATTTCTTGGGAAGGAAGCCGATCGTATATGAGTAAGCACACGGTGTAAACTCCGTGGAGCCCACAATGATGTAGTGATGAATGTGTCTTATCCACACTGTTCATCTATTTTACCATCTTATTTTAGGGCCTGTATAGTTTTTGGATTACAATGTAAATAGATTGTAAATAGGCATTTATTATTTACATCGGTAATTCACTTCACCTGCTTTACTGGAAGCGACAGTTGCCATCATCTGCTTTACCTCGAAATGAGAGTTGTTCATGTTTGGAAGGTGTAACTCTAATACCGAGAAAAAGCTACAAAGAATGCATTACAAAATGTGGGGCCGACGATATGTATATCTCTAATCCATGTCGTCCATCTATTTTACTTGCTCATTTTATGGCATGAGCCTAAGAGTGAGGTAAGTATGAAGCTAAAGTTGACCACACTAGAGGAAACAAAGGGAATTGAACTATTACCATTGAAAACTTATCGTGGGCTATGAAAATTTTGGACCAGTTGATATTTATGTTTATCCTTCATCCATGTATATGTGACCTTATGAACAGGTTGGATGACAGCCCCACAACCCTATGGGCCCTAGGAAGGTTTCCGTTTTGAATGGTGCAAGTCATTATCCCCTTACTTCCTCTGGTATGGTGCAATTGAGCTTACAATCTGCCTTAGTTTTTGGTCAATGCCCTAAAATGAGATGGTAAAACATATGGATGGCGTGGATCAGGTATATATAGGATTGTGGGACCCACAAATTTTACCACCAGCCAATTTTAATAGATTTCATGCATGTATGTGGGGTTTTCGAGACAAATTTAAGAGAGGTATTTCTCCCTTTTCTAAAACATTACCTGGAAGTAATTATGGCTTATTTAGATTCATTTACCTGTAATTCTTAAACATTAAATGAGTTCGAAACTCAAATAAACTATATCCAAAGCTCAAATAAACCACACTATAATAAACAGTGAGAATTTAAAACCTACCGTTCAAAAGTTCGTACGGGCAACAGAAGTTTTAGATCTACACGAGATTTGCATTTTTCATTCTTATATATACGAGTGACCTTATGAAGAGATTGGATGACAAATAAACATCACCGTTTTCCCTAAGAAGGTTTCAACCATAGATGTAATTATCCTCACATTTTCTTTTGATGTGGTCTACTTTACCTTTGGATATGCTTCAATTTTAAGCTCATGCCATTAAATGAGTTCGAAAAATTGAACCGATACCATGGCCAGGCCCATAAAGTTTACTCTGCGGTGTTGTAACATCCCAGATTTTCGCTATTATGGATTACCAAAAACCCTTGAATTTTTTTTGTTATAATTAGCATATGTCGTCAGTTACTGACCCTTAACGCTCGAGGTGAGCCTACATGCGAGTAGTACTGGTAAAGAACCTTACAAATCTGATTAATCAACTGTAGGAAGCTAACGAATTCGCCGATTAGATAAATCTCGAGTCTAGTATCGTGATTCGTTCATCCAAAGTCCAAATCTAACTGACCTATCACTGACTAATCAAGGCGACCGCAACTAAATAAAGATCCACATAAAGTCGAGACAACTCGGGATCGGATCTTAATTAACAAACTAAATCAACACAGTTACTCATCTAACCTAAGAACCAACAGTTTAGAGTGATTAAGACTGAATTGCCTTTTTTCGCTAATTGCAAATAGGCCACACTATAAACTTGGCTAATCCACATCCTAATCATCGCGCATAAGAAATCTCACTATCCAATTCATTCTGAAAATGCCCTAATTATCTTAACAAACTTTGGACCACTCGTTAGTGAGCTACTAAACTTGAGACTATAGAAAGACACTCTTCTTAGTGGGCTTGATGTCCATCATGGGACATCGAGCCAAGGTCACTTCTCGAATTGTGTAACTTGGATCTGCAAGTCAAGTGTATAAGATGTTTGAATGCCTTAGGTGAAAACCTATAATTTAAGTGAAACTAGCACCTTTGCTCTTTCGTAAAGTTGTAACTTCCGAACCATTAATTCATGGCCAAAGTCGGGGTACCAAATAAAAACATTTCCATACACTTATACGTATAGCCACGACCCCGATTGATTATCAATGACCGTCAATCTAAGTTAGAGCTTTCCTAGTTAATCGGCACGCCCAATTATCTTATGTTTGTGTCCAAACATAAATCACCTTATGGGACACCTATCCTATGGCTTAAATTGACCCATATGTCTTCCGTTGGGTCTCATTGGTGGAAAACAACCCTTCAAGGGTTAATATAATGAATAAATTGCCATTGGGTCATTTGCACCATTTCTGACACTATATAAAGCCCTCATTTGGGCATTCTTTCTCCCCATATGAGGGAGATCTTAGAGTGTTATTAATGGATTCCCTTCAACCAAGCTCTAACGTCGACCCTTCTCCTCAGCCAAATCTATCTCACTCGCGATCGAGAGGTAAAAAATGAACCCTACTTTCCAACCTAGGCTTTTCTATATTGAATTGCATGAATCTCACCTAATTGCTTCGAAATTGGTGTATGAATCATTTTTTTCCAAATCCCTAACCCTAGGAGCTCAAAATTGGAGATTCTTCTTAAAGGTGCAGACTATTATCTCTAGGTTATCGTTTATCAACCATTGAGAATCTCAGTTAATAATTAGATGCTTGTAGATGAAATTATGAATGTTATTATGTTAATATTTTAAATTTTCTATAATATATGTTATTGGTTAGATATGGATACTTATATGTTTGATAAAATGTCTAGGTGATTGAATGTGTTGTTTTATGGATACTCATATATTTAATTGAATGCTTAATTGAACGTGTTATTTTGTTGATGCCCACATGTTTGATAAAATGCCTAAGTAAATGTGTTGTTTCATTGATGCTTACATGCTTAATAAAATGCCTAAGTAGTTGCGTTGCTTCTATTGATACTCACATGTTCAATGAAATACCTAAGTGGTTATATAGTAAAACTTTTACTATAATTATGTGATGTAATGCTTAATCCATAACGATACTTGTGATTGTTACGATGTTGGGTCAGTTGGATAATCGCCCGAGCTAAAGGGGTGGCCCGAGCTAGGGCGGCTACCATAGGCTTGTTCGATCAACCCGGGTTGAATACGGATGACCGACATTAGTTGGAATATACGGGATGCTTGCACCCATTGCCGGTTGCACCGAGGTTTTCTTAGGTCAATTAAATTAGTCCATTAGCTGACTGATCATGTATGTTCACAATGTGTGACACGACCAAATAGAATCTAGGATAGCCTGTTCTCAATGAATGAGTCCATCATAACCATTAGTGTGATACAATCTTACTAAGACTCATGAGCCGGGTATGATGGCATGGGACACCGTGTCTGAGTTATTGGCCTATACTAGGGTGACAAGCATCCCCGTAGTGACCAGTGAGTACTAATAGCTATGGTGGATCATTGTTCGAATGGCATCCGTCAAATTACCCAGCCGATGATTCTGTGTCAAAGTACCGTTCAAATGACTCGGGCGTGAATGGAATTGGGTGACGAGCCCTTTCCTTGTAGTGATTTAATTTTATGTAACAAGCCCGCACATCAGAACTAAGTGATCATACTTAGTATTTGGGTGACGATCCATACCAAACTGATCCTCACACATCTGGGTATCATACTGTATCTCTGAAATCACTGATTTGTGAGATAAATGGGTGATACCTAAATTTGAATCAAGAGACACTGGTGAAGAGCCGCTACATGCCGTAACGAGCCATGTGATCCAGATAATGACTCGTGATATAACGTTGGTATCCTAGTTTTCTCAATCGGCTGTATAAATTGTAAATTAATAATCACTCGACTAATTATACATACCCTAGGATAAGTTACGATTTGGCGCTGGAGTCACTTGTGAGGGAGTGTTGACATTTGCGAAATAGGCGTTAAAATCGCTTGTGAGGGAGTGTTGGATTGTAAGGCATACACATCATTTCATAATCTCAATTGTGCATTTAACAATAGTATTTAAGAAATGCTTGACTGGTTGTTTATCATTAACTGTGCCGATTAAGTCGATAACATGTGTAACTTGTAACTAATTGAACCACTGAGTCAACTACTCACTCCCACCTGGCATTGTTGTTAATGCAAGTTCTATCGAGGCCTCCCACGGGTACTCTTGGATTGTCTTGCACTTTCACTGTAATGCCTTGGGAGCGTCGGGCGAAACTAGAAGACTTTGCTTTTATTCTTGTCTTGTGTATGTATATGTTAGAGCCCCCGATCGGGCAGACTTTATATGTAAAATTTGTTATATGTTCATTGTGGCTTGTATAATCTACATTTCGGGCAATCACCACTATTGAAATTATATTTTTGACTCTTAGTCCTATATTTATTGATTTTTGTTATCTCTACATCACTTTAGATCCGCTAATTTTGAATTGCACTACTCTGATTGCTCGTGTGTAAAATGATTGTGAATCTGAACGAGATCATACATGTATTTTTATTTAGTTAATACTCAAAAACTCAACATCGAAGTCTATGTACTCGGGTGCCGATTTTCGGGGCATTACAGACATACTGTCACGCCCCGAAATTCAAGTAGAGAGTGTACACCCTTAGTGTCACGCCCCATACCCAAAAATCGGATTCAGAAGAATCTCGATTGTCGAATCCGGTGCTGACAGCTCCGTAGTGCCCCATTCTCGACTCCCAGCGCCCAAATGCTAGGTTCCGATCTTAAGATCCTACAATAAAGATTTTCCAATGTACATTTATCTCGTAAGAGGCATAACCATAAGTTTACCCAAATTACAAAGGCAACATTATCATCATCACATATCCACTAATATAAATATTTGAATACAATGCTAAAAGGGAAATACATGCTCCAAGCTCCACGCTACTGCAACCTAACATCACCTGCATGCATCTATCGTGCATAAGCTTATAGAAAGCTTAGAGGGTGATGTAAGTGTGTGCACAAGGTGAGTGCTAAGTATTCAATACAATGTCGCAATTATACAATGTCAAAAATACTGGTAAGATCATGAATCATATGATATTAGAATAATCGGAAATACTGACCAGTCCATGAGTCATACAATATCAAAGTACACAATACAGATCAGTTATGTAAAGGAGGAGTCGTAGAAAGTCAAATATCAGATGCCGAGGGTACAATGCAATATGTAAGTCCTGCTAAGTCCATCTAGGCCATATAAGTGCAGAAACATAGTAACCTAAAATGTCATATGCCTGCGGATGTAATGCAATATGCGATGCGAATGAAATGACCAAGCTGGAGTGTGAAGTTGAGATGATAGTACGTACTATCGTAGGCTATGGGGTCCATCATAAGGGACTTCTATCCAAACTAGACCCATACCTAAATTTGGATAGTCAGACTCACTGCGGTAAACTCCTGATCTCAGGTTAGTCGTGCGCCCCAACCGAAATTCTAACCATTGCAAAAGTACACATAATAAATAGTTGCGCACCACCAACCCGAGTGGATATTGAATGAATAAATGAATGAGTGAATATGCAACTCCTATTCAATAAGTCCATATATCAGTACTGTTCATCTCTGGGATCATCACCGGGGTCTAGTACACTTTACACCAGCTTGCCACCCCATCAAGCGCACAACTGGGTAAGTGGAAGAGACCTCACTATCCGCCTGGCCAGTAGTCAGCCAATATTTACTCGGCATGTTGATAGCGGACCCATTCACGAGCTGGTTAAACTCAGCCTAGCTATGTGGCGGGTAAGGCCACACCCCCTCCCAACCAACCACGACACAGTGGGAGACGCGGCTTATTGGTATACGGTCTTCATACGCTCATATATATCCACTGGGTCTCGACGTTGGGGCGTCCTCTGGTACTAAGAGGGTTTAAGAATTTTCACGTAGGGCCATCTATGGTAGCCCGATGCTAATAACATATTTTCGGTGTCGCATTTGGCCATCCACGATATGCCTGTAGAGGCTACGACCCTGATGTCGCTAAGACGTACAGTAATCACAACACATAATGTCAGATGCATGAGTCATGCATCAATCTTGCGCATACCGTGAGCTCATGTGAGATAACCTCCGCCTATCAGGGAGTCTTATAATAACCTGCCCAATGACATATGCAATGGTCAACCACATCTCATAACAAACATGCAGATGATGCATATGAGCATGTATCATGATGCTATGCTGTCACAAACTCATAATCGGTATCAATAACCGGCATCGACAATTGACCTCAACAATGTGGACATTTAACCAACATTGCCCCCAAGGAATAACCCACATAGAGCTTAACATATAGTAGACCCATGGTCTCACGCAAGGGCTAAATATACAACACCATGGGCCTTACTCAAGAGCTTAATACACATCACAATTGGCATTTCACATGGGCCTAACATACATCATAATGGGCTCCATCGCCTGGCCCTCAAATGTATCCCAATGGGCCTCATCACATAGGCCTCATATACATCCACATTGGGCCTCAAGCACGGGCTGAATATACATCACAACATGCCTCAAATACGGGCCGCATATACATCACATTGGGCCTCAAACATGAGTCGAATGCACATCACAATGGGCCTCAAACACAGGTCGCATATATATCACATTGGGCCTCGACAATCGGCCTCGATATCTGGCCTCCACAATCAAAATCGGCCTCAACAATCGGCCTTGACAATCAGAATCGGCCCCGACAATCGGAAATCAGCCTCGATAATCGGAATCGGTAATTAGAATCGGCAATCGGCCATGACAATCGGAATCGATCGATAATCGGCCTTGATACTCGAAATCAGCACTCGGTCACGATAATCGGCCTCGATCGCTAATCGGTCAATCGACCACGATAATCAGAATCGTCAATCGGCCACGATAATCAGAATCGATCGATAATCGACCTCAATAATCCGAATCGGCAATTGGTCATGATAATCGGCCTTAATCGCAATCGGCCACGATAATCAGAATCGGCAAATGGCCACGATAATCGGAATCGATCGATAATCGGCCTCAATAATCAGAATCGACAATTGGTCATGATAATTGGCCTCGATCGCTAATCAGTCAATCAGCAACAACAATCAGAATCAGTAATCGGCAATCGGCCTCGATAATTGAAATCGGCAATCGGTAACGATAATCGGCCTCAATCGCTAATTAGTCAATTGGCCACAACAATCAGAATCGGCAATCGGCCACGACAATAGAAATCGATTGATAATCGGCCTTGATAATCAGAATCGGCAATAGGTCACGATAATCGACATCGATCGCTAATCGGTCAATCGACCACGACAATAAGAATCGGCAATCGGCCACGACAATCAGAATCGATCGATAATCGGCCTAGATAATCGGAATCGACAATCGGTCACGATAATCGGCCTCAATCGCTAATTGGTCAATCGACCATGACAATTAGAATCAGCAATCGACCACGACAATCGGAATCGATCGATAATCGGCCTCGATAAGAATGGGCCGAACAAGGCCTAAGGGAAGGTCATAACGTGGACATTAAACCATTATTGCCCATCAATGTGGCCATTTAACCAACATTGCTCCCAATGAGTGGCTTATGTAAAGCCAAATATAATAAACAGTGGGCCCATGACGTCACACAATGACCCAATACACATCACTTATAGGCCTCACTCATGGGCTGCACATACATCACAATGGGCCTTGGCACATGGGCCATAAATACATCACATTGCGCCTCATATACATCAAGTGGGCCGCATCAACGGGTTGCACCAATGGGCCTCATAAACATCAAATGGGCCGCATCAACGGGCCGCACCAATGGGCCTCATAAACATCAAATGGGTCGCATCAACGAGCCACACCAATGGGCCTCATAAACATTGAGTGGGCCGCAATACTTGGGCCGCACCAATGGGCCTCATAAACATTAAATGGGCCGCATCAACGGGCCGCACCAATGGGCCTCACAAACATCGAATGGGCCACACCATTCATCCATCGATAAAGATCATTTTAAAGCATTATCCAAACAATGAATCGGATCAAAAGATCATCTGGACCATACCACAAATAACAGCGGTGATAATGATTTCCACTGTTAAAATTTAAAGGGGCCCACCATAGCGTTTATTGTCCATCCAGTTAGTGCATAATGTCACAAAAACCTGGACTGAGAGGAAAAACAAATTTCATATTGGTCTAAAACCTCTGTGACCCGAGGGTTGCAATGGTAGACGTTCAATCCCACTATTCTGCAGTGTGGTCCAAGTGATAATGGATCTGTCTTATTTTTATTCCCAAGCCTTGAGACACACTCGCTAGCTAGATAGATGGTTAGGATGCAACATATGCATCAGATTGTGGGGCTCACCATCCAACCATCTAGACGGTGCGGCTAAGACCCAAACATCACGGTGGCACCACATGAATGGATGGACGGTAGGGATTACAACACGTGGCCATGCTTGTCACGCCAATCTGTCCAGCAGGTGGGTCCACATGAGGCCCACCACACGTGTGTGTGTATATATATATATATTATATACTATAATATAATATTATATATATATACACATATTTTAATGTATTTCATATTATATACTATAATATAATATATTATATATATACCCTCCAAATCCACCGTCCAGATACATCTGGACCGTGCAGATAACATAAATTAAAGGTGGGTCCCACGTAGGAGTGGCCCACCATAGCGTTTAATATAAAATATTATATTTATAATATAACATGTATCATGATATAATATATTATATATGTATACGTGAGTATGTGGGAGGGTGGGACTGTCAGCGTCCAGCGTACAGAGACATTGGACGGTCGACCTAGATGAAGCTCATCAATCATAGTAGGCCCCACGTGAATGGACAGTCTGGATGATTCCATGCAACACGGTGGCCCCACATTCAGTGGGCCATGCTGTGGAACAAGTTTGTGTTTTTACTTCATCTAGGTCTGTCACGTGTGTGGATACAATGCATCCATCACAGTGGATCTTACCATTTTGACAGCGTGTGGATCATCCAACAAGGTGGGCCATCACACACACCAGGTGGGCCACACACCTTACCATCATCAACACATAAAAAAAATGAAAGAGATATAGATAAAGAGAGAGGGAGAAGGAGAGTACAGTGGAGATGGGAGGGACCCTGCCACTATGGGTCCCTCTCAATACAATACATGCATCAATGGGTCCCACATCAAGTGGGCCCTAAAATTTGAAATCGACGGTGGATCATCCACCTATCGGCCTTCTCCCTTAGCTCCTTGGACTCCTATACTCCTTGCCTTCTATTTTAATGGAGGTTGATGGAGAATGAGTGGTAAGATGGGAGATGAGAAGGTGGGCCACACTTAATTTTTAGGAGAGAGAGTTTGGACGTTGGAAGCTCTCATGGGATTTGGGAATTGCTTAGAGAATGAGAGGGAGAGAGGAATAATGGATTGATATGGAATGGGTGGAATGAGTGTTGTAAGGAGAGGTATGGGTTTATTTGAAATTTTAGTAAAAGAGGGATGGATAGGGAGAGCGAGAGAAAGTTGACTTGTAGTAAAAGAGGGAGTGGTCATTTGTACTTGGGATAGGGTGAGGTGGCATTGAGGTATGGTGGTATACTTGACTTGACGGATGTTATATGTTGTAGAGATTCCCTCGGAATTCGCAACGCAACGTTTTCCTTGAGACGAACACGGGCCCATATCTCCTGGCCCGGGTATTAGATCGGTGCACGAGTCGCGGCGACGGCGCAGTCGCTAGGGTACAAGTTTCGGGTCAAGCCGACTTCGGTATGCAGGACTCGGCTTAGGATCGCGCGCAAACGTCGGATACATGTTTAGGGTTGCCGGAATTTGACCGGGAGGACCGCGGAAGCCTACGGAACAGTACGGTCTAGGATACGGGCCTTACACTTAGACCCGAGTTTTAAGTCGTAACTTGTACACAAAGTGTACAAACGTCATTCCATTATACGATTATTTAGAAGCAAAAGTAATATTCATTTTTACATTCTAATTAGGTCTATTCACAATCATTTACATAAAATGATTTAAGCATCAACATTTGTCCATTCACAACATCCATAAACATTCGATCAACATAAATTAGACATCATTCATTAGTCAATACAGCTTACCAATAAATACTTGCTACAAACCTAGAACAATTCAATTAAATAAAATCAATCAAATGCTTAAAATACTACAACTAATCATCCTAACAAATAAAATTCTAAATAAATAATTAGGAATGGTCCAAATGTGGCTAATTCCTCTTCTGATAGGTATATCTATGTCTCACACATGTCGTACACCAGTTCAACCACAACTTATTCTTGCGCCAACTCATCAACTAATTACTCATATGTATAGTTTTCCATCAATAAAAATATGAGCTGGTCAGGCTTAGTGAGAAAATATATCATGATTTATAATTATAGCAATTAAAATAATAAAAAAGTACTGAATGCAAAAATATATGCTCAATGATATTGATGTAAATGTGCATAAATGGATCAGATGGGATGATCGTTCATCTTCTTAGGTTGAAGATCGTTAACCCACATCCACCCGTTGGGTAGGCTTCGGCATAGTCCGCATACGGTAACGCTCTACCACAAAGCCCCTAATCCATCTCACGTGGTGAGCACAATTAGAACTCCAAACCCACTAAGTTGTGGGTCCCACGTGTTAGAGCATAATTTTTTTTTTAATTTTATTTTTAAGTAAAAGTAAAATAAAAAAAAAAACTCTGCTTGGATGATGCTAATATTTCAATTGCTGCCATTAGATCGTGGATTGCTGACTTAAACTAGTCATGCTAGACTTATCTAACTGGACTTGAACTCCATCAGGACCCACTATGTCATCCTTGATTTATCCATCATGTCATGTTAGGTAAAATCCAACCCATCCAAAAGGTTGGCCCCTCCAAAACTACCTTGTGCAAAAATCAGTCTCATCCACTCATTAGGTGGGTCATAGGCAATTTGTTATTTGTTAGAAATTATATATTATTTTTTATATTAATCAGAGAATTATTTTTTTTATCTTTTATATAAAAAAAAGGTTAGACAAGTGTGGATGAAATTAAAAGTTATTCAGTGTATTTTAGCCTCATTTTATTTTAATTTCAAAATTAAAATTCAAATTCAAATTCAAAAGGTTAAAATTAAATTTTAAACAGGATAGAAAAATAACAAAGAATTAAAAAGAAGAAAACTCAGGTCTTGGTATCAATTACCCGTGGAGTGTGTACTGACAGTGGGTGTTTACTAAAAAGTTATTCAACGAAGATACCTCGTTTCAACACTGAGGTCTTAGTATTAATTCCTTAGTGGGGGTGGCTAATAGTGGAGTGTGTACTGACAAGCCAACTAGCAAAAAAAATAAAGAAGAAGAAGAAGAAAAAGAAAACTCATGTGGGCCCTGATTAAAGCTTGAGATGGTGCTTGATGACTTTGTTTACTGCCTCCACTTGTCCATTGGATTGCGGGTGTCGAGGCGAGGAATACGCGTTCGAAATGCCGATCCCCCGACACATGCCTCAGAACTTATCGTTGTCGAACTGTTTGCCATTATCAGAGACGATAGTACGTGGGATTTCGAACCGGCAGATGATGTTCTTCCAAACAAAGTCAACCACCCTTTGCTCTGTGATTTTTTCGATAGGCTCGGCCTCGGCCCACTTGGTGAAGTCGTCGACTGCAACAATAGCAAACATGACCTGTCATTTTCCAATGGGCAAAGGTCCGATAATGTCGATCCCCCATTGGGCAAACGGCCACGGCCCACTCATGGGGGTCGTCTCTTCCACAGGTCACCTTGGCATTCTCGCATATCATTGACACTTATCACATCTCTAGACGTAGTTCTTCGAGTCCTCCTGATGGTCGGCCAGAAATATCCTTGATAGAGTATTTTCAGAGCCAGAGCCCGACCACCAGAATGATTTCCGTAGATGCCTTCATGAATATCCCGAATCACCTAGTCTGCTTTGTCACGCCCCAAACCTAGAGATCGGACTCACAGGAATCCCGATCGTTGAATCCGGTGCTGACAGCCTCCATAGTACCCCATTCTTAGCTCCCAGCACCCATACGCCAGATTCCGATCCTAGGATCCTACAAGGAAGATTTTCCAATGTACATTTATCTCGTAAGAAATATAACCACAAGTTTACCCAAATCACAATGGTAACATCATCATCACATATCCACTAATATAATCATTTGAATACAATGCTGAAAGGGAAATACATATATCAAAAATCAAAGCTCCAAAGGTCTGCTGCATGCTCCAAACTCAACGCTGCTACAACCTAACACCACCTGCACGCATCTATCGTGCATAAGCTTATAGAAAGCTTAGTGGGTAGTGAGAGTGTGTGCACAAGGTAAGTGTCAAGCACACAAATATAATGCCATAATCATACAATGTCAGAAATATTGGCAATCCATAAATAATGCAATATCAGAAAAATCAGAGTAAGCAGAAATGCTGACAAGATCATGAATCAAATGATATCAGAGTAAGCAGAAATATATTGGTAAGATCATGAGTGCCATCAGCCGTATTAAGGCTATGCAATGCAAGGCATGAATGCTAACAACCATATCAGTGCAAAAACATGACAACTTAAAATGTTAAATGTTGCCGATGCAATGCAATATGCAGTGCGAATGAAATGATCAAGCTGGAGTAAAGTCAGGATGATAGTACGTAGCATTGCAGGCTACGAGGTCCACCACAAGGGGCTTCTATCCAAACCAGTGAATGAGTACCTATCCCTTACGGGAATCGAACCCATGTCTTCGGCATGAAAAGACGATATCCCCATACCTAAATTTGGATAGTCAGACTCAATGTGGTAAGCTCTTGATCTCAAGTTAGTCTCACGCCTCAACCGAAATCTTGGCCACTGAGAAGGTACACCTAATAAATAATTGCGCACCACCAGCCCGAGTGGATAGTGAGTGAATGAATAAATGAGTATGCAACTCCTGCTCAATAAGTCCACATATCAGCACCGTACATCTCTAAGATCATCACCGGGGTCTAGTACACTCCAAGCTGGCTACCGCCCCAGCCGGCCGCGTAGTCCAGCGAGTGGAAAAGACCTCACTACCTACCTGCCAGTATTATACCAATGCCTACCCGGCTCATCGATAGCGAACCCATTTGGGAGCTGGTCAAACTCAGCCTATCTTATAGCCCCCTCACTTAGGCGGATAAGGCCACACCCCCTCTCAACTGACCACGACATAGTGGGAGACGAGGCCTACTGGTATTTGATACTCGGACGCTCATGTATCCACTCGGTCTAGACGTTGGGCGTCTCTTGGCTACGGAGGTTTAGAGACTTTCACCTATGGACATCCAAAGTGCGCAAATGCTTAAACCAAATATTTCTGGTGTCCCATCTAATCATCCACTACATGCCTGTGGAGGTCACAACCCTGATGTCGCTAGAGTGTATAGTAATCACAATCACGCAATGCAAGATGCATGAGTCATATAGTTCAATCATGCATCAATCCTGCGCATACCGTGTGCTCATGTGGGATAACTCTACCTATCAGGGAGTCTCATAAACCATGTGTACTATGACATATGCAATGGTCAATCACATCTCACAATAAACATGCAGATCATGCGTATGGGCATGTAACATGATGTTATGCTGTCACATACTCATAATCAGTATTAATAACCGGCATCAACAATCGACCTCGATAATGTGGACATTCAACCAACATTGCCCCCAAGGAATGGCCCACATAGAGCCTAACATACAGTGGACCCATGGCCTCACACAATGGCCTAACATACAACACCATGGGCCTCACTCAAGAGTTTAATACACATTACGATGGGCCTCTCACATGGGCCTAATATACATCACAATGGGCTCCATCACTTGGCCCTCAAATGCACCATAATGGGCCTCATTGCATAGGCCTCATATTCATCACTTTGGGCCTTAAACACAGGATGAATACACGTCACAATGGGCCTCAAATACGGGCAGCATATACATCACATTGGGCCAAATACACATCACAATGGGCCTCAACTACGAGTCGCATATACATTATATAGGTCTCGACAATCGGCCTCGACAATCGAAATCAACCTCAACAATCAGAATTGACACTTAGAATCGGTCTCGATACTCGGCCTTGATAATCAGAATCGGCTTATACAATCGGCCTCGATAAATCAAAATCGGCCTTGATACTCGGCCTCGACAATCGGAATCGGCCTCGACAAATCGAAATCGACCTTGATACTTGACCTCGACAATTGAAATCGGCCTCAACAATCGGAATCGGCTTCAATACTCGGCCTTGACAATCGGAATCGGCCTATACAATCAGTCTTAACAAATCAGAATAGGCATTGATATTCGACCTCGACAATCGGAATCAGCCTCAATACTCGGCCTCGACAGTCGACATCGATAAATTGGAATCGACCTCGATACTCGACCTTGACAATCGGAATCAGCCTCGACAAATCGAAATCGGCCTTGATACTCGACCTTCACAATCCGAATCGGCCTATACAATCGGCCTCGACAATCAGAATCGGCCTCAATACTCGGCCTCGACAATTGGAAATGGCCTCAATACTCAGCCTTGACAATCGGAATCAGCATATATAATCGGCCTCGACAATCAGAATCGACCTATACAATCGGCCTCGACAATCGGAATCGGCCTTCACAAATTGGAATCGGCCTTGATACTCAGCCTTGACAATCGGAATCGGCCTATACAATCGGCCTTGACAATTGGAATCGGCCTTGACAATCAGAATCGACCTCAATATTCGGCCTCGACAATCGGAATCGGCCTATACAATCGACCTCGACAAATCAGAATCGGCCTCGATACTCAGCCTCGACAATCGTAATCGGCCTCGATACTCGGCCTCGACAATCGAAATCGGCCTCGATAATCGTAATCGACCTATACAATCGGCCTCGACAATTGGAATCGGCCTTAGTACTCGACCTCGACAAATCGGAATCGACCTCGATACTCGGCCTTGACAATCAAAATCAGCCTATATAATCGGCCTTAATACTCGGTCTTGACAATCGGAATCGGCCTCGACAATCAGAATCGGCTTAAAAAAAGGGCCTAAGAGAAGATCACAATGTGGACATTTAACCATCATTGCCCATTGACGTGGACATTCAACCAACATCGCTCCCAAGCAGTGGCCCATGTAGAGCCAAACATAAAGTGGGCCCATGGCTCACATAAAGGCCTATTATACATCGCAACGGGCCTAATATAAGGGCTACATACACATCACTATGGCCGCAGCACATGGGCCTAACACTAATCATGGTGGGTTGCATCACATGGACCTCGAACACATCACAATGGGCCTCACTCATGGGCTTCATATACACAACAGGTGGGCCCTGCACAAGGGCCTCGAATACATCACATGGGCCTCATCACACAGGCCTTAAATACATTACATTGTGCCTCGTATCTCATGGGCTTAATACACATTACAACGGACTGCACCACATGGGCCTGACACAACACAATGGGCCTTGAATACACAACAAGTGGGCCCTGCACCTAAGCCATTAATACATCTCAATGGGCCACGACTCATGGGCCTAGTACATCACAATGGGCCACAACCCATGGGCCTCAAATACAACAAGTGGGCCGCATCCATGGGCGGCACCAATGGCCTCATATACAACAAGTGGGCCACATCAATGGGCTGCACAAATGGACAGTGTGGATGCAAAACAGGTGGATGGTGTGGAATATAATACATACATCAAAGGTGGGGTCCACGTACATGTGGCCCACCAACACATGTTCACACCCCAAGTATAGGGTTATGATGTAGTAATAAACTCGGTAAGACCGAGGTCGAATCCACAGGGACTGAACCTTGTACGTAATTTGAAAGTAACTTGAACTATAACTAGAAAAAGATGAAATCTAAACTTGGAATAATTGAGGAAATAATTGTGATTAAAGTGAGTAAAACTAATGAAATTAAAGGTAGGAAAGTAGGGTGCCAAGGATCCACTTGTAGAGAGCAGGGAAATCTATGCTTGATTCATAAGTGCAACTGGATTCAGAGTCCCATCTTCATCCAGTTGGAAGATATTCCATTAAAATCCAAATCGAAACTTCTTTTGATCCAGTTTTCAAGAGAAGATAGGTATGAGAATTAGAATTGATTCCATCACAAAACCATGCCCATGAGACAAAGCAAACAATAGAATTTAACCAATCCACATCCAATCTAAGGGATGTATGAATATTAGGAAGGATTCCGTCATATAACCATGCCCAAGAGATGATGGTGAACAACAGGGTTCCCAAATTCACAAACCCTATAATTCTAAGAACATGCTCAAAGCTATCGTAGATCCATTGTAATTTAAGTCACAACAAACTATTAAAAACTGAAAGCGTTCCTTAATATCAAACTATAATTAGAAGAAAGTTCAACTAAAGTATGAATCAAAACATAGAAAACCATCCATTATGCTACAAGCTTCACCTCTTAGCCCTAGCTAAGAGGTTTAGCCAGACATGATCAAGCTAAAGGCTCTTAAAACATTAAAGTAAAGAATATAAATAAGGCTAAACAGGGAAAGGAAGAAAAACTCAAGCCGGCCACACCTCTTCCTCTCTTGTTCCTTGCTTCCCACATCCAAGAATTGCCTCCACGACTGCCCACGGTCTGATGGATATCCTCTCCATGCCCTCTCTCTACCTTTTATAAGCTGGGATGGAAGTTAATTCCGTCACCGACCTTGTTTACGCAGCAACAGTGCTTGTGTGTGAGAAAAACGCAAACATGTCACGTTTGGAAGCGTTTTGGTGTGGAATATCATCACGAAACTCGATTCAACTCCATGATGAGGGTCGTGGGAACCTTCTTGACCTTTTGGATGGTCCAGATCATTGAAACGATCGTGTGTTGAGATGTTTAGTGGGCCCTATAGTGATGTTTTCGGCACAATCCACCCCGTTCATTGGATTCCTGGCGAAATTTCAGTTGGAAAGGAGTGATTTTATCGAGTTTTGGTGCGGTCCGCTGTATCAAATCAACTCACCATCCATTCTGCATTTTCTAGTGATCCATGTGTATACGTGCACATTTGGCCAAAAGGCCACTATGGCGAGGGTCACGCCCCCCCTCTGAAGTGAATGGACGATCCAGATTATTGATTTGGATGAGTAGGCCCCACTACTAAAAAATGGTCGGACAACGTCTGCCCGCTAACAGACGTTGTGCTTTTGGAAGAAGATGTCGGTCAGCCCTACGCTGACTGACCTTGAGTGTTGTGGTGTATTGCCGGTGCTCATGCGCACTGCGTACGCACGATGAGATGTGAGGTCCACTGCGATATGTATCTGAAATCCACTCCATCTATTCGTTTTGTCACCCCTTTTTAAGGGTTGAGACCAAAATCGAAGCATATCTAGATATCAGGTGGGCCCCAGATCAGTGAATTGTGGGCTGATCTGTCCATTAGGCCACTTTCACAAGGATCCAATTGCTGAAATTTGACATGTATGGTTACTTTATGGTCCTCAGGCCATATATAAAGTTTCGAGCTGAACGGATGGTGGAAACCCTGTGATCTTACATTCTAAACGATTTTCAGGCCGCTTCATCATTGATCATGTGATTTTGTCAGATCTTTGGCGTGTAAATTCTTCGATCTCCGTCTCCTGGGGCCCGTCCCTTGCCATGGTGATTTCTGAGCATTAAATCTAGGCTTTTAGCACTCTTTTAAGTCCAAGCTCCTAAATTTACCTTGCAACCAAAAACATGATTAAAATAGGATGCTAAGCATTATCATGTTAGTAAAACCATGTGATAACTGGGGTCTAATATGAAATATTTGATCCTCAACAACATACATCAAGGTAACCCCACATTCATCAGGGCTCACCGTCCCATGCTAATGAACGGTGAGGATATACAACACATCAAGGTGGGTTTCCACCGTCCAGACTGCGGACGGTGGAGATATAAAATATATACATCACATGTGGTCCACGTGCACAACAGATATACCAAGGTGAGACCCACACGGATGGACAGTTTGGGTACAACACATGCCTCATGTTCAGACCCATAGAACTTGGGACGTCAATACAGCAGCCATATAGCTGGTATACGAGTACACCAGCCAATCCTCTTCACAGGTGGGTCCCACGTGGGGCCCACCATAACGTTTATTTTTCATCTAATCTGTCCATACGGTCACAAGGACCTAGATCAAGAGGAAAAATAAATTTCATATGGATTCAAAACTTCTGTAACCCAAAAAAGGGGTTTCAATGGTGGACGTTCAATCTCCTACTATTTTCTGTATAGTGTGGACCACCTGAATTTCTTGTACGGCTGATTTTTGGGGAATCCTGCTTCCCAAAGGGGACTCATCAAATGCACGGTGTGGATGGTTAACATACATCATGGTGGGGCCTGTAGTGGGGTCCACAGTCCCTACCTGTTAGAAGCAGTAGGATGCTGCTTGCTGCAGCGTCCTCTGGACGCTGGCAGCAGTAACGTCACCCCCTTCTCTTTTTTTTCTTGAGGAATTTCATAGGTGGGTCCCACATCGAGACAATCCAGCCCGTCTGCTGGGTTCTTCTGCTCATGACGGGTCTAATAAGCCCAATATTCAACATATTTTGACGTATAGAAACATCGCAGTGGGCCCTAACAGATTTAACCATAAATATTATTGTTTTCTACAACATGGCCCGCCAGAGATTTGGATTGGCTTCATTTTTTAGCTCAACACCTAAAATGAGCTGGGAATTAGATGGATGGTGTGGATTAGATACATATATATCAAGGTGGGGTCCATGTCCAGTGGACTGGACAGCCTGGGTAAAACACTCACGTCAAGGTGGCGTCCTAGACCTCGTGAATAAATCATGGTGGGTCCTAGTCCATACGAGGAGGCGTGGATATAACACGCATACATCAGGTGGGTCCCATTGTCCTTTGCTGGATAGTGTGGACGCCAAACATCATCAGGCTAGGCCCCACATAGACCGAACGGCCTGGAATTTTGGTATGTGTGGGTCCCACGGATGGTGTGTATAAAACACATACATCACAGCAGGCCACAAGGCATGCTGATCCAATACAGTAACTATATAGCTGGTTGAGGTATACCAGCCAATCCACTCTCAGGCAAGCTTCGGATAGGGCTGATATTTATATTTTCTCTTCATCTAGGCCTGTCCAGACGGACGGGGAGCAATCCCATCTGTTGGACAGTCCAGCAAGGTGGGCCCAATGCATGGATGGCATGGATATGATACATACTTCATGATAAGGTCCATTCAGGTGGACCACACAACTTCATCATCACCACAAGAAAAATGAAAGAGAGAGAGAGAGAGAGAGATGAGATGGAGGGACCCCACCATTATGGGCCCCTCAAGATTACAACACACACACCAAAATAGGTCCCATCATAAGTGGGCCCTCTAACCATCAAAATCACACAAATCAAACAAAAGAAACACCCACCTTTGATCTTCTCCTCCTCCTTCCGCTAAAGCATCCTAGAGCTCCAAAGGACAAACTTCAACGATTGAGATTGGTTTTAGAGGGTGGGGGATGGGAGATAGGAAGTGGGCCACACAAAGTTCTCTCATAGAGCTTGCTTGGACGTGGGTTGTTTGGGAGGAAATGGGAGAGAGATGAGAGAGAGGCATAAGAGAGAGGGATCAGTGAGTGATGGGGTGTAATGGGTGGGTGAGTGATGGATGTGTACTTGTGTAAGAGAGAGTGTTGACTTTTGGGGAAGGTGATTGTACTTGGGGATAGGATGGAGTGATGGGTTATACTTTAATTGATTGATGTGACGTGTCGTAAAGATTCTTTCAGAATTGCAATAAGTGGTGTTTTCTTCAAACTGAATGCGGGCCCATATCTCCTAGCCCAGGTATCGCCTCACCATGCGAGACACGGCGCCAGAACCGCGGCAACAGCGCGGTCGTATTGGTACAAGTCTCGGGTCGAGTCGACTCAGATATGCAAGACTCGGCTTAGGCTCGCACGCAAATGTCAGTTATAGGTCGCAGGTTGCCGGAATTCAACTAGGAGGATCGTAGGAGTATACAAAACGGTACGAACTAGGATATAGGTCTTACATGCTTCATCGGGTCGGAGACACCTGAGATAGGGCTGTGAATGCCCTTTTTTGTACAAAATCTCATCCAAGACTATGTACCGCGCAACTTGATGAGGGTCGAATATTGCATATTAGACCCTGACTATTACCTGATTTTACGTACATGATAATGCTTAGTGCCATATTTTAATTGTGTTTTTATTACAGGATGAAATCAGGAGCGTGTATTGAAAAATGATGTTAAAAGCATGAATTTGACTCTCCGGAATTACCAGAGCATGGGATGAACCTAAGAGGACCAATATTGAAGAATTTACATGCCTGGGACCCGAGGAAATCAGGCCGTTCACGTTTAAAGAGGCCCGAAACTGGTCCAGAATGAAAGATCACATGGTTCCCTCTATCCAATTGGCTCGAAACTTTATACATGGGATTAGGGACATAAATTAACCGTACATTTCAAATTTCATCCCTCGGATCACTAGGGAAGTGGTCCAACGACTAGATCAGCCCCTTAATTCATTAAGTGGGGCCCGCTGGATATCTGGATATACATCAATTTTAGTCCTGATGGTTGAAATAATATGAGAAAAAAGATGGACGGTGTAAATTTAGTACAAACATCACAGTAGGCCCACATGTACAACGTGTGTACATGGTGTACACATGTGGTGAGAAGCACCAAATGCTGCTGACCACCTTCCAAAGTCTCTGACCGAAGAAAAAAAAGAAAGTTTCTCGTTTTGGAAACGCGTCACGGCCGCTGGTCCGTTTTTGCGGTTGCTAGTGGGCCCCACACGTGTCCCTTCTGGCCGATCCAATCCGTCCATCTTGTAGATGGCTTCGAGGACTTCAAAACCATGTTTCTATTTTACGCCCATGCGTGCACACGTGTGCGATACAGAGGCCACAAACGGACTGTCCTGCAATGTCCAAATCTGATCTTTTTGTGTTTTCTTCTCTGGGACGCATCAATGGATGTTCAAAACTACCTATTCTTGACTGAAATTTCGTCCTGAATTCAATGGACGGGGTGGATTTCCCAGAAAACACTTCCATGGGGCCCACCGATCACGACAGCGAAAGGGTGCGAAAGGTATCGCACAATTTGGAAATCCGGTTTTTCAGGCAGCTGTGGGCCACCATCTTTGATCATATGGCAGATCTGAACCGTCTATCATGTAGAGGACCCAAGAAAGTCCTAAGGGACGGTGTTTGTTGGAATTTGAACGAGGAAAGTATGGTGTTTTGAGGTCCTGAACTTGGCTGCGAAAAAGAATTTTCTGCGCGTGCGACAGCTTCCCAGATCCGAATTTCACCACTCCAGCCACTCCATCAGCTATAAAAAGAGTTGCAAAACATGAGGAAGGGTATTCAGAGGTTGGAAAAAGTGGAGAATTCCAGATCTAGAGCAAAGGAGAGAAGAAAGAGAAGAAAGAAGAAAGAGAAATTGGTTTGATGTTTTTTTATGAATTTTTATTTATCCATATGTTTAATGGATTTTATGGGTAACTAATCTCTCATAGGGCTGAGATGAAACCCCTAATTTGAATACTCTTGTTCTATGTTGATTCTACTTTAATTAGATTGGTTTGTTTCTTTCCCTAGTGTGCTTGATTGCTTTAAATTCTATACTTCTCCATCTATGAACTTGATCAGAGTCTATGGATGGATGTGGTCTGGATGCTTATTCTAGGTGCTTGTATCTGATCATGAATGTTCTGTAGAGGAAGAAACAGGGGTGTTTTTGAATCGCATATATCCATATGCCCGATTTGGACATGGGATATGTTATTCATGGCATTGCTTGAAGGAATTAGACAATCTGTATGCCCGATTAAGGACACAGATTGTGCTTTCTCTAGATAAGTTAGATCAATCTATATTAAAGTGAATTAACAGACAAACAAGGGTTAGGATAATTAGGGGTGGATTCGAAAGTCCTAGTGCTCTTTCTCTTATTGAATTTTCTTCCTTACTCTCAATAGTTAGTTTCCATAAAATTGTGTTAGCAATTCGCTCCATTATTTGCTGAATTAGTTAAGGAGGATCACAGATTTGATTTGTGACGACCAGTCCTCGTGGGATTCGACCTCGATCTTACCGAGTTATTACTGCATCACAACCCTATACTTGGGGAGTGAACAAGTTTTTGGCGCCGATTCTTGATCAAGTTTCGATCCAAATTGAATTTAAGATTCTCTCTTATCATAATTCATAGCTTAGGATTTTACTAACTTAGAATTTTTTTTTATTTTAGAACTAACCTATTTCCTGTTTTGTAGGGTCCTGAAATAAACTTCTAAATTGGTAATCCCTTCTAAGTTTCTTACTTTTTCTAATTTCTATTTTTAGAATTAGGATTTTATTTTTTTTAGAAATTTTTAGTTTCTAATTTTAGATTTAGATTCTTCTTTTAAGTAACTTTCTATTTTCTAGTTTTAGAAAATTTTTCCCTTTTTAAAACTAACTTAGCTTTTTATTTTTAGTAACTTTCCAATTCTAGGATTTCCTTCCTTTTTAGAAATTGACTTTTTGTTCTTTAGAAAATTTCTAATTTTAGATTTTCTATTTTAGAAACTAACTTGTTTTGTTTTCTTTTACAGGATTCTAACATAGATCTCCAATTGGTAACATCTTTCTAAATTCTCCAGGTCCTCTCTACTTTCTATTTTGAGATTTAAGTTTTCAATTTTTAGGAATTTTCTACTTTCTAACTTTGGATTTGGTAACTTTCTATTTTCTAGTTTTAGAAACTTTCTTTTTTAGAAATTAACCGTTGCTTAGGATTTTTCTATCATTATTTTAGGAAACTTGATTTGTTTTTGTTTTTATTTACAGGAATTGAGGAAGGAAGCTACTAAGTGAAGGAGGAGCTTCTTAAATCTTATCAATCATCTCCTTTTCTGGTTCTTTCTTTCCATTCTTATTCACATAGTTTTAACTTGTTTTAAGTTTTCTTTCTCTTAGGTTGTTACTTAGTTTATGCTAGGACGTAGATCTCTAGATAAAGAACTAGCACCTTTTGATCCTGAAATAGAAAGAACATTCCATAGAAGATTGAAAGACATCCCAGTTGAAATGGCGAGAGAGAATGGAACTAAAACTCTTAGAGATTATTCACTCTGTCCAATTAAATGCGCCTTCATGCATAGTGTTGCCCACCACCACTAAAAGACACTTTGAACTCAAGACTGGGTCATACGATTCTTTGCCTTCTTTTATGGGTTGGACAAGGAGGACCCATATCATCATGTGAAAGAATTCCTGACATTTGCTCCACCTTTAAATTCCAAAACTTCTCGACGATTCGATCCGCCTACGCTTTGTTTCCTTTTTCTTTGAAGGATAAGGCGAAAGCATGGTTGAATTCTCTAGAAGTTGGGTCTATCACTACATGGGACCAATTGTCTAGAAAGTTCTTAAATAAGTTCTTCCCTGTTCACAAAACTAATGCTCTCCGTAGAGAAATCACTAATTTCACACAAAAAGAGGGAGAGCACTTTCATGAATGTTGGGAAAGATGGAAGGACTTACTTCTTAAATGTCCACACCACGGTTTTGAGAAGTGGCAACAAGTGCAATACTTTTATGACGGTTTGACACCCCCTGAACCGTCGCATGGTTGATGCCACCAGTGGAGGGTCCTTCATGACCAAAAGCGATACCGAAGCATGGAAATTCTTTGAAACCTTGTGTGAAATTCCCAGCAATGGGACTATTCAGATAGAGGTGAAAGAAATTCCCAACCACAAAAGAGAGGTGGCATATATGAGATAGGAGTCACACCAGATCTCCATGCCAAGATTGATGGCCTGACAAAGAAGGTTGATGCTCTGATGTTACATAATGGACCTCCACAAACAACTCAAGCCGAGGCTTGTGCCATATGTTGTAGTTCTACCCATCCTACGCAATCTTGCCCATCTGTACAAGATTTCCAGAATTCCTCTCTGAACAAGTTCATGCTTTGAACACCTTTCGAAACACAGGAATGATCCTTACTCAAACACGTACAACCCCGGTTGGGCTAGGCATCCAAATTTTCTTGGGCAAAGGGCCACAACAAGGAGGACCATCCGGAAATCCTCCCATGCAACCTTACCCTCAAGTGGCAATCAACAACTCCAACAGCTTTCATGATATCAACAAGTCCCTTCACAATCACGGAAACCATCTCTTGAGGATACACTCCATCTTTTTATGCGAGTTCTCTCCAATTCCAAAAGACACCCAACAAACCTTACTAGCCAACCAAAGAAAGCTTACATGCAAATGCGCAATCCATTGCCAAGCTGGAAGTACAAATGGGTCAACTAGCTGCCACATTGAGTGAGAGAGAGAAAGGCAAGTTCCCTAGCCAACCTGTGACTAATCCAAAGGGACAGTATGAGATTGGCTCTAATTCTAACCACGGTCAATACCATGAGCAAGCCAAATCAATCACTACCCTTAGGTCAGGCAAACAGATTGACAACAAAATAGAGATACCTAGGGATGAATCAAATCAAGGTGAAGCAGAGAGACACACCAATGCATCCAAAGTCCAAAAGCTCTCTGACTCTACAAGAGCTACTGATGTGCCACCCTATGTGCCCAAAGCACCTTTTCCTCAACGTCTGGCACCAATGAAGAAAAGAAACAATTTTGATGAAATCCTGGAAGTGTTTAAAAAAGTGCAAGTCAACATTCCGTTACTTGATGCCATCAAGCAAGTCCCTCCTTACGCTAAGTTTCTTAAAGATTTATGTACTCAAAAGCGTAAGCAGAATGTTCATAAGAAAGTCTTCCTGGCAGAGCAGATCAGCTCCATGATTCAACATAACACTCCTCCTAAATTTAGGGATCCAGGAGCTCCCACCATTTCTTGCGGCATAGGAGATCATAAGATTGGGAAGGCATTACTCGATTTAGGGGCGAGTGTTAATTTGTTACCTTATTCGGTTTATGAGCAGCTAGGACTTGGTGAGTTGAAACCGACTAAGGTAACATTACAACTGGCTGATAGATCTGTCAAGGTTCCCCGGGGTGTTATTGAAGATGTGCTAATCCAGGTTGACAAATTTTATTTCCCAGTGGATTTCATAGTTATAGATACTCAGCTGCTTCGTAATCCTCATAGTCAGATCCCAGTCATTTTGGGTCGTCCATTTTTGGCCACATCTAATGCTATTATAAATTGCAGGAATGGAGTTATGAAGTTGTCATTTGGTAACATGAATATTAAACTTAATGTTTTTAATGCAGGACAACAACCCGCGGAGTTGGACGACATATTTGAAGTGGACATGATCGAGAGTCTAGTGCAGGACTCCTTCCGTAAATCTTTTGAAGATCCACTTGAGACCTGCTTAGCACAACATGGCACGGATTTTGACATAGATAGTCCCATCCACGAAGTCAATGCACTGCTCGACTCTACTCCGATATTGGAGACTGAAAAATGGAGAGCGAAAGTGGAACCTCTTCATCCCTCTGAGACTCTTCCTGACAGCACAGTTTCTAACTCTAAGAAGGCAAAAGAGAACAGGTTGCTTAATATTCTTCGAACATATAAGACAGCAATTGAACGGAAGATAGCAGAAATACAAGGAGTGTGCCCCACTGTATGTAAGGATCATGCTATGGAAATGTCACGTAAAATACAAAGGAAGCATGATCTTAACATGGAAGAAGTTGTTCGAGCAGAAGTCCTTAAATTATTTGATGATAGTGTCCATTACCTCATTTCAGATAGCACAGTTTATGGGAACTCGCATCACTTGTCTGGGATTGGTTAACCACGTGTTGAGGTAAGTTCTTTGGCGGACCCTAGTCTTAAAGATTAATGAATTCATGGTCCGTTCTTGTCTGGCTGAAGACGTTAAATTTAGCGCTCCTGGGAGGCAACCCAGCATTTCATTTGATTTCTTTTTCCTTGTTAGTTAGTTCAATGTTTGTGGGTAACATTACTGCAAACCCTCACGAGACTACAACTCGTCCACTAGGGGTAACCTAGGGGTTTAAAGGCTTGTTGCATATGCTAAATGCAATCGAGAGCACCTGCGAAAGTGGTATAGGTAGGATCTTTCATTTTACTGATTTCTCTCTTGTTCTGACTCGCTTTTACGCTGCTATTTTTGAGAGCTTCTTGATTCTCCATCCAGGTACTATCCTTCCCTCACTCCCCTTTTCTTTTCGTTGTCTCATGTGCATTGCATGTTTATTTCTTTTACATTGAGGACAATGTAGATTTTAGGTTGGGGGTGGGAAATTAGGTTACCTAAATCAGTATTTTCTTGGTCTTGAGCAAAAATTGTGAAAATTTTTAAAATTTTTCTGGACTTTCTGTTGACTTTAAAGTGATTTTGAAGGATAGTTGTAATTTTGAAATTACAAGATACAGAATGTGAGAAATTATGACTCTTGGATTCGGTTGATGAGCAAATTTCACACTGAAGTTTGAATGGTTAATCCATGATTAGAAGTTGTAAACATTGATTGAGCCATGATTTCACATATCAGATCTCGTTTACACATTAAGTTTTCAGTTCGATATTAATTGATAACATGGTAATAAGCATGAAAGGAACCAGCCTGAAAAACAAAATTTTTAACATCAGTCTATAAAGAAGAATTGAAAGAATAAGTCACATAATCGTCATCATAGGTTTGCTCCCTATAGATGAATATTCGATTCCTTATAGTTGACATGAGAAAAGATTTAGGTGACAAGTTTTCACCACAGGTTTGCTCCCTATAGGTGCGGATTTGATTCTCCTATTCATAAAGAAAATAAAAAAAATGGTAGAATGAAAGGTTAATCTGTAAGGCAAGTGTGGTTCTAGTTTTGGGTGACATGAGCTCCGTTGTTAATTACCATTGATATCATGAAATTGACAATTGAATCTCTTAATGGTTGAAAGCTGAGATGACATTATACACTCATGGAACTCAATGTTTAAAATTGTTCTAATTAATGGATTAATTTTTTTTAAACTTGATTATGTAGTTTACTGTAAGCTTGATTTCAGGAGAAAAATCTTCTCACCATTCATGAATCGTGGAATTTTCACATCTCAATTATCTGTTCACCCGTCACTTGAGTTCTAGGAATTGTCTTTTATTTCTGCAATTATTTTTCGCATGTTTTGCTCGGGACTAGCAAAATGCTGGTTGGGGGTTGTGATGAGGGTCGAATATTGCATATTAGACCCTGACTATTACCTGATTTTACGTACATGATAATGCTTAGTGCCATATTTTAATTGTGTTTTTATTACAGGATGAAATCAGGAGCGTGTATTGAAAAATGATGTTAAAAGCATGAATTTGACTCTCCGGAATTACCAGAGCATGGGATGAACCTAAGAGGACCAATATTGAAGAATTTACATGCCTGGGACCCGAGGAAATCAGGCCGTTCACGTTTAAAGAGGCCCGAAACTGGTCCAGAATGAAAGATCACATGGTTCCCTCTATCCAATTGGCTCGAAACTTTATACATGGGATTAGGGACATAAATTAACCGTACATTTCAAATTTCATCCCTCGGATCACTAGGGAAGTGGTCCAACGACTAGATCAGCCCCTTAATTCATTAAGTGGGGCCCGCTGGATATCTGGATATACATCAATTTTAGTCCTGATGGTTGAAATAATATGAGAAAAAAGATGGACGGTGTAAATTTAGTACAAACATCACAGTAGGCCCACATGTACAACGTGTGTACATGGTGTACACATGTGGTGAGAAGCACCAAATGCTGCTGACCACCTTCCAAAGTCTCTGACCGAAGAAAAAAAAGAAAGTTTCTCGTTTTGGAAACGCGTCACGGCCGCTGGTCCGTTTTTGCGGTTGCTAGTGGGCCCCACACGTGTCCCTTCTGGCCGATCCAATCCGTCCATCTTGTAGATGGCTTCGAGGACTTCAAAACCATGTTTCTATTTTACGCCCATGCGTGCACACGTGTGCGATACAGAGGCCACAAACGGACTGTCCTGCAATGTCCAAATCTGATCTTTTTGTGTTTTCTTCTCTGGGACGCATCAATGGATGTTCAAAACTACCTATTCTTGACTGAAATTTCGTCCTGAATTCAATGGACGGGGTGGATTTCCCAGAAAACACTTCCATGGGGCCCACCGATCACGACAACGAAAGGGTGCGAAAGGTATCGCACAATTTGGAAATCCGGTTTTTCAGGCAGCTGTGGGCCACCATCTTTGATCATATGGCAGATCTGAACCGTCTATCATGTAGAGGACCCAAGAAAGTCCTAAGGGACGGTGTTTGTTGGAATTTGAACGAGGAAAGTATGGTGTTTTGAGGTCCTGAACTTGTTGCGAAAAGAATTTTCTTTAAGCGTGCGACAGCTTCCCAAATCCGAATTTCACCACTCCAGCCACTCCATCAGCTATAAAAAGAGTTGCAAAACATGAGGAAAGGCATTCAGAGGTTGGAAAAAGTGGAGAATTCCAGATCTAGAGCAAAGGAGAGAAGAAAGAGAAGAAAGAAGAAAGAGAAATTGGTTTGATGTTTTTTTATGAATTTTTATTTATCCATATGTTTAATGGATTTTATGGGTAACTAATCTCTCAGCTAGGGCTGAGATGAAACCCCTAATTTGAATACTCTTGTTCTATGTTGATTCTACTTTAATTAGATTGGTTTGTTTCTTTCCCTAGTGTGCTTGATTGCTTTAAATTCTATACTTCTCCATCTATGAACTTGATCAGAGTCTATGGATGGATGTGGTCTGGATGCTTATTCTAGGTGCTTGTATCTGATCATGAACAGGTTCCTGTAGAGGAAGAAACAGGGTGTTTTACTGAACTGCATATTCCATATGCCCGATTTGGACATGGGATATGTTATTCATGGCATTGCTTGAAGGAATTAGACAATCTGTATGCCCGATTAAGGACACAGATTGTGCTTTCTCTAGATAAGTTAGATCAATCTATATTAAAGTGAATTAACAGACAAACAAGGGTTAGGATAATTAGGGGTGGATTCGAAAGTCCTAGTGCTCTTTCTCTTATTGAATTTTCTTCCTTACTCTCAATAGTTAGTTTCCATAAAATTGTGTTAGCAATTCGCTCCATTATTTGCTGAATTAGTTAAGGAGGATCACAGATTTGATTTGTGACGACCAGTCCTCGTGGGATTCGACCTCGATCTTACTGAGTTATTACTGCATCACAACCCTATACTTGGGGAGTGAACACAACTCTGACCCTCAGACGCCTTACCTCCAACTTGTCCAAGGGGACCTCACCAGATGTGAGGTAATTGTAAATCGTGTCCATCCAGCTCAGTGTGACATTCACTGGGTTGACCGCTTCCTGCTCCGTTCAGTCAATGCTTGGATGCTCTATGAACTCTACAGGGACGACCCGAGGAATCTTTCCCTCCATGGCCGAGGCTAGCCTTGTAAGGGCGTCGGCCCTAGAATTCTTTAATCTCGGTATTTGATTGATAGTGCAGCTTCAAAACTTTTCTATCAATTTCCTGACCTCGACCAA
Organism: Magnolia changhungtana; assembly: GCA_030180095.1. Taxonomy (NCBI): domain Eukaryota; kingdom Viridiplantae; phylum Streptophyta; class Magnoliopsida; order Magnoliales; family Magnoliaceae; genus Magnolia; species Magnolia changhungtana. The sequence goes on along the minus strand of JASAUF010000391.1, from coordinate 5,886,171 downwards.
ATAAGCTACCGTCCTGGTCTCTTTGGCCTCATATTCGGTGGAGATGTGATTCACCACTAACTGAGAGTCACATTGCACCTTGAGGGACTGGATCCCTAGACTAGCTACTAGTCTGAGTCCCACCAACAGGGCTTCGTATTCCGCTTTGTTGTTAGAGGCCTTGAAGCCTAACCTGATCCCATACTGGATAGGTGTAAAGTCAAGCGTGACTAGAACTATTCCTACTCCAGCACGCTTGGTGTTGGACGAACCATCCACAAAGAGGGTCCACTTCGGTTCTGAGTCATATCTTGATTAGTTGGAGGAGTGGGCGAAGAAGTTGCTTCTACTTTGGCACTCATCCCCTCTACATTTGGGGCAGTGAACTCTGCAATGAAATCAGCCACTACTTGACTCTTAATCGCGGTCCTCAGTCGGAACTAAATATCGAACTCCCCAAGTTCGATCACTCACTTGGTTAGCCAACCTGACACCTCAGGCCTCTGGAGCACTTGCCTGAGGGAAGAGTCGGTTAAGACAATGATGGAGTGGGCCTGGAAGTATGGACGTAACCTCTGAGCCGAAACAACCAGGTAGAGTGCTAACTTCTCCAGAGGAGGGTACCTCGTCTCGACAGGTATCATTGCTTTACTCACATAATACACATGGTGCTGATTACCCCCCACCTCCCTGATTAGCGCAGAGCTGACGGCTGAGGCAGAGACTGCAAGATAGAGGAACAAGGGCTCGCATTCTTCAGGCTTGGATAGTAGGGGCGGTAAGCCCAAATACTGCTTCAATTGCTGGAAGGCCTGCTCATATTTCGATGTCCACTCAGCCTTTTTATAACCCTTCAATTGCTGAAAGAAGGGGATGCATTTATCAGTGGCTCTGGATATAAACCGCCTGAGTGTTACTACTCGTCCGGTGAGAAATTGTATCTATTTTGTAGTCTGAGGCAAGCTCATATCGAGGAGTGCCTTAATCTTGTCCGGATTTGCTTCAATGCCTCGATGATTAACCTGAAACCTGAGGAATTTGCCGGAGCAGACTCCAAATGTACACTTCGTGGGATTCAGTTTCATACGGTATTCTCGGAGTATAGAGGTCTCTCCGAGATTTGCTAGATGATTGGACGCCTTGATGCTCTTGACGAGCATGTCATCAACATGAACCTCCATGGTGCATCCTATCTGCTTGGCGAACATCTGATTAACCAATCTCTGATACATAGCCCCAACATTTTTCACGTCGAACGGCATAACCCGGTAACAGTAGAATCCCTTGTCAGTAACGAAGGTAGTCTTTTGCTTATTTAGGGGATACATCGCAATCTGGTTGTACCCAGAGTAAGCGTTCAGGAAGGAGAGCAGTTCGTGCTCAGCTGTACTGTCTACCAGCTGGTCGATCCGAGGCAAGGGAAAACTATCCTTAAGACAGGCCTTGTTCAGGTCCGAATAATCCACACAGACCCGCCACTTTCCGTTTGCTTTCTTAACGAGCACCACATTCGTGATCCAATCTGAATAGTGCACTTCCTCGATGAACCCAACGCTGAGGAGTTTGGAGACCTCATCGGCTATGGCTGTATATCATTTGGCGTCGAACAGTCTTCTCTTCTGTTTCACTGGTCTGTGATCTGGATCCACATTTAACCTGTGAACCATGACATCGAAAGAGATTCCCGGCATATCCTCATGTAACCATGTGAAGACGTCTCTGTGTTACCGTAAGAAGGCCAACATCTCAGACCATTGCTCCAAATTCAAGGACATTCCGAGTTGAACGGTTTTGTTCGGATTTGCTTCGTCGAGCGGTACGGCCTCCAAGTCTTCCACAGATGAATCCTCTATAGGTTCCCTGAGATCGAAGACATTGATGGTGAGGGCCTACTTCACCGACCCTTTCCTCATTACCATTGCATAACATTTCCGAGCATCACGCTGATCACCTCGAAGGTAACCTATTCCGCCCTCGGTGAGAAACTTTATCATTAGATGGTATGTGGACACGACCGCTCTCATTGCATCGAGGGAGGGCCTGTCCAAGATGATGTTGTGCACTGATGACACGTTAACGACAAGGAAGTCCACCAAAAGGGTGACTTGATGTCATCCTTCTCCCATGGTTACAGGGAGGGAGATGGCTCCTTCAGAGATTACCCTTTCCCTAACAAAGTCGTTCAGAGGGGTCTTTACAGGTCTGAGGCGTGACCTTGGAATCCCCATTCTTTCGAAGGCTTCCGAGTAGATGACATTAGCTGAGCTCCCTGTGTCGACCAGGATGCGGTACACCTTGTGGTTGGCTATAGTCATTGTCACCACTAAGGCATCATCGTGCGGATGTTGAATTCCGTGCATTGTCTTCTGTAAAGGTCAAGCTGCGGGGGCTGACTCGGAGCTCTTTCCTCGGCCTCTGGGTCATGTGGACGAAGTGCTCTGGATCAAACTCCCGCGAGTAGGCCTTATGGTCCCTGTTTGAATCTCCTCCACCAGACGAACCACCAAAGATGGTACGGATTTCGACTGGTTCTTCTGCGGCTATGCTCAGCTACTCTTCCCTCCGAGCTGTTTTCTCCTCCTTGGTGTATCGACGCAGATGACCCTTACGGATCAGGGTCTCGTTCTCATCTTTGAGATCCACGCAGTTACTTGTTTTGTGGTCGTGGTCTCGATGGAACCGATAATACTTGCACTTGTCCCGGTGTTCCGGGTCGGCCTTCATACAAATGGGCCAACTTAAAAGTTTTTGACCCCCGATGTCCAGCAATATTTGCTCTGTAGATGTGTTAAGTGGAGTATAGGAACAAAACTTGCCCTCTGGCTTCCTGCTTGGCCGACGATCACGAGGAGCACGGTCATCTGATTTTTTGCTGGATGACTGGGGTTCTTGGTTCCTCAGCCTCTTCCCTTTGGTTGTCGGCTCTGCCACTTGAACATTTTTATGAGAGTTGGAGAATTCTTCGGCATTAGTGTATTTCTAAGCTCTGATGACGAGCTCAACCAACCTTTTCGGTAGATTCTTCCCAATGGAGAAGGTAAACTTCCCCTCTTTCAGACCGTTGAACATGGTAGAGAGCACCATTTTGTCATCATAACCCTCCACCTGCAATGCCTCTTCATTGAAATGGGCGATGAAGTCCTTCAACGACTCTTTAAGCCCTTGCTTGATGGTGAACAAATGAGTATTCAGCTTCTGACTCTTCTTACCACTTACGAATTAGGTAATGAATAATCTGCTGAGCTCTGCGAAGGAACCAACTAAATTGGGCTTGAGTTGCCTGTACCAACTATGAGCGGATCCAGTAAGGGTGATTGAGAATCCCCTACACATCATCGCGTCCGTGGCTGTCTGGATTTACATCCACGAGTGATAGGCCTCCACGTGTTCAGACGGGTCTCCAGACTCGGAGTTCTGGATGATGGGAGGTATTCGGAACCTCTATGGCATCACCTCACTCATGATTGCAGAGGTGAGAGAGGTTCGGTCTCTTCCATTATTGCTTGAATGGTGGTGGGAACAGATGAAGGCTGTTGATTCTGTTGCAGTATCAGAACCCGATTGTTAAGTTTTGTGAACTGAGCCTCCCACGGATCTCTGTTTTCGACTACTAACTCCCGTGGAGCCTCTACTTTAGGAGTCCTTCCTCCCCTCCTCCTCTAGCTCGTGACGGAGATTCGTCGGTGCCAGAGCTGAGGTGACCGAAGCATTCGTCAGAGCCTGAGTCGTTGTGTTTCGAGTCGGAACTTAGTTTTGAGTTGGGGGAGGATTTTGAACTGAAGCTGGAACCTGAACGGCTTGATGCTGTGATCCTTTGGGTCTCGTACTCCGCAGCGCGGACTAGACTTCCACCAATGGTACGACCGTTTCCTGAACGGGATACGGCTGCTACTCCTGTTGTTGTTTCATCTGATTAATTTCATCGCGTAGGGCTTGGATCTCGCTCTGCATGGCTCGATACTTACTCGCACGTTGGGATGGTCTAGGAGTCGACTCGGCGTGAAGTAATGAGGAAGACCGAGTCTAATCGTTCGGCTCCGGCTCCATAGCTGCGGATTTCTTCTTTCCTCTTGCCATTGTGTTGGAGAATAGAAAACTGAATTTTCGTATTAACTTCCCACAAACGGCGCCAAAAATATTGTTGACAAAATCTGGGCTACCCTCCGCTCAAATCTTCTAACTTCGAGCCATGTATGAACCCCGAACCTGCACAACACTGGTGAGCAAAGCAGACCCTGACTTGCACAGGGGACCCTCTGATGCCTAAGTCAGGTCAAAGAAATTTGGGTCTAAGTTAAAGTGTAGTGGGAGGGTGTAAGAACTGTATCCTAGTTCATACCATTCCATAGGCTTCCGCGGTCCTCCCGGTCGAATTTCGGCAACCCCTGACCTGTATCTGATGTTTGCGCGGGATCCTAAGCCAAGTCCTGCATACCGAAGTCGGCTTGACCCGAAACTTGTACTTCAGTGACCGCACCGTCGCCGCGGTTCCAATGCCATGACTCGCGCACCGATCCAATACCCGGGCTATGAAATACGGGCCCGCATTCATCTTAAGGAAAAAGTCATGCGTTGTAAATTCTAAGAGAATTTCTACAACATGTCACATCCATCAAGTCAAGTACACCACCATACCTCATGCCACCTCACCCTATCCAAAGTACAAATGACCACTCCCTCTTTTCCCACAAGTCAACTCTCTCTCTCCCTACCCATCCCTCTTTTACCAAATTTTCAAACAAACCCATACCTCACAACACCCATCCCATATCATCCCATAACTTCTCTCTCTCTCTCTCTCTCTCATTTCTCAAACCTCCTAAGCAACACCCAACGTCCAAGCTTACTCTCCCAAACCCAAGTGTGGCCCACTTTCCACTCCCCATCTCCCATCTTAACCATTCATTCTCCATCAACCTCCATTGAAACTGAAGGCAAGGAGCATAGGAGTCCAAAGAGCTAAAGGAGGTCGATAGGTGGGTGATCCACCGTTGATTTCAGATTTTAGGGCCCACTTGTTGTGGGGCCCACATTGATGTATGCAATGTAGAGAGGGGCCCATAGTGACGGGGTCCCTCTATCTCATCGTTTCTCTCTCTTTCTCTCTCTCTCTCTCTTCCTCTCTCTCTTGTATGGATGGTGTGTATGTGTGGCCCATCATGGGTAAGTATTTCATCCATGTCGTCCACCGAGTGGGCCCACATGGCAGTCCATTTGGACGGGCCTGATCGAAGAAAAATACAAGTACCAGTTTGATCTAAGGCCGATGTGGGCTGCACGTGTTGACCCACCATGGTATATGCATTAAATCCACACCGTCCAGAGGTTAGGACGATGGGGCCTACCCTCATGGTGTGGTGGATTAAATCCACACTGTCTAGAAGCGTCCAGACCCCCTGGACGCTAGACCTTCCATAAATAAATAAATAATTATTATAATATTATATATATATGGGAAAAGGTATAATGCGCTCGAGCTGATTTTAACGTCCCATAAGGTCGAGCTGTGTGGGCCCCACCGTGATGCGTTTCAAACATCAACACTGTGCATTTGATGCGTCCCCTTTAAATTATGGATTATCCCAAAAATCAGCCGTATATGGAACTCAGGTGGGCCATACCATCTAAAATCATGTGAAGACATGCCAAAAACATATAAAAGCACTTGGTGGGGCCCACCTGAGTTTTGAATGCTGCTGAAACTTGGTTTGAACCCTCATCCAAGTGGGACACACATAATGGATGGGCTGGATTTGCAAACCACATCTCGGAGGGCCCACAAAAATTATTATGAATGTTTTAATGCTGCACGGTTCCTCTTAACTTCTGTATGTGGTGTGGCCCACACAAGTCATGGATTGACTTGATTTTTGAGACCTAGGCCCACGATGGAATGGTGCATCTGACTGATGGGGTAGATGTTCGAAACGCATCACGGTGGGGCCCACACATGTGAAGACATGCTAAAAACATATAAAAGCACCTAGTGGGGCCCACCTAAAATTTGCATGCGCCTGAAACTTGGTCTGAACCCTCATACAAGTGGGACACACATAATGGATGGGCTGGATTTGTAAACCACATTTCGGTGGGCCCAAAAAAATGGTTATGAATGTTTTAATGGTGCACGACACCTCTCAACTTCTGTATGTGGTGTGGCCCACACAAGTCATGGATTGACTTGATTTTTGAGACCTAGGCCCACGATGGAATGGTGTATCTGACTGATGGTGTTGATGTTCAAAACGCATCACGGTGGGCCCACACAGCTTGACCTAATGGGACGTTAAAATCAGCTCGAGCGCATTGTACCTTTTCCCATATATATATATATATATATATATATATATATATATATATATATATATATATATATATATAAAGCCAAGATGAGGTGGGCCACACATGTGGACCCACCACGATATATGCATCAGATCTGCACCGTCCGGATCATCAGATTCTCTGGACGGTGGCTTTTTTTATGTTATGTTATATTATAATATAATATAATATAATATATTATATGATATGACATGATATGATATTATATTATATATAATATATGCTGTGGTGGGCCACTACGTGGACTGCACCATGATGTATGGTTACATATGCAGTAGGCATGACAGCCAAGCTGTCCATCCATTTTATGGGTGGAGCCCACCGTGATGTGAACCATGTCGTCCATCCATTTGACGTGCATGCGGCCCCACCATGATGTGTGTGTTGTATCCTTACCGTCCATCCAATTTTGAGGGGCCGCACGTGATGTATGGATCTTATCCACACCGTCCATATGGTGGGACAGTGGGCCCCCTTTTGATGCATGTATTCTATATTCAGCCGTCCATCAGATTGGATGTGGGCCCACCATGTCGCATGTGTTTTATCCAAACTGTCTATACATTTGGTGAGCTCGTCCTTGGGCTTGAGACTAAAAATAAGACAGATCTCATATCATGTGGACCACACTACAGAAAATAGTGGAATGAAAGCCCACCATTGAAACCCCTTTGGGTACAGAAGTTTTGAATCAATATAATATTTGTTTTTCATTCCCGGTTCAGGTCCTTATATGAATAGACTGGATGGAAAATAAACACCATGGTGGGCCCATTGAAATTTAACTGTGGAAGTCATTATCACCATTGCCATTTGTGATATGGTCCAAATGATCCTTTGGACATGATTCATTTTTTTTATGCTTTACAATGGTATCTAACAATGGATGTATGGTGTATTGATTCGGTCCATTTGAATCAGCCCATTGATTCAACCCATTTGATTCGGTCAATTTGATTTGGCCCATTTGATCGGCCCATTTGTACAGGCCCATTCGATTCGGTCTATTTGAATTAGCCCATTTGAATCGGCCCATTTGATTCAGTCAATTTGATTCGACCCATTTGATCGACCCATTTGATTTGACCCATTTGAACCGGCCCATTCAATTCGATCCATTTGAATCGGCCCATTGATTCGGCTCATTTGAATCAGCTCATTTGATTTGGCGCGTTTGATTTGACCCATTGATTCGGCCCATTTGACTCATTGATCCGACCCATTGATTCGGCCCATTGATTCGGTCCATTTGAATCGGCCCATTTGATTTGGTCCATTTGATTCGGCCTATTTGATCGGCCCATTTGATTTGACCCATTTGTACCGGCTTATTAATTTGGCCCATTCGATTCGGTCCATTTGAATCGGCCCATTTGATTCGGTCCATTTGATTCAGCCCATTTGATCGGCCCAATTGATTTGACCTATTTGTATTGGCCTATTGATTTAGCTCATTTGAATCGGTCCATTTGAATCGGCTTATTGATTCAACCCATTTGATTCGATCCATTTGATTTGGCCCATTTGATTTGGCCCATTTGTACCGGCCCATTTGATTTTGTTTATTTGAATCGGCCCATTTGAATCAGCTCATTTGATTCAACCCTTTTGATTCGACCCATTTGAATCGGCCCATTTGACTAATTGATTCAGCCCATTCGATTCGGTCCATTTGAATCGGCCCATTTGATTTGGCCCATTTGTACCGGCCCATTGATTCGGCCCATTCGATTCGGTCCATTTAAATCAGCCCATTTGAATTTGCCCATTGATTCAGCCCATTTGATTCGATCCATTTGATTTGACCCATTTGATCGGTCTAATTGATTTGGCCCATTTGTACCGGCCTATTTGATTCGGTTCATTTGAATCGGCTCATTGATTCGACCCATTTGATTCGACCCATTTGTACCGGCCCATTAATTCGGCCCATTCGATTCGGTCCATTTGAATCGGCCCATTAATTTGACCCATTTGAATCAGCTCATTTGATTTGGCCCGTTTGATTCAGCCCGTTTGATTCGACACATTTGAATCAGCCCATTTAACTCATTGATTTAGCCCATTGATTCGGCCCATTCGATTCGGTCCATTTGAATCGGACCATTTGACTCGGCCCATTGATTCGACCCATTTGATACGACCCCATGTTATATATATATATATATATATATATATATATATATATATATATATATATATATATATATATATATATATATTAGCCCATGAGTAAGGCCCAATGTGATGCGTATATACCCCATAAGTGAGGCCTACGATGATGTGTATTAGACCCTTGTATAAGACCGTGGATCCATTATACGATCGACCCTATGAGCATTATTTCTTGGGAGAAATGTTAGTTAAAGGTCCACATTGATGGACCATGATGGTTAAATGACCACATTATGACCTTCCCTTAGGCCCTTTGTTAGGCCGATTCTGATTATCGAGGCCGATTCCGATTGTCAAGGCCAATTCCAACTGTCGATGCCAACTACCGAGGCCGATTCTGATTGCCGAGGCCGATTGATAAGACCCATTGTAATGTATATGCGGCCGTATTTGAGGCCCATTTATGATGTGTATTTAGCATGTGTTGAAGGCCCATTGTGATGTATATTAGGCCCTTTATGAGGCTATAGGTCCACCATACGTTAGGCTCTATGTGGGCCACTCCTTGGGGGTAATGTTGGTTAAATGTTCATATTGTCAAGGCTGACTGTCGATGCCGATTATCGAGGCCGATTATTGGTACCAATTATGAGTATGTGATAGCAGAACATTATGATACATGCACATACGCATCATCTACATGTTTGTTATGAGGTGTGGTTGACCATTGCATATGTCATTGGGCAGGTTGTTATGATACTCCCTGATAGGCGGAGGTTATCTCACATGAGCGCACTGTATGCGCAGGATTGATGCATCACTGGATTTTATGACTCATACTTCTTGCATTGTGTTGTGATTACTGTCCACCCTAGCGACATCAGGGCCGTAGCCTCCACAGGTATATCGTGGATGACCAGATGAGACACCAGAAATATGATAGTAGCATCGGACTGTCATAGATGGCCCTGGGTGAAAATTCATAAACCCTCTTGGTACTAGAGGATGCCCCAACGTCTACACCGAGTGGATATGTATGAACGCGTGAGAGTCGTATACCAGTAGGCCGCATCTCCCACTGTGTTGTGGTCGGTTGGGAGGAAGTGTGAGCTTACCTGCCTGAGGGAGTAGGTAATGCTAGGACGAGTCTGACCAGCTCGTAAATCGGTCCGCTATCGACGAGCTGGGCTGATATTGGTAGACGGATAATGAGGTTTCTTTCACTTACCCAGTCGTGCGCTTGATGGGGCGGCAAGTTGGCGTAGAGTATAGTAGACCCCGGTGATGATCCCGGATATATACAGTACCGATTTGTAGAGCAGGAGTTGCATACTTAGCATTATATTCATTCATTTATTATTCACTCGGGCTGGTGGTGCGCAACTAATGGTTATGTATACTTTCGCAATGACCAGGATTTCAGTTGGGGCGCGCGACTAACTTGAGATCAGAAGTTTACTACATTGAGTCTATCTATTCAAATTTAGGTATGAGACTGGTTTGGATAGAAGTCCTTTGTGATAGGCCCCATAGCCTGCGATATCACGTACTATCATACCGACCTCACACTACAGCTTGGTCATTTCATTCGCACCGCATATCGCATATTGCATTATATCCTCAGTATATGACATTTTGAGTTGCTATGTTTTTGCATTTATATAACCTAAATGAGGCTGATGATATTCGTCGTCGTATTGCATCCTTGATATTTGATATCTGGTTCATTATGTTTCCGCATTACATAGTCGATTTACATTACTTTCTCAGTATATGACATTGGCTTACTACGTCTTTTCATCGCATATCCTGGATAAGGTTGATGATATTTTTATGGACTTGTCAATATTTCTGCTTACTCTGATATTGTATGGTTTGTGGACTTAGCAGTGTTTCCGTTTACTCTGATATTACATTCTGAGCACGCATATACTGCTCACACACTTTCACCACCCTCTAAGTTTTCTATAAGCTTATGTACGATAAATGCGTGCAGGTGACGATAGGTTGCAGCCGAGCTGGAACAAGAGCGTGCGGCCGAGTTTTGTGAAGATTTTATTATATGCATGTATTTCCCTTTCAGCATTGTATTCAAATGTTTATATTAGTAGATATATGATGATGATGTTGCTTTTGTAATTCAGGTAAACTTGTGGTTATGCTTCTTACGAGATAAATATACGTTGGAAAATCCTCCTTGTAGGATCCCAGGATCGGAAACTGGCATATGGGCACTAGGAGACGAGAATGGGGTATTACAGAGGCTGTCGACACCGGATTTGGTGATCGGGATTCCTGTGAGTCCGATTTCCGGGTTTGAGGCATGACAGAGAGTGCGAGATATTGCGTACCTGTTTTCTCCCTGCAGGATGCTATTTATACCCACTCGCCTAAGATGGACATATCCGCATAACTTTACGCATCTTGGAGCATAATGGGAATGTCCGCCTAACTAGGTGCATCTTGGGGCATTTACCTCATCCTGTGGGTGATTCAGCTACTCAGTCGTTGTGTAGTCGTGCAGATGTGGGTGGTAGAGTAACCGTCGCCAATCGTGTGGTAGTGGGACACCTCATGGTCTTTCTCGTTAATAGATCACTCTAAGCCGACTGCCTTAGCCTCGGATTGTAATGCCCCAAAAAATCAGAGGTCGTGCATAGACTCGACTCCCGAGTTCCCGAGTGTCACTTATCATGCATTTATGGTTTTTTTTATAATTAATCAAATTTAACTGCGCAATTTGGAATTACCTGAGGCACGAAGTACAATCACACCAGTCTACTGAAATGAAGGATATCTCACATATATACAGGTCCAAAATAATAAAGGGTCGCCTAAGGCGTTGCCCAACAGAACAACAAAAGAAGGCTATGTCCAAAAAAGAGTAAAGCTGAGCCCGCGGCTCAGCAAATCCAAATTCATCCCGATCAAGCCGATGGAGAACCGCCCATCAGCTGCAAGTAGGAGAGTCCATCCTCCTCGTCCAAGCTCGCCTCGACAGGCTCTTTATGCCCTAAGTCACCTGCATCTATGAATGGGTCTAGTTGGTGTTTTAAAACACCGTCCCAGAGTGGGAGTGAGTGATCAACTCAGTGTGAACTATTGGTCTCAAGTTACAACAGGCATCAATTGTAATATGAACTTAATGAAAAACAGATAATCATCGACACCTAATAACTCTTATTTAAAATGCATGCATGAGGGATGATATGATGCATGCCCTCGCCACAACACTCCCTCAAGCGACTCCATCTAACGATCGCATATGACAACACTTCCTCAGAGCGACCTCGACTTCCGAGTCACCACCCTAACTAATGCGTACAATGCGATCGTGTTAGCCGAGTTATTAGTTAAGTCCATTCATCCGGCAGATTGAGGATTCTGATTCACCCTACGTATCAACACCCTAAACTGGTTGCGAGGCCAAGACCCCATCAACGCGTGAGGCCGAAACCTCGCGGTCTGTGATCCCGTCGGGTTCTTCATCCCCGACACCAAGCACATGAGGAGTGCCGAAAGGAAGGGATCATTCGCGGTCACTACGGGGAGGCGCGGTACCCCAGCGTAGGCCGACAGCTGAACATAGTGTCTCATTCCACCATGCCCAGCTCACGAGGCTGTGGACCAGTTGTAAGTGAATTTTTTATGGGCTACAATGGTTGTAGGGTGGTTCAGGTTCTATACATATGTGAGCAAATAGGGTTAACATATAGGGTTGGTCAGACAGTAGGCTAGACCGCACGAGTCAAGCGAGCGTGAGACGAGTGACCTCAGGCACAAAAGACCCATGTAGTCGAACTACAGCCACCTGAACACACCCGCCCAAACCCACGGGTTTAGCCTGAGGGTAGTCCCACCAATGAGACAACCGTCTCTCCTCATGATTCCTGACCAACCCAATAGGATGAAGGTTATTCATAACAAGCCAACTATACAGATTCTCAACTAGCGTAACAACCACATGTTCTCATGCATTTCAAACATACATATGAATACTCCTACAAGCAACCAAGCATTATCAAGAATAAAATGCATGTCAGTGTGTGGGTTAGTGAGGAAGTTGAGTACTTCCTCCATATTACAAAATCATACGCAAAGAATAATGACATCTTACATACTATGAAGCAACAAAACATGGAAAATCAATCAAGCATGAGCATGTGATCATCCATACACAAACCATGTAAGAAACACGATTCAAATCATGAAAGAATCAAGCAAGCATGTCCATACAATCCAATAGCTACAATTTCTAAGGTCTCTTTAGACATTCAAACATAACATTCAAGCAATCAAAATCATTAAGCTCATGCTAAAATTGGTGTTAGGCCACCTAAGAATAATAATCCGCACCTTCGAGCCGTTGGAGATTCGAAAAAACGACCTAGGAGTGTGGATTTCGGGGTCGATCGGCCGGAATCCCTAGAATACCCATTTGCATATTAGCACTCCATGTAATCTACCCTCCACATGAGGGGTTTCAAGAAAAATGGGTGATGGATCTTACCTAGATGATCGATGGAGCAATTACTGTGGTTGTGGTGAAAGGATTTCTCTTGGAGAAGGGCTAAGGAGATGCAAGACCGGCTTCCTTGGCCCCATCTCGATTCTAGGGTCCACCATAGCTCTCCTTGGTCATTGGATAATGTGGTGGCTATGAGGGAGAGATTTGTTGTTGGGAGATGGAGAAGTTATGAGGAAGGGAGATGGGTTGTAGGGGAATTGAGGATTTATGAGGGAGAGAGGTTTGGTGGTGGGAGATTTGGGGAAGTTATGAGGGAGAGGAGGAAGGGATTGTAGTTGGAGAATGGAGTTATGAAAGAGAGCTAGGGTTTATTCCCTAGAGTTGGCTCCCTTGGCCTTATGTTTCCAAGTTTTCCCAAAATAGCCCTATAGGACTCTATTTGATGTTGAGGCGGCCCTATCACCCCTCCGGCCACCAAATTTGGTGTGTAGGTGCCTCATGACCCGATGAGGGGCCATACAAAGTTTAAGATCAAACAGATTAACGGAGATGAGGTTTCGAGCATAGGGTTTCTTTCTTTAAATGGCCCGGCGGGGCCATTTCTGATTGATGGGGCATTTCTGGGGGCCCTCTGGCCATGAAACTTATAGGACGGATGTTCCACGGCCCGATGAAGAGCCATGCAAAAATTAGAGGATCGGATATGGGGTTTGGCTATACGGGCCCGATTTGTGATCAACGGTCACCGTGCCACAATCGGGCCCCAGATTTGGTGGACGAGCGTAGAAAAATACATCAAACCTTGACCGTAAATTTGAAAGAAATCCGACGGCTGGAACGCCTGGTATCCCGGTTTTATTTGTAAGTGCCAGATTCCAGTCTGGTATTGGTGGGGCGCATTGGGCAAGCGCCAGATGGTACTTTTGGGTGTCCGCTGGGTCCGTAGTCAGTGATGGACCACAAGCCCAGTGAGATCTATGATTTTCTAAATTTTTAGATTTTTCTGACCTTCCTCGGTCACTGGGCGGCCCACACGGGCTGTCACTAAGTGTAATCGGGCTACCTGGCTTGACGGCCCGCACATGGTCTGATCGTGACCAGAAAGGACCACTCGTGTATAAGCTAACATTGAGTGCCAATGGTCAGTAAGTGATAATATAAGTTAATTATATTTTTAAAACAAATTAAGGATTTTTGAAAATCCAAAACAGTAAAAATCTGGGATGTTACAATCTACCCCCCTTAAAAATAATTTCGTCCCCGAAATTGCCTAAGGGTAATAAATAAAGATATTATCATTTCATTTGTTTAAGTTTTGCTGGTTTCAGGTTTATATACGTTTTAGGGTATATATATTAAATACGCTAGCCTAACTCATTATGATCTACCCCCCTTAAAAGTTTTCGCTTTTGAAGCTTGAAAACAATGTCAAATCCTTTTTATCATGCCAAGTGTTTGATGCTAAAGCTTACCTAAGGGTGGTATATTCTTCTCTTTATGATTGGGCTAACACGGAAAGACAATTGTGGTAGGCTTTGATCCCATACGTCGATCCTCTGTCTGACCAGGGCAGAAAGATCGTTGTATCTCTTCTTAGTCATGGTAGATCCTGGTCTTCTGCTCGGTCAAAGCAGTGAGTCCATTGGTATTTGCCCAAGAATGAGAATTGGGTTAAGCCGCGAGTACTTCGCAGATGTGTGGTTCCGTAATTTCGTAGTCCGATCAATCTAATTGTTTAGCCATCATTGGAAAGTTTACATTTCCTATTTATAATGTTGTCCCTTGGGTCTTGGTCTACAAGAGTCGTCGTTTTAATTTATATCCAGTTTGGGGTTTAATAATTCTCTCAACATGCCTACAAGTAACGATCATCCTAAAAAGTTTTTAAAGTCACAATTATTTTATATATATATATATATGAAATACCATTTCAATCCTATGGCTAGTGGGTTATGGGCAAATCACTCTTTGGTTTCATAAATTTTAATAGGAAATGAAGAATCGAAAGTTTTAAGGTATTCTGGTGGTTTAGAGTGCTAATAACGTTAATATGAGTGCAGTAAGGCAATTATTCATACAAGCATTCACAAGACGACAAGAAAATTCTAAAACAATCCATACATTCACATAAATTTCAAAATGTCATAGGTATTGCCAATTACATGTTACAGCATGGATTTCAAGCATTACTAGATAGGCTAGACGCAACAAAAATACAAGCTAATTAAGCAAAGGTCCTAACCATCATTCAATACATGCATTAGACCTAACCGCATTAACAAACTACTAGTCGTTAGTAAGGTCGTGGGGCTACTCGTTTGAGTCGGGCGAAAGTGGGGGCGCTTCCTCCCATAAGGGAAGGAATCGTCGGAATGGTGAAAAAGGAGATGACGGTTGCTAGGAACGACTTTTCCCTTGGCTAGGAAGGATTTAGGTGTGAGGAATGTGGGTGGATCTTGGAAATGAAGTTTGGAGATGGGTTGGGAGAATGGAGAGTAGTGGAAGGAGAGGAAATGAAAGAATGAAGTAGGGAGATAAGAGGATGTGAAGAAGAAGAAGAAGATGGGTTAGAGAAGATTTAGGGTGAGAGAGTAAGAGGGGAGGAAAATGTGCGTTGGGGTTCTTGTGAAAGGTCTATTCTGGAAAGATGTTATTAACTGATTGATGATTTTGCTGAAGATTCTCGAAAAACCGAAAGAATCAAAACAGACTATAGGTACTAATATACAATGCATGATTGGCCGATCAAGTGAAGTGAGGCAGTGGCAACATTGCCTTGAAATTTTTGACAGTTAAATCCTATCTATTTTACCGAAGCTCTTTTGAGGTTGTGTGATTTACAGTAACTATTCTCCAAACATGGTTGAAAAGAAAATTGAATCCATAAAACCTTTCTTTCAATACATACATACATATATATATATATATATATAATGATATTAATAAACAAACACTTTGACACATAAGCAAACAGGGCATTATGATTCTCATCTAGTAAATGAATTTGACAAAATAGTTGGTACACAAATAGTATCAAACACAATGCACATCTTTAGTTAAAATTGTATGACAAGACTCATTGAAGAACATATTACATAGAAGTGCCATGGTTGGAGATAGGTTTTAGAAAATGGGATTTGAGAAGATGCAAATTTGAGAGAGTGGGTAGTGAGATTTGAGAAAAGTTGAAGAAATGGAGAAGGAGAAGGGAATTTTTTATTTTTTTTTAGAGTGAATGAGTGAATGGAGTGGGATTTGAGAATGAAGTGTGAGGTTGGGTCTTGGGGAATGCATGTTGGAAATGGGTTTGGGTTGGGTATGAGAAAAGAAATGGGAGTTAGTTGGAGAGAGTAGATTTGATGTTGGCTTTGTGAATGGGATTCTGTAGACGGACTTGAGAACGGGGTTGAGAAAAAGAAAATGGTTAACAAAGAGTTTGGGAATATGGTTTGAAGGTGAGGAAGAGGAGATGGGGAGTTTATAGGAGGAGAAGATGAATTTGAAGAGATGGGTTTAAGTATGGAAGAGTGAAGATGATGGAGTGGGAGTAGTGGGAAAGGTGCTCTATTTCTTGTAAGGTTTCTTGTACTTTTGGTAACTGAATTATTTTTAAAATTTTTATAATATTTTATCATTGAGTTTAAAGACATCACACAAAATTTAATCTCATTTGGAATTGTAAATAAATTATTAAAATTCTAGAAGCAACAGCTGTCCGAAATCAAAAATTTTTTAGACAGTTGATAGAATAGCTTAATTTTATATATATTATAATTTTTATTTTATTTTTTCTTATTTTTATATAAAACTGGACTCATTCATATTTAATATAACTTTTGAATCATCTAAATTGGAGTTATAACAAAGGAGATATGGATTTTTTAAGTTGACCTAAAATTGCAGGAATTTTAGCGGGGGTAACACTGGTCGGCGGGGTGGGCGGCGGGGTGAGCACGTGGGTGGCGGGGTGAGCGGCGGGGGCCACGCGGGCCGCCGGAGCCTTGGCGGGGTGGCCACGCGGGTTGGCGGGGTGACCCCCCTGATCGACGGGGTGACAACGCGGGCGGCGGGGTGACCCCCCTAATTTATGGCCCGGAGGTCTTTTGGCATTCCCGGGCGTCGGAAAAGCTCCCCGGGAAGTGCCATATATGATTTTGGAGTAGAACGAGCTGATCTACGCAATGTGCCTACTGGTATCACGATATTTTTCCCGTTTAGTAGCCAAAACTCAGTTTTATTCCAGTTTCACTATTTTTCAGTAAATTTTCATTCACCCCCAACTCTTTATCCCCAAATGGGTCTAATCTATCAAATTTGGCCTTATGTTCACTCATTTGGTCTAGAACGATGTTTCTGACCGTCAAATCTTTCGATTTCCAACTCGCTCCTACCAATGTACTGGGGAAGTTCAAGAATAGGGTGATGTCGGGTGAATATTTAAGGAGATATGTTGGAAAGATGAATTTTGACTTAGGCCTATCTGGCTAAGGGCATTTAGTTATACTAAATGGGTTGCAATGCTACTCCCAACTCAAGATTTGGGAATGGCATGTGTGGAATGGGTGTGGGATGGAATGTAAAACTTATTTCATAGGCTTTGTAGAATGTGTGGGAAGGTGGGATATGGGACTTCCAGGGCCCGTGATAATGGATTTCCAAGTGTAATTTAAAAGGAAATCCCACGATTTACCTTTAATTACATGCATCTCAAACCTGGTATTGGAAAACATGGGATACAGACAATCTAGGGACAATATCTTACACATGTATTTACTGCTACTCTTATAATTCTATTCACCCTAATCTCACCTAATGCGGTTGGCCAAACGACCCTTAGGGATTAGGTGGACTGGACTAGCTAAATTTTCTAGTTAGTCAAATCGAGTCTTGTCGTCGTGTTCCCAAATCCCTTGTCCGAAAATGGGTCGAGGCATCATGAGACTCTCGGATCCTCCTCTCTAGCGTTACTATTTCCTCTCTTGCTACCCATTCCTGATTACTTGCAAGTCCTACTTTCCGTCTATAATTGTTGGTTCAGGGTCTGAGATGGTTCCTAGCATTCTAAGTTCCTGTTACATTTTCTAATACGTATCCTCTCAAGTCAGTGGACGCGTTAGTGAGCTCATGACCCACGGCCCAAGAGATTCCAAACTATTGCTTTGATACCATCTGTAACGCCCCGGAAAATCGGAGGTCATGCATAGACTCGACTCCCGAGTTCCCGAGTATCACTTATCATGCATTTATGGTTTTTTTTATAATTAATCAAATTTAACTGCGCAATTTGGAATTACCTGAGGCACGAAGCACAATCACACCAGTCTACTGAAATGAAGGATATCTCACATATATACAGGTCCAAAATAATAAAGGGTCGCCTAAGGCGTTGCCCAACAGAACAACAAAAGAAGGCTATGTCCAAAAAGAGTAAAGCTGAGCCCACGGCTCAGCAAATCCAAATTCAGCTCGATCAAGCCGATGGAGAGCCGCCCATCAGCTGCAAGTAGGAGAGTCCGTCCTCCTCGTCCAAGCTCGCCTCACCAGGCTCCTCATGCCCTAAGTCACCTGCATCTATGAATGAGTCTGGTTGGTGTTTTAAAACACCGTCCCAGAGTGGGAGTGAGTGATCAACTCAGTGTGAACTATTGGTCTTAAGTTACAACGGGCATCAATTGTAATATGAACTTAATGAAAAGCAAACAATCATCAACACTTAATAACTCTTATTTAAAATGCATGTATGCGGGATGATATAATGCATGCCCTCGCCACAACACTCCCTCAAGCGACTCCATCTAACGATCGCATATGACAACACTCCCTCAGAGCGACCTCGACTTCCGAGTCACCACCCTAACTAATGCGTGCAATGTGATCGTGTTAGCCGAGTTATTAGTTAAGTCCATTCATCCAGCAGGTTGAGGATTCTGATTCACCCTACGTATCAACACCCTTAACTGGTTACAAGGCCAACCCCATCAACGCGTGAGGCCGAGATCTCGCGGTCCGTGATCCCGTCGGGTTCCTCATCCCCGACACCAAGCACATGAGGAGTGCCGAAAGGAAGGGATCGCTCGCGGTCACTACGGGGAGGCGCGGTACCCCAACGTAGGCCGACAGCTCGGACATAATGTCCCATTCCACCATGCCCGGCTCACGAGGCTGTGGACCAGTTGCAAGTGGATTTTTGATGGGCTACAACGGTTGTAGGGTGGTTCAGGTTCCATACATATGTGAGTAAACAGGGTTAACATACAGGGTTGGTCAGACAGTAGGCTAGACCGCACGAGTCAAGCGAGCGTGAGACGAGTGACCTTGGGCACAAAAGACCCATGTAGTCGAACTACAGCCACCTGAACACACCCGCCCAAACCCACGGGTTTAGCCTGAGGGTAGTCCCACCAATGAGACAACCGTCTCTCCTCATGATTCCTGACCAACCCAATAGGATGAAGGTTATTCATAACAAGCCAACTATACAGATTCTCAACTAGCGTAACAACCACATGTTCTCATGCATTTCAAACATACATATGAATACTCCTACAAGCAACCAAGCATTATCAAGAATAAAATGCATGTGAGTGTGTGGGTTAGTGAGGAAGTTAAGTACATCCTCCATATTACAAAATCATACGCAAAGAATAATGACATCCTACGTACTATGAAGCAACAAAACATGGAAAATCAATCAAGCATGAGCATGTGATCATCCATACACAAACCATGTAAGAAATAAGATTCAAATCATGAAAGAATCAAGCAAGCATGTCCATACAATCCAATAGCTACAATTTCTAGGGTCTCTCTAGACGTTCAAACACAACATCCAAGCAATCAAAATCATTAAGCTCATGTTAAAATTGGTGTTAGGCCACCTAAGAATAATAATCCCAACCTTCGAGTCGTTAGAGATTCGGAAAAACGACCTAGGAGTGTGGATTTCGGGGTCGATCGGCCGGAATCCCTAGAATACCCATTTGCATGTTAGCACTCCATGTAATCTACCCTCCACATGAAGGGTTTCAAGAAAAATGGGTGATGGATCTTACCTAGATGATCGATGGAGCAATTACTGTGGTTGTGGTGAAAGGATTTCTCTTGGAGAAGGGTTAGGGAGATGCAAGACCGGCTTCCTTGGCCCCACCTCGATTCTAGGGTCCACCATAGCTCTCCTTGGTCGTTGGATAATGTGGTGGCTATGAGAGAGAGATTTGTTGTTGGGAGATATAGAAGTTATGAGGAAGAGAGATGGGTTGTAGGGGAATTGAGGATTTATGAGGGAGAGAGGTTTGGTGGTGGGAGATTTGGGGAAGTTATGAGGGAGAGGAGGAAGGGATTGTAGTTGGAGAATGGAGTTATGAAAGAGAGCTAGGGTTTATTCCCTAGAGTTGGCTCCCTTGGCCTTATGTTTCCAAGTTTTTCCAAAATAGCCCTATAGGACTCTATTTGATGTTAAGGCGGCCCTATCACCCTTCCGGCCACCAAATTTGGTGTGTAGGTGCCTCATGGCCCGATGAGGGGCCATATAAAGTTTAAGATCAAACGGATTAACGGAGATGGGGTTTCGAGCATAGGGTTTCTTTCTTTAAATGGCCCGGCGGGGCCATTTCTGATTGATGGGGCATTTTTGGGGGCCCTCTGGCCATGAAACTTATAGGACGGATGTTCCACGGCCCGATGAAGGGCCATGCAAAAATTGGAGGTGATCGGATATGGGGTTTGGCCGTACGGGCCCGATTTGTGATCAACGGTCACCGTGCCACGATCGGGCCCCAGATTTGGTGGACGAGCGTAGAAAAATACATCAAACCTTAACCGTAAATTTGGAAGAAATCCTACGGCTGGAACACCTGGTATCCCGGTTTTATTTGTAAGTGCCAGATTCCAATCTGGCATTGGTGGGGCGCATTGGGCAAGCGCCAGATGGTACTTTTGGGTGTCCACTGGGTCCGTAGTCCACGATGGACCACAAGCCCAGTGAGATCTATGATTTTCTAAATTTTTAGATTTTTCTGACCTTCCTCGGTCGCTGAGCAGCCCACACGAGCTGTCACTAAGTGTAATTGGGCTACCTGGCTTGATGGCCCGCACATGGTCTGATCGTGACCAGACAGGACCACTCGTGTATAAGCTAACATTGAGTGTCAATGGTCAGTAAGTGATAATATAAGTTAATTACCTTAAAAAAAATAAGGATTTTTGGAAATCCAAAACAATAAAAATCCGGAATGTTACACGGATCATTTTAGGATCCCGCTTTGAATCCCGAGTCAACATTCCCGGCCCCAGATCATTCTGCCTAGGACCTCGGAGCGGAAGCGTAACTGATGTCAAATTGGAAGTCCTTCCCTCGACTATCCTCGTAACTTTGAGCTTAGTCTTGCGCCTCGAGTCGGCTCTAAATAGCTTCGGAACTTGGAGTTGAAACGTTTCTGATCTTCCCATAATAGAAGCTCTCCTACTCTCTGAGTTCGGCAATGAACTTCCCCTAATAAGGGGAATTAAGTAAAAGTCTCCCAGAGCAGAAATTCCTGACCCATAGATCAGTAGCCTAAAGATGATTATAGGAAAACACGGATCTTTCTGCATGGAAGAGTTTTCTATAGGAAAACACGGATCTTTCTACATGGAAGAGTTTTCTTTCATCCCACATCTGAGGATGGTCCCATAATCAACGGCTTGAAATAACAGCCATCAGCTACCCTTTAATAAACGGATGCACCAGAAAGCTATTCACATTCTGATGCGTCAAAAAGTTACGATTCCTCAGCATACACCGTGCCCACCACAAATAAACCGTTCTGATTACCCAAACATGGGCCCATTTGTGGTAACGTCAGCACACAGCCTCAATACCCTGGCTGTCATCCATCGGTATTCGGCAGAATCAAAGGTTTCAACGGTGAGATTCATTGTCCCCACTGTTTTCTGCAGTGTGGTCAACTTGGGATTTGGATCTACCTCATTTTTGGGTCCATCTCCTAAAACGATCTCGAAAAATGGATGGACGGTCTGGATATAAAATATACATCATGGTGGGATCCACAGAACTTAGTGACGACAGTGTGGCACACCACGCAGTCCGCTTCCCAATGTTCTGCTCTCGCCTTTATAAGATACTCAGGCTGCGGATGACGCTTGATACGCAGCTCTCAGAAATTGTTCACGTGGCCCATATTAACTCAAATAAAACAGATTATATTGTGCATCCCACTGTCTCCGAGTCACGATCTCAGGATCAGATTGTTTAAAGAATCCTAATCTCTGATTCATGAACACTTGCATGTGGCAATAGGACCGTTGGATATTTTCATTTTTAACAGTTCAATAAATGTTAGTCAATCCGATATTAAGATATTTAAGTAAAATTATTATTTGTTTAATAATACATGTATTATGGTTAACATAATTTGGATAGTTTAATTTGATTACTCGTGTACCACATTTGCAAGTTCTAAGTATCTGCGTATCATACGCCATGCTCTGCCAGAGTATCTCTTTTTTATTTTAAAAAGATCGCTTTGCGGGGGATATTCATTCAAAAGACAGGTTTAAAGTAGCCGGACTCGCTATTAAAGTGACGTCACCAAGTTCCGTAAGCCTTACCGTGATTTATATGTTGTATCCACACCGTCTATCCATTTGGATAGACCATTTTAGAGCGTTAACCAAAGAATGAGTAAGATACAAAATTTGAGTGGAGCCCACCACAGAAAACAGTGGGGATTGAATGCCCACCGTTAAAACCTTTTAAGAGCAGCAAAAGTGTTAGATCAAGCTGATTTTTGTGTTTTCCCTAAGTTCATGTCTGTTAAGTTATGAACAGGTTGAATCTCAAATAAACATTATGATGGAATCTAGGAAAGTTTCAGTGGCGGTGTCACTCTCTCCACCTTTTTTCTATGGTGTGGCGCACTCGACCTTGGAATCTATATAATTCTTTAATTATTGCATTAAAATGATCTCTCCTAATGAATAGACGGTGTGGATATAATACATACATCATGATGGGGCCACAAAACTTGGTGACGTCACTTTAGTAGGGAGTCTCGCTACTCAACGTGTCGGTAGGAAACGGATTGGTTACTCCCCTGCCACCATCCCGGTGGATGGCGGACGGGGAAACGGTTGGCGGCTCCCCCTGAGACCAGCCCCGGAGCTGGTGGTCGGTGCTCTGTGGGCCCTACCATGATGTATGTGTTTCATCCATTCCGTTCATCTATTTTTAAATATCATTTTATGTTTTTATCCAAAAAATGGGAGGGATATAAATCTCAAGTGGATCACACCACAGGAAAAAAATAGTGATTGGATATCAATCATTTAAATCCTCCTAAGGCCCGATGTACTGTTTATTTGACATCCAATCTGTTGATTAGGTCATAAAAACCCAGATGAAGGGATAAAACAAAGATCAACTTGATCCAATACTTTTATGGCCCTCAAAAAGTTTTTAACGGTCGAAGTTTATTAAACACTGTTTCCTGTAATGTGGTCTACTTGAGACTGGGATATACCTCATTTTTTTTTAATACCATAATTTGATCTACAAAAATAGATGGACGGAATGGATGAAACACATACATCATGGTGGGCCCACAGAGCACCGACCATCAGCTCCGGGGCTGGTGTCAGGGGGAGTAGCCAATCCGTTTCCGGCGGACGGTGCTCTGTGGGCTCCACCATGATGTATATGTTTCATCCATGCCTTTTATCTATTTTTACATATCATTTTAGGGATTGATCCAAAAAATCTCATGTGGACCACACTAAAGGAAAACAATAGTGATTAGATATCCACCGTTAAAATCCTCCTAAGGCAACTGTACTGTTTATTTGACATCCAATCTGTTGATTAGGTCATGCAGACCCATATAAGGGAAAAAACAAATATCAGCTTGATCCAATACTTTTATGGCCTTAAAAAGCTTTTAATGGTCTACATTCATTCAACTAGGTTTCCTTGAATGTGGTACAATTGAGATTTAGATATATCTAATTTTTTGTATTACACTATAAAAGATCTATAAAAATAGATGGACAGAATGGATGAAACAAAAACATCATTATGGGGCCACAGAGCACTTGGCAGGGGGAGTAGCCAATCCGTTGCCCAACATGTGAGCTGGGGCTACTTTGCTAATTATTTCGCTGGAAATCCGCGTCCCATTAAAAATGACAAGATACGGCGGTGCGCACGTAGCCGGAGCATGGAAAAATGAAAGTGATGCGAGCCCCAGCCACAGGAAGTTCCGGAAGCTATGCTGCGCCCACAGATATTCCTCTGACAAATCCACTCAGTCCGTCAGTTTCGAAAAGGGAAAAGGCAGGATATGAAAATTTTTGAAAAATATGCAGATTCGAAACTCAGATGGGCCATACCAAGCCAAACCTTCCTAGAGCGGACCACCGTTTATATTCCATCCAAACTGTTCATACGGTTGTTCCCACTCAGATAAAATGTAAGAAGAAATATTATCCTCGTACAAAACTTATGTGGCCCCTACAAAGTTTCTAAATGGGGAGCGTTGAATCCCCGCTGTTTGGAGTGGTGTGGCCCACATGAGTTTTGAATCTGACTGATTTTTGGATTATGTACTATTCGGTCTTTATAAACTGATGGACGGAATAGATTTGTCACGGGCATCTCTTTAGCCCCACGTAGCTTCCGACACCAGGAGCTTCATGTAGCCGATGAGGACAGCACAGGCAAGTCGCGTCCGAAAGGAAAGCATTCTCTCCGTTACACGTGGTAGAGCGAAGTATCGATCAGGACCGTCCTTATACTCGTAATCATCATGGATGGCCCACTCTCAAGTATGATACCTACCGATCAAATCCATTCATTACTTTTCTGATCAAATCTGATGGCTAGGGTCATAAAGTGTATGTTTTCTCTGAATCATTTTGAATCCGGATGCCGTTTGGCTAGTTACCCAACCCCATCCACTTAGCGGAACACCATGGTGTATGTGTTTTATTCACGCCGTTGGTTTATCTTTCCATCTTATTGTATGAGATGAGCCCAAAAATACGATAGATTCAAATGACAGTGGACCACACCACAAGAAAGTAGTAGTGATTGAATGTCGGCCATTAAAAGATTCCTGGACCCACTGTAATGTTTATTTGCCACCCAACCTATTGATAAAGTCGCGCATATCCAGGATAACATAAATACCAGCTGTGGTCCACCTTAGATTTTGATCTGCTTCATTTTTGGGTTCATACCTTAAAACGATCCGGAAAAATGGATGAATTGTATGGTGGGCCCACAGAGCTTTGGCATCAGCCTAACTGGCTAGTGTTAGGGTCACTAGCCAAACCGCATCCTTTCCATCAGAAGTAGGAGAAAGTAGATGGACGGTGTGAATTAGCCAGGTGTACTGTAGGGAGAGAGCTCTATTATTTTCGTGTTCTTTCGTCTCTACTCTCTACTTTCTACCTTATAATTTCTAGAAAAGAAGTTGTCTGGTAACTCTGGAACGCGAAATGAAAATGACCACTGTAGACAAACCCTTTTACCCAGCGGTTTCTATGAAAGAATACAAACCTTAGTTACCAATCTAGATTAGCACGTGCGGACAGCGACGTTGAGGACGAAACTACCCCTCCTTTTCGCTGCGAAGACGTGCGCTGACGCTCCTCGAACTGAGAGTTGTACGAACGGCTTAAAAGGATTGGGTCGGTGGTCTGTGGGCCCCACCATGATGTATGCTATTCATCCATGCCGTCCATATATTTTTCCATATCATTTTATGGTATACGACCAAAAATGAGGTATATGCAAATCTCAAGTGTACCACATTACAGGAAACAATGTTGAATGAGCGTCGACCATTAAAAACTTTTTGGGGGCCCACTGTGATGTTCGTGAGAAATCCTCCCCGTCTAAGTTCATTCATAGGTCACAAAGACCTGGATGAAGAAGAAAAACAAATTTCATAATGATCTAAAACTTCTATAACCCCTAAAAGGGTTTCAATGGTAGATGTTCAATTCCCCATTGCCTTTTACAGTGTGGTCTACTTGATAGTTAGATCTATCTTATTTTTAGTCTCAAGCCTGAATATGAGCTCGCCAAATAGATGGACGGTTTGGATATAACACATACCTCATAATAGAACCCACAAAAAGTGATGGAATTACAACAACAAAAAAAATAAAAAAACCAACGTGGATATATCGACTAACATTCGATATATCGAAAATGGTCCAGATCTGTCCAGTGAGTTTTCCTCAAAAATCTTACAATTTTTGATATATCGACTGTCTGTCGATATATCGAAAAAGGTGTTTTACCTTTAGCTACGGATTATAACCGTAGCCATGACTGTAGTCTGTGCTAGTCTATGAAATTATTTATTTATTTATTTATTTTTATTTTTTTACATGGAGAAATTTATTCTACCTGCAATTTTCTTTAATACATATTTATATAAATAGGTATATATAAGTATATAAAATTTTTTTCCCTCTTTTTTTCATTTATTTTTTTAATAATTTAACAAGAATATCTTCTAAACCAAAATTAGTTACTTAACGTACCACATATGATTTTGGGGTAAGAGAAGCTATTTTAGCCAACCAACCTAGTTATTTTCCAAGATTCCATCAGGTCGATGGTTGAGCGAGGCAACGTAGAAATTGAAATGAGCAACGTAGAAAACGCGAGCGAGGAACCTACGATTTGGTTTAACCAGAACTTAGGAATTGAAGCGAGGAAGCTACAAATTGAGCGAGGCAACGTAGAAATTGAGCGAGGAAGCTAGAAATTGAGCGAGGCAACGTAGGAATTGAGCGAGGAAGCTAGAAATTGAGCGAAGCCGAAATTGAGCGAGGAAGGTAGAAATTGAAATGCGAGGCAAGCTAGAAATTGAGCGAGGAAGCCAAAATTGAGCGAGGCAACCTCGAAATCGAGCGAGGAAGGTAGAAATTGAGCGAGGCAACCTGAAATTGAGCGAGGCAAGCTCGAAATGAGCGAGGAAGCTAGAAATTGAGCGAGGAAGCTCGAAATTGAGTGGCGAGGCAACCTAGAAATTGAAAGCGAGGAAGGTAGAAATTGAGCGAGCAAATTCGAAATTGAGCGAGCGAAGCTAGAAATTGAGCGAGGCAACCTAGAAATTGAATGAGGAAGCTAGAAATCGAAAAATGCGAGCAACCTAGTTGAGCGAAGCTAAATTGAGCGAGGCAACCTCGAAATTGAAGCGAGGAAGCTGAAAAATTGAAATGAGGAACCTAAAAATTGAGCGAGGAAGCTCGAGATTGAAGCGAGGAAGCTAGAAATTGAGCGAGACAACCTAGAAATTGAGCGAGGAAGGTAGAAATTGGCGAGGCAAGCTCGAAATTGAGCGAAGAAGCCAGAAATTGAGCGAGGAACCTAAAAAATTGAGCGAGGAAGCTCGAAATTGAAGCGAGAATCTAGAAATTGAGCGAGGAAGCTAGAAATTGAGCGAGGAAGCTCGAAATTTGAGCGAACCTAGAAATTGAAATCGAGGAAGGTAGAAATTGAGAGGAAGCTCGAAATTGAAGCGAGGAAGGTAGAAATTGAAGCGAGGCAACCTAGAAATTGAGCGAGGAAGGTAGAAATTGAGCGAGGCAAGCTCGAAATTGAGCGAGGAAGCCGAGAAATTGAGCGAGGAAGGTAGAAATGAGCGAGGAACCTAGAAATTGAAGCGAGGCAACGTAATCCAGGAATTGAGCGAGGAAAAGAAATCGAAGCGAGGCAACGTAGGAAATTGAGCGAGGAAGCCGAAAAATGAGCGAGGAACCTGTAGAAATTGAGCGAGGAAGGTAGAAATTGAGCGAGGAAGCTCGAAATTGAAGCGAGGAAGGTAGAAATTGAGCGAGGCAACCTAGAAATTGAAGCGAGGAAATTGGTAGAAAATTGAAATGCGAAATGCAAGCTTCGAAATCGAGCGAGGAAAATTTAGAAATTGAGCGAGGGAAGGTAGAAATTGAGCGAGGGAAGCTCGAAATTGAGCGAAGGAACCTAGAAATTGAGCGAGGGAAGGTAAAAATTGAGCGAGGCAAGCTAGAAATTGAGCGAGGGAAGCTAGAAAATGAGCGAGGGAACCTAGAAATTGAGCGAGGAAGGTAGAAATGAAGCGAGGAAGGTAGAAATTGAGCTAAACAAGCTCAAAATTGAGCGAGGAAGGTAGAAATTGAGCGAGGAACCTAGAAATTGAGGCGGGAACCTAGAAATTGAGCGAGGAAATTAGAAATTGAGCGAGGCAACGTAGAAATTGAGCGAGAAGCTGAGAAATTGAGCGAAGTCGGAAAATGAGCGAGGAACCTGAAAATTGAGCGAGGAAGGTAGAAATTGAAGCGAGGAAGCTCGAAATTGAAAGCGAGGAAGGTAGAAATTGAGCGAGTGAAGCTAGAAATTGAGCTAGGCAAGCTTAGAAATTGAGCGAGGAACCTAGAAATTGAGCGAGGAAGGTAGAAATGAGCGAGGTAACCTGAAATTGAGTGAGGAAGGTAGAAATTGAGCGAGGGAACCTAGAAATTGAGCGCGGGAAGCTAGAAATTGAGCGAGGCAAGCTAGAAATTGAGCAAGGGAACCTAGAAATTGAGCGAGGGAAGGTAGAAATTGAGCGAGTGAGCCAACCTTGCTCAATTTCAACCTTCCCTCGCTCAATTTCAACCTTCCCTCGCTCAATTTCTAGGTTCCCTCGCTCATTTTCTGACTTCCCTCGCTCAAATTCTAGCTTTCCTTCGCTCAATTCTACGTTGCCTCGCCACGATTTCTTGCTTTCCTCGCTCAATTTCGCTTCGATTTGCTCCTTCTCAATTTCTACCTTCCTCGCTCAATTTCTGTAGTTCCTCGCTCAATTTCTACCTTCCTCGCTCAATTTCAGCTTCTTACGCTCAATTTCTACCTTCCTTCGCTCAATTTCTGGGTTCCTCGCTCAATTTCTACATTCCTCGCTTTCAATTTCTGGGTTGCCTCGCTCAATTTCTAGCTTCCCACGCTCAATTTCTGAGCTTCCTAAACGCTCAATTTCTACCTTCCTCGCTCAATTTCTATGTTTACCTCGCTCATTTCTTTCCTTCCTCGCTCAATTTCTCGATTTCGAGCTTGCCTTCGCTCAATTTCTACCTTCCTCGCTCATTTCTAGGTTGCCTCACTCAATTTCTAGCTCATTGCCGCTCAATTTCTAGGTTCCTCGCTCAATTTCTACCTTCCTCGCTCAATTTCTGGGTTACCTCCATTTCAATTTCTACCTTCCTCGCTCAATTTCGATTTGCTTCGCTCAATTTCTACCTTCCTCGCTTCGGGCTTCCTTTCTAGCTTCCTCGCTCAATTTCTACCTTCTCGCTCATTTCTAGATTCCTCGCTCATTTTCTCGACTTCCTCGCTCGATTTCTAGCCTTCTCATTCAATTCCTCTTTTGCCTGCTTTCGATTTCTAGCTTCCTCGCTTCGCTCATTTTCGAGCTTGCCTCGCCATTTCTACCTTCCCACGCTCAATTTCTGGTTCCTCGCTCATTTCAGCTTCCTCGCTCACATTTCTAGCTTCCTCGCCCAATTTCTAGGTTCCTCGCTCAATTTCTACCTTCCTCGCTCAATTTCTGGGTTGCCTCGCTCAATTTCTACCTTCCTCGCTCAATTTCGAGCTTCCCTCAATTCAATTTCTACCTTCCTCGCTCAATTTCTGGGTTGCCTCGCTCAATTTCTACCTTCCTCGCTTCAATTTCCTGCGTCCTCGCTCCATTTCGGGTTGCCTCGCCAATTTCTAGCTTCCTCGCTCAATTTCTGGTTGCCTCGCTCAATTTCTGGTTCCTCGCTCAATTTCGAGCTTGCCTCGCTCAATTTCTACCTTCCTCGCTCAATTTCTAGGTTGCCTCGCTCAATTTCTACCTTCCTCGCTCGATTTCGAGCTTCCCGGCTCAATTTCTACCTTCCTCGCTCAATTTCTGGGTTACAATCGCTCAATTTCTAGCTTCCTCGCTTTCACGATTTCTACCTCCTCGCTCAATTTCTGGTTCCTCGCTCATTTTTTGGCTTCCTCGCTCAATTTCTGCTTCCTCGCTCAATTTCGAGCTTGCCTCGCTCGATTTCTTTCTACCTTCCTCGCTAATTTCTAGGTTGCCTCATTCAATTTCTACCTTCCTCGCTCAATTTCGAGCTTCCCCATTCAATTTCTACCTTCCTCGCTCATTTTCCGGCTTCCTCGCTCAATTTCTAGCTTCCTCGCTCAATTTCTACCTTCCCTCGTTCAATTTCTAGGTTGCCTTGCTCAATTTCTACCTTCCCTCGCTCAATTTCTAGGTTCCCTCGCTCAATTTCTACCTTCCCTCGCTCAATTTCTAGGTTGCCTCGATCAATTTCTAGCTTCCCTCGCTCATTTTCTGGCTTCCCTCGCTCAATTTCTACCTTCCCTCGCTCAATTTCTAGGTTGCCTCGCTCAATTTCTACCTTCCCTCGCTCAATTTCTAGACTTCCTCTCTCATTTCGAGCTTGCCTCGCTCAATTTCTACCTTCCCTCGCTCAATTTCTAGGTTGCCTCGCTCAATTTCTACCTTCCCTCGCTCAATTTCGAGCTTCCCTCGCTCAATTTCTAGGTTCCCTCGCTCAATTTCTACCTTCCCTCGCTCAATTTCGAGCTTCCCTCGCTCAATTTCTAGGTTGCCTCGCTCAATTTCTACCTTCCCTCGCTCAATTTCTAGGTTCCCTCGCTCAATTTCTGGCTTCCCTCGCTCAATTTCTACCTTCCCTCGCTCAATTTCTAGGTTGCCTCGCTCAATTTCTACCTTCCCTCGCTCAATTTCGAGCTTCCCTCGCTCAATTTCGGCTTCCCTCGCTCAATTTCTAGCTTCCCTCGCTCAATTCCTACGTTGCCTCGCTCAATTTCTAGCTTCCTCGCTCAATTTCTACGTTGCCTCGCTCAATTTGTAGCTTCCTCGCTCAATTCCTGGTTGCCTAGCTCAAATCGTAGGTTCCTCGCTGTTTTCTACCTTACCTCGCTTCAAT
Source organism: Magnolia changhungtana (assembly GCA_030180095.1). Lineage (NCBI taxonomy): Eukaryota > Viridiplantae > Streptophyta > Magnoliopsida > Magnoliales > Magnoliaceae > Magnolia > Magnolia changhungtana. Next base: position 5,855,288 of record JASAUF010000391.1, on the reverse strand, counting down.
TTCTACGTTGCCTCGCTCAACCATCGACCTGATGGAATCTTGGAAAATAACTAGGTTGGTTGGCTAAAGTAGCTTCTCTTACCCCAAAATCATATGTGGTACGTCAAGTAACTAATTTTGGTTTAGAAGATATTCTTGTTAAATGATTAAAAAAATAAATGAAAAAAAAGAGGGAAAAAAATTTTATATACTTATATATACCTATTTATATAAATATGTATTAAAGAAAATTGTAGGTAGAATAAATTTCTCCATGTAAAAAAATAAAAATAAAAATAAATAAATAAAAAATTCATAGATAGCACAGACTATACATGGCTACGGTTATAATCCGTAGCTAAAGGTAAAACACCTTTTTCGATATATCGACAGACAGTCGATATATCGAAAATTGTAAGATTTTTGAGGAAAACTCACTGGACAGATCTGGACCATTTTCGATATATCGACTGTTAGTCGATATATCGACGTTGGTTTTTTTTTTTTTTTTTTTTTTGTTGTAATTCCACCACTTTTTGTGGGTCCTATTATGAGGTATGTGTTATATCCAAACCGTCCATCTATTTGGCGAGCTCATATTCAGGCTTGAGACTAAAAATAAGATAGATCTAACTATCAAGTAGACCACACTGTAAAAGGCAATGGGAATTGAACGTCTACCATTGAAACCCTTTTAGGGGTTATAGAAGTTTTAGATCATTATGAAATTTGTTTTTCTTCTTCATCCAGGTCTTTGTGACCTATGAATGAACTTAGACGGGGAGGATTTCTCACTAACATCACAGTGGGCCCTCAAAAAGTTTTTAATGGTCTACGCTCATTCAACACTGTTTCCTGTAATGTGGTACACTTGAGATTTGCATATACCTCATTTTTGGTCGTATACCATAAAATGATATGGAAAAATATATGGACGGCATGGATGAATAGCATACATCATGGTGGGGCCCACAGACCACCGACCCCAATCCTTTTAAGCCGTTCGTACAACTCTCAGTTCGAGGAGCGTCAGCGCACGTCTTCGCAGCGAAAAGGAGGGGTAGTTTCGTCCTCAACGTCGCTGTCCGCACGTGCTAATCTAGATTGGTAACTAAGGTTTGTATTCTTTCATAGAAACCGCTGGGTAAAAGGGTTTGTCTATAGTGGTCATTTTCTCCCGTGCCGGCCTTGGACAGCGGAAGCTCCTGTGCTAGGAAGCTGTGGGCCTACAGAGATTCCCACGACAAGTACATCTGTCCATCAGTTTCTAAATATTACAGTGGGATAGAAAACAAAAACTGGACAGATCCAAAACTCAGGTGGGCCACACCACATGAAACAGTAGGGATTAAACGTCTACCGTTGAAAACTTTGTAGGGGCCACAGAATATTTTTATCAGGATTATATTTGTTCATACAGATTATCTGGGTGGTAATAATATGAACGGTTTGGATGGCATGTAAACATCACGGTAGGCTCCAGAAAGGTTTCAACCGTGGAAATTTTCGTTCTCACTGTTTCATGTTGTGTGGCCTACCTGAGCTTTCAATCTGCATTACTTTTATGTTTCTGTCCAATCATGATCTTTAGAAACCGATGGACAGAGTGGATTTTTCACGAGAATCTATGTGGGCCCCACATAGCTTCAGACCACATGAACTTCCAGTGGCGGAGGCACAGGCCATTCGCGTCCCTCTGTTTGATACTGAAGCACTCAAAAGTTTATGCGTGATACCCTCCAGATGGGCCATCATTATAAAATCAGATCGATTGTGGGACACGGTTTTAGTGAACTTCCATTTCTTGAATGTCAGCCGTTGGTTACTTTTCATTCCAACCGTCTACTTAAATGTCCAACAATCGTCTAGCTAGAAGCTTAAATCAGTGTCAATTTGGCTTTAATATCCATCCAAATCAGGAATCATGATTTTGACGGGTTAGTTTTAGTTACCTTTTATGAAATGTGGACAATAGCTCAGTTGGTGCGTATCAACTACTAAACTCCCGAGTATCAAGCTTTTTTTTTTTCTCTTTAAAAAACCGGAACGAAAAGAGAGCGAGGGACGCGGAATGCGTACTGACAGCTTCAGTAGCCAGTGCTCTGTGGGCCCCACATGATATATATTTGTTTTATCCAATCCGTCCATATATTTTTCCATATCATTATAGAGCTTAATATGAAAATTGAAGGAGATCCAAATCTTTAGTGGACCACACCATAAGAAAACAGTGGAGATTAATGCCCACCATTAAAAACTTCCTAGTACGCACTGTAATGTTTATTTGTCATCCAACGTGTAAATTAGGTCACTCACACATGGATGAAGAGAAAACACAAATATCAACTTAATCCAAAACTTTTGCAGCTATTAAAAACTTTTTAACGGTGAGTGTTCAATCACCACTCTTTCCTATGGAGTGGTCCATATGAGATTTTGATCTAGCTCGTTTTTTCTCTAACAACATATAATAGTATGGAAAAATGGATGAATGGCGTGGATAGGACACATATACCGTCATATAGCCTAAAGAGTACTGTTAGTAGCTACCTCTCCAGGTAAGTTTTTACCATAGACACCGCAAAACACCTTTTTTTTTATTCAACCCGAACAAAACTTATCTTACGAAATTAGACTTCTACTTGTATAAACAAATTAATAAGAATAAAAATACTCCTGCTTTTAACTAACTGCTTCATGTTAAAAACGAGGAGTATGTTTATTTAAAAGTCCACTTCCGTAACATAAGTGATCGGTCGTCGAAAAGAAAAAGCATAAGAGGGAAGAGTCTACGGTGCTAATTTTTTCGCGTCTCCGAGAGAGAGATGAATCGGACTCCATGCTTGCCCACATGGACAGTCTTTCAGTACTGCCGTGAGAATTTCCAATGCTATAAGCTCTCTCTCCCTCCATCCCTCTCTCTCTCTCTCTCTCTCTCTCTCTGGATTCCATGACTTCCATTATCGAATCCGGTTGGCTGGTACGGCTTCATCTACTCTCTCTCTCTCTCTCTCTCTCTCTCTCTCTCTCTCTCTCTCTCGTTTTCTTGCAATCTCATTGGTGGTATTGCATCTGTAGTTTCGAGAACTTTTCTTTGATTTTCATTTTTCTGTCTATGTTTTCGATTTCTTGGATTCTTGGATTGGGAATGCAATGTTCTGTGATTTCCTTTTCCTTTTGCTTTTTTACATTTTGTTCCGTGATTTCCTTTTCATTGCCATCTTTTGCTTTAAAACTACTTTTTTTTTTCTCCAAGATAAATTCGTGCACTGCCCTGTCTATCTTACAGATATACGAATTCTTCCATATCCTTCTAAATCACATGCTTGATATCTATGTCTTATCATTGCATCAACTTCCCTCAATATTTAAAAATCATCTGATTATATAATTCTGTATTTCCTGTGATGCAGTATCTGATAACTCATTTCAGTGACTTTCAACTGGCTTCGTTGGGTAGTTTCTTTCTTCATGAAAGTGTATTTTTCTTGTCTGGGCTTCCATTTATATTTATTGAAAGGGCAGGACTCCTAAGCAAGTATAAGATCCAGGTATTCCTTGTGGTCTCATCCTGTTACGTATTCTTCATATTAATCGTGATTTTGATTGTGCATAAATTTATAAATTCTTTAAAATCTGGATTTGGAATGGGTTTCTGTTTCCGTTTGCATTCAGAACTAATCTTTTGCAAGAGCTATAAAGACCAATGTTCAAAAAATTTCAGGTATACATGGAAATTGTTCTGGAGATTCCCAATTTCAGCTTGGCCAAATCAATGAAAGATTTGGGCCAATCTTATAAATGACCGTCAGAGTCAACCTCAACATCGATCATCATCATTGTCATAGCCTTGTCCCAGCTATTTGGGTGAAGCTTATTTCTCATGGTAGCTTGTCTGAAGTTCGACGACTGGCTGCCTGCTTGACATCAACCCTCGGGTTGAGAAGTGACTGATGCAGTTGCCAATAGGAAGAGTTCAAGTTCTACCAAATCACTCCTATCTGGCACAGTTCTTGCTCTCCGCTGCAGATGACGAAACCATCTAAGGCTACTTTCCCTCATCATATTACCCATTGGTGCTACTCTTTAAGATCTCTCGAATACATTTCCTTCTAATTCTATCCTTCCACGTCTTGCCACTCATCCATTTCAACATCCTCATTTCAGCTACACTCATTGTATAAACATGTTGTTCCTTAACTGCCCAACGTTCTATCTCATAAAGCATGCCTGGTCTTATAGCTTCCTTTTAGTTTGAGTGGTGCACGGCAATCACATAAAAATCCAGAGGCACATCTCCATTTCTTCTACCCTGCTTGAATCCTATGGGACAACACCCTTCTCAATCTCTCCATTCATGAATTATCGACCCAAGATATCGAAAGTGGTCATTTTGGGAACTTCTTGGTTAGCAATCTTAATTAATTCTTTGTTTGCACTCGTATTGTTATTAAAATTGCACTCTGTTTTAGGCCAATGAATTTTAAATCCTTTAGATTCTAAAGCACCTCATAAATCTAGCTTTGTGCTTATGCCTTCTTTCATCTTATCAATCAAAATTATGTCATCTGCTAACAACATACACCATGGGATCTCTTCCTGCAAATGCCTCATTAACTCGTCTGTAACTAAAGTAAATTAAATACAAAGCGTGCTACAGTAATACTACATTATTTAGAATGGTGTGTATATATATGTCCTATGGAGTCCAATTACAAGTCATGGCAGTTTTCTTTATGCAGCTGTAAGTTCTATAGAGAAGTAGAGTTGGTTTAGAAATCCTAGTTGTTTCTTGTTTCCTATTTTTGTAGGAAACATCCAGATTGTTTAGCAGCAGGGGACTGTGATTAGAATTTCTATTGGCGAAGTGTTTACACCAATTAGAAAGAGTTTTGAGTCCCATATGGTTTCCCATGCACTAAGGCTTATAGAAAGACATTCGTGCCATGAAGTGAGGAGAGTTGTTGGGTATTTCCTTATGAATTGATTCCCTCCCTCCTTCCCTCCCTCCCTCCCTCCCTCCCTCTCTCTCATGCTAGGTGTGAGGATTCAGTGGCTGGTTTTGGTATCAGTTTTCTGCACAAATACAAAAGTACTGCTGTAAATTGTTCTTCCTGCAGTATCCTATTTGCATCAATTTGATTTTTTTTTTTTTTTCCATTTGTTACATGATCATATAGTTTGTTGGATGCTTCTAGAATGTAGCTTCGGTTCTTGGACACCTGTAGTGATGGCCAGAGGTTCATAAGAAGTACACCTTGGTTTTCTATTCCCACTGCTGCTTGAAAACTGGACATGGTCCATGACCATCCTTTGACCATCTTTGGTTTCTTTTTCTTTTTTTCTTTTCCAGTTATTTTGGTTCATCTCCTGCTCAACTCTTGTTATCTTTTAATCCTTGATCTGTATGTAAAAAACTAGAATCAGGAAGAACATGTGTTTTTCGCACTTGGTGTCTTTATAATCTCTTGACTTTGTATGAGACAGAATGCTAGAGATGTTAATGGTTATTACCACAAATTTTCTTCTGAATACTGTAATTGCGGGTCCCTCAGCAAGTGCTTGCTTCTCCTACAGTAGTGGGTTGTGTGTGTGTGTGTGTGTGTGTGTGTGTCCTGAGCCACCACAATTTTGCTGTTCTCTTAAATTCCATCTTTGTTGATGCCATGGTTTAGAACTTTGTTTCTAGGATTGTACTGCTCGTGTTGTTCGTGATTCCCCTCTTTTGAAATTTGCCAAAGCCTTGATGCTGGTGCTTTGCCTTCTCTGTTAAATCCCTATGCCAGAAAATGAATCTTCAAGTTCTTCTGATCATTCCTATTTCCAAACCACTTACGGTGAAAATTCTTGAACCGCGGTTTTTTGCCTAATAGGCTGCAGAACATCTTCAAATATCAGCAGCGTATAGAAAATGTTTCTGAATGGTTCTTCATTGCTGTTTTTTAATGCTGTGTATTTTTTTCCATTTTGATTTGCTATCACTATTATTCGTCAACTGTGAGAAAGTGAGTTTCAAATTTCCCGTGTAAGGAGTTTTCAAATGTAATTTACTGCCCGACTAGCATGCTATGCTTTCCCAAAAGAAATTTGGAGCTGCATTGACTGGCTACCAGGAGTTTTCTAGAGCTGTGAAAACCTTGCTCAGCCTCCCAGGAAGTTACAAGAAAATTCATACTAAGGTGTCTATATTCGTACAAATTTACAGCAACAAGTGACCGCTTTCTCTACAAAATCTATCTTGTGATCATGCAGACACGGAAGTGACATTGGTATGATGTTGGATGGAATCACACTATGGAAGCAAATGAAAGACCAAGCTAAAATGTCAACTTTGCAGCACAAAACTGGTATTACTACATCCATAAGGCAGGCATTTGGATACCAACTTTCCAATTGTGCAAATCTTGGACCTGAATATTTCTTTCTCAGAAAATCCCTATCTGGACTAACTTTGCAATTCTTGGATGATGATCGTGGAGGTGTAGACAGAAGGATTTTTCCCATTACCAAAAGAATCCTCTTGGAAGACAATTTTGTAGGACAATTGAGTGAGAACCAATGATAAAAGCTGTCCAATTTAATGACAAAAACATCTAGGCTGAGTTTCTTTGTAACCTAAGAGGCTAAGGGTCAGTATGGATGGACTATAGAAGGTGAAGGTCAGTTATGGGGTCTGTGTGACTGTGCAGTCTGCATTTTCGGGTACAAGACTTGGTCTTGTCCAACAAAGAGTGGAAGTGCAGCTGCCAAGCTGCCATTATATGCTTTTTTCTACCTCAATGGGCAAATTGTGTCCCATATACATGTCTCAGCTGTCCTGTCTGAAAACGTGGGACACCCAAACATGCCCTAAAAAATTGTGGCGTTTTTGGGGGTTGTGCTCAATCAAACCAATTTATTCTTCCAATCCTCAAGCCTGAGTCCTGATCCTTTTAAGCACTGGTTCGAGAGTCGAGACCATATCGTCCACAGAGATGAATATCTACACTACTTCCACCAATTATCTATCTAGGTTCTTGTATTTTCTGAAGGTCATTCATTTGCACACTGTCCTATTAATTGCTGCAGCTTTTCCTCCAACTTGCAGGCTGATGAGTGATTCATGGTTCTCTGCAGACAAAAAATAATACCCCAGCTGCTCAGGAGAAATGCATTACACACCTGCTGCTGTATCATCTCTGTGTGAACCTACCACTGATGATTCTCTCTTATCCTGTCTTCAGATATATGGGCATGAGCAGCAGTCTCCCATTGCCGTCCTGGTATTTTCAGGCTTCTTTAGTTAGTAAAAGCTGTCTATTTCTAACATTATGTGAGAATCTTAGGTGTCATGTGCATGTATCCATAATTCGTGGGTTGTCACATATGCTCTTTCCCCTGGTCCCGAAATTGCGGGACGGGAGTGTTTGGTTCAACCAAGAAATTGTGACAGTGTTGGTCATTTTGCTCGCACTACACCCATATTCTGCCTCAATTACATATTGGATCAGCAATGTTGTCAAAATCGTTATCATATCGCTAATCATAATAGGGTTGAATCATATCGAATAATTGTGTCATAATTAGAGCTGGGCAGAATCCGACCCGATCCGACGAATCCGATCTGAACCGAAGGCCATGATCGGGTCGGATCGAGTAGGCCCACTCAGATCCGACTATACATCGAGTCAAGTTCGGATCAGTGGCCAATCCGGACCGATCCGGAATCCGATCCGATCCGATCCGAACCGAACCGATCCGCACAATGTTCATTTAACACCGTTTTCTGTAATGTTGTCCGCTTGAGATTGGGATATACCTCATTTTTTATTTAATACCATAAAATGATCTAGAAAAATAGATGAACAGCGTGGATGAGATAAATACATCATGGTAGTGTCCACAGAGCATTGACCACCGTATCCCCTCACCTCATGGCTCGAGTCGCCTCTAGCACCGAGCTCTGGTGTATTGACGGGACGCGGGCGCCGAGTTATGATGGAAACGGATTGACTACTCTCCCTGCCACCGGCCAATGGTAGGTGGTCAGTGCTCTGTGGGCCCAACCATGATGTATGTGTTTCATCCATGCCGTCCATATATTTTTCTAGATCATTTTATGGTATGAGGCCAAAAATGAGATATATACCAATCTCAAATGGACCACATTACAGGAAACAACGATGAATGAGCGTCGACCATTGAAAACCTTTTGGGAGCCATACAAGTTTTAGATCGAGCTTATTTTTGTTTTTTCCCTTCATCTGGGTCTGCATGACCTAATCAACAGATTGGATGTTAAATAAACAGTACAGTGGGCCTTAGGAGGATTTTAATGGTGGATATCCAATCCCTATTATTTTCTTGTGGTGTGGTCCACTTGAGATGTATATCCCTCTCTTTTTTGGGGTCAAGCACTAAAATGATCTGTAAAAATGGATGAATGGAATGGATGAAACACATACATCATGGTGGGGCCCACAAAGCACCGACCATCAGCCACCGTGCTGGTGGCAAGGGGAGTAGCACTCTGTTTCCATTCCGAAAAAGCTTCTGTGTATTGACGGGACACGGGCGAAAGCCTTTCGCAGCAAGTTCATGTGCTTGGAACTTAGGTGGGGCCCACAGTGATGTTTTTTGAGAAATCCACTCCATCCATCTGTTTTGTGAGCTCATTTTACGACAAAAGCCAAAAAATGAGCTGGATCCAATACTCAGGTGGGCCAAAACATGAGGATTGAACGTCTACAGTTGAAATATTCATGTGGCCACAGAAGCTTTGAATCATGCTAATATTTGTGTTTTCATTTCATCCCAATAGGAATGACGTTATAAATGGTATAGATGGCATACAAACATCACCGTAGACGCCAGGAACGTTTCAACGATAGGAATTTCCCTACACATTTTCCTTTATTGCAGCCCACTTGAGTCTTGGATCCTGTTCAGTTTTGGTCTGAAGTCCTAAAATGATCTCACAAAACGGATGGAAGGGGTAGATTTCTCGCAAACATCACGGTGTGCCCCACCTAACTTTACAGTGCGGTAACTTCCTGCGGAAGGCTTTTGCAGGAAATCTGCGTCCGTATTGATGTGACGAGACATCCTGAAGCTATTGGCAGGTGTACCATGCACCAGCATTGTATATTTGTATTGACGTCAGCAAATTATGTGGGTCCCATCGTAAGGTATGTGTTATATCCAAACCATCCATCCATTTGGCAGGCTTGTCTTAAGGCTTGAGCAGAAAAATAAGACAGATCTAAAGATCAAGTGGACGACACTTCAAAAAGCAGTGGGGGTTGAACATCTACAATTGAAACTCTTTTAGGGGTCACAGAAGTTTCAGATCAATATGAATTTTGTTTTTCCTCTTTATCCATGTAGTTGTGACCTTATTGATAAATTGGATGGAATAATAAACGTTATGGTGGGCCCTACAAATTTTTTAATGGTGAATTTTTTTTTTTAAATAATAATAAAATAAAAAAGAAGACTCGATCCGAATAGTACCCAATCCGATCCGACTCGGTTTCCCTGACCGAGTCGGACTCGGTTCGGGTTAGGCCAGCAGTGCAACAGATCGGATCGAGTCAGATGACCTGGACTCTATCCCGGATCGGATCGAGTACGAGTCAATTCATGGAAATTTTGGACCGAGTCGAGTTGGACCCAATCCGGTCCGACTCGACTCGATGCCCACCTCTAGTCATAAATCATACGATTTTTTGAATGATTTTCTTGAAAATTTTGAAAAAAATATGAAAGCATATAAATAAACTAGAAAAAAAAAAAACTCATCAATCATCCTTTCACCATTAATATGCACCAAGTAATACCATATCATGATGGTGTTAAAGGATTCTTATCTTTCCTTTATTTATTTTTTATGTTCTTGTTACCTTTCTTGAATGTAGAACCACGTTCGAAAAGCGACATTTGATTCTGTAGGCCGATGAAAAAAGATATTTTGGTTTCTATCCATCATTTGACAATACATATAAATCAACATGATCGTAACCATCCATAAAAACATTCAATTTGATGTTTCAACCAGTTAAGAAGTAAGAATTCATATATATATATATATATATATATATATATATATATATAGTGTAAAAAAAAGTGTGTGTGTCATTCGATCTCTGTGTGTGTGTGTGTGTGTGTGTGTGTGTGTGTGTCATTCGATCTCTGTGTGTGTGTGTGTGTGTGTGTGTGTGTGTGTGTGTGTGTGTGTGTGTGTGATTCGATCTCTTATAAAGAACAAAATAAAATAATTTACATTTTTTAAAAGATTCTTAAAGCAAGGCAATTGAATCTCAAAATAGAAGAGAACAAGTATAATTTGAACCATAAATTGGGATTTGAATCTTAAATTGTAGGATTCAATCATTCAAATCAAAGAATTGTGGGATTCAAATAAAATGGATTCAAGTTAGGATTCACATTGTTTTTCTCAGGATTCAACTCATATTGTAAATCATAAATCGTAGGATCTTGGCAACTATGATTGGATGACTTTATTTCTAGATTAGATATCCAATTTGTAAATTAGGCTTCTGGAAACTGTTCCATGTGCATTTAGAGGTACATCCACACTGCTGCTCAAGCTTTTATGCTGTTTACAAATAAGATTTATTCCCTCAAACTTTCTTCTAGTACTGCTTCCTAAATGCACACAGTTATTAAAATCCTGCTGGGCATGTTTTTGAAATTTATGGTTTTCCAGGAAAGTAATTCTGTCTCAAATACTCTTCTACTTCATCTTGGAGGATTTTGTGTTTTATTGGGGGCACAGGATCTTGCATACAAAGTGGTTGTACAAGCACGTCCACAGTGTTCATCATGAGTAAGTGAAAACATTTACTTTCTGCATGCATGTTCCAATTACAAACTTCTTGCACCGGTTAATCGGACAAGTTCCCATGGCGAGTGGAGTGGGAACACATGGCTGACCCTACAGAATTAGGACTGCTCACCCAGTGGGACCTGCCATATGTGGGGCATGGCCCGAAAGTCAGGTCAATTGGACAGTCCCAAGCAAGAAATAAGGCCACTGCCATTTTTGGGCCTTGTTCCAATCAAGCAGTTAGGATCTTCTGATCACCCCCATTTTTGGTTGTGGCCGATATATGTGGTAGCTAACTAGTCTGGATCTTGTGGACATCCGCTGTTTGTCCCCACAGGAACACATGTATGAAAATGCTTGCAGAAGTTGTGTACAATTAGCAATCCTCCTAATAAAATGCATACTTTTGAAAGTTTGATTTGTTGCTCCCTTATCTTTTTCTCATTGTTATAGTTTTATCTAATGCAGATATGCGACACCATTTGGACTGACTTCTGAATATGCTCACCCTGCTGAGATATTGTTCCTTGGCTTTGCCACTATCATTGGTCCTGCTATCACCGGGCCTCATCTGTTGACCCTCTGGTTGTGGATGGTATTAAGAGTCTTGGAGACAGTGGAGGCACATTGCGGATACCATTTCCCATGGAGTTTCTCAAAAATTTTCCCCCTATATGGAGGGTGAGTTATTCAATTTTCTTCGGTGCACCTAATCTAGGATGGAGCATATCTCTGTGGGTCAACCCTTGATGTCTGATGGTTTTTGTTTTTGTAAAATTCATCAGTGCTGATTTTCATGATTATCACCACCGATTACTTTACACCAAGTCAGGAAACTACTCGTCAACTTTTGTTTACATGGACAAGTAAGCTTCTGTACCCTTGATTGCAAATTTTATTCTGTACCATGTAGATCTACAACCTGGATTTGTTATCAAAGTGTCCTTTATCAATTTCTTCTCTCCTCCAATGTGTACTACTACTTATCATCTCATTGCAGTCTCAGCTCATGGGAGCCCTGTAGGACCTAACTGAAAACTTGCTAGATTTCTCCCATTTCCACACCCATGCACGCATGTGGAGATGGGTTGGCATTGATGAAGCAAGAGAAACTAGATAAACTTATCCAACTCTTCGTCTGTGGGATTTCTATGATTAGGGGGGGACTGCACCAAGGACTTGCCCAACATTGAAAAGCATCGAGAAATGGGGAGATTCGCCTCTAGGACTAATCTAGCTATATGTGGAAAGAGATTGATAATGGGGTTTCCCCATAAGCATCTTCCCAAATCGAATGCGCAATCCATCTCCCAACATGAAGCCAATGCCTTGAATTTGCTTGCCCGGTCACCTTTCACAATGCTGACAAAATAAACAAGGGGGAATCCTAGCAAACCAGAAACCACCCTCCTATGTATCTCAATTCCATTCTTGCTTGAGATCACTTCTTTTCATAAGCCCCACTTTTCTTTCTCAAATCTCCAAATCCATTTACCCAAAAGAGCTAAATATGTGAAGTAATGCACACTTGCGCACACATGTTATGAAAATCATAGTTTGCAAACCCTGAACCGGCTCAAGACTCGTTTAGTTGCAGGGTTGGTTGGGTTGATTGATCGAGTCTCTGGTTGACCAGGTAGGTTAGAAAATAAGTATTTTATTATTTTTGTAGCACATACCTACTCATCATCATCATCCAAACCTTATCCCAATTAATTGGGGCTGGCTACAGCCTACATGAATCCTACTACAAAAATAAAAATGTAGGAGAAAAAATCTATATATATATATAAAACTTCTTTCCACTTTCTTCCTCTTTTGAAAATAAATAAAAATCCCCACTTTTTTGCTATTTCTTCTTAAGAAACAGAAAATATAATTTGAAAATAAGTCAAAAGAAAATGTTTCTACTAGTCTTATTAAAAAAAAAAAAAAAAGAAAAAGAAAAAAAAGAAAAAAGAAAAAAAGAAGAAGACAAAAAAGACAATAATGCTCCCGAGCACTTCATCCTCTTCTTCTTCTTCTTCTTCAAAACTTAAAAAAAAAAAAAAATCAAAAAGAAAAAGAAAAAAGAAGAAGAAGATCTTCCTGGTTCTGGCAATCCTGGGAAACCAGACCCGAGTCTAATGCTAATTAGGGAGGCCTAGTTTTCCTGACACAGTTACCAAGTTAGTGACCGGGCTGGGTTGACTCAGCTGAATCCTGAGTTGACCCACCTGGTTTGTAAACTATGATGGAGATGCTCTTGAAAACCATGAATGGGATGGACAATGGGCTTTTAGACACGGGCTGCAACCATCCTAAACCAGCTGCACAGTTGCCTAATTGTTCCACTGAGTCTGGCCTGATTAATAAACAAGATTGCCTAATTGTTCCACTCAATGCCATGTTCATTGTCTGAAGTGTTGAAGTTACATTTCGCAGAACCATTCTCTGTTGGTTCAGGTGGGGCCCACAAAGTAGAAGCAATTGTCGACCAGACCACCGTTGACTTCCGAGGAATTGCAAAGGTGATTTCCATGAGGATGGATAGAAGAGGCAATTTGTGGCACATGTGGCAGCATGGGATACATGTGAGATCTGTGCCGTTTATTAGCTGGGTTCCTACCATGAACCTGACCTGACCCAAAAATCAGGTCGATCTGCTCATCAGGTGGGTCATACATGTTTGACAAGGACAGTTGGCGAGAAAATGGCTAACAGTCTATATTCAATGCACGTCTGCCCCCCTTGATATAGCACACCATCCTGATTTTTAACCCAGGGCACATTCATTATTGGCCCCAGATGATAAATGGTCCTGATCGTGCAAGTGTGCCACAAATCTCCTGTTTGATCTCTCCGCATGCAAATCTTAGCATTACTCATAGAATCTTTACACACAGATGCACCGACCTTCTGTTACTCTGCACTCAGCAATGTTATTCCATCCGTTATATTCCATAACCGGAGCCTGGTTCTTGCAATAGTCAAATGGTTATTCTCTTATGTTGTCTGAGTTATCACTATGGAACTACCACTATGTTTGGAGGCTCTATAAATTGACTGCAATAGTTCAGTCCATAAGAACTGAATTCTAATTAAAAGAAAAGACAATTGTAATTACCTTCCTAACTTTGAATGCTAGGAACATTGCTACAATCCAATCATTTAGGGGCCTGTTTGGATGGGCATCACAATCGATCCTATCCATTTTTTTTGGACGACCGTTCAGATAACAATTCTAAAGAAATTGAGATTTACTCCTATGTGCAAACAGGCCCTTAGTGAACTGAATTTTCACAATTAATTTCAGTTTTGCATCCAAACATATCAAAACGTGTTGAAGGCTGAGACTGGCCTACATATTCTCTTATCTCATTTGGAATCTTTCCTATTCCAGGAATCTGATCCGGTCTGAACAATTCAATTCAGTTTTGCTTCCCAACTTATCAGAGCTGGTAACTGCTCTTATGTCAATTGGAATTTCCTATTCCAGGAATCCGATCTGGTTCACACCTGACCACTGGTAACTGTTCTTATGTCAATTGGAATTTCCTATTCCAGGAATCTGATCTGGTTCACACCTGACCGGCATGGTCTATATAGATGCCAACATCTTTCCTGTTTCTTTCTGATTCGGCTTCGATCCTAATTCATTTTGTGAAGGATATGTTTTTGTGAGAATCACCACTGATTCCAATTGCAACTGGTGCTAATGTGCTGAGAATCTGTTACTAACTCTCACCACTTTCCATCATGGAACAGGATCTTCGGCACAGATAAAGGTTACCGGAAGCTGAAGGCACTGAAGAGTGAAGTAGAAGCCAGCAAAAAGCAAATGTGAGGAAGAGGAGAATTTTTGGCGAAAAGGGCCTTGTTTGGTCGACTTCAGCATCACATCTAGAAGGTTCTTACATGGTTCTCCTGTTGTTGTTGTTGTTGTTGGTTTTTTTTTTCTTTTTTTTTTTTTTTGTCTATAGATGATGATGAAAGGTGGTTTTCATTGTGATAAAATGGAGTCTTTAGGAAGGTTTTGTAATGGACATTTCCCTACATGAATGGAACCTTCTCTCTCAAACACACACATGCTTGTAGCTGTTGGGGGTTTTGATTGAGTGCGGCCACTGCATCACATCCACCATGTGGGGCCTTGTTCCAACCAGTGGGTGGCATGCATGAGAGATCAGGACCATTCATCAGGTAGTGTACACTGTCAACATGCAATCAACTAAAAAATAATGTTGCCCCCCTTCTTAGGGTGATCACACTTGTATGAGAAAAATGGTGGTTAGAGAAAAGGTCCCAACTGTCCAAATTCAACATAATTTTGCCACCGAGATGTGTGTAACCATGATTTCTGGTATATGGCATGTTCACAACGTGCACTACCTAATCTGAATGGCCTAGACTGGTCGTGTGTCATCAATGGTGAAACTGAGGCTAGGCTGGCAGTGGTGATGAGGGGCTTGGCATTCTATCAAAACCAGGTTGTTGGATTGACTTTCAGGTCGGAATTTGAAGGAATGTAATGAGTGGAGGGGAGTTGGGTTTTGTTAGGGGCTGTTTGTGAGGGCAGGGAAACCTTGGTAGACAAATCAAATTTCTATAGAAATTACCATTTCCCTTTTTTGAGAAATAAAAATGGTAGCCTTGGTACTCGTTTCCATTACCAATGTCTTCCAAAAAAAGACTTGGATGTTGATTTCTTTATAATAAAAAAACACATGTTGAGGTCCTGTTTGGATAGTGGGAGAGAAAAGAAAATTGTAATGACTTTCCAATGATGATTTCCCAAGATTTCTATCAGCAATATTGAAACATGAATTTTTATGGATTTCATTTATGGGGGCCCCCGTGGAAAATTCGTAATAATGTTATAATAGTCACCTCATATCTTCTGCATGAGAATTTGATTATGTCACTTGGGCAATGATCTCCTTTATGAAATTTGATTTTTGGTTAATTATTGAAACTTAGTGAAATTCCCATCATGGTAGAGTCATCTTTTCTTAGTTGGAAGCGGCAACTCATGTTGTTTGACCATTGACCTTTTAATATTCTATGAACCAATGTTTTAATCATTGATGATATATCAGTATCACCGGGCCAGTGATACCAAAACCAAAATCCCAAGTAAAAAAGAAAATTTTCAGAAATCATCGATAATATAGTTGATATTTGGCAATAATATCAACATTGGTGATATTTTCGCTCTAGCCCAGTATATATTTTTCTTCTTGGTATCGGCAATATCACTGATACCAACGACATTATCGCTAATACAAGGGGGACACCCATAAATTCACAAGAAATTTTCCAAAATTTCCAAAAATGGAATTTTTCATAGTACTTTTTACGAATCTTTTGAGAAATTTGTTCCTTATGTGACTTCAACCATTCCTTTTCGTTTATATGGCTTGCATTGTAAGATATTTGAATGATATAAATTCATATTGGTTTTAATTTGACTAATTTTTCTGACAACACATGATTTAAGCTCCTATTAAAAGGAAACTTATAATGTATTTTTGTTTTTTGCGATACTTTGATTCCGTAATGTAATTCGTTACATGTTTCCATATCTTTAGTCTTTGATACATGTAATGATATTAATACCTGAACATTGCTACGAACAAAAATGCCCTTGCATTATTCACCCCCCGGTGAGAAGTCTTAAACACGAGACCTCCCACTTCGATACCAATTTGATGCAGGACGATTAACCACTTGCTCTAAAAGCTCGAACTATTAGAGTATGACGAATTAATCCATTTAACTCATAGCTCATGCCCCACATCGCATGAGTTAGGATCTTGGTCGAACCCCCCTCGTGGGCCTCAAATCACATGGGTACCGCCTCACAGGCCGCCCCCCCTCCCCCCAAGTGTGTCCCTGCATCCCCTAGGCTTACCCCACTCAAGCCCGGTGTGAAATGCGCATTAATCACCCTCGATGAGGAGTCTCGAACACAAGACCTCCCCCTTGGGCCTCGCCCACCCCGAGTGTGCCCCTGCATCCCACGGGCGACCCTACTCGAGCCCGGTGTGAAAATGCCCCTGTATTAGAATTTTATACGGATTTTGCACGTTTACCATGAGAGAGAAGTTCGTGATCCATCCCGAGCATCGATTTAGTGGGTACACCTTGCTTTGTCATTAAAAAAATAATAAATGAACAAATAACTGCTGGGACCAAAAGATGTTGACTAGGAAATACATGGCTTCTGCATGCTTTCTACTCTCCCCGCTGCCATTTCTTGGTATATGAGGTGTCCATATTTTTAGGGGTTTTTGCAAGTAACTACATTAATAATAGGGTATTTACAAATACCCATGTCATAAAGTTGACTTTGCAAAAGTACACCATTAATATACTATTGTTGCAACAATATTTTTTATTTTTCTATTACTTTTTGGTTGACTACTGTTAACTTTCGGGGCATCTCTTCTTTTAAATGAAAATTTACTCAATCCTACAAAGAACCACTGACTTGGAAAAAAAAAAACCTATGCTTTACATTAAAAAAATAATAATAATAATAAACTAAAAAACTGTCAACTGATTTCATCTTTTCATCTTTTCTCCCACAAGATTTGGGGGAATTAATTGTGGGGCCCATCCATGTGATCCGCACCGTACATCTGTAAGGCTCCACAGTCAATGGTAGATGTCAAAAGAAAAAAATAAAATAAAAAAAATTCGTTGTTTATAATTCATGCGAACTTGGCATTTTTCTATTTATATATATAAAAATTAATGACATAGTTATTTGCAAAATCAAATTTCTTTACGTGGGTTTTTTTTTGCAAATACGCTATTATTACTGTGGGAATGTGCAAAAAAATCTCTATTGTTTGAATCGTCCATTCAGAAAGCTAGGCTCCTACGGCTGGTTATGATCAGCTAATTAGACTTTGGTAGAAAACAAGGTGGACCAGACCTTACGGCCTGATCATTTATACAGATATCTGAAGATTTTGTTTGAGTCTCTTTATTACTATTGGGGACCTTTGATTATTCAAGGGTCAGGATAATCGTCCATGACCATACTAACAGCAAAAGAACCAAATGAAATAATCCAATGCTTTTATTTGACCTATATCCACCATCCAAAGTGAGACCCATCAGTGAACGGTTTGGATCATTGGAAGTGATCTTGATCCTGGATTCGAATGATAAAGAGTCCGGACATATGCTATTATAATCGGTCAGGATGTATTCTAGAGAAGCCAAAAAAACTAGGGCGGGCAATGTGTGGGGATAAAGAGTCCGGATAATCCAAGCCATTAAAAAAATAATAATAATTCTTAATATACACGTGTGATTGCTTCTTCAAGAATGGATAAGATAAAACATACACGTGTCATTAAAATACTCAATCTCATCAGCGAACCGCTGTCCCATCAGCGTATAATAATAGAGCTACAATCCCATCAGTGTATAATAATGTAGGCTAGCTTCGGTGGGTCCCTGACTGTGGGGCCCTCCGTAATCTATGTGCCTTACATCTATGCCGTCAATCTGTTTTTACTGCTCATTTTAGGGCATGATCCTGAAAAATGAAGGAGATCAAAATCTTAGAAACAGCTACAATATCTAAGCCGTCCATCCTGATGGTAGATGCCAACAATAGAGCTGGTACGCTCAAGGGGAGCGGATTAGGTGAGACCCCGGCCTCACAAAAGCTGGTACGCTCAAGGGGAGCGGATTAGGTGAGGCCCACCTTGATGTATCTGTTATGGGAAGATCCTAACCATCTACATAATTTCAAAGGTCGAGACCATACTAACTTAGTTGGGCAAATGAGCAATGATCATGATGCACAAATTGAAAGACCTTAACAACTTATAAAGGAGGCTTCTACTCCGAGGTTGATAGTCGGATCAACAAGCTATACTCCGGGAAAGGACGACCGAGCTGATCCCTCGTTTTCGTCCTCATTTTCACCTTCTATTTAAAGGAGGCCGAGCTCTTGCCCTCGTCCTCACCCCTATCCCCTTCTGAAGGAAGCTGTCCGGAGCCGAGGTCGGGGAAAAATGCGAGTACATTATACGCCAAGCTAAACTTGGAAACTACTATAAGAAGACGTGACCGATTACTTCGGGCGCAGATACGCACGATGTGCATAATACAGCACATGATCCTTGGATTGCGCATAATATCCTCACGATCCGAGAATATCCTTGAATGAGCAAATCATGCCATGATTAACAGACCCAAATCATTCGATAGTCAGGTATAAATATGCGAGGACTCCATTGCTATAGGTACGCAACATCTGGTATTCTCCCTCTGCAATTCAACTTAGACCTCGATTCCCCTGGCCTGACTTTGGCATCGGAGGGTCCCCCGGCTAAGCCAGGGTCTCCTTTGCTCACCCTTTTTGCAGGGCTAAGGTTTATTGGAGGAGCGTTGTACAGAGTAGAGGGTGGACTTGATTTTGTCATCAACAGTATCTATTCTGTATCCACTCCGTCCATCCTTTTTTCCAAATCATTTATTACATGATCCCAAAAGTGAACCAGATTCAATTACCAAGTGGACCATTAGACGGTGATGCCCTTACCATGGGGCCCACCTTGATGTGTCTATTCTGTATCCACTCCTATCCTTCTTTTTTTTCTAGATCATTTAGTACATGATCCCACCCAAAAATGAACCAGATTTAATTAGGAGGTGGACCATACCACAGGAAACAGTGAGTATTGACCATTAACGGGTCACAAGAGTTTTGGAACTACATGATATTTGTTTTTTCCCTTCTTCCAAGCCTACGTGACCTTAACAAGGGATTGGATGGCAAATAAACACTAATGGCGTGTTCGATTTTCAGTCGCTATGTAAATACCTGTGAAATGGGCCGTTTGAAAATCCTCTCAAAATTCACTGCACTTTTTACTTCGAAACCAGTTTAAAAGAGATTTTAAATTGGTGGACCCTAAGGTTATGTATATGATAAATCCATTCCGTCCAGTTGTTTTAACACAATATTTTAAGGCATGGGCCGAAAAATGAGGTAGATTGAACACTCAAATGGCCCACACCAAAAGAAACAGTGGGCCTGAGAGGTTTTTAATGGTAGGTGTTTGATTCCCTTTTTCTTGTAGTGTGGTCCACTTGAGCTTTCGATATACCTCGTTTTTTGGCTCATGCCATAAATTCATTAGGCATAATAGATTAACAGTGTGGATAAGTAGGGCTATACATGAACCAGGTTAGCCCGGTTAACTTGCTTGACTCGGCCCGAAAAAGCTTGACTCAGCCCGACTCGACTTAGCTTGACTCGGCCGTTTATATATATATATATATATATATATATATATATATATATATATATATATATATATATACCATTCGAGATAGATAAGTGAGAACGTCACCCGACCCATGAACTTTCTGTAAGGTCCGAAACTAGCCCGAACTTGCCCGATTGCTGACCGGGCCGAGTTCGGGCTGGACATGTTGGCCTAGTGATCGGGCCGGGTTGAGCCCAGTTCGACTCGGTTCGACTTGATGTACACCCCTATGGATAAGCGATATGCATCACGGTGGGACCAACAAATATGTTGTGGCATTCTCGAATTTTGTGTCAAAAATATATGTTGCCAAATCAAATATTGAAAAAAGTGAGGTAACTACGGGGAAAGTAATTATTACATATTTTCAAGGTATATTCGGTGAATTGAAAAATCAAACAAGCCCCAAGGAAAGGTTAAGGTGACCCCTAGGAAGTTTTTAATGGTAGGGCTTTTATTCACCACCGTTTCCTGGAGTGTAGTACACCTGTTTCCTAGAGTTGTAGTACACCTGATCTTCTTTGGGATCATGCCCTAAAATCACTTGAAAAAAAAAAAAAAAAAGATCCGGAAAAAAAGATGGACTGCGTGGATACAGAATAGATACATCAAGGTGGGACCCACGATAAGGGCGGCACCGTCTTGCTTGGGTGAGGCAGGGGGTTTCGCCTGGAGGTGTAGAGTGTACAGACGCAGGTTGCCTTTCGCAGGAACTTACTGCTGGGTGTGACCACCGTGAGGTTAGGAAATGGGCCACAAACGAAGTAGATCCAAACCTCAGGTGAGAGGAATGCCTCTCATTGAAATCTCCCTGAGTGAAGACACAAAAACATTAAACTGACCCCACCAATGTTTCTATTATGGTGGATGTTCAATCATCACTGTTTCCTGTCATGCGGTCCACTTAAGTTTTTGATCTGTGCCTCATTTTTTTAACGATTTTGCTAAGATGATCTAGTAAAATGAACGGACGGAGTTAATTTTTAACGAACATAAAAGGCTCGCCCTTCTTAGCTTAGCGATCCGCGGAAGAAAGGTTTTAAGCAACGGGTGCCAGCTACGTGCAAGCAACAAGAGATTTGTGGCATTCACCAGCTACAACTCATGTAGGTCCATTGATGAAGTGGTACACGTTGAAATGAACATCCGTCAGATGCCCAACAATCTTTGTGCTTCGTACCCTTTCGGCACGCATGATGAGTGGGCCAACCTGCTTTTATTCCCCCGGTTACGTGCCTATCTCGTGGCTTTTATAAAGAGCCCGGAAAGGCCGCTTTTTCCTTTCCCTTTGACAGAGAGAAGGGAGTCATTTGATACTCTGGAATAGCATGATAGTCCACATGCAGGAGCTTAGAAGTCAAGGAACTTTTCTGCGTGCTAAACCCTCCACGTAGGGGGGAACCTGTAATGAGAGAATCTGTCCCGGCTCAAATTGGAGTCAGCTTGGCTCGGCCGCTTCTTTGAACGAGTCAACCGAGCTCCATTCAAGGTCACCGACCACATCAAGTACTTCAGCAAGCAAGCTGGCAAAGCTACACAGCTGATCTACGCGCCGTATCAGCTCATCCACTCTACCTGAGCTCAGACGATCAGCTGAGATCGTGCCTAACAAGTTCTTTTGTAGAACTTTTACATAAGCCTGGAACCCATAAGAAATCTTTACACGTTTCAACAGTCGACTCCGAACAAATCCTTGTCAGCAAGCGACCAGGCTCGGCCTGCTTATGGGCTCAAATTGTTTCAAGTAAGATTCAAAATATAGGGTCAGCCCGGATGAGATGTGACCTACAATCACGCTCGGAACCGACTCTAATAACGCACCTGAGGAGCAACATCTGACGCACTAGGTAACCACCAACATCTCTAGTCACACAGCTCCCGCATAATGGGATAGAAAATGACGAATGCATTAACTTCAATCAAATGATATAAGGTATTCATCAACAGGACTAGGTATGCAAAATCTCTCACCCACCCACACAACCTAAGACTCCGATTCTAGGCCTGACTTTGACACCGGCATCAAAGGTCCCCTGCTCTAGCCAGGGTCGTCTCTGTTGTTGTTCACATGTATATGTGCTCGAATTAGGTGCTCTGCAAGGGTGAACTAGATTTTCTTGATTTTCGCATCAACATAACACATGTAAGCACTCGAAGGGATCCCTCCAAATCGAGGGTCCCACCGTGTGTGTCACTTAAAAATCAGATAAGCTAAGGGCCCGTTTGGCCAGGTGGATTGGAAGGGATTGGATGGTATTGGAAGGGATTGGAAGTTAAATCCCGGGATTGGCCGGGCGTGCCAAACAGACTGGGTGATCTAATCCGGGTTATAACAATCCCATGGATCTTAAGACAATCCACTGACAACCATCATTACCTTTAAATCTCATCCAATCCACCCTAATCCCTTCAACTTTGCTTGGGACGTATTTGGTTTGAGGAATTGGAAGGGATGGGAAGGTTTAATCACGGGAGTGTTCCAGGCGTGCCAAACAGAGTCGATATCGCAATCCCCAGATATCTAACAGAGTCGATATAGCAATCCCCAGATATAGTAATCCTATGGATCTTAAGACGATCCACTGATAACACCATCATTACCTTGAGACATCCACCCTAATACCATTCAATCCCTTCCAATCCACCTGTACAAACGGGCCCTACAATCCTGATCTTATCTGGGGTATTCACCACTCGAATATTTTGCTACTATAATCATTAAATTCTTTTTGGGATTATACAGCCATTTAAACCCTGGCCTACAATTTGGACGGTTCAAATTCATTTTAATTTCCTTGCCAGGTATACTAGTAAATGTGCAATCAACCAAACCTCGAGCGTCGAGCTTCCCGGCCACCCATCCAGCCCACTGATTTGTTGGCCCAATTGAGAGTTAACCATGGGCCGAAAATCTCTACGATCCCAACCGTCCAATGGATCAGTTTTTCAAAATGAAAAAGAGAAAGCGATTTGTTAGGACATGGCCCAAGAACGGGTGGGCCACTAGATCTAACGGTCCAAACCACCATACGAGCTCTAATAGGAAGGAAACGAATCTACCGACTTTCGAAAAAAAGCGAAAATATTCCATTACATATACATATAAGCTCCGTATATATTCCCTTGGGATTTTTTTTCCTTCCCAAATCCACAGAGATGGGATTTGGTGGACTTTTCAACCCTCTACTAACTTTTTCTTTTCCGAAACTGCCCCTCCTTCCACTTCTAGAAGAAGAATCCGGGCACCAACACGACCATTTTTTCCCAAAAAAAGGAAAAAAAAAAAAAAGACCCTGAAAAAGGAAAAAGTAATTCGTCCACGTGTCTTTACGTGTCCCTCCGGAGATCGACCACGACGACGCTCACGTTGTCCGTACTGTGCCTGGCGAGGGCAAGCTTCGTGAGCAGGATAGCAGCGTCTGAGCAGGCCTTGTCCGGCCCACCGTCACCCCCGGCGCCCGTTAGCGGCGCTCCGGGCGCATGGCCGCGCAAACACATGCGCGCGATATCGCAAGCCATGCTGTTGGAGACCACGTCCCACAGGCCGTCGCTGGCAAGGATCAGGCATTCGTCGTCCGGCGACCGGTACGTCACCGTCACCTCCGGCTCCGAGCTGACGAACGGCTTCAAGTAGTTGTCGCCTGGAGAAAAGGGAAGGGCGCATGTTATTGACGGAAACGGATGATCTAACGTGGGCCGAGGGGGTTTGGGGTTATCGTGCGCTTACCTATTGCCCTTGACATGGCGAGCACTCCGAGAACGCGAGGACCGTCCCAGAAAATTACGCGGCCGCCGGCGGCTTGGATGCGCTGGAGCTCGTCCGGTCGGTCCGGCTGGCACATCAGAGATAACAGCGTCAGTGCATGGACAGATCCGTCAACTCTAACTCTAAGAAGCCGTCCAGCGGCGCATGTTAGTAAACAGCGCGGGAGGTGCACGTTAGCAAGTCGGGCAACGGATCGCCGCCGTCTCTGTTTCACCACGCTGCGCTGTGGTTGCTAACATGCGCTGGCAGCCCGTACGCCGAGGCGCACATTAGCAAACGCGAAGTAAGAAAGGGCCTCACCTTATGATCGGAAGAGAGGGGGACCGGCTTCCCGTTCCGACAGAGGACAGCCCTCGAATCGCCGCAGTTAGCGACCACGATCTTATCGTGGCCCACCACCGCAACCACAGCCGTTGATCCCACCGCGTCGCAATCGGGCGTCTGTTTCTCGCAGCGGCAATGTACCACCACCGTCGAGTTGTTCTCGCCTCCCACAACCTCCATGTCCATCCTTAAAAAGCTCCGCTCCATCACCTCCTTCCATTCGCTGGGCTCCACCTCTCCCCTACCAAGCTCCTCCGCCAGCAGACCATGCATCCGATCCTTGCAAGACATCGCCACCTGGATATGAGAGAGAGAGAGAGAGAGATATCAGTCCGAAGATTTTATTTTGTTCAGCTCGACTCGGTGAGTCGACTCGGACGAGCTATTCATGGAATTGAGTAAGGGGAAAGGAAAAGGATTTTACATGAGAACATCCATGACCGTCGTACACGCCAAAGAAATGCAAATTCCCCAGGATCTGACGCTCCCGCTGGAAAAATGACGGGTGGATCGAGACAGCATCTTCCATTTCTCTCCTCCGTCCGCAGACGGACGACATGCCGTACTTCGGGCAATGGCCGACGACCGCCGATTCTGACGACGTTGCGGAATTAGGCTTCTCCTTCACCTCTGATTCTCCTCCGGCGCCCTTCCTCTCTTCACTGCCGGAACTATCGACGGCGTTCTCGCATTCCCGCGGAGACGGCACAGGAGAGGGTGCCGCCTCCGTCTTCTGCCGCTTGCAGCACCCGGATTCCGGCGGGGTAGCGACGCCACTGACGAATTTGAACCGTCGTATCTCCATCCTCCGGCGCCTCGCCGCTCGAGAGCTCAGCTCTCGCGGGACCGACGAATCGCTCTCATTGACCACACCGCAGCAGATCTTAGCCATCGACACTCCGATCTACAATCTCAGATCTTCAAACTCCAGCGATCGGAGACGAAAACAACAGACCCTCCGACGAATTCAGCACTGGAAGAACCCCCAACTCCTCGAACTTCGAAACGTTTCTTTCTTCTTTCGAATTCCCCAGCGAGAGAAAAACCCTAAAAAACGTTCTCCATGGGAGGCTTTTAACAAGGAGAAGAGCTCGGGCAGCTGCCCGTCACCGTCACGGGCAGGGCCCTCGACAGCACAGTTGGTGTGACGTTGCGCTCTCCCGCCTCAAGAAATCATCTGGGCCGTCCATATTCCTACCGGTTTTCTCTCTCCTCGGATTCGGAACGCCTGGAGAGGAATCGTGACTCGACGTGGACACGTGTCCCACTAATGGCCCACACGAAGAGGGGCGGGCTTCCTTTCCTGACACGCATGTGGTCCCAAGGAGCCTCAGTCCTGCATTTGGCCTTTTTCTGGCCAGCACCTATTTGAATGACGACACGTGTCGGGACGCCGACGCCGCTTATTGTGAGTCGCGGCTGACTAGGATGCGTAGGAATTTAAGAAGGTGCACATGCGTCTGACCTGATAGGGGGGTCTCAGCGAGTCGGGTCGTCTCGGGTCATGGTGTACCCGTATCCGGATCCAATTGAACGCGAGTCGAACCGAGCCGTAGCTAATCCTAGCTTCAAATCGGTTCTTGAGCTAGTCTGGCTATCTCGGCTCAACTCGGTCAGCAGTTCGGATCAGTTCCAGCGTGGCATTTTCTTTGGGGTCAGTTTGGACGGTGGTACTAGAAGAGATTAGGTGAGATGGGATTAAAAAAACATAATTATTAGGCATTGCATTGCAGGGATTGTCCCTGTTTCCATGGGATAAAATTAATGCATGCTTTATTGATAATATAGTGGTACATTGAATGGATATACCCACCATCATTTGAAATTACCAAGAATAACGCGCATGTTATATCTAAACCATTCATTTGTTTTGTAACCTCATTTTATGAGATGGGCCTAAAAATGAGGTAGATCCAAAACTTATGTAGCCCAGATAAGTTTTCAATGGCAAGTATTTAATCCCCGTTGCTTTCTTTGGTAGGGTCTCTTAAGCTTTAGATTTACCTTTTTTTTTGGGCCATGCTCTAAAATAATCTCTATAAATGGGTGGACAGTGTGGATAAAGCCTACACATCAGGGTGGGACCTACACAACTTTTTAAACATTGAGTGAAATTGGCATGGGACCAATGCAATTACAGGACATCGGTAAATACCCGCCACAAAAGGGCGTAATAATCATTTCCCAGTGCGTTTACAACATTTCACCTACTTGACTTGACGGCTTACTTTTTAACGCGGAAATTAAGAATATTGTAAAATATCTATGGGTCCCAGATGTATTTCGCTTATCCACACCGCTCGTCCATCAAGCCAGCCGAATTTATGGGATGAGCTAAAACAATAGGCATATCCAAAGCTCTGGTGGACCACACTACAGAAAAAGGTAATCATACACTTACCTTTAAAAACCTCTAAGGACTACTATTTCTTTTGGTGTGGGCCCCTTGAGTATTGGATTTACATGATTTTTTAACTCATATCTCATAATATTGTGGTAAAATGGATGTACGGAATGGATATATCATACACATTACCGTAAGGTTTAAAAATTTTAACTGCACTTTTGAACTGATTTCCAAGGCAAAAATTCCTCAAAAAATTCAAATGGGTGAAAGTGCCGTGATTAGCCATTTACCATGTATTTGTACCTGCACTAAAAAAAAAAAACAAACAGGCCCTTAATGTAATTCCAAGCTTTTCCATTTTGCCCAAACATGGAGTGGAATTGGTACGGGACAAAGATGAATTGGTACGGGACAAAGATGAATCCCATCCCACCTAATCCCTTCTAATCCCACCGCCCAAACTGACCCTTATAATGCATCTTTAATTTAACCGAGGATGCAAAACAGTAACAACATTTTTAGAAGTATTTTATCAAAACACTTAGAAGCATCATTAAAATCAAACACTTTGTGAGCAGCATCAAAATCAAATATCCAGCGTATTCATTCCTTCTTCACCAATACTTTGTTGAGTTATTTCATCAAGCACTCAGTGAGCAGCATCCATATCAAAATAACTAAGTCACCGAACTGATTCGATCCGAGCTTGTGTTCAATTTGAGTCGAGTCAAGCTCGGCCAAGCTCAAACTCAACTCAAAACCTTTTTTGAGCTTTAAAAACCAGGTCAACTTGGCCCGAATCCAATTTTGGGCCGATGCAAGTCAAGCTTTTCTTAGTCAAATCAAGCAAGAGTGGACCGAGCTAACTGGACTCATGTACAACTCTCAACTCTAAACACATGACTTTTAGTTGAGTGTTCGATTCGAGTTTAGGTCTGTTCTGTTCACCACAGCCACTAACTTCATTACTAGCACAGAATTGGGTCATGTCCCGCCTCACGTTAGATACGACCAATGAAGATTTGTGATCTCGCTTCAAACATGCACTTGCTCAAAAATAAGCATGGATGACATTGCATGGGCACTAATCTCACACATTACATAGTGTTAAAATGCATGTATTCATAAATAATAGCAGCATTTTTTTGTTAAAAACATGATAACCTCAAATTACAAATATGTAGTTTCAGTAAAATAAGGAAAGAAATCGAAAATATCAAGGACACATTGAAGCATGTGTGATCACGCTGTCCTCAAATGGTTATCCGTCCATTCTCAAAGTAATTGATACTGCTGACAGGTTGTTGGCAAATAGCTTCTAGGATATGATAAGCTTGTGTGTGGTTTTGCATTTAACAAGCATGAAAAAACACCTAATGGAACTCTGTGTATACAATTTGCTTGCATATTAAAAAAAACTAAAAGAAAATCCTAAATTAGAGAGAAATTCATAAAAGAAATTGTTGGCACAGCTCGACTCGGCTCAGCCACTAGCTGACCTCAGCTCAAACTCGGCTCGGCTCGGTCCTCGAGCCTGACTAGCCAGCTCAGTTTCGTTCGATCAGCAGCTCGGGCTAGTTCGATTCGAGATCAAGCCAAGTTCGCCTGTACAGTATTTTCACAAACACATGGTCTGCACCTTCAAAATCTCACTGTATATAAAACAACAATAATGGTTTTACAGCTATTTTATCAAACACCTTATAAGCAACATAAAAATCAAGAAAAAAATGGTATTTCTTTTATATACGTACCTTCTTTGCCACCAGTCACACTTCATTGAGTCATTTCATCAAACACTTGGTGACCAACAACAATATCAAAGTAACCGAGTCACCAAACTAAATCGATCCGAGTCGAGTGAAGCTTGAGCAAGCTCAAACTCGGTTTAAAATTTTTTCGAGCTCAAAAAATCAGCTCGGCTCAAACTAAATTTCGAACCAAGTCGAATCGAGCTTTTTCGAGTCGAGTCGAGCGAGTTACCGAGCGAACTCTCCTCATGTACAACCCTACTTATGGGCTTGATCAGAGAACTTTTGAGCGATATTGGTTCATATGAGAGAGTGATTCAAGTGGTTTGTGATAATGAAATGAACAATCCAAGCTCTGCTTATATAGTCTATGGTAGTTGGATGTTTTAGTCTAGGGTCATAACTCCAAATGATTGTTTTTTACTGTTTGTGAGAAACTAGTCATTATTCGTCAGTTTCTGACCATTTTGTATGTGAAAAAATCAGTTGCGTGTTAGCCATTTAGACTTAGTGAATAGCCATTTATGACTGTTAGGCTAGCCACATGCAACTATTTCCGCATGGTCCGATTTATTACTACATGAGCAGTTACATCAGGCATCTTAAATGGCTAGTTTTAGCCCCTATATAAGGCAGACATGTTTCTCTCAAACCTCTTACCAGCCACCTAACCCATATCTCTTAGCCATTGTCGCACCGCAACTTGCACCCGCCTTGTGCCGGTTCGCAATGGAGCGAACCATCTGCGACACAATGCGCACGTGCAAAGTGCATCACTATAATTTCTACAACTAGGGGTGCACATCGAACCGGTAGAACTGTGGAACCGGACCGGAATCGACCAAAGTGGTCTGGTTCTAGAGTGCACCGGTTTTGGTTCCGGTTCTAAAAATTAAAGAACTGTTTAATTCGGTTTGGGGGTATGTAGAACCGAACTGAACCGTGATTCAAACCGTGGAATCGAACCGTGGAACCGAACCTGGAACCGTGAGTTTACGATAAATTTTAGTTGTAAATTTGACTCATGATTTATGGTTTACAATGCACCCTTTGATTGTTTTCATAAATGTATTTTTTCACACCATATACAATATTTAAACCATTCATCAAGTGGATCACAACATGAATGGACATGAGCTAAATTATAAAATAGAACATGCAATTGGTCTGGATTATAAAAAGCCCATAACCGTGGAACCGATTCAGAACCGAACCGGTTTTCACGGTCCGATTACAGTTCGGTTCTAGGGTGCTAATGGTCCAGTTCTGGTTCCGAAAATCCTGGAACCGTAACGAACAGTTCGGTTACGGTTTCACCCCAAAACCAAACCAAACCGAACCGTGTGCACCCCTATCTACAACTACACTGCCACACATGCCCATGCCCTCGCATCGAGCCTAAGACCATGCGTGCGCCAACACGTAAGTCTTGGTATTCCACAGATTCACCAAGTAAATAATAGGGTACTTAGCACCCTACTTATTAAGTTCAAATTTTCTTTTCTCCTTTTCGATATGAGATTATTCCCAAAACACAAAAAAATGAGTTTTTACAAACCTCTTATATATATATGAATATAAATATAAATATATATATATATATATATATTTATATATAATTTTTTATTGAAAATAGTTTTTAAACAAAACATTTTCTGAAAAATAACCTTGGCCCCGAAGGTTACCTCGACCTCAGAGGTTGGCCTCAATTACCAACTTTGAAAGTCGACCTCGGATATTGACCTCGGCCTCGATTACCAACTTTGGAGTTTGACCTCAGACATCGACATCGGCTTCGGTTACCAACCTCGGCCTCGGATATCGACTCGGTCTCGGATATCAACTTCAACTTTGGATAGACCACCACCTCGGAATTTAAATACACTTACAATATATTAAGATAGGATAGGATTATCCTCTGAAATATTCACCGACGATCTCGGAAAATCAATTATGACACGTCCGGAGGAAGATATTTTCCGTAATACGCAATCACCATCCAAGAGGCATTGTCATATACTCCACCGCCCCCAAAAGGTTATAAACAAGGAATCCGCCTACAGTGAAAGGTACGTAGAATCTCTCACCCAAAACCCATCAATACTACCAGACCCAGATTCCTAGCCTGACTTTGGCATCAGAGAGTCCCTTGCTCTAGTCAGGGTCTCCTTTGTCTTCTTCCTGTGCTGGTACTTGAAGGTCTAAAAAGATTGGACCAGATTTTTATATCAATAATTTCTTAAGTTAGTGTGTGACATGGCCAACTTGGCCTAAGTGAGTAGTTGACTCTGCTTCTCTTGGTCCTAAGAACGGGTGCAACTTGGGTGGGTTGGGTTGAGGGTCTAGTTGACCCAACTCGAATTACAATCTGACCAGACTTGAATTTCAACATAAGGTGGCCAACCTAAACCCAACCCAAATTCCTCATTACTTGACCTAACTTGACTTGGACAATAACCCAAATACATGTGATTATTCCTAACCCAACCTGCATTTGTTCAACTCAAACCATTTCAAAATAGGGTTGGCATTTTCCAAACCAAACCTGATCCAATGACTTTGAAAACTTAGACCTAACTGCCCTTGAAGTCGAATTGGGTCAACATGGTTCTGATTGACCTAAACCTAAGTTACAACCCTAGTATTTAGTTCCCTCCCTTTTTAATTGGTTTTTCTTCAAAGAAAAAGGAGGAGGAGAAGAAGAAATCACTCTTTTTTTCTTTCGTTTTTTTTTTAATGATTTTTTTAAATTCCTACTCTTTTATCTTTTTTTAAAAAATCTTTTTCTTTTATAAGAAAAAGAAAGCACTTTTAACTTATATATTAATCTTTACATTTTTAATTTTATTTTATAATTACTTTATAGAAAATCATCACTTTAACTACTTGATCAACCCAAACCCAGTGATTGACCCAGTACGAGCGGAGTCCTGGCTGGAAAACTATGCACCAGACAATGTTTATATTGTAACCCATTTGGTGAAAGGCTTTTAAATTTAATATACGTATTGAGATAATAAGGTTATAAACATCTTGATGAAGAGGCCACACAAATATCAGCTTGATTCAAAACTTTTGTGGTTTGCATGAAAATTTTAATGATTTATTATCACTATTTCTTGTATTATGGTCCACTTGAGATTGGCTCTGCTTCACTTTTAGGATCACATATTAAATCAAGTTTTTAATATAAATGGAATCCGCTTTCTTCCCCGGGCCATGCATCTATGGATTAGGTGCGGCCTAGACTCACAAAACATGGTGTTTCTGTGACTGTAGGGGCCTACCATGATGTATATGTAGTATCTCATTATTGTTCATATGTTTTTTCAGATTATTTTAAGGCATCAGACCAAAAAAAAAAAAAAAAACCAAGCCGATCCAAATATCAGGTAACCCACTACATAAAACAGGTGAATGACAATTGAAAACTTCTTGTGAGCGAAAAAAAAGCTTTGGATGATGTTAATGATAGTTTTTCTTTCACCTGTGTGACCGGGGGCAGATTAGATACGGAAAAGGGTCAGTATCATCACCACCCTAATGCATGTGTTGTATCCAAGCTGTCTATCCATTTGGAGAGATGGCCCTATAAAGGCTCGTTTGGACAGGTGGATTGGAAGGGATTGGATGGTATCGGAAGAGATTGGAAGTTAAATCCTGGGATTGGCCGGGCGTAGGCGTGACAAACAGACGGGGTGATCTGATCCTCAGATATAGCAATCCCATGGATCTTAAGACAATCCACCGGCAACACCATCATTACCTTTACATCCCATCCAATCCACCCTAATCCGTCCAGATATAACAATCCGAGGACATAGCAATAGCTTGAACTTCAGACAATCCACTGACAACGCCATCATTACCCTGAAATCCATTCCATCCCACCCCGATACTGTAGTTTGATTGGATGGTAAGATGCTAGGCCAACGTGAGAATCGAACCTAGACATACCAACTTTCAACCATGCTCTGGCGGGCTCTCATCTCTTATGGGGCTCTCATCTCTTATGGGCTCCACCATGTTATATCCACACTGACTTTGAGGAGTTTCAACATCTGGTTGAGAGTTCGAGTACCCATAGGTGGTGAAATCCCACCATCACGTTAGTGTGTTGTGGTGTGTGTGCGCGTGGGTAAAAAGAAAAAAAAGTAGATCCAAACCTTAAGTAGACCACATTATGGAAAGTAGTAGGACAATGACTCCCACCGTTGAAACATTCCTAGGGCTCAACATGTGATATATATATTTTTTTCTTCTGCAATCTAACATACTGGTAGGGTCAGCAAACCCAGATAAAAGGAAAACACAAATACAAGCTTGACCCAAACCCTGCCCCAGGGAGTTCAATCCTCGTTTGGCCAGACTGATCCCATGGGATTTGGTGGGATGGAATGGTTTTTAAGGTAATGATGGTGGTGTCAGTGTTTGTCTGTTAATTCCATGGGTTTGGGATAGTCGATGGGATATCCAAGGTATTTGGATGGTCACAAATGGATGGATTTGCATCTCCATTGCTTCTCATGGTGTGCCCCACTCACTATTTTATAGCTGCCTCAAAATAACTTCATGGCGTTCAGTAGTGAAAATGACGGAGGGAGTAGATATCTCATTGATATTTTGATGGGCCCTACACAGCGGTGAAAACCTTTGTCTTGGGACCGGTGCAATTTAGGCGCTGCGTTGGAGATGGGTTGGGATGGTTTTTATCACGCCGTCCCAAACACAGTTTTCTATGGTTAGTCCACTTGAACTTTAAATCTATCGCATTTTTTTCTTCTAATGCCAGAAATGATCTCTGCAAATGATTGGAAGGTGTGCATACAACACACGCATCATGGTGAGGTCCATGTCAGTATCTAATCAAACAAGTTGGACGGCAAGTCAACATTAAGGTGGGCCCTCAGGGAGTTCAATTCCCACCGTTTCCCCTACTGTGGTACACCTTAGATTTCCATCAGCTTATTTTTTTAACTCATGTCTTAAAATGATACGTAAAAACTGAGGGACGGCGTGGATATAGGAAGGACTCTTGGAAAGCCTTTGGCAGGAAGTTCCTGCGATGGAAACTTAGGTAGGGTCCACCCTGCTCTTTGTGAAAAATCCACGCCGTTCATTAATTTTCTTAAATCATTTAGGACGTAAGGCCAAAAATGATCCGGATCGAATACTTAAGTGGGCTGAAAACATAAGAATTGAACGTACACAATTGAAATATTCGTGGGACCACGTAATTTTCTAATCAGGCTAACGTTTGTGTTTTCAGTTCATCTCAGTAGGAATGACGTTATGGACGGTGTGGATGTAAACATCACTATCGACACTGGGTAAGTTTCAATAGTAGGAATTTTCCTACCCACCTTTTACTTTACTGTGGCGCACTTGAGTCTTCGATCCTACTAATTTTTGGTCTCAATGAGCTTAAAAAACTGATGGATGAAATAGATTTCTCACGAACATCACGGTGGGCCCCACCCAGGTTTCCAGCCCATGAACTCCATGCCATAGGCTTTAGCGAGAAATCCGGGTCCCTCTTCCAGTACGGCAGTGATGGCAACGTAATCATTGCCGGTCCCGTCTGCTTAGTTTAGTCCCTCTGTTTTTTTTTTTTTTTATGCTGGACTCCAGTTGTCCAATTAAAGGCGCCGACCTAGGTTGTAGATTCGACACGTGTGGGCCCCGTGTCGATTGTTTGAGTTTGGAGTAGGAAAAAAAGTTCGATGCTCGGGCATAGCGTGATAGATGATACGCATGTACTTAAAGTTCCTAATTAAATATTTGGTGCATATGCAATTCAAATTAAACTGTCTAGATTAGATGACTAATATCTGTATCATGAATTAAGCTTGTGGCTTATTTATTTATCTGAATATCGGATTGGTGGAATTGGACGGTTAAAAATGAAAACTACACAATATGACTGCACTAATCAGAGATTAGGTTCCACGATTTAGTCGGTTTTGAGATTGGGGTTAAATAATTTAGTTGATTTGATTTGATTTGATTTATTGTATGCCACGTCTGCAAATTTCTGAGCGCCGGTGTATCAACACAGGCTGTCGGAGTATCAAATTCCTCTCGCTCGGGAAATATCTGAGGTCGCTTGGGAGATATCTGAGGCATTGAGTGACACGTATGCGCCTGATGTCGTGGACGTCGCCGAGTTTCGATAATCGTGCGACACGTGTCAAGGAAGGTGGTTTTCGCGGACGCGGATTGGCTACTCCCCCTGACACCAGCCCCGGAGCTGGTGGTCGGTGCTCTGTGGGCCCACCATGATGTATGTGTTTCATCCATTCCATTCATCCATTTTTAAAGATCATTTTAGGGCTTGATACCAAAAATGAGGTATATCCCAGTCTCAAGTGGACCACATTACAGGAAACAGTGTTTAATGAACTTCGACCATTAAAAACTTTTTGGGGGCCATAAAAGTATTGGATGAAGTTGATATTTGTTTTATCCCTTCATCTGGGTTTTTATAACCTAATCAACGGATTGGATGTCAAATAAACAGTACATCGGGCCTTAGGAGGATTTAAATGATGGATATCCACTCACTATTTTTTTTCCTGTGGTGTGATCCACTTGAGATTTATGTCCCTCCCATTTTTGGTATCAAGCCCTAAAATGATCTTTAAAAATGGATGAACGGAATGGATGAAACACGTACATCATGGTGGGGCCCACAGAGCACCGACCACCAGCTCCGGGGCTGGTGTCAGGGGGAGTAGCCAATCCGCGTCCGGTTTTCGCGGCGTAATATCCTCGCGATTTGCAAGTGGGATAACGTGGACGCAGTTTGGCTAATGACGCTGCCAGTCTGCCACCAGCCAGTTGGCCGGTGGTCAGCGTTCTGTGGGCCCACCATGATGTATGTGTTTTATCCGCACCGTCCATCCTATTTTTCCATATAATTCTAGGGGTTGTAATAAAGAACGAGGCATATCTAAATATCAAGTGGACCACACAACACGAAAACAGTAGTGATTGAATGTCCACCGTTAAAAACCTCTTAGAACACACTGTAATGTTTAATTTAAATCCAACCGTTTGATTAGTTCATAAAGACCTGGATGAAGGGGAAAAACTAATAGCAGCCTGATCCAATACATGTGTGGCCCCCAGAAAGTTTTGAATGATGGGCGTTCAATCAACAATTTTCCTATGATGTGGTCCACTTGAGATTTGGATTTATCTCATTTTGGGCTCACACGTAAAATGATATGAAAAAATGGATGGATGGCGTGGATGAAACATATACATTATGGTGGGGTCCACAGAGCACCGACCACTAGCCATTGGGTAGTGGCAGGGTCACGAGCCAATCCGCGACCGGAGAACGTAATGGTAGATGGAAGGGGCCCTCTCCTGGATGGACGCAGGGAGTGCTGATGTGTTGGTCGCTGTGGGGCCCAACGAGATGTACGTGTTTTATATCCACACCGTCCATCCATCTTGCCAGCTCGTTGTAGGTCATGATAAAATAAATGAAGCAGATCGGAGGCTCAAGTGGACCACACCGATGGAAAAAGTGGGATAATGACAGGCACCGTTGAAACCTTTCTAGGGCTCACCGTAATGTTTATTCCTCATCCAACCTGTTGATTAGGTTACTTATACCTGGATGAATGGAAAACAAAAATACCAGCCTGACCCAAAACTTTCGTGGACACCAAGAAGTTTTTAACGGTGCGAATTCAATCACCACTATTTCCTCTGGTGTAATCGACTTTAGCTTCCGATCTACTTCATTTTTGGTTTCATACTCTAAAATGAAGGGACAAAACGGATGGACGGCGTGGATATAAAACATATATATCACGTTGGACCCCACAACGCCCAACACATCGACGTCACTCGTGGATCTTCGATGTCCGTCTATTTATCACTCGGCCAGCGCATTTTAGATGAAACAGACGGTTAGATGTTAACTGACGGCCTACATACAAGCACCTTACAAGCGTGCCAGCCTGCTTTTTACGACAGGACGTGTTATTGGACGCATCACATCTAATGCACGTGTCACTTTCAGATGCTCTATTGGTATTCAAGGGCGGACGTATCTGGGGTAGCATTCATATGGGGCTTTAACAGACACGTGGCACGTAACCATCCATTCTTCAGATACAGCCCACACGGAACGGATGCTATTTGCCCCGTGCCAACCGCCCACATAAAGTTCTTGTGGTCGGAAGCTACGTGCGGCCCACGGAGATCGTCCATCCGTTTTTCAAGCTCAAATATAATCTATAGGAGGCGTACGAAAATCAGGTACATCCAAAACTCAGGTGGACCACACCACAGCGAGAATTGAACGCCAACCGTTAAAATCTTTTTCGCTTTTTGCAGCTATGATCATATGATGTTTTGTGCCTACGGTTGGCCCACCTGAGTTTTAAATCTTCCTGATATTTTTTAACCTCTGTTCTATTGTGATATTCAGAAACTGATGAACGGAGTGGATTTCTCACGGGCATTTCCGTGAGCCTTGGGCGGCTCACAGGAACATGGCCACACCAATTGGTCAACCAACTGTAAAGAAAAGTGAAGTCAACGGTTCAGATACGTCACGTTTGCTCCACCTGTTGATTAGATCTACCTAAGGTTTTGAATATGCAATCTACGGCTGTTTGGATGGATTGTGATGAGTGGGTTTGATGGTGCACACGTGTCCTCGTAACCACGTGTGAGCAGTGGTTGTGCCCCCACACCAATGTAGTGGTCCTAAGTACGACTCCCATGGAATAGAGCTGATCGAGTGATCGTGCTCCCGTCCCAATGGGAATTATTTGATACTCTGGGAGAGTATGGCCGTTGATAGGCAGGCACGTAGAAATTGTACCAAAAATCAGAATGATGGAACAATCGTAACGTCTGATAGACATTTTGAAATAGGGACATTAGATTTTTTATTTTTTATATCATTTGGACCGTTTGGTTAAGCTGGTTAAGCATAGTTTTGGGACCATAAATTGGACAGTTTAACGTGAGTTTTTTCTTTTTTCTTTAAAAAAATAAAATTTAAACACACACACACTACCACACACACTCACGCCGTAGTGGGATTTCACCGCCTATGGTACTCGAACCCTCAATATAAGTTACTTCTATTCCATGAATGCAATTGCAAAGTAATTTCTCATTGCCTGCTGGTGGACTCTTGAGTTTCAACACCTGCTCAAGGGT
Organism: Magnolia changhungtana; assembly: GCA_030180095.1. Lineage (NCBI taxonomy): Eukaryota > Viridiplantae > Streptophyta > Magnoliopsida > Magnoliales > Magnoliaceae > Magnolia > Magnolia changhungtana. The sequence continues at coordinate 5,817,823 of JASAUF010000391.1, read as the reverse complement.
TAGAGCATCCATAGGTGGTGAAATCCCGCTACGCGTGAGTGTGTGGGGGCGTTAAAAAAATAAAAATAAAAATTTCTAATTGCCTGCGTATCATCCATCACACTCTGGCAGAGTATTTAATTCCGGTAGAGTATGGTGATCTGTACTCATGCATGCAACTATAGCATTTCAACATGCATGTAATTAATCCAAACCGTTCAAATACCGAGTGCCACTTAGTATGGACCAACGACTATCAACTGAACAGTAATGATTGCTCATTCGGGCAAACTTTGGGCTGCCTATCAGTGATCGGTGGCCTGATTTAAATGGTCCAGATTGACCAATGCCATATGCATTGCTAATATTTGAAAGAAAGAGAGTGAGATATGATTGTGACTTGCGAATGTTCAGTAATCCAAATTATATAAAATGAAATCATATTTTTTATTGATTTTAAAATGGGGTTGTATTTTGGGACATATTAGATTTTCTTTATTTATTTATAATTTCACAGAATTTAGTATTTATTAATAATAAAATTGGTTACTTTCAAATATATGTGAGAGGGTGAAATCCTACACCCAAATCCATGGCTCAACTGGCAGACTGAGTGGAGATACCTCGTTGCAACACTTGAGGTCTTGGTATCAATCCCTAGTGTGGGTAGCTAACACGGAGAGTGTGTACTGACAAACAAGCTAACCCAAAAGAAAAAAGAAAATAGGGCCTAAAAAAAAAAAAAAAAAAAAAAAAAAAAAAAAAAAAAAAAAGGGGGGGGGGGGCTAACTTGAAGTACTGACATGAGTGTGTACTAACAAGCTAACCCAAAAAAAAAAAAAAAAAAAAAAAAACAAGTGTGAAATCCTTGGATAGGGCCTAACTTGAGGCACCATGTCTATGTGGCATACCTCTATGGGCCTCACCAGGATGTATGTTTTATACATCCATGAACCAAGTTAGCTTGACTCGACTCGAAAAACCTCGATTCGACTTGGTTTGAAATTGAGTTTGGGCCAAGGTCGGGCTGATTTTTTGAGCTCGAAAAATTTTGAATTAAGGTCGAGCTTTTTTTTTTTTTTTTTTTTTTCACACGCACACACTCACGCCGTAGTGGAATTTCACCACCTATGGATACTCGAACCCTCAACCAGGTGTTGAAACTCCTGAGAGTCTACCATCAAAGTAAGAGTAAGGAGCCGAATTAAGTTCGAGCTTGCTCGAGTTCAATTCGACTCGAATCAAACCAGTTCGATTACTCAGTTAGTTTGATATTGATGTGGCTCACCAAGTGTTTGATGAAATGACTCAACGAAGTGTCAGCTGATGGCAAGGAAGGTATGTATATAAAACAAATATTATTATTATTATTTTTTTTTTTAATGTTGACTACAAGGTGTTTGATGAAATACCTGTAAAAAGTTGTTGTTGTTTTACATATAGTGAGAAATTGAAAGTGCACTTCATGCATTTGTGAAAATGTTGCACAGGCTCGAGCTTGGTTCGAACTGGCCCGATCTGCTGATTGAACGAGCTGAATTGGCTAGTCAGGCTCAAGGACCGAGTCGAGCTGCGTTCAAGCTGGGGTGTGAACGCTGGGAAATCGGCGCCCATGCTTTAGGCGATATGATTTTTTTTTTATCTTTTGGTGTAGGGATGTGATCTTGATTGTAAGTTTAGAGTCGCCACTCGCCACTTAATCTCAAAATCCCGCAGTCAGCTAGAACTTGTAGAATATGTAAGGCTTAAAGAAATCCGAAGATTCTTTTACCTTAGATTGACTCCTGGTCTGTGGTCCGGGATTCCAAGTAAGAGACCTCAATTACAAAGAGGGAAAGTGTTAGGCACCCTCTTTGCCCATACAAATGTACAGTATTTACTTGGTGTGGTAAGAAATGTCAAGGAATGGATGATATGATTGGAGTAGGATTAGGCACACATAAATTTCTGATGCAGCAAGATCTGAGATTCCGACAAGCCACAGACCATACGTCCGAAAATGTATCTAGAAAAGACGGATGTGATGATGCGTATGTAAATGTAAAGAAAAGAGGACTAGATTACTATGAGTTTCTGATGTGAAAGGATCCGATGTACGGTAAGTCACAGAGCATACATTCAATAGCAATCTAGAGAAGCAGGGTGATTAAGAAGGAAATAGATGTTATGATGAATGCTTGGACGTAAAATGAAATGATTTTTGGCTTGCTCTCGAATCGGATAGAACATGAACTACACCATGATCAATCTGAGCTAGACTATGAGGTTGAGATGGTTAGGAGGAAGCTAAAAGGTATCTCAAAAATTAGATTTTGGAGGCTTGGAGCTCCTTCTCACTCTCACTCTCTTCCTCTCTCTCCCCTTCTCTCTTCCCCTCTCTCTTGGATTGTTGTTGCTGTCTTGTTGTGTGAAGGGAAGAGGGCTATTTATAGTATTTTGGGATGACATTGTGGTAATTGCTGGGTTTGTGAAGGGCAAAAACTGACATAGCAGCTTGTGATTAGTTGAGGAGAGAGAAGTACCATGTGGTATGCTCTTATGGGTTCTTGGGGGTAGGTAAAAGGATAAATAAGGTGAACTATAGGGATAATTTTATATGAAAGTTGACTTTGAGATGGGGGACAGCTGTGTGTGGGTTTAGTCCGGGCTTTGGTCAGTAGGCTTTCTTCGGTGCTCCGATTCGGCTTAAAGTCTTCTTTCAGAATTTTGGGCTTAAATGGTCGAGTGTACTTTTGAGGTTTATACTGATTTTCACATTCGCTCTAGCTTGGATGATGGTTTAGGGTTTGAGCTAGGGTTAGGTTGGGTTTCGGATTTAGGCTGAGGTTATGGTTAGGATTTGGTTTAGGGTGTGGTTAGGGTTTTAGGTTGGGATTAGGGTTTGGTTTAGGGTATGATCAGGGTTTTCGGATTGTTCTAGTCTTCTCGAGATGCTAGCCTGGGTGGGGTGTCTACATGGGATCAGCAAATGGCCGAGCCGAGTCGAGTTGTGCCAATCTCGACTTGGTTCAACTTGTGTACACATCTAATTGAAACCCATGGAGGGACCACCATGACATTTAGTGGAGATTCAACCTATTTATAATGTTACACAAAGATGAACAAAGGAAAATAGAAATGTCAGCTTGATTCAAAACTTTTACAGGTCCCACGAGGTTTTCGATGGTAGGCATTCAATCCTCACTATTTTTCTATAGTGTGGTCCACTTTAGCTTTGGATCCATATATATATTTTTTTATGACTCATGCCTTAAAATGATCTAATAACATAAATGGACGGCACAGATATAACATATATGTCGCAGCAGGCACATGGAGTTATGGCTTTGGACAGCTATTACAATTTTGTTGTGAAATTTCACTTTCCTTTCGGTCATTTATAATTCACATGAATTACAGCAAATACAAAAGGCTGTTATGGAAAGGGATTAAACGATCTAACACTCAGGCTCTCAATCTCTAACTCAGCTAATGCCGTGAAAATACTGTCTCCAAGTCTTAGAGCTAAAATCAAATTGTTGAAGAGTCTGGACCCTCTAATTCATGTACACTTTTCTCTTGAAATGGGACCATTGGATATTATTCATTTTCAACCATTCATAAATGTCCAACAATCCAATAGTCAAATAATCAAATTAGAGTAATTTTTTGTTCATAATGCATCGAAATTGGGGCTATATCATTTCAACGATACAATTGAATTATTTGTGTTGTATCCTATCTCCAGCAATTTCGAAAAAGCTAATAAAAAAGAGACACGTAGCATTGTATGAGAAATAAGAAGTAGATAAAAAGATATTCAAAGATCTAAAGCGTTTTTTTATAGGTTTACAAGTAGCATAAGTCTACTTCTATATGTCAGTGGATGGTTGACAAAATGTTACAGTCGATATATAAGAAGTGCGGTCGAACTATTTAAGATATAAAATGTGACCGAGAGTAACCAAAATAAAATCTTGGCTGGTAAAAGTAAAGCAAGCGACCAAGATACGTTCCGAAAAGGAATAATCATAAAAGAGAAACGTAATAAAAGAAATCTAGAAAGAATCTTTTCGACAGTTGTAACCATTGCAGTAATGAAAGAATGATTTGGAGGAATAAGCTATACTAAAACTCTATAAATAATATAGAAATTCAATAGAAAATTCCTTACTTAATTCAACACAACAACCAATCAAATAAATCCGTTGATTTATTTTTATCTCAACTTATCTTAAGATTAGCAGCAATCAAGTAGCGGTAATTATTAGCTATAATGTTTAGTTGTAATTCAAGTATATGCTCATATGTTGGATTGATTCTTTATTCAATATCAAGCAGTTCTTTCAAGAAACACTTCTAATGACTGATTGTTAGTGTTGTACATGAGTATAATCGAGTCGAGCTTGACACAGCTCAGCTTGGCTTGGCCAGTAGTTAACCCCAGTTTGAAATCGACTCGGCTCAGTCCTCGAGCCTGTTTTGCTAAGTTGGTGTGGTTTGGTTAGCAGCTCGAGTAAGTTCGAGCCGAGTTCTAGCAAGTTCGTCATTTTCTCAAACAAATAGAATGCGTTTTCAATTTTTCACAAAATATAAAACAGTAACAATATTTCACAGGTACTTCATCAAACACCTAAAGAGCAGCATCAAAATCAAACAGCCAACGTATTCATTCTTTCCTCGCCCACACTTCGTTGAGTCATTTCATAAAACACTCGGTGAGCGACATTCATATCAAAATAACCGAGTTACCGAGTTGATTCAATCCGAGTCAGTTCGAGTTGAGGTTTGATCCGAGTCAAGTCGAGCTCGGGCAACCTCGAACTCGGCTCAAAATTTTTTAGAGCTCCAAAAACCAGCTCCACTCAGTCCGAATCTAATTTCGAGCTGAGGCAAGTCGAGCGAGTTGACCGAGCTAACTGGACTCGCATACTGCTCTACTAGTTGTGGGTTTTTTTTTTTTTCCTTTTGTTTGATTTATAATGATATTTTGAAAGTCTTTTTTTATAGAAGGTACAAAGTAACCGGTCAATTTTGAAAAGAAAAAAAATTACACCTTCGGATTATTTCTTAATCGTTAACGAATTTTACAATGTACTGAGTAAGTGACCGATCTTCTCATAACATGAGGAGGATGAAAGTTGATCGTTATCAAATTCCGTGAGTCAGCAATCTTCTCATGATGCGGTACATGGGGGTGAAAGTTGACCGGTTTGATTTAGCCATTGCATCAATGATGGCGTGCTGGCATGATTAAAAACAATTACAGAGCAAACAACTTATGTGAAGTGTACAAATCTCTAATAAGTAATTTCCAGTTGTCTGCGTGCCGGCATCATACTCTATCAAAGTATCGAATCTTTCTAAGTGACGTTGCTTTCCAAGCCTTGGTAGTGAGTGCGTGCTGATGCATTTTGCGTCGGTTAGCACGTCCCCTCAAAGCCGGAAGCTGACTGAGTGGTGTGACACCATCGACCTCTCTGTGTTGACGTCAGTACGTTTTGTGGACCACTCCATGATGCATATTTTATATCCACATCATTCAATCAATTTTCAACACCCCGAATCCATAGCTCAGGTGATAGACTGAGTGAAAGATACCTCTTTTCAACACCAGTGTCTTGGTATTAATTTCCGAAGGGCTTGTTTGGTTGGGCAGATTAAGAAGGATTAGGAAGGATGATGGGATGGTAAAATTCCGAGATATGCCAAACGAGCCAAACAGACTTGACGAACTTGTCTCGGGATATAGCAAACCCATGGATCTTAAACCAATCCACTGACATCACCATCATTACCTTAAAATTGATCCCATCCCTCTTAATCCCATGTTCAATCGTGCCTAAGGCGTGTTTGGTTGGATGGATTGGAAGGTAAAATTCCGAGATATGCTGGGGCATGCCAAACAGACTCGGTGAACTTGTCCCGGGATATAACAATCACATAGAAATTAAACCAATCCACTGACACCACCATCATTACCTTTAAATCCATCCCATCCCTCCTAATCCCATGGGATTCACCCCCAAACAGGCCCTAATAAGGGTGGCTAGTAGTGAAGTGTGAACTGAGTACTATCAAGCTAACAAATAAAAAATAAAAAATTCAATCATTTTTCAAGATCATTTTTAGACATAGGCCTAAATATTAGGCATATCTAAAACTTAAGTGGACCATGCCATAAATAAAGTGAGGATTGAATACTTACCCTTGAAAACTTCTTCAGGCCACATAAGCCTTCGATTGAGATGATTTTTTATTTTTTCCTTTGTCTAAGTCCGTGCGACCTTATGAATAGGTTGAATAGAAAATAAGCATCATGGTAGGCCCTAGGAAGGTTTCAACAAAGGGCATCATTGTCCCACTACTTTTTATAATGTGGTCCACTTGAGCTATGGACCTCCCTCATTTTATTTTTTCCTCTTGCCCTAAAATGATCTCACAAAATGATTGGGTGGTGTGGATATAACACGCGTCATGGTGGGCCCACAGAACTTGGTGACGTAAACACACCACCCAGGTCCGTGGCTCGTGGCACACCACTGTGATTCACACGTGTAATTGAAGATGTGAAATGCGACACACGTGCCATCTCTAGGAACGTGATCCCTGGTCATTAGATAGTGCCGAATTGGAACATGCTGTCATCAGGCGGGGTGCACTTTTACGAGGAAAATGAGTGCTTGGAAAGAAAGCACCAGCTGGTGATTAAGTCATTTGTGGCCCACCTGATGAATGGACTAGCTTGGCTTTTGTACCAGGGCATGTTGCCGTTGAGGGCCACCTGGTACGTGACCCAGATCTTGCACACGTGTGGCTCAGTTCTCTTCGATTGCTATGTAACCACTGTACGTGGCAACATGTCCCTTCAAACAGTCCAAACCGTGGGAGCCATATAATATCTTAATGGATCAAATTTCAAAATCGAGCATTCACACACAATATCTTACTGGTGGCCAACGAATGAACGGTCCGATGATCGGCAGATTGGAGAGTACTTCTCTTTGTTTTTGTTTTTAAAAGTTAGCCCAGCGTAAAATGGGACACAAGGTTTGGACGGTTTAGATTGACATACTTCTATATGTTGTAGCCTAATTTTGGCAGAGCCATTTAATATATAGAGGAAACTTTGTCATTCTAGGAAAGATTTAGCAAGGAGTGCGATTAAGAAAAACCAAAATGTGGTCAAGATATTCATAAGCGCCGTCAGAGGCTGAAACGGAATGCGGCTGCAAATTCTGTAAGTGCGGCCAAGCGGTCGAAAGGTAGACACGGCCGATCGCAGAGTATCCAAGAGTAGTACAGTTGAGACACGTTCTAAAGAGAGAAAAAAAAGAAAAGAAGGAAACATTTCAAGAAAAATATATCAAATACATCTCACACTAATTATACCAAAACAAATCTATCAATTTATTTTATCTATTTAAGTTTGAGTGAGGATCCTCTGTTTCTCGGAGGCAGGAACTCCCTGCCTCCAGCGTTTTCATTGGGCCACGTCACTGTAAGTTCCACATCATCAGTTTTTTGAATATATTAAAAATTATATATTTAATAAGACGTATAACGGAGACGTTAGACACGGCTACTCCCCATGCCACCGGCCAATGGCTAGTGGTCAGTGCTCCGTAGGCCCATCATGATGTATGTGTTTCATCCATGCTGTCCATCTATTTTTATAGGTAATTTCATGGTACAAAATCAACAATGACGTATACCCTAATCTTGAGTGGACCACATTGTAGGAAACGGTGTTGAATGAATGTGGACCATTAAAAACTTTTTGAGAGCCATACAAGTTTTTGATCAAGCTGATCTTTGTTTTTTCCCTTCATCTGGGTCTGTACGACCTAATCAATGTATTTGATGTCAAATAAACAGTACAGTGGACCTTTGGAGAATTTTAATGGTGGATATACAATCACTACTGTTTCCTGTGATGTGGTCCACCTGAGATTTACTTACCTCTCTTTTTTTTTTTTTTTTTTGAAAAAAGCATTAAAATGATCAGTAAAAATGGATGAACGGAATGGATGAAACAAATACATAATGATGGGCCCACCGAGCATGACCACAGCCACCGGGCTGGTGGCAGGGGAGTAGCCAATCCGTTTCCATCGGACACGGGGACGGATTTCCTGCCAAAGCCTTTTGCAGTAGGAAGCGGATTGCGTACTGAGTAACTCAGTACGGTAAGCGTACTTAGTAAACTTTGTGGGGTCCACCGTGATTTGCATATTTTATCTACTCCGTCCATCCATTTTAACAGATAATTATATGGCTTGCTCCCAAAAATTAGATATATCCAAATCTCAAGTAGACCTCACCACGAGAAATAGTGTGAATTGAAATTCTGCCGTTGAAAATTTCTTGGGGCCCACACAAGTTTTGGATCAAGCTGATATTTGTGTTTTCCCTTCATCCATGTCTGTGTAATCTTATGAACAGGTTGGATGACAAATAAACAACACTGTGGGCCCTAGCAAGGTTTCAACAGTGGAAGTCATTATTTGCATTGTTTCCTTTAGTGTGGTCCACTTAAGCTTTGGGAATACTTCTATTTTAGAATCAACCACTAAAATGATCTGGAAAAATGGATGGACGGCATGGATAACTCACATACATTCATAGTAGGCCCAACTGAGTTTACTCAGTACGATAAAAGCCTACTGAGTAACTCAGTACCCAATCCTATTCCTTTGCGGTACGTTCCTGCCCAAGGATTCTGGATAGGGCCCACTGCAACTTTTGTGATAAATCCAATCCGTTCATCCATTTTTAGATATCATTTTAGGACATTATACCAAAATTAAGGTGTATAAAAAACTCAAATGGACCACACAAAAGGAAACAGTGGGGATTTAGTGACCACCGTTGAAATATTTATATGGCCACAAAAGTTTTGTATCTGTATAATTTTTTGGTGTTTTCACTTCATCCTGGTAAAAATGACGTTATAAACGGTTTGGATGACATATAAACATCAAGACGCCTAAGAAGGTTTCAACTGTAGGAATTTCTTTCTCCACTGTTTCATCTTGTATGGCCCAGTTGAGTTTTGGATCATCCTAATTTTTTATTACATGTCTTGAAATGAGCTCTAAAAATGGATGAATAGATTAGATTTTTAATAAATATCATGGTGGACACTAAGTGATGGGATTGCAGTACAAAATGACGATGTTGCAGTACAAAGTGATGAGGTTTAGTAGACAAAGTGACGGGGTTGCAGTACAAAGTGACGGGGTTCACTAGACAGTGACGGGGTTGTAGTACAAAGTGACAGGGTTCACTAGACAAAGTGACGGGGTTTAGTAGACAAAGTGACGAGGTTACAGTACAAAGTGATGGGGTACAGTAGACAAAGTGACGAGGTTGCAGTACAAAGTAATGTGGTTTAGTAGACAAAGTGATGAGTTTGCACTACAAAGTAACGGGGTACAGTAGACAAAGTGACGAGGTTGCAGTACAAAGTAATGGGGTTTAGTAGACAAAGTGACGAGGTTGCAGTACAAAGTGACAGGGTCACTAGACAAAGTAACTAGATTGCAGCACAAAGTGACGAGGTACAGTAGACAAAGTGATAAGGTTGTAGTATAAAGTGATGGGGTACAATAGACAAAGTGACGATGTTGTAGTATAAAGTGACGGAGTTCAGTAGACAAAGTGACAGGGTTGCAATACAAAATGACGGGGTTCACTAGACAAAGTGACGAGGTTGTAATACAAAATGACAGGGTTCAGTAGACAAAGTGACGGGGTTTAGTAGACAAAGTGACGGGGTTTAATTGGATTGGATTCAGTCGTAATAAATGGTGGGCGTGACTCTCTCCACTGTTTTATGTGGTGAGGTCCACTCGAGTTTTAAATCTGATTCATTCTTTGGCTCATGCCCTAAAATGATCTCTCCAAATGGATGGACGGTGTGGATACAAAACATACATCATAGTGGGACCTATATAAATGGGTGACATCACTTCCCCACCATGACGTATGTGTTTCATCCATTCCGTTAACCTATTTTTACATATAATTTTAGGGGTTGATCCCAAAAATGAGAGGGATATAAATCTCATATGGACCACACCACAGGAAAACAATGGTGATTGGATATCCATCATTAAAGTCCTCCTAAGGCCCACCGTACTGTTTATTTGACATCCAATCTGTTGGTTTGGTCATAAAGACCCAGGTGAAGGGAAAAATCAAAGATCAGCTTAATTCAAAACTTTTTTGGTCCCCAAAAAGTTTTTAATGGTCAACATTTATTCAACACTGTTTCATGTAATGTGGTCCACTTGAGATTGGATTATACCTCATTTTTGGTCTCAGACCATAAAATTATCTAGAAAAATGGGTGACATCACTTCCCCACCATGAACCCCGTCACTTTGTATTGCAACCCCGTCACTTTGTCTCTTGTACCAGTCACTTTGTACTAATCTGTCACTTTGTCTCTCTTTCCTCGTCACTTTGTCTTGAACCCGTCACTTTGTCTCTCCCGTCACTTGTCAATCCATTCCTGTCTTTGTCTCTTGAAACCCGTCACTTTGTCTTTGACTGAATTCTTTGTCTCTTGTCCAAATCCGATCTTTGTCTTTGCAACATTCATCTTTGTCTTCTTGAACTTTGTCTCATTTTGTCAAAAAAATTGCTTACTTGTCTATCAAACCCGTCACTTTATACTACAACCCGTCACTTTGTCTCTTGAATCCGATCACTTTGTCTTTAACATTATCACTTTGTCTATTGTACTCAGTCACTTTGTACTATAACACCTTGTCACTTTGTCTATCGAACCCGTCACTTTATATCAGAACCCCATCACTTTTTCTAGTGCGGACAAAGTGACGGGGTTCAGTAGACAAAGTGACGGGGTTGCAGTACAAAGTGACGGGGTTCAATAGATAAAGTGACGGGTTGCAGTACAAAGTGACGGGGTTCACTAGACAAAGTGACGAGATTGCAGCACAAAGTGACGAGGTATAGTAAACAAAGCGATGAGGTTGTAGTACAAAGTGAAGGAGTACCGTAGACAAAGTGATGATGTTGCAGTACAAAGTGATGAAGTTCAGTAGACAAAGTTACGGGGTTGCGGTACAAAGTGACGAGGTTCAGTAGACAAAGTGACGGGGTTGCAGTACAAAGTGACGGGGTTCACTAGACAAAGTAACGAAGTTGCAACACTAAGTGATAGGGTTCAGTAGATAAAGTGACGAGTTGCAGTACAAAGTGATGGGGTTTAATAGACAAAGTGACGAGGTTTAATCGGATTGGATTCAGTCGTAATAAATGGTGGGCGTGACTCTTTCCACTGTTTTATGTGGTGGGGTCCACTCAAGTTTTGAATCTGATTCATTCTTTGGCTCATGCCCTAAAATGATCTCTCCAAATGGATGGACGGTGTGGATACAAAACATACATCATAGTGGGACGCATATAAATAAGTGACATCACTTCAGTAGCGAGTCTCACTGCTCAATGTGGCACTGAATCCCAAATGGAAATGAAAGCAGATTGGCTACTCCCCCCACCACCAGCCCAGTGGTGGTGGTGGTCAGTACTCTGTGGGCCCCACCATGATGTAAGTGTTTCATCCATTCCATTAATCTATTTTCACATATAATTTTAGGGGTTGATCCAAAAAATGAGAGGGATATAAATCTCATATGGACCACACCACAGGAAACAATGGTGATTAGATATCCATCATTAAAGTCCTCCTAAGGCCCCACCGTACTGTTTTTACTGTTTATTTGACATCCAATTTGTTGGTTTGGTCATAAAGACCTAGATGAAGGGAAATGCTTGATCCAATTTTATGGCCGTCAAAAAGTTTTTAATGGTCAACGTTCATTCAACACTATTTCGTATAATGTGGTTCACTTGAGATTGGGTTATACCTCATTTTTTGTCTCAGACCATAAAATGATCTAGAAAAATAAATGGACGGCATGGATGAAACACATACATCATGGTGGGCCCACATAGTACCGAGTGGCAGGGGAGTAGCCAATCCGTTTTCAATGGAACCGTGGATGCGGATTCACCGGAAAAAGCCTTTTGCATGAAGTTCCAGCATTGGGATGTATGGTGGGGTCCACCATGATGTTTATAAGAATTTCAATCCATTCATCCATTTTTAGAGCTCATTTTGCTAGGATGAAGTGAAAACACCAAAATATTAGACCGATGCAAAACTTTTGTGGCCATATAAATATTTCAACGGTGGACACGAAATTCCTACTGTTTCCTCTCGTGTGGTCCATTTGAGTTTTGTATACACCTTAGTTTTGGTATTATGTCCTAAAATGATATCTAAAAATGGATGAATGGGTTGGATTTATCACAAACATCGCAGTCGGCCCATCCAAAATCCTTGCGCAGGATCTTATTGCAAAAGCCTTTGGCAGGAAATTTGCGTCCCCGTGAAATCGGATTGTGTACTAGTCTTATCGTACTGAGTAAACTTTGTTGGGCCCACTGTGAATTCATGGGGTTTATCCATGCCATCCATCCGTTTTTTCAGATCATTTTAGGGGTTGAGCCCAAAACTGAAGTATATCAAAAGCTCAGGTAGACATACCAAATGAAACAGTGGAAGTATTGATTTTCACCGTTGAAATTTTTCTAAGCCCCCAATGATGTTTATTTTTCATCCAAACTGTTCATAAGATCACAAAGACATTGATGAATGGAAAAAACAAATATCATCTTGATATAAAACTTAGTGGGCCCCGACAACTTTTCAACGGTAGAATTCAATTCACACGGTTTCGGTGGTGTGGTCCACTTGATCTTTGAATATGATTAATTTTTGTTTTAAAATCCTAAAATTAGATGATAAAAGAGATGGATGGAATTGATACACTACACGAATGCCGACGGTGAGCTCCACAAACTTTACTCAATGCGACGCTTACCTGTTGAGTTACTCGGCAAACGCAAACCGCTTCAGTTAACGTCTCCGTTATACCTCTTATTAAATGTACTTTTTTTAAATATATTTAAAAAATCTAATGAGGTGGCACTTATGATGACGTTGACCAATCAAAACGCTGGAGGCAGGGAGTTCCTGCCTCCGGGAGGCAGACGATCCGCACTCTTTAAGTTTATATGTATATTAATTAATCTCGGGGTCATGCATACGACTCACTCCTTGTAGTTGCTTATAGTCACTATCATGCATTTTTGGTTTTTATTGATTAATCAAATTTAAAAATTTGGAATTACTAAAGCATGAAAGCACAATCGCACAACCTCTTTCAGAAATGAAGGAAATCTCACAAATATACAGTTCCAAAAATAATAAAGGTATGCGCTAAGTTTAAATTTAACATATCTATAATAAAAGAAGACTATGTCCAAAAATTAGTTTAAATCGAGTAAAAAAGATTGGTTTAGCCCGCGGCTCATCAAATCCAATATTCATCAAAGCCATGGAGAGCCGCCTTTTCATGAGCCAAAAAGTAGGAGAGTCCAACCTCCTTGTCCAAACGCACACTCGCCAGGCTCCTCATGCCACCGAGTCACCTCAGCATTATGAATGGGTATTTGGTGTTTTAAAACACCGTCCCAGTGGGAGTGAGTGATCAACTCATGTGAACTCCATTTTTTTTGGTCTCAAGTTACAATTCAGGCATCAATTGTAATATGAACTTAATGGAAAGATCAACATCTAATAACTCTTATTTAAAATGCATGCATGCGGGATGATATGATGCATGCCCTCGCCACAACACTCCCTCAAGCGACTCCATCTAACGATCGCATATGACAACACTCCCTCGTAAATCAACTTCCGAGTCGCCACCCTAACTAATAGCGTGCAATGCGATCGTGTTAGCTCAGAGTTATTAGTTAAGTCCATTCATCCAAAGTTGGGGATTACGATTCACCCTACGTATCAATGCCCTAAACCGCGTTTTGGAGGCCTTAACCCCATCAATGCGTGAGGCCAGACCTCGCGGTCCGTGATCCCGTCGGGTTCCTCATCCCCGACACCAAGCACATGAGGAGTATCGAAAGGAAGGGATCGCTCGCGGCACTTACGGGGAGGCGCTTATGTGGCCCAAAGGCCGACAAATCGGACATAGTGTCCCATCCCACCATGCCCGGCTCACGAGGCATGGACCATTGAAGTGGATTTTTGATGGGCTACACCCAGTAGGGTGGTTGGTTCCATACACATGTGAGCAAACATGGTTAACATACAGGGGTTAGTCGGATAGTAGGTTAGGCCATACGACATCAAGCGAGCGTGAGACGAGTGACATCGGGCACAAGAGACCCATGTAGTCGAACTTGCAACTCCATGAACCACTTGCAACTCATCTACACACCCATACGAAGTGGAATTGGCCCGAAACCCTACGCCAGCCAAACAGGCCCTCTGGTGCCGACAGCATAGTCCTAATGGGACTACCATCTCGCCTCATGTTCCGACCAACCCATGGGTATGGAGGGTGATCCGTAACAAGCCAACTACACGGATCAACTAGTCCAACATCCTATTTCATGCATCTCGATCATATTAAATATTTCTAACAAGCAATCATGAAATAAAGTGCGTGTGAGTCGTGTGGGTTTGTGAGGAAGTTATCACTTCCCCATCTTGAGAAATTCCATGTAGGCAAGAGATGTAATTTTGAAACCATGCATACTATTATAGCAACAATATACATGAAATCAACAAGCATGAGCATGCAAATCCATACACAAAATCATGTAAGGAAATAAAAACAACATCATGGGGTAGCCAAAACATGCATATCCATACAATTCCATCAACCTACGATCTTAGGGTTCCTCTAGACTTTCAAGCATAACATTCAACAATCAAAATCATTAGGCTCGTATAAAAATTGGTGCTAGGCCACCTAAGAACAATAGTCCGCACCTAGGATCGTTGGAGGCTTGAGAAAAACGTCCTAGGAAAGAGGGCTTTGCGGTAGATCCACAGAATCCCTAAAATCAACTTCACATGTTAGATTTGGCTACAAACCCCTTCCTCAAGGGTTTTCAAAGAAAAAGAGGGTTGGGGGCAAACAATCCCTGACATGATGGAGAGGGCATTTTCGGATGGGTTTCCCGTTGGAGAAGGTGTAACTCAGGAGAGATTGATTCCCTTGGGTAAACTATGTTTAGGGTCCACCTGTGAATTCTTCCCTCTTTCCTCCTTTCTTCTTTCTCTCTTTTCTCTTTTTCTCTTTCCCTTTCTCAAAGGACAAATTCGTATGGGAGAGGGACTGCCCAAAAGAAACCTCTATTTATAATTCCAAATTTGGTAAATGGCCCTAAACTTCCATAATTTCCTAAAATAGACTTATGGGACTCCCTATTGGTGTTGGGGTGGCTAACACCCTTCGGCCACCAAATTCGATGGTAGGTGACTTGAGAATTATGGCCCGATTTCAGGGCCCATCAAAAATGGGACGAACGGATGAACGGATATATGATCTGGAGAAAGCGTTTCACCTTTTTTGGTCTGTCAAATTATTTTGGTGATTGGAGCATTTTGATGGCCCTGTAGCCATGAAATTTATAGGATAAATGGTCCATGGCCGATGAGGGGCCTTACAAAATTTTCCTGGTAAAAACGGATGGTAGTTTGGTCGTAAAATACATCCAATTGGTGGGCGATCAAGTTTAGTCATCGTGCGCAATCTGCTTCCATCCCATGAAATTGTGGGAAGGCGTTGAAAAATACATTAAACCTTCAAAATTTGGAAGAAATCCGACCCACTAAGTGGGCCCTGTAGTCTCGATGAGACCGTCGATTGCCCATTTAATTGCGGTGGTGAGTGGCATGAGCGGAATGCGCCGGATGGTTTTTGTCTCAGGATGTCCAGTGGGGCCTGCCATTTACGATCCGCTGGTGGACCACAAGCCCGGTGAGATCTATGATTTTCTAAAGTTTTAGATTTTTCCCCACCATTCTGTCATGGGTGGCCCAGGAAGCGGATTGTTAAGTGTATACACCAGCCATCATAGCTGCTGTAGGTACGTGTCCTATCATAACTAGACGCTCCACCCCAGATAAACTAATATTGAGTGTTAATGGTCGTTAAGTGATATTATAAGTTAATAATAAAATAAATAATTAAATAAATAAATAAATTTCAAGGATTTTTGGAAATCCAAAACAGTGAAAATTCGGGATGTTACATTATACTATATTAATTAATCTTTATCTAATATCAAAAGACTCATCCTTGTATTTGCTTATAGCAACTAATTATGAGTTTTTACTTTTGTTTAATTATACTGGTATATTAAAAAGTTCTAACATGTGAAAGTCAAAGTGCAACCCACTTTCAGACAAACTTCACTTTAATTATTGTATAATCATTACAAAGTTCTATAATTAATTGAGTATGCGACTGCTAAGTTTAAATTTAACATATCTATCTATTTGGAAGCTGGGGTCAAAGCTAATTAGTTTAAATCGAGTAAAAAAGATTGGTTTAAATTTTTAGGCCCCACCATGATATATATGATATATCTGGGCCGTCCATCAGTTTTAGCGTAACATTTTAAGGCATGAGCCAAAAAGTGAGCCTGATCCAACACTCAGGTGGCCCACACTAAAGGAAACAGTGGCACCGATACATTTTTAATGGTAGATATTCGATTCCCTAAATCTTATGGTGTGGCCCATTTGAGCTTTGTATTAGCTCCATTTTTTTTTGGTCAAATCCTAAATTCAACTGGCATAACAGATAGACGGTGTGGATAAGACACATATATCATGGTGGGCATCACATATATTTCATAGTCCCATCATATTTAGAGCTCAAAAGAGTAAGTGTTAAATCAAACATCGATACCAATGCTGTAATTAACCCGAAATAATTATTACTCACTTGTATCTGTTTAGCCAGTTGCATTGGAAAGGATTAGGTGGGAAGGGATTCAAAAACATAATTATTACCCATGGCAGGGGTTGTTCCCTGTTACCATGGGATGATCTTAACTCCCTGCCTTGTTCATAATATGGTGGTTCATTGAAAGGATATACCCACCATCATTTGAAACTATTGAGAATAACACGTGTATTGTATCTAAACCGTTCATTTGTTTTGTAACATCATTTTATGGCATGGCCTTAAAATGAGGCAGATCCAAAACTTATGTGGCCCCAAAGAAGTTTTCAACGGTAAGTATTTAATCCCCATTGCTCTCTATGGTGGGGTCCACTTGAGCTTTAGATCTACCTGATTTTTTGGCCCATGCTCTAAAATGATCTCGAAAAATGGGTGGAAGGTGTGGATATAGCCCACACATCATAGTGGGATCTACACAACTTGCTAACATTGAGTGAAATTAACAAGGACCCATTGCAACTCCATCTAACATGCTTCCAAGCTTTTCTATTCTTCCCATACATGAAGTGAAATTGGCACAGGACGATATGCAGTTCCATCCCACCTAAGCCCATCTAATCCAGCCAGCCAAACAGGCCCTAAAAGAAACTGGTGCCGACACCATGCTAAATGTAAAATGAACATGCACGTGCGTAGAGCCGGCAGAATGGTGTTTATCCATACCGTCCAACCATTTATAGAGATCGTTTTATATCATTACAAAGAGAATGAGATAGATCTCAATTTCAAGTGGACCCACCACATAAAACCGTGGGAGCCATCACACCCACTGTTGAAACATTTATAAGGCCCACAGTGATGTATTTTTGAGATCCATCCTATACATAAGTTAACATAGAGATAGATAAAGTGAAAACAAAAATATCAGCTTCATCAGATACTACCGTGGCCCCTAAGAACTTTTGAACGGTGGATGTCACTGTCCCCACTATTTTCTATGGTGGGGTCCACTTGAACTTTAGATCTATCTCATTCTCTTTGTAATGCCATAAAAGGATCTCTAAAAATGGTTGGATGGTATGGATACAACACATGCATCATGGTGGGGTCCACAGAGCTTGGTGATGTCACTTCAGTAGTGATTTGGCTACTAACCTTGTCAGTATCCAATCTGCGCCCGGTGTGGGGGCAACGATACCCTGACATGCCATTGGTGCGGGGCATCGAGGACGGAAGCAGTTTTGCGTGTCGACTAACTCAGCATGCTTTATCAAACTACTGGGTAAACTATGTTATGCACACTGTGAATGTATGTGGCTTGTCCATCCATTTTTCCAGCTCATTTTAAGGGTTCAGCTCAAAATTAAACTATATCTAAAGCTTAAGTGGACCACACCACATGAAATAGTAGAATAATGATTTCTACACCTAAAACATTACTAGGGCCCACATTGATCTTTATTTGTCATCTAATCTATTCACGAGATCACATTGATCATGGATAAAAGGAAAACACAAATAACAGCTTGATCCAAAACTTTTATAGGACTTGAGAATTTTTCAATAATAGAAGTTCAATTCACACGGTTTGTTGTAGAGTGGTCTACTAGAGCTTTGGATATGCTTCATTTTTTTGGCTAAAGCCTTCAAATTATGTGGTAAAAGGGATTTTGCGTCGTATAAGCCCAACATGCTATCCATCTTTTTCATTCTTGGCATTTACCCCAAAACCAAAAGCACCTTCAGTAACCACTTATGTGAGCTTTGAAAGATTTTATTTTTCAGTCCCTAACGGATATGAATATTTTCATCAAAAAAAGGAGTAC
This sequence comes from Magnolia changhungtana, assembly GCA_030180095.1. Taxonomy (NCBI): domain Eukaryota; kingdom Viridiplantae; phylum Streptophyta; class Magnoliopsida; order Magnoliales; family Magnoliaceae; genus Magnolia; species Magnolia changhungtana. The sequence goes on along the minus strand of JASAUF010000391.1, from coordinate 5,799,216 downwards.
CATCAGGGTGAGATAAAAACGGCAAAAAAAAAAAGCTGTTGCACGGACTCGATTACTGTGCTAATTTTTTCCCGGTAAAATGGATTGAGGTGGTACATAAAATATGGTGGGCCGTATTAAGTTTAGTAAGTACGCAATCTGCTTCCATCAATAACATGAAATTGTAGGGCCTACTGTGAAATTACCCTTCTCGAAAATAGCAGATCCACCCACTAAGTGGGCGAAACCTGTACGTTGAGTGAGACCGCCGATTGCCCATTAATTGCGGTGGAGTGGCTACCTGATGAGCGGAATGGCCGGATTTTTTGTCTCAGATGATCATCACAGTGGGGCCTGCCATTTACGGACGCAGTTTCGCTGGTGACCCCCAACACCGGCCAGCTAGGTCGTGTCAAAGCTCTGTAGGCCCCACCATAATGTATGTGTCCTAGGAAGCGGATTGGCTGATGTACCTCACACCAGCTACATAGCTGCTGTAGGTACGTGTTGTGCATAGACGATCACTGACGCTCCTCGAGCTATGAGTTGTAGGAACGGTTCAAAGGAGATCAAAGTTACATGGGCTCCACAGCGATGTATTTATTATATCTATAACGTTCATCTATTTTTAGAGATCATTTTAGATCATTATTCAAAAAAGATTCATATCAAGAGATTTTCTGGACCATACCATAAATAGCAGTGATTTTCTCCATTAAAATTTTTTTAGGGCCCACCATAATGTTTATTTTACATCCAATATGTTCATAAGGTCAAAAATACCTTAATGAAGAGGGGAAAAAAATTTAATATTGATCCAAAACTTCTGAGACCCAAAAAGGGTTTCAATGGTAGACGTTCAATCCCCCACTGGTTTTTGCAGTGTGGTTCACGTGATAGTTAGATCTGTCTTATTTTTCATCTCAAACCTTAAAAAGAGCTCGCAAAATGGATAGACGGTTTGGATATAACACATACCTCATTATCAGACCCACATAACTTGCTGACGTCATTACAGCAGCTATATAGGTGGTGTGATGTACACTAGCCAGTCCGCTTCCATGTGTCCTATACCGCGCTGTCCATGAAGCAGATCTAAATGACAGGTGGACCATATCACAGGAAAACAATATTGCCTGAATGTCCACCGTTAAAAACTTTGTAGGGTAATGTTTATTTGCTACCGAAATTGTTGATAAAGTCGCAGAAATCTGGACGAAGGAAAATAAAAATACCAACCTGATCCAAAACTTCCATGGCTCCAGGAAGTTTTCAACTGTTAGCATTCAATCTCTTGTTTCTTGTGAGGTGGTGTACTTTAGGTTTGGATTACCTTATTTTTGGGCTCATATAGATGAACGGCCCGGGTGAAACACAGATCGTGGTGCGGCCACAATGCTTCAACACCTGCTAGCTGGCTAGTGTGGACCACCATTTTCATTGCAGTGATGCCCAGCACGTGTGGCATTTAGCGGGAAAGAAGGCGGAGAAATTGGACGCGGATTTACTGCGAAAGCGTTTTGGAAGGGATTAGATGGTAGTGGAAGGGATTGGATGGTAAATCTCCGGAATGGCCGGGCGTGCCAAACAGTGTAGGTGATCTGATCCAAATCCGATGGAACTTCAGACAATCCACTCCACTGACAACGCCACCATTACCTTTAAATCCCATCCAATCCATCCTAACCCATGCAAATTAGCCTGCGACTTGTTTGGTTCGTAGGATTGGAAGGGATCGGAAGCTTTAATCTCCAGATCGGTCGGGCGTGCCAAACGGACTAGATGTATCAATCCAGCGATATAGCAATCCCATGGATCTCAAGACCATTCGCTGACAACAAACATTACCTGAAAAATGGATCACCCGTGAAAGCAATAATTCACTCCCTTCCAATCCACCCGGCCAAACGGGCCCTAAAGTTACTGAGCCCGTGATGATAGTTGGCTACTGTCATATTTTTGAGAAGGAGACACATGCATCTATTTCGCGAGATCATTTCATGACATGCAACAAAAGATGAGTGATATAAAACTTATGGGTTGTTTGATCTCGGGTGGACTGTTAAATACCGTATAAAAAAATAATTATTATTTTCTTGTGCGTTTATATCATACTTGATTTGATTGCACTTTTACCCATAAAAAGTTCCAAATATTGCAAAATATCCATTTGGGTCCCATCCACATTTTACATCCACACCATTTATCCATTATTCCAGTTGAATTTATAGCATGAGTAAAAAAAATGAGGCATATCCAAAACTCAAGTGGACCACGTCATACGAAAAAAAAAAATGAATATTGACAGTTAAAAACTTTGTGGGGCCATTATTTCTTTTGGCGTGGGCCACTTAAGTATTGGATCTACTTTATTTTTTGTCTCCTGCTTTAAAATATCATATGCATTATTATGCGGTTCAAAAATTAGAGTTACATCTTTTGAACCAATTTCAAAGATACGAATTCCTATGAATTTTCAAACACGTGAAAGAGAGGAAATAACCATCTACCGTGTATTTACCATTTCTTTGAAAAAATAAACAGTTTCGATGACCTTATAAATAGTTTAGATGGCATATAAATATCAAGTTGATTCAAAGACATACGAGTGGCCATAAACTTTCATATCGGTCGAAGCTTTATTTTTAATATTTAAAAAAAAAAAAAAGTTAGATCTCTGGAAAGTTTCAAGGGTAGAAAATTCTTTTCTGATTTTCCTTCAGGTATGGCCCACTAAAGTTTTAAATCCACTTCATTTTTCGTCGGTTGACTCAAAATGAATGGATCGCGTGAATTTCTCACAGACATCACGATTGGCACCACCTAGCATCTCAGCACGTTAACTTCCGAATGCTCTAGGAGGAAATAAACACCTTGATAAATAGGTCTCTTTGATTTTGCTTAAAATTGTGGGCGCGGACTAGGTATTACCCCGTAAGGACCTACTGGGAGGATGACCAGTTTAATGTATATGTTTTATCCACTCCTCTCAATCTTTTGATATATTATTTTTTGACATGAACTTGAAAAGAAGCTAGATTAAATTTTCAATGGACCACACTACAAGAAAAAATGGAGATTAAAAGCTCACCGTTTGAAACTACTTAAGGTGAACACAAGTTTTGAATCAAGCTGATATTTATGTTTTACCTTAGTGCACATGACCTAATGAATAGATTGGATAGCAAATAAACATTACAGTGGGCCTACTAAGTTTTCTACTACATGAATTCAATCTCTACTACTTCATGTGGTGTGGCCCACTTGAGCATTCAATCCATCTTGCAGTAGATTAAACATATAAATTATGGTGAGCCCCACAAATCCCTAATAGGACCGTCTGTTTCCAGCTAGGAGATGGATCGGCTACTCCTAAAGGTGGGCATTGAGTTGAGTTAGACCGAATTGGGTCTAACTCGACTTGATCTGATTATTTAAGAACTTGACCCGAACTTGATCCGATCCGGGACCGAGTCCAGCAGGGCTGACTTGATCTGATTCGAATCCTTGCTGGCCTGACCCGAATCGAGTCCGACTCGGTCTGGGAAACCGAATCAAGTTGAATCAAGTTGAGTTTGTCTGGTCGATTTGGACAGAGTTAAATCAAGATAGGGAGGGAGAGGGAGAGAAAGGAGGAGAGAGAATGAGATGTAAGAAACCGGGAGAGAAAGAAGGAGAAAAAGAAGGAGAGAAAGAATGAGAGGAGGGAAATTGGGAGAGAATGGAGGAGAGATGGGTGGGTGCGACGCCTCCTTCAGGTAGAGAAAGAGGAGTTAGGGTTCATTCGGTTCAGGACAGGTAGAGAAATGGGCAGTAAAAATTAAAAAAAATATATGTAAAAAGATTATATATAGGACCAAATATTTGTGTTTTTCATATACATATGGTCGGTCGGTTTGGATCGGATCGACTCGGGACCACCACGATCGAACTCTTCACGATCTAACCCCATGTACGATCAAATCTGAGTGGTCCTACTCGATCCGCACCGATCAAAGCCTTCGGTTCAGTTTGGATCAGGTTGAATCTGTGGTTTAATTGGACCACATGTCCATTCACCAAGTAAAATGGATTTTGCCTGAGAGTGAGAGGCTTCTCCCAGAGGGAGAAAAAGAGAGAGAGAAGGGCCCCACCATGACGTATGTGTTTCATCCATGCTATGCTTCTATTTTTTCATAGTATTCTATAATAAAAAAACAAAATTGAGGTATATCTCACTCTTAAGTGGACCACATTACAGGAAACTGTGTTGAATGAGCATCCACCATTAAAAACCTCCTAGGGGCCATAAAAGTTTTGGATCAAGCTTATCTTTGTTTTTTCCCTTCATCTTCTATAACTTAATCAACGGATTGGATGTCAAATAAATAGTATAGTGGGCCTTAGGAGGATTTTAATGGAGGATTTCCAATCAACATTTTTTTTTTCCTGTGGTGTGATCCACCTGAGATTTATATCGCTCTCATTTTTGGGATCAAGACCTAAAATGATCTTTAAAAATTAATGAACGGAATGGATGAAACTCATACATCATGGATGGGTGGACTTTTGAACACCAACCACTTGTGGAAAAAGGAAGCATGGGTTACTTTGTACTTGACTAAGTGATTGATTCCGTTTGAGGCTGTCTGATGGATGGTAGTGGGATTTGGGGTGCACATCAAACCGTTGGATTCGTGTAACCGGACCGAAACCGCTAAGAGAGAGTAGAAAGATGATCGGTCGAATTTGGTGGGTCCGATTCGGTGGATCTTGCATCTTTCGGATCGGTTCCAAAAAATCCCAAAACCGCGATTATGGATCGGCGGTTTAGGGCCCTATATTGTGTAGGATCTCGGACCGTTGAACCGAACCATTAATCCGAAGGATACGACTTAGATCCGAACCGTGCGATGGGTGATCGTAGATCGATCGCCGTGGATCCGAGGCATTCCTTTAAAAATTTCATCGGAACAGTGCGAACTAGGATACGGGTCTTACACTTGCGGTCCTGCCTCTCGCTCCTCTCGCCCACATGCGGCGGCGGCCCTGCCTCTCGCCCCTCTCGCCCCTGCAAAAAGAGAACCTGTCATGCCCCGAACTCAGAAACCGGGCTCATAAAATTTTCGATCGTCGAATTCAGCACCGACAGCCTCCGTAGTACCCCATTCTCGGCTCCCGGCACCTATATACCAGGTTTCGATCCTGGGATGCTACAAGGAGGATTTTTAATCATCAATTTGATTTGTAATAAGTATAGCTATAAGCATAACCTACGAACAATAACCATAAGAACACCATCACAAAATCCACTATGACATAAAACTTTGAGTACAAGGCGTATGAAAGGGAAATACAATATAATGAAAGTAATAAAAACTCCAGAAGCTCGGCTGCACGCTCAAACCGCGGCAAGACTATGGCTGCGTCCTGGCGGCACCTGCACGCATCAATCGTGTATAAGCTTATAGAAAGCTTAGAGGGTGGTGTAAGTGTGTGCGCATTTTAAGCGTACTCAGAATGCAAGGTCAGAGTAATGCGGAATCGTGCTGATGAGTATATGAATGCAATCGGCCGTACCAAGGCTATGCAGTGTATAACATGAATGCTATCGGCCATATCAAGGCCATGCGATGCATAATGCAAGTCAAGCGTGCCAATCCACATCCACATATCAATGTAGCTCCTCACTAGAACATCAAATCAGTACAATTCTCAGTCTGGATAATCACCGAGGTCTAGTACACTCTACGCCAGTTTGCCGCCTCTATTCGAATGCACAACTGGGAGGGTGGAAGAGACTTTACTATCCGCTTGCCAAAATCGGGCCTTTACTCATCGATAGTGGACCCATTCCTCAAGCTAGTCAAATTCAACCTAGAAATTGCCCCCTCACTCAGGCAAGTAAGGTCACACCCCTTTCCAACAGACCACGACACAGTGGGAGACGCGGCCTACTGGTATACGGCCCTCGCGCGCTCGTGTATCCACTCGGTCTCGACGTTGTAGTCATCCTCTAGTACCATCAAGTTTAGGAATTTTCACCCAAGGACATTTATGGCGTCCCGATGCTAGAAACAGTATTTCCGGTATCCAATCCGGCCATCCATGATGTGTCTATGGAGGTTGTGGCCCTGATGTCGTTAAGGCATACAATAATCACAATCACACAATGTAAGTGCATGAATCACCCTACCAAATATCAACAATCATGCACATACCGCGCACTCATGTAGGGCAACTCTGCCTATTAGGGAGCCCATAAATAATCTGCCCGTAGACATAGGCTATGATCAGTCACTCCTCATATCAGGTATACATATGATGCGTATGATCATGAATCATGGATCTATACTAAACATGTTATATAGTGGTGGGCTCTGTTCATATAGAAGATGGGCTTAGACGGCCTACACACTACAAGTATGGGCCTATTAATGGGCCTTAGGGATAGTGAATATGCAAACATTTTATCGACATCATCCTTACAATGTGGGCATCTAACCATCAGTGTTCCCAAGGCACGACCTGCCATCGAGATCATCACATAAATCACGGTGGAAACACATTACAATGGGCCTTATGTACATCCCATTAGGCCTCGACCCATGGGCCTCCAATACGTTAAATGGGCCTCAAACCATGGGTCTCATATATATCAAAGTGGGCCTCAGTGGGCAGGCCACAATTACATCAAGTTGGGCCTAATCACATGACCCTTGCATACGTCATAATGGGCCTCATAACATGGGCCTCATATTTATTAAGGCGGCCTCAACAATGGGCCTCATACAAATCAATGTGGGCCTTAACAATGGGCCATAAATATGGCAAGTGGGCCACACCACATGGGCCACATGTATATCAAATGGGCCACACTCAAATATAAGTAGTGTTAAGGATTTCCACCATTAAAAATTCCTAAGGCTCGCCATAACATTTATTTCTCATTCAATCTGATCATAGGGTCCCAATGGATTTCAATGGTAGCCATTCAATCCTCACCGTGCATTGTGGTCCACATGATAAATAGATCTGCCTTATTTTTGTCTCAAGCCTTAAATTTATCTTTAAAAAAATGGTTGGACAGTTTGGATGCAACACATACATCATGGTGGGTCCCATAGGAGTGGACGGCATAGATGAAGTACATACCTCATGGTGGGGTTCACACTAATGGAAGGTGTGGATTTCAATACATACATCAGTGGGTCCCATGTGGGGCCCACCATAATGTTTATTTTCCACCCAGCCTGTTGACAAGGTCACACAGACATGGGGCCCACCAAAATGTTTATTTTCCACCCAACCTGCTGATAAGGTCACGTGGACCTGGGGCCCACTGTAATGTTTATTTTCCACCCAACCTGCTGATAAGGTCACGTGGACCTGAGGCCCACTGTAATGTTTATTTTCCACCCAGCCTGTTGACAAGGCCACACAGACATGGGGCGCACTGAAATGTTTATTTTCCACCTAACTTGTTGGTAAGATCACACGGACCTGGGTGAGGAGGAAAACAAATTTCACAATGATTCAAAGCTCCAATCATCCAAAAAGGTTTCAATGGCAGACTTCAATCCTCCACTGTTCCCTATGATGTGGGCCACCTGAGCGTCAGATGCGGCTGATCTTTGGAGTGGGGCTTGCAGTGAAAAGGGGCCCACCAAACGTACAGTGTGATGCTCAACACACATCACAGTGGGGCTCATGTATGGGACCCATAGTCCTGCCCCCTGACGCACGTAGCAGCGCAGGAGCGTCCTACTGCTGTTATGATTTTTTTTTTTTGGAAGATTTTGATGAGTGGGGCCCACATCAAAGGAATCCAGTCCATCGGTTGGGTTTCTTGGTTCGTGATGGGTCTAACAAGCTAAATATTGGGTATGTTTCGGTGTGTAGAAAGGTCAAGGTGAATTTTAACGGTAGAAAACCCTATTTCTTATGCTATGGCCTACCAGATAGTCGGATTGGGTTCGCCTTTCGGCTCAACGCCTAAAGTGGGCTGAGAAATGAAATGGACGGTGTGGATTATATACATACATCAAGGTGGGGCTTGCATGAGCAGCCCACCCCAAACTTTTAAATATATATTTTTTGTTAGCTGTTAGTACACACCCCTGTAAGTACACGTACTCCATGTTAACCGCATGTCCAGCGTCCGTGGACGCTGGACGGCATGGATATAACACAAGCATCATGTGGGGGGGTGTCCCACACATACGTGGCCCAAGTTCATCAAGGTGGGTCCCACATGGTCGTGGCCCACCATGCAGATATATATAATATACTATAATATGTTATAGACGACGGATCTCTCATGAAATGCGGTGGGCCACACCGTCTGATGGATGAAGTAGATTTAACATAAATTAGTGGGGCCCACTACATTTTAGGGAGAGAAAAGAGAGAGAGAGAGAGAGAGAGAGAGAGAGAGAGAGAGAGGGACCCCGCCACTATGGGCCCCTCTCTACATTGCATACATTATTTGGGTCCCACATCAAGTGGCCCTAAAGTTGAAATCAACGGTGGATCACCCACCTATCGGCCTTCTCCTTGGTCCCTTAGCCTCCTTAGCTCCATGCCTTCTCTTTTGATAGAGGTTGATGAGGTTTTGATGATGTGGATGAGAGATGAGAGGATAGGGAAAGTGAGCCACACTTGTTGTTGTTGTTTGGGAGAGAAGAGATGTTGGACGTGGGATGCTTGAGAGTGAAGAGATGGAATGAGAGAGAGAGAGAGAGAGAGAGAGAGAGAGAGAGAGAGAGAGAGAGAGAGAGAGAAGTTATGGTGGAAAGGGATGGGATGATGTGTGATGGGCGATGGGTGGAGTGATGTGTTGTAAGAAAGGGATGGGTGGAGAGAGAGAGTTGACTTTGGGAATGAGAGAGATGAGTTACTTGTACTTGGGTATGACTTGTACTTGACATGAGTGATTGATTGATTGATAGGACATGTTGTAGAGATTCCCTCAAAATTTGCAACACGCAGCATTTTCTTCGAATTGAACGCGGGCCCACATCTTCTAGCCTGGGTATTGGATCGGTGCGGTCGCTAGGGTACAAGTTTTAGTTCGAGCCGACTTCGGTATGCGGGACTCGGCTTAGGATCACGTGCAAACGTCGGATATGGGTTGAGAGTTGCCGGAATTTGACCAGGAAAACTGCGGAAGCCTACAGAACGGTACGGACTAGGACACGGGTCTTACAGAACCTCCCTCAGTCCCTCTGCAGTCTGCCCTCTCTCTCTCTCTCAATCTCTCTCCCTCCCTCTCTCTCTCTCTCTCGCCATTCCAGACACCGGCAGCCGTGTGGCGCCCTCCCTTGACGGTCTGACTTCTCTCTCTCTCTCTCTCTCTCTCTCTCTCTCTCTCTCTCGCCATCCCAATCATCAGCACTCTCTCTCTCGCCGTCCCAGACTCCCAATCACCGGGACGCTCTCTCTCTCTACAACAGATCTCGAAAGATAATTTTCGTTCTCCTTTGCTATTCTGTCTTTTCTTATCTTTTCAAGCCCTAATTCCTTCTATCTGCTATGAAAGTAGTATAATCTTTGCATACTATAAAATGCTTTGCGATGATTTAGGGAGAGGGTTTCGTTCTGTTTTGAAAAAATCTCAAATAGGTTTTGCTTATTTTTTGATGATTTTGCTTTTAGCTTGAGATTTCTGATGGATTTTAGAGATTGGTGTTTCTTTTTTTAGGGTTTTCGAATTTCTCCCCCATTTTCAAAACCGTGGAACCAATCTGAAACTGAACCATTTTTCACGGTCCGGTTCCGGTTCGATTCTATGATGCTACTGGTTCGATTCCGATTCCAAAAACTGTAGAACCATCCGGAACGATTCGGTTCCAATTTCACCCGGAACCGGTCCAAACCTACTTTGGTGCACCCCTGGTAGTACCCAATCCGCCTCTGTAACAACGTCCTACTCAGTGGCTTCCTTACCATGATCACTTTCGGCTCCCATGATGAACGGTCATATTATTTTACTCGTGTGCCAAGTCGGCGCGTGTTCCGCCAATCAGTTCTCATCTTCCCGCGCATGAATCGACGTTGATAGCTGACTGACATATGTACGGCATCCTGCTCGTTAGACAACGTGGACATTCGCGAGATGGGCGCCGATCTGCAGCATGGCGGTACGGTACACGTGGGGACCATCAATGCCGCCACTGACCAGTAGGATGTTGCCACGTTTCACTCGTAGCTGGCAAGCATCGACTCTCACATCACGTGATGCAGACCTGCTTACCTTTCTCAAACTCGGGTCTGACCGCGGTTACTTTTTACCCAACTATGGTTAACTTACCGTCCACGTGAACCGGAACCCGTCTTGTAGTTCGCGGACTACCGAAGTCAATCCGTTGTGCACCATTTTGGCCACCCTTCTAAAAGATCAGAACTGTTAAAAGTGTAGATCCAGTCATCTTTATTATATTTCTACCAGAGTTTTATTTACCCAAAATAGCCCTCTTTATTAAAATATCATAATGGCCAACGGCTTACATGAGAATTCCACTTCTACGATGCGTGGATGAGGAAAAGTGAGACGTTCATATCCTGTGTATGGTGGGGCACACATTACTCCAACCTACATTGCCGAGCTGGCGGACTATATTTCAATCAGCTGCCGAGAACTACGCTTCTCCAACCGAAAATCATGGGAGAAAAAGTTTTGATACTCTGTCAGATATTGATGGATTATACACCGGCACTGAAAAATACTTATAAATTACCTACGTGGCATGCAAATAATTAAAAGTCTATTTAGTTTTGGAATTTACTGCCTAATGCAAAATAAATAAGTCGTTATTATCAGTTTAAGATATTTGTTAAATACAACCTACATAAGAAAAGAGGTAAAAAAAAACATTGGGTAAATCTGGCACTGTTGCATGTTAACTTTAGTCATATATAAGTGATGTCACTAGCCGATTGCTTAGCCGGTGTGTTGACGTCATTAAGTTTTGTAGGCCCCAGTGCAACTTTTATGTAGGCATAAAGGGTTTGATGCTGACATCGTTCATGTCTTTAACTACGAGCTGCTGTTCTTCACCTGTGATTGGAAGAAGTTGTCTTTGTCCGGGTGGATTGGAAGGGATTGAATGGTATTAGGGTGGATGGAATGGATTTCAAGGTGATGATGGTGTTGTCCATGGATTGTCTTAAGATCCATGGGATTGATATATATCCGGGATTGCTATGTCGAGTCTGTTTGGCACGCTAGCCAATTCCAGGATTAAACCTTCTCATCCCTTCGAATCCCTCGAGCGAGACACATCCTAGGCAAATCTAAACGGATTAGGATGGATTGGATGTGATCTAAAGGTAATGATGGTGTTGTCAGTGGATTGTCCTAAGATCCATGGGATTGCTATATCCCGGATTAGATCACCCAGTCTGTTTGGCACACCCAGCTAATCTTGGGATTTAACTTCTAATCCCTTCCAATACCATCCAATGCACCCGGCCAAACGGGCCCTTAGTATCTAGAGATATATGTTGAAAGGGTAGAAATTCTCCAACCACTGTTACAGACGTTTTGTTAATTAATTCATTTTGAAAAATTATTTTAAAACATGAGCCCAAAAATAAGTGGATTCAAAGCTAGTGAGTCACCCCTCAGGAGAGAGTAAGGACAATGAGTAAGGACAATGACTACCCACGGTTGAAACTTTCTTGAGGCAGCCATAATATTTATTTGCAATCTAACCTGTTTATAAACTTTAATGAAGGAAAAACTTTAAAATTGGTTAATTCAAAACTCTTTGGGAAGGATTAGGTGCGAAGGAATAAAAAAAAATGTAATTATTATATATGAAAGGGATTGTCCCTGTTATCATGGGATAAGTTTATTTCAATGCTATGTTTATGATATGGTGGTACATTGAATGGATATATCCATCATCATTTGAAATTATTGAAAATAACACGGGTTATATCTAAACCTTTCATCTATTTTGTAACCTCATTTTATGGCATGTGCCTAAAAATGAGGCAGATCCAAAACTTATGTGGCCCCAAAGAAGTTTTCAATGGTAGGTATTAAATCCCCGCTGCTTTCTATGGTGGGGTTCATTTGAGCTTTAGATCTACCTGCTTTTTTGGCCCATGCTCTAAAATGATCTCAAAAAAATGGGTGGATGGTGTAGATATAGCCCACACATCATGGTAGGACCTACACAACTTACTAACATTGAGTGGAATTGGCACGAGACCCAATGCAAAACCATCTAATCTAATTCCAAGCTTTTCCATTCTTCCTACACATTTTAGTGGAACTGGCACAGGACCCAAAGCAATTCCATCTAATCTAATTTCAAGTTTTCAATGATATGTGTCATTGTCCTGCTGATGGGGTTTAGTTCATCTCAATATTTAAATCATGCCCTGCAATGATCTTGCAAAATGGAAGGACTAAGTAGTTAATACATGCATCTTGGTGGGGCCCACAAAATTTAGCGAGGTGAACACAACACCAAGCTAGGCTACATGCACCATGCAATTCAGTTCTAGTGTCACCACAAAAATATAATACAGTAAATATAAAAATTATTATTCATTTCCAACCATTCACCAATAGTTAAAAAATGATAAATTTCTGGTGTAAATATATAATAATCATATCTATTTATCTTTTATTACTATGTTAATGTATTCGGCTATCAATTTTTATACTGTAATACCCGCTTAAACAAATACCTTATCTAATTGAAGTATCAAAATCATGGGCTCCACTAACACTCACACTCAACTCGTCACACGTCCAATTGCTTGGTTTGTGGGGCCACTGAGGTACCGTGTTTGTATGACATCTTGCGGGTGCAACAAGATCTATCCCATCATAAAAATGTGATACCTTGCGTAAATGTTGAGTTTTTCTGAATGGGTGTTCATGCGGGTGAGATATTATTCAAAATGCCATAGTGGGCCTCACACATAAAGTTATTAGATGTACAACTAATTATAAACACGCACGCTTTTAATTATCTAACAATTGGGTTGCGGATAGAAGTGTACACGAGTTGAACTGAGTCGAGCTATGTCCAACTCGACTTGGCTCGACCACTAGTTGACCCCGACTTGAACTTGGCTTGGGTCAGTCCTCAGGCCTGATTGGCCAAATCGGCTTGGTTCGATCAATAGCTCGCGCCAGTTCAAGCCAAGTTCACCTGTGGGGCATTTTCATAAACACATGGAATGCACCTTCAATTTATCATTGTATGTAAAATAGAAGCAACAATTTTCACATATTTCATCAAACAGTTAGTAGGCAACATCAAAATAAAGATATAAGAGTATTTGTTTCATATCCATACCTTTTTCACATCCTGCCGAGCCATTGATGAGTCATTTAATCAAACACTTAGTGTTCAACATCAATATCAAAATAACTAAGTCATCGAACTAGTTTGATCCAAGTTCGATTCGAGTTGGGGTTCGATTCGAGTCGAGCTCGAGCAAGCTCAAACTTGGTTCAAAATTTTTTCCAACTCAAAAAATCAACTTGACTCAACTTGAACTCAGTTTTCAAATAGAGTCGAATCAAGCTTTTTTTAGTCGAGTCGAGCGAGCTAACTAGGTTCATGTACAACTCTAGCTGTGTACGTGGGAGTGTACACGAATCGAGCTAGCTCGGTTAGCTCGCTTGACTCGACTTGAAAAAGCTCGAATCGACTCGGTTCGAAACTGAGTTCGAGTCGAGTTCGAGCTGGCCCAGCTCAACTCGACTCGGATCGAACCAAACTCGGATCAAACCAGTTCGGTGACTCAATTACTTTGATATTGATGTTGCTCACCAAGCGTTGAAATGACTCAACGAAGTGTGGCTGGTGGCAAGGAAGGTATGTGATGTAGAGCGGGTCGCGGACAGTTTAATGGCCAAGATGGATCAAAAAAAGCCTGGTCGACGACAGAAGTGATCCAGACCATCGGACCTTAAATCGGGCGTATCTCACAATCCGAAATGAGTTAGCCAACGTAAAATATATGATTTTGGAGTAGAACGAGCTACTTTAGCCAACCAACCCAGCTATGCAGGGTTGTGACGCTCGGAATTGCGAAAAACCCCTGAATCGACGGTCGTTTCCCTATTTTAATTTCGTTTTTACTATAAATAGTAAGTTTTAGTTTGATTATAACTCTTCATCTGTCAGGCTTTAGGAGTTGCGCCCAACGTGAAAAGAGCTTAGAATAATTAGGAGAACGGTTTGGTGAAGCCAAATAGGACACTTACTATTTTTGGCCGAAAAACTTGCGCACTAGTAGACATCACGACCGTCTATAAATAGTAAGTTTACTATTTATAGTAAGTCGCGAATTCTAGGAGTTTTAGTTGTAGTTTGATTCCGATTTCTTTCCTATTGCTTGGTATTATGAACTCATTTTTATTCATCAATTAATCAGTTTCGAATTTATTAGAATTTATTTCTATTTTCTGCTTTCTTTCCTCGTGAATTCGAGAAGTCTCTGTGAGGAGTCCAGAGAAGCTCCGTGGATTTGGAGTATTTATCCTCATCACGTTCATCCCTGCGTCAGTATGCATATGAAACAAATACCCTTTGTTTCTTGATTTTTATGTTACTTAGAAGGTGTTTGAGAAAATACCTGTAAAATCACTGTTGCTAATTTACATACAGTAATATTTTGAATGTGCAGTCTATGTATTTGTGAAATGTTACACAGGTGAACTCGGCTCAATCTTGACTGGAACTCGGCTCAAACTGGCCCAAGCTGCTGACCAAACTGAGCCGAGCTGGCCAATCAAGCTTGAGGACTGAGCCGAGCCGAGTTCCAGTTGGGATCAGTTAGTGGCCGAGCCGAGTCGAGCTGAGGGTGTACACCCCAGTGTGTACGTGCACTGAATGATTAAAAATGAATAATATCCAACCGTCCAATGTTAGCTAACATGTCTCCTAATTAGAGGTTAGTTAGAATTGCTCAGGCAGTCTGATGCTGTGATATGACTTGGGCTATGGTTGATTTCATACCTTAGGCAGATTAATCTCCGTTAATATGCATGTATGCAATTTTCAAGTCAGTGTGTAAGGAGCAGATTCGTTACGGCCCAATCTCACCCAATATTATGCGGACTGGGCCCACATTGATATATATATATATATATATATATATATATATATATATATATATATATATATATATATATATATATATATATTCTTCTATATCCACGCCGTTCATCCGTTTTTCTAGATCATTAAAGAGCATAAACCAAAAAAAAAAATGGAGCAGATTCATTTCTCAGGTGGACCATACCATAGCAAACAGTGTTGATTGACCATTAATGGTCAATTAGTTTTGGGTCAAGCTGATATTTTTTCCTTTTCATCCAGGTTTATGTTACCTTATCAACGGGTTGGATGACAACTAAACATTACAAAAACATTACTGCAGGCTTTAGGAAGTTTTTAATGGTGGAGTTTTCAATCGCTACTATTTCCTATAATATGGTCCACCTGAGACTTAGATTTTCTTTCCTTTTGTTTTCATGCCAAAGGGATGGACCGCGTGGATATAGAATACATCCATCAAGATGGGCCCCACAGTAAAGGCCGCACCATCTTTGTTTACACCGGGGACGCACCAAATCCGCACCCGCCTGTGTATGGAGCGTCCTATCGTACCAGAACTATTTCCCACCATTTCCGGAAACTGTCTTCATCCTATTCAACGGACCATAACTCACCACTCCACTTTTTACGCAGCTTAAAGCACTCAAGCTCTGTGGGACCCACCAGTTGTAAATATAAAATCCAGTCGGTCCATCAGATTATATATTCGACTCTTAACTTTCTGAATAAGAATCATTGAGATCCACAGCTCATGTGACCCACACAGGGTAAGAATGAGGATAGGATGCCAACTATCGCCTTGTTCGTGTGGCCACCACGGTGTTCATACACCACCAACCTCGGAAACGGATTACTCGGTGTGCCATACACCACCGACCTCGGTGGTGTGTTTATGTCACCAAGTTCTGTGGGGCCACGATAATGGATGTGTTATAACCACACAATCCCGCTGCTGGTGTGGTCCACTCAAGTCTTAAATCTGTCTCCCTTTTGGGCTATTTCATTAAAATGATCTTTCAAAATGGATGGACGGCTTGGATAAAATACACATATCACAGTGGGCCCCACAGAGCGACTGAGAGGACCATCCGTTTCTAACTCGGTCCTGGTGGGCGCAGTACCCAATCCGATCACGAAAGACGGTTGCAACTTGCATGAGCCATGTAGCATTCAACGAGGCAGACATGGAGAAACTCGTGCGTGGGATCGTTATACATGGCGCCTGTGTGGCGACATATGGCATGCTATACATTGCATGTTGACACGTCATGCATTGTATGTTGACAGGAGAGCAGCACCGGTCTTAGGGTCAGAATGGTACGTGGAACCTTGCCATGAGACATGCGTCGTTTGAAAGTAATAGATTTCTCTTGGGAAAGGAAGATGGGGTTCGGGAACCTGACAGCCGTTCACCATTAACATGACACGTTGCTCGAATCTAAACGGTTGGTCGGCTCATTAGTTTTCGGTGGATGAAGTTCGTAGTCATCTGTGTACAGGGGCGGCTCAACATTCTTGGGGGCCTTAGGCAAGTCACAAAGATGAGGTTTTTTAGTTTAAAATAAAAAAAATAAAAAAAATTTAATAAATTTAAAATTAAACCATAAATTTGCTTCTTGACTTTTTAGATGCAAAATTATTAATTAAACTTTTCGTATTCAAGTTTACCCAATAAATCAATTTCGATGGATAAAATTGTTAAATCGTTCATAAGGTGAATCCTAGATGGATGAAAGGAAAACATAAATATCAGCTTATCCAAAATTTCTGCCGCTGCGGAAAAGTTTTTAATGGTGAGCATTTAATATCCACTTTTCTTCTGCGTTGTGGTCCACTTGAGCTTTGGTTCTGTTTCATGTTTTTTCTAGTATTCTAAAATAGGATGAAGAAATGGATCAACGGAATAGAAATAACACATATAATAATGTGGACCCCACAGAGCTCAGGGCTACAGGAATCCCTAAAGTGACCTGCCTGCAGTCCGCGTCTACTGTGAGAATAATGAATTTAGAATTGTACAGTACTCTAGCAGTGTTATAGTTAATAAATAGTCACTCCTAGATTATTAATATAGCATATTTTGACTCCATCCAAACTGTCTAAATTAGGTGATCCATTCTAGATAGGCTAAATTACAAAAAATCCATTGATTTAACTATTCTATCTTCCAATTAGTGGGAATTTGTATGTTGAATTCAAATAATTTGTTTAGTATACAAGAATCAACTAGTTAGGAGAGATCCAGCCATTGTGTGTTTTTGTTTTTGTTTTTCATGAATCATCTAAATTGAGACCGACTTTTATATCCGTTTAATTTAATTTAAAAATGTTCAAAGGTTGCAATTTCTCAATGCATGTGTATAGATTACCAAAAGCTATCAGAGTACTAAAAACCTATTCCTATAATCCTGGGCCTTCATGATTAGGGGGCCTTAGGTGATTGCCTCACCTGCCTACCCCTTAGAGCCGCCCCTGTGTGTGTCCACGTAATACTTTTAACATACGTAACATATTTCAGCAAGCGTGAATTATATATTTCGTCCATTTTTCTTCATAAATTAGAAAAAGTCATTAAATCAATTTTAGATGTGTTGATGCATATAAGAAATTTCTAGGAATTCTTGCCTTGGAAACCGGTTTAAAAGTGCTAGTTTAAATTTTTAGACTTCATGGTGAGGTATATGATATATCCGTTCCGTCCATCCATTTTATCACAACAATTTGAAACATGAGCCAAAAAAATTATGTAGATCCAACACTCAAGTGACCCACACCAAAAGATACAGTGGCGCTTAGAAGTTTTTAACGATAATTGTTTGATTCACTTTTTTCTATAGCGTGGTCCAGTAGAGCTTTGGATATGCCTCATTTTTTTTTTGGCTCATGCCATATATTTAGCTGAGATAATGGATGAACGGTGTGGATAAGCAACACGTATCACGGTGGGACCCGCAATTATTTTACGGCCTTTTCAATTTTTGCATCCAAAAAGTTAGCGGTCAAATCAAATATAGAGAGGAGTGCGGTACATACGTTAAGAAATAATCATTACACATTTACACTGCATTTACCACCTAATTGGAAAATCAAAGAAGATTCATAAACTTTCCAATGCCTCCATAAAGAATTGACAAAGAAGATTCATGAACCTTCGAATGCCTGCTTAAGGAACGGACAAAGGATACCTTGGCTAGAGCAGAGACCCTCTGATGCCAAAGTCAGGTTAGAAAATTTGGGTCTAGTTGGAAGTAAGGTTTTAGGCTTAGAGTTGTGAATACATTTCTTTGCGCAAGGGGCATGTATATATAGGTTCCTCGAAGGTGGTGTCGGGTATAGTAATAAATTCGTTATTCAATACCATATCATACTAGGAAGTTGATTTTCAGAAAGCATAGTTGTTCCTCTGAGATCCCTAGAGAGAATCTAGAGGAGGATTTTTTGGTAGATTCTAAGCAGTGGGCGGCTAACTAGGTCGGGGTGTAAGGTTGAGCTCGACCATAAACGTGGACTGAGTTCGACCTCAAACTTAGGCAGACTGAAGTTAAGGTCAAGCCCGAGGCTGGAGTCGGCCTTGAATTGAGGTTATAGTAGATGCTGGTTGAATTCGGTTTGACTTTGAGGTCAAGTGAGTTGTGGCTTACCGAGCCTTTTGATGGAAGCCATCCTCCCATCTTGAGTCATCCTGGTTGGTCCATTTTTACCCACAATAAGATACACATTAAAAAAAAAAAAAATGATTGTTTAAACATTTGAACTCGATAAATAAATCAGGTCAATTCACTCATTAAGCAGGTCCCACTAGGGGGTGCGGCTACGGTGGATCCCTAATTGTGGGGCCCATCATAATGTATGTTCATTACATTGATCGGTCCATCCATTTTGACAGCTCATTTTAGGGCATAATTGAAAAAATGAATTAGATCCAAATCTTAGGTGGACCACATAACAATAAACAATGGTACTTGAATACCCACGATTAAAAACTTCTTGGGCTCACCCAAATGTTTATTTGTCATCCAACCGGTTGATAAGGTCACCAATACTTGGATGAAGGGACCAAACAAATATAAGCTTAATCGAAAACTTTCGTGGCCATAAGAAGTTTTTAATGGTCAATCATCCCTTTTTCTCTGGCGTGATCCACCTGAGATTTGGATCTGCTACATTTTTTGGATCATGCCTTAAAATGAGCTTTCAAAATGGATGGACGGCATGGATGTAAGGTACATAATCAGGGTTCATTGATCCACCTACCTCGGATCCAACAAAGCAGCAGCTCACTAGGGCTGCCAACGTGTCCGGATGATGGCCTGTCGGGCTTTCACGCCAGACCCCGTTTTAGCTAGACTTAGGTTGTGTCTAAGAGCCCGTCGGCCTAACATGGCCTAAGGTAATTTTCAGGGCACTTTTATAAGGTAACCACTGTAAATATTATATATTTCACACATTTCATCTCTTAATAAATATGTTGCCCAAAAGATTATAAACTAACTAGATTTTTGGGCCATGGAACATGCACGGTGGGGCACAGCTAATGAACAACGTGGATATTGCACAAAAGTGTTGAATGGGCTAGCTAGGCTCGGGCGGGCATAACCAACTCGGCCGGTCTCAGGTTTGCCAGGGTCTGGCACTGGCCCGAGCTAGATTCGAGCTTGTGTTTTACTTTGTAGGCAGGACTTTCATAGAACTTAGGCTAAAAAAAATAAATAAAATCCAAGCCTTAGGTTGCACCATCTAAATCAAAGGATAGCTGCATGTGTGACCCAATTAATGGTCTGTTGGTGTGATTTTTGTAACAGGTCATCTTCATGGTAAGAACTAATTAATGTTTGGTCAGATGTTTTATACAAATGAACTTTGGAAACAAGGAAGCACTTGGTAAATATCTAGATGATTTGTGCTTGAGTCGTTGAAGTATCGTAGGAGTCTAGCACTTTAAAAGTACTGGCTTAAATTTGCAGGCCCTGCCGTGATGTACCACTCATTTGTTTTGCTAGAAAATTTTGGGGCATGGGCTGAAAAATGAGGAAGATGAACAGTCTAGATAAGTCACATATTTCATTGTGGACCTCAAGATTATTTCGTAACTTTTGTGATTTTACCTGTTAAGAAGTAGGCTATCAGTCTCTGCATTATAAAAATGTGATAATTAGCTAAAGAAATAATTATTACACATTTACCATCTAATTACTATTGTCCTAAAAAATCAAACAGGCGTTTAGGGTTTGTATGGGTTAAAGAAATGTAAAGCGCATATATTTAAGTTAGTTATGAATACTAAGGTTGATAGTTTGAGGAAATGTTTCAAAATGTTTGGAGACAGTCATCCACTAGAGCTTGCATTTTGCATGGTAGCACGAGAAATGACAGAAATAGCTATACTCTCATTTGCATGCACAATTACACGAGTGCATGCACATGGTATATAAATTCTCTAATATTAGAATTTCAACTTCCTTTTGGTCCTTCCCTTCGATGAATCTGAATGGTTGTTCTATTTTCTTTATTAGACGTTTATTTGTTTTGGCCACCAATTGAAATATCAGGACCCTTTCAATTTAGAGGATTTCTGGCGCATGACAATCAATCTTCGGACCTACCTTTTTAGCCTTAGGCCATGACGCTCATCTAAGGGTAACATGAGGTGGTGCATTTGATGGACGGGCTGGATTTTTTGAAAACATAATGTGGGCCCCGCAATTGCCCGATACTACTGGAGCGCACCTATTGTAGAGAATGCTGTTGAATGTAAGGATCTGGCCCCCAAAAGTTTTTTAATGGTGGACGTTCATTCAACACAGTTTCCTGTAATGTGGTCCACTTGAGATTTGGATATATCTTATTTTTTTGCCTCTTACAGTAAAATGATCTATAAAAAAATATGGACGGCATGGATGAAACACATACATCGTGGTGGGGCCCACAGATCACCGACCACTAGCCATTGGCTGGTGCAGGGGGAGTTGCCAATCCGTTTCCTTGTTCACCCAGCTTCTCGTGTTTTCATACGTGGACCGATGAGCATACATACATGATCGATCACATTGCACGTGGGAATCTTTCCAAGGTGCAACGTGGACCATAGCTACGTCATCAATCCCATGTGGGCACCTTTTACGTGCACGCACATGCACCGAGCCGTGCTGTACCTACACTTTCTCTCCGGAATGGGATAGGTGAAACGTACGGATCTATCGTACAATGACATATGACACCTATTTCATGTGTACTGCGACAACCATGTGGCGTGTCGAGTGCAGAGGCCACGTGTTCTCTTAAGAAAGCTACGTTTTAAGGGTGGGTCCATATCAGCTATTTTCAAATCTGTTGTACATAAATTCTCCGTGCAACGTTCCTATTGACATGGATACACTCACATGGTACTGGGACCACCACAACATGTGGCTGGACCTGTGTTCTGTGAGGCCAACTTCGATCTGTGCATGTGGTCCACCCGTCCATTGAATGGAGGCCCATTGCTGGATGACCCTCTCATTGTGGTGTGCCACTGTCAGTTAGAGGTGGGCATCGAGTCAACTCGGACCGGATTGGGCCCAACTTGACTCGGTCGAAAATTTTCAACGCCTGACCAAACTCAATCTGATTCGGGACCGAGTCTGGGTCCTCTAACTCGATCCGATCTGGTGCATTGTTGGCCTGACTTGAACCGAGTCCGAGTCGGTCAGGAAACCGAGTCGGATCAGGTTAGGTACGGTTCAGATCAAATCTTCTTGACCCCTAAAACAGTGTCAATGGTAGACGTTCGACCCCACTGCTTTTTGTAATGTGATCCACTTGATCTTTACATCTGTCTTATTTTTCAGCTCAAGCCTTAAGATGAGCCCGTCGAATGGATGAATAGTTTAGATATAACACATGCCTCATGATGGGATCCACAGAACTTGCTGACGTCAATACACTAGACCAGCTGGCCTCGTTCGTGGTACACCTGCCAATCCGCGTCTCGATGTTTTCTCGGGATGAAGATTTCTTGCATGGCTGCATTGAGATGCTATGTGGGTCCACAGTGATATTTATAAGAAATCCACACCGTCCATCAGCTGTGGGAGCTCATCTTAGGACATGATACTAAAAAATAGGTGGATCCAACGCTCAAGTGTGCCGGACAAGAGGGAAAACTCAGGAAAGTTTCCTACTGTTGAAACTTTCTTGTTATCTGCCTTGATATTTATATGCCATCCAAACCATTTATAAGGTCATTCCCACTCGGATGAAGTGAAAACACCAAAAACTTCTTTTGATATTAAACTCTATGGCCATGCGAATATTTCAAACGGCGGTCATTGAATCTACATTGTTTCCTCTCGTAAGGACCACTTGAATTTTGGATACACTTCATTTTTGGCCACATGTCCTAAAATGACCTCCTAAAACAGATGGACGTGTGGATTTATCACAAACATCATGGTGGGACCCACCTAGCATCCCATGCAGGAACTTCATGCCAAAGGCTTTCGCTTGAAATCCGCGTCTATCAGAGAGCTCGGTGCTTAATGCACCTTGAGCCACGGGTGAGAAGACATATTGGCTACTCCCCCTGCCACCAGCCAATGGCTGGTAGTCGATACTCTGTGGATCCCACCATGATGTATTTATTTCATCCATGCCGTCCATCTATTTTTTAGATCATTTTATGGTATTAAAAAAAATGAGGTATATCCCAATCTCAAGTGGACAACATTATAGGAAACAGTATTGAATAAACATTGTGCGGATCGAATTAGATTGGATCAGTCTAGATTGACCATTGATCCGAACTCGATCCGATTTACGGTCGGATCTGATTGGGCCAACTCGATCCGACCCGATCCTGACCTTCGGTTCGGATGGAATCGGGTCGGATCCATCGGATCGTTCCTGTTTCTGCTCAGCTCTACAGTCAATACCTGACCTCCCTATTGGCATAGTGATATTTGATTGGAGGACGGGCTCACAAAATATATTTTATTTGGATCTTATTTTTATAGCAACCTACTATTCAATCAAATCTTAAGGGCCCGTTTGATTTGTGAAATTGAATGGTATTTAATTCTATTATATTAGATTAACATCATTATTACATAACGATTGCATGTTGGAAATACCATGGTATTTTAGCCATCCAATCCCATGTTTGGGATAAAATTTTGCCACAGGAAAATATAGGATTAAGCAAAATCATGTTTGGTAGATCATGGAATTGTAATCAACGGGCCAAATTCACAATAGATGTCATTCACTTGTACACATATATAATCAGAATGTCACGTGTAAACGGTGTATATGGATGGATGTCATGGATAAATGCATGCATCAATGTGGGGCCCACATGTGTAGTAGATTTCAAAATCCATTGAAATCTTACATGTGACCAAAAGCAATTCCAAGGAATTAAATGCAATTCCATCCCACCTAATCCCTATCTTTACCATCCTCTCCAAATGCAAGATGGAATTGCACCAGATTAAATGCAATTCTATCTCACCTAATCCCATCTAATACTATAATACTATGCACCAAACACCCTCTAATATGTTAGGTTAGCATGGGTATCAAATCCTACCATGCGAGGTCAAAAATGTCATGTATTTAATCTGCATCTTCATCACCAACATCTATGGTGACTTGATGTGGCAAGATTTGATTGGGCCACATGTTGTTGCTGGAGGGGACCATCCAAATCATGTGTGAAAGGGATGCACATTGTATGGGGACCTTGACATGATCCACCTTTGGGTAAATTAATGTGGTGAGATTTAATTGAGTCACATGGGTTTATCATAGATGGGCCCCATTTATGATTGGGTCTTGGTAGGGATAGTACTCAGTTTGCATCCCCACCAGGGACCACTATGGTGACTTAACATGATGGGATTTAATTCGTCCATGTGTTGTTGCCAGAGATGGGACCATGTAAAGCATGTTTGAAAGGGATGTTGATTGCGTAGTGACCCGACCTCCACTATGAAATAATGTGGTGGGACTTGATTAAGCCAGGTGGTTCTGTCAAGGATGGAGCCCGCACAAAGTATGTTTTTAATTCGCTGTAGTTTAACACATACTCCACTTTCCTAATCTATGGCAATAGTACATAGTACAACTAAATCCCACCATGTTTCACCGCAGAAGTGGGTGTCAGGATCACCATGCAATCTGCATCTGTTTGAAGGTTTTTAGGTTAAGCATGTATTCGAGTGGGCCCCATCTCTGATAGTAGCAGGTGCCCTTATCAAATCCCACCCTATTGAGTCATCACAAATGTTGGTGCTGGAAGGGGCACCATGTAATCCGTATCCTATCACATGTGTTGCACATATTTTTGGCGATTGTAGCCTAGACAAACACAGTTTACAACGAAACTCAAGTGGACCACACCACACAGAGCGATGGGAGGGAATGCCCAAGCCCAACCAATAAAACCTTCTATATATATATATATATATATATATATATATATATATATATATAGGAAAACGCTCACCTGCGAACTGGTTTGTACGAAGTACGTACGAACTTTTTTGATGACCCATCATACGGGATGAATCTTGCAAATCTGAACGGTTCACATGAAGCAGAATCTGTTTGAAGAGATCACACACACACATATATATATATATATATATATATATATGGAAAAAGGTACTATGCGCTCGAGCCTATGGAAACGTCCCATGAGGTCGAGCTGTGTGGGCCCCACAGTGATGTGTTTCGAACATCTACCCCATCGGTCAGATGTACCATTCTTTCGTGGGCCTAGGTCTAAAAAATCAAGACAATCCGTGGCTTGTGTGGGCCACACCACATACAGAAATGGAGAGGGGTCGTGCACCATTAAAACATTCATGGGAAGTTTTTTGGGCCCACCAAGATGTTGTTTACAAATCCAGCCCATCCATTATGTGTGTCCCACTTAGATGAGGGTTCAGACCAAGTTTCAGCAGCATTCAAAACTCAGGTGGGCCCCACCAAGTGCTTTTATATGTTTTTGGCATGTCTTCACATGATTTTAGGTGGTATGGCCCACCTGGGTTCCGTATATGGCTGATTTTTGGGATATCCATAATTTAATGGGGACCCATCAAATGCACAGTGTTGATGGTTAACACGCATCATGGTGGGGTCCACACAGCTCGACCTCACGGGAGCTTATCATGATCTCGAGCGCATAGTACCTAAACCCTCTCTATATATACGTGTGTGCGTGGGAAATGGTTCCATGCATAAACTTCCCATGAGGTGGAGTTGTGTGGCCCATCATGACAAGTGCCAAACATCTACCCCATCAGTCAGATGCACCATTCTATGGTGGGTCTCGGGCTTAAAAAAAAGTCAATTCATGACTTGTGTAGGCCACACGACATATAAAAGCTGAGAGGAGTTACCCTCCCATTAGAACATTCATAATCATTTGTTGGGCTCACTGAGATGTGGTTCACAAATCCTGCCCATCCATTATGTGTGTTCCTCTTGGATGAGGGGTCAGACCAAGTTTCAGATGCATCGAAATTTTAGGTGGGCCTCACCAAGTGTTTTTATATGTTTATGGCATATTGTCACATGATTTTAGATAGTATGGCCCACCTGAGTACCGTATACGGCTGGTTTTTGGAATATCTCATAATTTAAAGGGGACTCATCAAATGCACGATATTGATGTTCGACACGCATCACGTTGGGGCCCACACATAATTATGAATTTGTGTGGGCCCAGCTTGATGCGTGTCGAACATCTACTCTATCAGTCAGATGCACCATTTCATGATGGACCTCGGGCTTAAAAATCAAGTCAACCGATGACTTTCGTGGGCCACACCACATACAAAAGTTGAGACGAGTTACCCTCCCATTAAAACATTCATAATCATTTGTTTGGCCCAACTAGGTGTGGTTCACAAATCCAGCCCATCCATTATGTGTGTCCCATTTGGATGAGGGGTCAGACCAAGTTTTAGATACATCCAAATTTTAGGTGGGCCTCGAATTCAATATAGGACTGATTTTTGGGTTATCCCATAATTTAAAGGGTACAAAGCTCGACCTCGTGGAAAGTTCCAGTGAACTCGCATAGAAAAGTTTCTATATCCCGAACTTCCCATGAGGTCAAGCTGTGTGGGCTCCACCATGATTCGTGTTGAGCATCTACCCCATCAGTCAGAAGCACCATTCCATGGTGGGCCTTGGGCTTAAAATTCAAGTCAATCCGTGACTTTTGTGGGCCACACCACACACAAAGGTTGAGAGGGGTTACCCTTCCATTAAAACATTCATAATCATTTGTTGGGCCACCGGTCGACTGGGACGAAGGCCCTACAAATATCAGGTCATTTCAAAAGCCAGGTGGGCCAAACCACATAAATCTAGAGGTCTTAGCCACGGTTCTACGTTGTTTCATGCCTACTTTTGGATCGGCTTGATTTTTCTGTTTCTACGGTTATCATGAGGGGGAGAAGATGATAGACGGGGTGGATTGGATGCAAAGTTGACATAGCCCCACAGAAAGCCGATAGTCTGTAGCAACACTTAAAGTGCGGGTCAGGTCTCAGGCCCAGCCCATGATTAACTATATGGGCTGCTCGGGTTGGGTAGGGTTCTACTACCCATTTACCTTGGCCCAGGCCCATCACGGAAGCGGGTCCAGGCAACTGATCCATGGGCTTTTGGGGCCCATGGAGTGATCTTTATTATGGGTCCTAGCTAACCTTCAAGTTTGGACTACAGGTCCTGCTGTGATGGTTTGGCTGATCCAGACCATTGATCTGATAGAATACACAGCAGACAAGGACTACCACCAAAATCTTCAAGATTGGAAGATTCTAACCTTTAGATCATTGCCCCAAAAAGACGGTCCATATATAAATAAAAGTAGTTCAATCATCAACGGTTGAAACATTTAAGTGTGGTGATTTTTTGGGTGCCCTCCCATCACTGGGCCTCACCGTACAAGCGGTCTTGATCTTTGAAACATGCTCACACGTGTATCATGGAATCTTGTGCGGTCATCAAACAGTTCGTTGCTTATGAAGCTTGCAAGTTTGGGCCACACCCTTAAGTGAGTTGACTCAGTCAAGTTTCAATTTGGGTGACCGAGTTTTAGAACCATGGTTCATAGTTCAAAAACCCAAAAGCTCAACTTGACTTGATGGTCATCCAGGTGGGCTTGACTCAAAGACTCGACTCGGTTCAACTCAACAAGGGCTGTCAACGGCCTGAACCCAGCGCATCGACAGCCCTATATTCATACCTTCTGAAACCCAGTCTGAAAAGGTGATTAACTCGACTCGGGTCACCTTGAGTGGCACTGAGTCAACTCAGTTATTCTTCCTAAGTCAAAGCTGAGTCACAGAAGCAAGTTTTTCCAATGAGTCACCTTGAAATCTGGCTGAATCAAGCTGAGTTTTGAATCGAGTCAATGAGTTCTAGAATACCTATGTTATACACTGTTTGTGTCTCAAGTAAGGATATAGTTGCAACTGGGCCAGACCCTGGTCTGATCAGGCCCAGACCATGAGCTACTGAATTGGGCCCCACACTTTGGTCTTTTACTATATCAGGTATTTAGGTAGCTGGGTCTAGTGAGTTACTCTGTTGATCGTTGCTTCATAAACACGATACAAAAAATAATCCCTGCCGTTGAATAACATATGGGCAAGATCGTTGTATGGCTATAAAATTACATAGATAAGATTTGAATGGCATGGATCTATACTACCTTCTCTCAAGGTGATCTCTGCCAGCCCATTGGGCTTTTCTTAACAGCAGCACATGGTTCAGTTCGATCTGGTTACGAGGTGAAACTGGTACCGAATCACTCCTAACGGTTCCAGGAAAATCTGATGTGGAACTGGACTGTTTTTACCCTAGAACCGAATTGGAACCGTAAAAACTGGTCTGGTTCTACAGTTCTGGGCTTTTTATAATCCAGCCCAATTGCATTTAAAAAAAAAAATAAAAAATCCAGCCCATGTCCATTTGTGTTGTGATCCATTGTTCCAAGTTTGGTTCTATGGTCCAATTCCAGGTTTGATTCCAAGTTCGATCCCACGGTCCGATTCGGTTCTATGGAACCCTAAACCGAGAATTGAACTGAACTACCCGGTTCTTTGATTTTTGGAACCAAAACCGGAATGGTGCACTTTAGAACTGGAGGTTTGGTCAGTTCTGATCCGGTTTACCGGTTCCATGTGCACCCCTACTTATTTCTATTAAGGGTCGATAGGAGCCTGAATCAAGGCCCGTTTAATGGGTCTTTCTGGGTCTAAATTTCAGACCTGCTGTCTCAGGGACCAGCCGTAGGCCTGAAGTATTAACGAAGGCGCCCACAATAGAATTGCGGGCCCACATTTCAATATGGCCCACGTGTGTGACCCATCATTAGGCAGCCCATTATGCGAATACCCTACCCATTAATTCGGCCAGTGCGACCATTACGGTGGGGCCACCTTCATTCACGTATTATATATCTATGCCGTCCATCAGTTTTTCCATATCATTTTCGGGCATCAGCCGAACAATGAAGAAGATCCAATTCTCAGGTGGACCATACTATAGGAAGCAGTGGTGATTGAACGCCCTACCATTAAAAATTCCCTAGTGCCCACCGTAATGTTTATTTGACATCCGACGTGTTGATCAGGTCATGTAAACCTGGATGAAGGGAAAAAAACAAATATCAACTTCATCCAAAACTTGTGTGGCCCTAAAATGATCTTGAAAAACAGATGGACGGTGTGGATATAGAATACATGCATCAAGGTGGGCTTGTCATGGATGAGGCTGGGGCACACCTAGAGAGGTAGTTAACCTATAACCTACCAATGCCCGACATGAGGAGCGGATTAGGTGAGACCCCAGATCCACAGGTAGGTGTGACCCCTGAATTTGGGGCCCACTTTGATGTATGTGACTACATCCATGCCATCCATCCATATTGAAAGCTGATTTTAGGGTAGTATCCAAACATTGAAGCAGTTCCGAATCCTAGATGGACCACAGGAAACAATGGTCCAAATACAAAGGTTTAGAATCCTCCAATAGGAGAGATTTCAGAGGAATACCCCATCTATGTTAGGCCCAATAGAACAATGGTTTGGATCATTGAACTGTTAGACAATATTGTTAGCCATGTGGGTCCCAGGGTTGTACACAAGCCAAGTTAGCTCGAAAAGCTTGCTCGGCTTGGCTTGATTTAGCTCGACTTAACTCAACTCAAACAATGAATCAAGGCAAGCCAAGCTTTATATGACCCAGCTCGTTTTGAAAACAAGCCAAGTTTAACCATGGTGGAGTTTGACTCGACTCGACTCGAACTCGGCTTAGCTCGAAGCTCGAGCTCAGCTCGACTCGAATATATTATTATTATTATTATTATTATTATTATTATTATTATTACATATATTAATGTATATTATATTATATTTAAAAATTTTTAAAAAATTAAAACATAAACCCTATCGTACCTATACGTTTCTCTTATACCATTTCCATTCATTACCTAACCCGTCGTGCTCGAGCTCTTCTCTCTCTCTCTCTCTCTCTCTCTCTCTCTCTCTCTCTCTCTCTCATTAACAATAAAGTACCATCTATAGTTTTATCTAATATATATATATGTGTGTGTGTGTGTGTGTGTGTGTGTGTGTGTGTGTGTGTAATTAAATATTTGATTTGGGGGTTGGGTAGGTTGGGTCAGGTTGCTGGGTTAAGTCAAGTGCAGGTTGCGGGTTGGGTTAGGTTGGGAGCAAGCTCGACTCGACTTGAGGTAAGCTCACCTCGACTCGATCCATTAGCTCGCCTCGAGCTCGACTTGAAAGTTTTGGCAAACAAGTCAAGCTTCAATAGTAAGCTCGAGGCCGATCTCGAGCTCAAGCTCGAATTCGAGAAGAGCACGGACAAGTCAAGCCAAGTTTGGCCCACCTCAACTCGACTCGGCACAATGCCCAGCCCTAGTCCCATGTGTGGGGTTCTCCTTCTTAGGAGATAGGTTCTGCTTTAGCTTTTGTGTTATGTATGAGGTGGGGACTCCACTCTTGACTTTTTCTTAGGCGGTTTATGTTTAATTTTAATTTGTTTTTACATTTTTATTTTACCCCATAAAATTGGGTTCATGAAATATTTAAACTGAGATCTTAGATCCATAATCCAATGGTTTGATTTGAATGACTTGTGCTGGATCAATGGCCATGAGGCCCTACTGGTCCTGATCATTCATGGGGACCCAAGTAATCCCCACAATGGTTTACTAATCTAGATGTTTAAACTTGTTTAAACAAAATATAAATATTACAAATTATATATATTTTGTAAAAATCTATTTTCAATTATTCAAATCAAAGGTTAATGTGGACTAACACTTCCACAGCATGAGGGCGTTTTTCTTTGAAATGGTGAAGATCTGTCAGGTAGGATGGTGGACAGAGTCTATAAAAGTTAGCAACCTCATTGCAATACATTGGAGAGAATATAAGGTAAGGGTTTGTTTGTTAACATTGAAATTTTTTACTTAATGCAGAATCTGAAAGCACTCGATGTTTAGTGGTGTTTGTTAACACCGAACATGGAAAGCGTCCTTTAATTTTATGCCGAATTTTTTTTGGTGACCGAGGTCTAGCTTAATGGTGAATTCATAATGTGCTCTGTGAACTTTTATTAAAAATCTAAAATTATCATTTGCAAGAGAGATTCTCTCCTTTACATAATATACAATACAACTTTTAACGAGTGTCACTTTTTCAGGCTCACCATGATTTATGCGTTAGATTCGTACCGTCCATCAACTTTTCTATATTATTCTAGAGCATTATTCCAAAAAATAGGCACATCTAAAGCTCAAATTATATTTATTTAATATAAGTCTAAGAAAACCCTTACAGTATGAAGAACATACCATCTAAGCGATTCCCAATCTCCCATGCCTTATCTTCTTATTTATTTATTTTTTACGCCAACCACAGTTGAAAAATTTAACCTATATGCCATGTATGCAATTTTCAAGTACTTGCGTGTTATCCTCACACTCCACCAAAGTACGGAATTTTTTCTTTAAAATAATGCATGCTTGTCTTGAAATCCATGGACCCAACTGTACATTTCATTAGAAATAATGAGGAATTAGACTTATGTATAATGATACTTACAAAGACATAATCAGGAGCTTTCCTAAGTCTATACACGTGTGAAATAAAACTCATATAACAAGACACGTGTGCCATCATGGCACATTGGTCCAAGATCCAATCCATCCATCAGAAGGGGACCATTATACTGATGCCCTAGCCCAAGAATCAGGTTGAGCTTCTGGTCAGGTGGGCTAAAATTTTCAAGTTCTCAGTAATGCTTTTGTCTTTGATGAAAGCTTCCTAACACCTTCCTGGCTGTGAATGAAGTTCTTTTTCTCTAATCTATTTGTTATGACCTTTGTCTTTGTGGAAATTCTGAATCTTTCTAACTTATCAGGTCTGGTTTAAAATAAACTTATGGTTGTGGAAACTTGGCTGAAGTTTTCTAGCCCATTGGGCCCACTTGCCGGCCAAACTAGACTTATTTTCGAGAAAACATCCATAAAATCTGACCAACCAGACGGAGTCTACGGCGTGCTCAGCCAAGTTGTCGGGCTTCATATGGGCTGGTCTACCAGGGAAATAATTCAGCCTACTGTGTTAAATAAGTCTCTTCGGCTCGACCCTAGTTTCCAGGCCTTTAGACTGATGTGGGCCCTTTCAGCCCAATTCCCTATCAGGTCTAAGTTGAAAATAAGCGTAGATCCGGAGATTTTCGAATAGGTCAACCTTTCGAACTGCTGCTGAATCCATGGATAGACAAGAGACAACCTGGCGAATTAAAATATCTTAGTAACCAAAGGAAAAGAAAGCAAAAGCCATTCCAATAGTAGTGGCATGTCTTCTTGCCTAGGGCACGATCTTGGGACCAGTCCATAATAATCAAAGTTGAATTGTGAGCCTATCAATGAAGCAACAACTAGTACCATGGAGAAGTAGAGAAGTGACCGGAGAGTCTTGACCAATTCGAAAGATTGTTCGATGTAGTTGAAATAACTGAATTTTGGGTTGTTCGATCAAGTAACAGAAACTCAATAGAATTCATAATTGTCTCAATGGTTGATCGAAATTCAATCTATTATTCAATGCTCAGCCTATATCTGTTCTAAAATAGGCTGGACCATAGTTCAAAAACCCAAAAGCTTGACTCACTCAATATTCAGCCACATTGGTTGACCCAAAAACCTAATTTTATTCGGCTCAATGTTTAATAATTAATAATTAAATTTTTTAAACCATGGGTGGGAGCACACTATCTGTTAACCAAATTGGTGAGCCAAATGGACCCGTCCTGCTGAGTCAGAACCAAGTCTCGCTCCTCAGATAGTTTCTCAGTGACTTAGTTCAAAATCTCATCGAGCTGAGTTGACTCAGCCGAGTTTTGAACCAAGTCATAGAGTTTTAGATCTATGGGCTGGACAAGGGCAGGTCTCTGTGATACCTGAAATGGGAGATTGCATGATGTTACGACCATGCAAGTGAATATGTGAAAATCATAATTGACTTTATGATGTAGAGCGGGTCGCGGACAATTATATGGCAAAGATGGATCAGAAAAGGCCCGGTCGGCCAAAGAAGTGATCTAGACCATCAGACCTTAAATCAGGCGTATCTCACAATTCGGGATGAGTTAGCCGACGAAAAATATATGATTTTGGGGTAGAACGAGCTACTTTAGCCAACCAACCCAGCTATGCAGAGTTGCGACGCTCGGAATTACGAGAAACCCCTGATTTGACGGTCGTTTCCCTATTTCAATTTCATTTTTACTATAAATAGTAAGTTTTAGTTTGCTTATAACTCTTCATCCGTCGGGCTTTAGGAGTTGCGCCCAACGTGAAAAGAGCTTAGAATAATTAGGAGAACGGGTTGGTGAAGCCAAATAGGACACTTACTATTTTTGGCCGAAAACCTTGCGCACTAGTAGACATCACGACCGTCTATAAATAGTAAGTTTACTATTTATAGTAAGTCACGAATTCTATGAGTTTTAGTTGTAGTTTGATTATGATTTCTTTCCCATTGCTTAGTACCCTTATTTAAAGGGTTGTGAACTCGTTTTTATGCATTTATTAATCTATTTCGAATTTATTTAGAATTTATTTCTATTTTCTGCTCTCTTTTCTCGTGGATTCGAGAAGTCTCTGTGAGGAGTCCAGAGAAGTTCCGTGGATTCGGAATAGTTATCCTCTTGAGGAAGACGGTGCTCGACCTCACGTCCTCCCCTACGTCACTTTACGAAGAAACTACAACTGTGCATTTTCGGGCACACTTTCATCGGTTGGATAAGACAGTTAATGAATGGATGGCTTGGATCTTGTACCCATATGCCACATATGCAGCCGGACCGTACGGCAATCAACGTGCAATGGAAATTCAAAGAATGCGAAAGATATTCCAATATTCTTTTCTAGAAGTTGGGCTTTAACCATTTCTTTATACAAAATTCTCTGTTTACAATGGAATGATTGAATTACTAGGGTTTAAAAGTCAGAAAAATTCATCTAATCAATTCAAATTTCGATATTGATACGGCGGATACGGCCCTAATGTCAAGTCATCTAATTCAGTACTTATATTGTTTATTAGAAAAGAGAAATGCTCGCATCCAATGGGTTGGATGATAAGTTATATTCCACTAAGTAGATAACTTTCAACATGTTTGTGTTCTCGCTGCAATAATCACGCTTGTCTAATAGGTTGGCCCCACCATGAGGATTACTTTGTGAAAAAAATCAGCTCTATTTACTTATCAGGTGGACCGCACGATGGACATTAATGTATAGCGGATGATAAATAACATAATACAAGTATGGTCTCATTTTTACATAAGATGATCTTTATAGTAGGGCCCACTCCTATTGGAAAGGTTAGATGTCACATGAAAGAACATGATGAAAGTTATCCGCTGGGTGGACTGTAACTTATCGTCCAACTAATTGGATGTGATCATCTTTTATTAAAAAATAAGATTGTTTTCAAGAATTTTTTTTTTTTTTTTTGGTTTTGGTTATTTTTTGTTTTACCTTTGATGTTTCCATGCATTGCATTTATTTTGCAAGTCTTTTAGAACCTTCTTCATGGTCAATGGTAATATAAATTATCTAAGTGCTCCCAAAGCATTTTAAGTTATAATGCTCTAGTTTCATGGGGACGTTTGGATAGTCTGATAGTGTGATCTGGGCTGTCCATTATGTCCAACAAATATATCATCGGCTACCATGAAAAAATCTCACGGATCAGACAATTCTAACTCCCGGATCAAGATGGTAGACAATGGGTGGTGAAGATCATTCGAGGAACATAGGCCTAATAAACAATTTGAGGAATGTATTTGGTGGGGTCCATTATGTGTTGCATAATTTTCATAGAATCGGTTTTATTAGCGAATCCTGATCATCCAATCCATGGCTTGGATAATGGATGGCTATAAAGAAAGGAAGCTGACTTTTTGATGGACCAGATAATTGGACGGTGTGATTTTCACCATGTAGTCCATATATTATGTGCTGGACCTAACAGACAGTCCGGATTGTTCAATTGGACCGTACAATTGTCCTGATTGAACCAGGACGAGGAGCAATGTAAAATTATGTGAGAGCACTGTAGCATTACAATAATAATATTATTGGATCAACCGAGGCAACTATCAACTGAAACATCGTTAACATTGTATTAATCGTCCACTTGATGAAATACTTTATCCTTTAAAAGTATGTGATCCTTGGCTTGAGGATACTTGGGCCTTGAATCGATACATTGGGCTTGTGTTTTAGTGATCTAAACTATTGATCGTAAGGGACCCACACTGGATGGACCATCCCCCCAAAAACCTGCAAATCAGAAATGTAACCCTTTGATAGGTGGCCTTGAGTGTGGACCTTTCTAACTTTTTCTTCACAATATATTTGCTTGGAACTGATGGAAAGGTCAGGATTAGAGTGGGGCATTGAGTTGAGTCGAACCAAGTTAGGGCTGACCCGACTTAATCTAGTTTGGAAATAGGCTTGACATCAACTCGATCTGACTCGGTACCAAGTCCAGCATGCCTGACTCAATTTGAGTCCAGGTTTAGCCTTAGACTAATCTGAACCGAGTCCAACCCGATCACAAGTACCCAGTTGGGTTGAGTCCGCACCAAGTCAGGTCAGGTGCAGTGGGTATCCACGAGTGAAAATCACCACTCAAAACCTAAATTCACTTGCCATATAGAATTGCAACCTCTCTATCAGCTACATGATATCTCTAAAACGTCATATATGAGTTTATATATATATATATATATATATATATATATATATATATATTGAGGGAGTTGGTCGAGTGGAGTTTGCCTAGTCGACTCATCCCGTGCCCACCTCTAGTTGAGTCAGGAGAATTTTGGGTGGATAGTTTGGGCACCTTGTGAGCCATTGACCAACTGTCCAGATCAGATCATCTGACCATGAGCTCCACACCTTGTGAATTATTTTGACACTAAAAAAATACGACATTTAAGGTCGTTTTAATCAACTTTGTAACCTGTCATGTCACGTTAGTTGCATTTTAGAATAAAAGAAGACAACTACAAACATTATAGAAATAAATAAGAGAAATGCTCCGCAGCTCCTAGAGCACTATTATAGTGCTCCTAGTTGTATTGGGACCCTTACGCAGTCCAACCCTCTGATCCAGACCATCCATTAGGTCCAACGCACATTTCATGGGCTTTGGTGCAAACACCTCATGCCAATTTGACAAATGCTAACCATGCATTAATCAATGTACTCTAATATGAACGGTCAAGATTGTTTACACAAAATAGGACAAATCAATCATTTGATCCATCTATTTGTTAGGTTCAATAATGGGTTGCTTCATAAAGTATCACTTTCGTTGGACAATGGTAACCTTCCCAACCATGTTTGAAAAGGGATGTCTATAAAGAATAACTCAAAATCAAGGATGGATTGGATGATCTGATCAGTGCTATCTTTCCATGGTAGTCCATGAAATTTGTTATGGACCTAATAGACGGTTCAGATCGATGGATTTTATTATCCAAGTGAACTGATGCAACTAGGAGCACTGCAGCTTATAGTGCTCTAAGAGCACCGGAGCATTTCTTAATAAATAATAAATGTTTAGAGAACAACCTCAGTAATCAACTATCAGAAATTGTTACAAATGCTGTCTTTCTTTCATACTGTAAGCTGCTTGCAACTATCTTAGCTTAACAAACCTATTAAAATGGCTTATTATACAATGCACTGGATGAGAGATTGTTCAATGCCGCTGCGTTGGGTTTGTAGAAGTGGGGTCCATTTCAAGTGATCCAGATCGTTCATGTGGTGACCCTCGATGGAAAGAGCCTAATAAAGGGTTAATAAAGAAAGTTTTAAGATATCACATGGCACACCGTGATTGTATTGTATCATTTCCGAATGTACTTGGATAGAGAGAACCGAATACATATAATAATGTATGGTAATTTAAAATTGTTTGTACTAAAAGATGGCGGGATTAGATCAATAGCGCAGGTTGAGCCACATGACATATTTGATATTTTTAGATCCCGTGCCAAATACATAGAGGACATATTGTTTCTTTAAAGAGCCTTAGTGTTTAACCTTTCTTGGGACAATGATAAGTAACCGGTAAGGGAAAGTTAGTACCAGAGTACATTTTGGACATTCGATGATAAAGGCAAAACTACGATAAAAAAGGAGTAACCACTCTTTACCAGCTAGTTACATGTGAAGGCACCACATGGATTAGTTATTTTCACACCTCTCCTAGGGAATGTTATAAATAGCAGAGGCGGATACGAAGATGTGACACATAATTAAACCCCAAATCAATCAATCAACCAGTACAATGCTATTTATCTTAGTTTAGCTTACCATCTTCACCTCTCATTAGTCGTGGGTGTTGTTAAACAGATGTCTTAAATCTTGTATGTCCGAGATGCTCGACTAGTCGATGGATTAGCTTAACTAGTTGAAGGTCCCTTCGATTGATCGAGGGTTACACGGATGGTGTGCGGTTTGTGTGCGGACTGCATAAATTTGAGGCGGTTTCTAGAGATGTGCGTAGGTGGGAGTTTTTCATTTATAAATAGGAGTCCCTATGACCATTTTAAGGTATGCTAAGGCTTTCTAAAGTATTTCAAAGAGTTTCTAGAAGGAGTTTCAGGGTTTCAAAGGGTGTAGAAAGGGTGAAATTCAAGCTTGTTTGAATCGGGTAAGTTATCTCTCTTTGTAATTTATGCTTTCATAGTGAAGATCTGTTGCTTTGTGCCATGGTTTTTTTCCGAAAGAATTTTTCACGTTAAATCTTTGTGTTCTCTTGTGATTGCTTGATGCTCTTGGATTACTATCCTAGATCCATATCCGTGTGATTCTGTAGTCCAAATCTCAACAAGTGGTATTAAAGCAATCGTTGGGGCGTAGATCTGAATCTACAGGATTAACAATAATGAGAAACGCCAAGTTTGATATTGAGAAGTACTCATGTAAAAATAATTTTGAGTTATGGAAGATTAAAATGATTAGTCTATTAACCAAGTAAGGCGAATTTAAA
This sequence comes from Magnolia changhungtana, assembly GCA_030180095.1. NCBI lineage: Eukaryota > Viridiplantae > Streptophyta > Magnoliopsida > Magnoliales > Magnoliaceae > Magnolia > Magnolia changhungtana. The sequence continues at coordinate 5,761,547 of JASAUF010000391.1, read as the reverse complement.
GCTTTTGATGAGTGGAAACCGACTATGAAAGATGAAGAATGGGAGACTTTTGATAGTAATGCTTTAGCCTCCATCCATTTGTGTCTCACGGATGAGGTTCTCTACAATATCATGGGGAGAAAACTGCGACTAAGTTATGGACGAAGTTAGAGGATGTTTATGCGAAAAAATTCTCTGAAAATCGCCTACATTTGAAGCGACAGTGGTATACTTCAAGATGGTAGAGGGTGGAGATCTAGAGGCCCACATCAGTAACTTTAATAAATTGGTTTGCAAATTACTGGATATGGAGGAAGTGATGAAAGATGAGGAACAAGCATGTATATTGCTGAATTCTTTTTTGGCATTGTATGAGTCATTCAAGGACATAATGTGCACTACAAATAAAACTCGAAGTATCGACACCGTTATATTAGCCCTTTAAGGGAAGACCATGAGAAAGCTAAACGACGACATGAGGATATCTTCTGATACACTGTTTACGAGGGGCAGGAATTCTGAACAAGGTACAGGATCTTCAAGTTCTAGATCCAAATCCAAAGGCAATGACAAATGTAAAATAAAGTGCTGGAACTATGAGATGAAAAGACACATAAAGAAGGATTGTGCAAATCTTAAATCTAAGAGAGAAGAATATGAGGCTTCATACAGGGAAGCCAACGTTGTCACGTCAGATGGAACGGGTGGATGTGATGGTGATATCTTGACTGTGTCTACAATCGGTCGCCTATACAATGATTGCAGGGGCGAGTGGATTCTAGACACATGGGCATCCTTTCACATGACTCCTCATCGGAGTTGGTTCGCCAACTACAGGGAGTGTGATGGTGGACAAGTGTTTATGGGCAAGGACAATGCCTACAATGTTATGACTGTTGGTACGGTGCACATCAAGATGTTTGATGGGGTGGAGCGCTAGCGTACCTTGACTGATGTTAAGTACGTTCCTGATTTGAAGAAGAATTTGATTTCTCTTGGTGTACTTGAGGAAAAGGATGCAAGTTCATGGGTATTGATGGTGCCCTTAAAGTATCTAAGGGGACACATGTTATCATGAAAGCGCAACAACTAGAGAATCTTTACAGGTCAATTGGGAGCACTTTAATAGGTTGAGCTGTAGTGGCTGTAGCGGATTCTACTTCTGCACGTGTGTGGCATGCTGGGCATGGCCACATGAGTAGGTAGGGCATGAAGGTTGAGATGCGCGGGCAGAAATACAAAGCAAGTGGACCAATCACCTGTGAGAAGAATCACACAACATAATCGCAGGATATTGGCGAGGTACATGAACGACTCCTATATCGCATATGCTTTCGTTACAGATGAGGGAGATCCATCTACTATTCAGATGACTCTAGGTGAGCCTGTTGCTGAGAAGTGAAAGGTGACTATGGGTGATGTGATGGACTCATTGTACCAGATTGAAACATGGGACCTAATGGAGCTTTCAGTGGGCTAAAAAGTGGTAGGATGCAGGTGGATCTTCAAGGGGATACAACATAGATACAGAGTGAGGCTGGTAGCGAAGAATTATGATCAGAGAGAAGGGATTGATTTCTCAGAGATATTCACACCGACGGTATAACAGGTGTCTATAAGATTCGTATTGGCACTGGTTGACCAATGCGTCTCGAGCTGGAAAGGATGGACGTGGAATCTGCATGGGAAATTGGAAGAGCAGATCTACATGAAGCAACCAGAGCGGTTCAAAATTTAAAGGGGCTGAGAAAAAGGTGCAGGAGGTTGTGGTACGACCTGTCACCTAGGCAGTGGTATAAAATTTAATTTCTTCATGGTGAGTCAGGAATTGTATGTTGATGACATGTAGATCGCCAATCATGTCATGTCTGAAATCAATGTACTAAAGACTTGGTTAAGTGGGACATTCGAGATGAAGGATCGGGGGGCCGCAAAGATGGTTCTTGGCATTGATATTCATAGAGACTGGAAGAGGAGCATGCTTTGGTAATCACAGGTAGAATACCTTGAGTAGGTATGTGATGGATCAGACAAAGCCAGTGAGCGTTCTCTACGCAGCTCACTTTAAGTTTTCCTCAGGACATGTCCTAAAACAGATGGAAAAAAGCAGGATATGTCTCATGAGCCTTATTCGAATGCGGTTGGCAGTGCATGTCATGGTCTGTATTAGACCGGTTATTTCACAAGCAATCGGTGTTGTAAGAAAATACCCTAACAAGCAACATTGGATGTCGGTGAGATGGTTACTTCAATACATTCGAGGTATAGAAGACTACGTCTTATTTTTGAGAAGACAAGAGCAAAGGTGGTTAAGCATGCGGATTCAGATCCGGTAGACATTCTCACCAAGGTCGTTCCTACAGAGAAGTTCAAATTCTGTGCAATTTCTCTAGGCTTGGCGATGGCGAAAAAAAAGGATGAAGTATGCATGAGAAGCTATAATGTGATGTAGAGATAAGAGAAGAAATCAATAAGCTACACAGTTAAAGATTGAAGACATGGTGAAGATTGTTGTTCAACAAATGTCTTAAATCTTAGATGTCTGAGATGCTCGACCAGTCGAGGCACTGACTTGACTAGTCAAAGGTCCATTCGACTGGTCGAAGCCCTGACTCGATTAGTTGAGGGTTATGCAGATAGTGTGCAGTTTGTGCGCGGACTACATAAATTTGAGGCGGTTTCTAGGGATGTAGTAAGTGAGAGTTCCCCATTTATAAATAGGAGTCCCTAAGGCCATTCTAAGGTATGCTAAGGCTTTCTAAAGTATTCTAAAGGGTTTCTAGAAAGAGTTCTAGGGTTCCAAAGGGTGTAGAAAGGGTAAGATTCAAGCTTGTTTGAATCGGGTAAGTCGTCTCTCTTTGTAATTTATGCTTTCATAGTGAAGATCTGTTGCTTTGTACCGTGGTTTTTTTTTCGAAAGAGTTTTCTTTGTATTCTCTTGTGATTGCTTGACACTCTTGGATAGCTATCCTAGATCGATATCTGTGTGATTCCGCAGTCTAAATTCCAACAGTGGGATGCTTAGCCTTTAGGAGTAGTCTAGTTCAAGTTCGTCTGTGCGAATAAGCTGGGCTGACTTTAGCTGTAGTCAGTAGTTGTAGTTTTCTTCCAGTTGAGTCTATGTACTGGATCTGAAGGAAGACCTTAACTTTAAAAACTGTTTGCATACACTCATACTCTAGGCCGACTATAGTTGCAGTTTTTGGCATTGCTTGTGCCTCGCTCATCAGCACGCTGTTTTACGAAGTGACTTGTTGGTCTTAGTCAAATTAGTGATCTCGTTATAGTGGTAAGTATCGCTTATTTTTGTATCCAACTTCTATTTATTTTGTTCAATCATACGATTGATGCACCTTCAAAAGTCTTTAATTTTCAAGGCAAAAAAGAACCCTAACCTCCGCAAGTTGTCTGGTATTGCGCACACTTAACAGTTAGTTGAATGGATGATCGATCGAACCATGATCGAACACCGCTCTATCTTGATACTAGGGTTGGTAGTCATGGTTTGAATCAGAGCCAATCGATTTTGCTGATGTGTGGCCGAATTCGAGACCAACAAGAATACAAAATTGTTATGTTTTGCAGATGTGTCACTTTAGTCAAACATTCGATCCATGAAAAGGGTGGACCAAACCATGATGATCGCCCGGAGTTAAAATCAAAACTGTTCATTTGTCAAGTGATCTACATCATTGGAATCAACAGACAACCAATGCTCCAACCCAATGTAAGTGTTTGGCCTACTTGAAGAGTGGATTGCTCCGAATTTTAAAGCCGGTAGATATTTATAGTGTTTCACCCTTTTCATTGTTCAAATGTTTGGCTGAAGTTACTTTTAGGAGAAAATTAAAATGTTATATGCTAATGTTAACATACAACACTTGTATAGGAAACCTAATATGACAAGGGTGGGGAAATAATGAGTTGGGTGATGCCTTAACATTGTGAGATTTGATTGGGCCACATGTCGCTATTAAGAATTGATCCGTTGCATGTTTAAAGGTGGCTCTGCAGTCGTATAGACTGACATCACATGAGGTTAGACCAATCAAATCTTTCCTTGTAGGCCTCGCGAATCCGATTCTAGCTAAACATAAACTATCCGAAAAGGACAAGATAACATCAAGTTTCGTAAGGCTATGACGTGGCATCATTTTACTAAACCGGCAGGCCAATGAAATGGCAATAAATCATAGCCTGATAGAACTTGGTGTTATCTGTCCCGATGGAATCACATCCAAGCCAATGAAATGGCCTCACGTCACAGCCAGATGGAACTCGGTGTGGAATGACTCCCATGATAACTATAGTAATATCCTTTTTACTCTTGCCGAGCATAATCTCTCTTGCATACATGCACTTAGATTTGAACACTTGAATGGTATTTATTGAATGATCCAAACATATGGTAAATAGCCATTTGTATGTTTAGCCCATGATTATTTATCATTTAATTGTCCAATAAATAGATGTCTACCAATAGAAGATTTAGAACATTACTTCAATAGTGTATTTTTTACGTTATGATCCATCTATAACTGAATCTCAATATTCGGACAGTTTAATTAATTCGAGCTCAAATAATGTCATCTGTGGATCATCCCACTCTGTCAGAGTATCAAATCATCTTATATATTCATATGGTCCCCTAATGTCATGTCACAAGACTCAAAACCAGTAAGTTTACTTATATATAATCTAAGTTGGAAGTCATATTTAATACTTGTGTTCCACTCTAAATTTATAATTTTTTTTTTTTTTTTGTTGGCTTGTTAGTACACCCATTGTCAGTCTCTAAATTTACAATTCGATACATAGGGAATCTTTAGATATGCGGCCAAGATTATTTGATCGATACCATCGATCTGGTGGGCCCCACCTTGAATTGGGGTTGCTTGAAAAATGTTCCGGATAGGACAATCTTTAATACTTTGAACTTTTGGATAATTCTCCGCTGAATGTGGACGGTTGCTGTATTTTCTCCTTAACTACCTTTAATCTAACAGCTACAATGGCTAATTTTCAAGGCAAGATGTATCAATGGTCAGGTCATCAAATAAACGGTTTGGATCACCCTAACTATATATGTGCTCCAGCCAACCTAACAACTAAGGCCAGACTCCTGTAACAGTTCACTACCATTTAAATGGTGGCGACTCCGAATAAAATGGGTGGTTAGGACATCTGATTTTGCACTTGGCTTTTGTACTACTCTCTATTTTACTTCTAACCGTCCATCAAATGGGTGGTTAGGATTGTGGATGATAGAAGGTTTTAGAGATGATCCACCCAAATCCAGATGTTCTCCACAATTTGGATGGCTTGAACATCCATACATGAGTGCTACATATGAGAAGGATGACTTACCACCGTTCTAAGAAATGGCGATAAACTGTATCACATGAGGACGCGGTTTGCGTACGGAGTAAAATCTGTGGGGTGTAGCGTGATGTGTGTGTCTTATCCATGCCGTACATCCGGCTTTTCAGCTCATTTTAGGGAATGATTTCAGAATTTAAGCATGTACAAAGTTCGAGTGGACCACACCATAGGAAACAGTGGGAATTGAACTCCTACCGTTGAAAACTTCTCAGGGTCCACAGAAGTTTCGGATCAAGCTGATAGTTGTGTTTTCCTTTCATCCATGCTGTGTGACCTTATGAACGGTTGGATGACAAATAAATATCAGTGTGGGCCCTAGGAAGGTTTCAGCGGTGCATGTCATATTCCCGACCGTTTCCTGTGCTGTGGTACACTTTAGATTTGGATATGCTTGAACTTTGGGTTCATGCCCTAAGATGAGCTTAAAAAATGGATGTACGGAATGGATTATACAAATACATGACCTATAGGCCAGAGAGTTTACTCAGTACGCAATCCTCGTCCATCATAGGAGTGTAACCCCAGAAACCATATTCCTAATTTAAATGGCAGTTTGGTAATTTTTGCATTGTTGCTGCCCTTCTTATTTGTCGTGATTTTTTGACTCAATGGCAGGCCCTGTCAAGGGGCCGGCCGCATCTTATTAGTACGATGCCCGGGCTAACCGGATTCGGGTCTCAAAGACCTGGACTCGGATAGGAGTACTCGTTGGGTATCCATCGGGTCTTCCATCTAGGTTTTCAGTGGGTTTGGGTTAAATAATAACAATTACATGGCCATGCCAATTTGATGAAAGGCTTTACACATGCATGTGTTGGGGGCCTTGCACAAAAATGGGATCTACCAACAATCATGTGGATAATAAAGCAATGAAAAACAATCATGCATCAAATCACACACCACGATTTTTTTATGAGGAAAACCCTCAAAGAGGTAAAAACCACGGACCTGTTCAACAATCCACTATGAAGTGAACGTTACAACCTTCTCCACTCAAATGATAAACAATAATGAGAAATAGAAAAAAATTCGAAGATCTAACCGACATTTTATGCATTCATTTGGTCGAGGACATAGAAGCGGCGTGTCCAGACATGGGATTGCACAAGAGATAACCTCCACGAGCAAAACCTTCCTTCTATAAGCTTCGTCTCTCTCTTCCTCTTTCTCTTTCTCACCTTTGATATGTACCATGATGAACCCTTTAGAAATCCTCATGTAAAATTCATCTTTTTAGGAAACCCTTGTTATTCCTAAAACCCTGGTTTTATAGTTTTGAAACTCCTTTCGCATCTCGGTTGCATTATGAAGTTGACTCAAATCCATCCTCCAGTTTTTCAGCGCAAAATTGCGGAACAAATCTGGACAGTTGAAACAGTCGGCCGGTCACAATTAAGCCCACCTTCGATATTCTTGAGAAACCCCTGGAATTTTTCAGGATCATTCTTAGCCTTCGAGAAAAAACACTCAAGCTACTCAGATGAACTTATTGAAATAGTCACAAACTTATATTGGACTTTGAGTCGTGCCGTCACAGGCTCGACCTACACGACCGGCTCGAGCGCCTCCCACGACCGGTCGAGTGGGGCTCAGGACCGGTTGAAGACAGGGAAAAAACCCCATCAGCATGTGCCACCTTAACACACACATGATGTTTAAATGGGATCCTTTAGATTGTAAATTTCTTCATATGTGGTTGTTCAATCTCCATTGTTTCATAAAATTAGTCTATAATTGGAGCTTCTGGGAAGAAGATTTCAATGTTGGTTGTTCAATTCCATTTTGGACCCACTAATATGAATCGGTAAAATGAATGTAAAATGATGGTGGATGGATTTCTAAGAAACATCACAGTGGACCTAGACCCGGAAACAGATCCTAGGTTAGTTGAGGAACAAACGGTTTAGTCAGCCCTAATAGTGGACTCACCTTGATGGATGTTCCAATCTGAGTGACCTTTGCCGAATGTTCCATCCAAGTTGGAACCAAAACCCATGGTTGTGCCCCTCAAAACCTCGTATGGTCCATGATTGACCGAATTCATATAGCAATGATTTTGTTAATTGTTGATTGATGTCTTAAATATGTAAATCAACTGTTTGTCGATGACAGCTCGATGCATTCGAGTAGACTTGGATGCTATTGAAGTCTGGCTCGATGCCATCGGTAAAATTTGAAAATTTCACAATTGATTGCTGGATACTTTTGGTTTTCTACTCGATGCTATTGAAATGGGTTTGATGCCATTGATGAGCTGTTGATGACATCGAAGTGCTAGTGAGAAAATTCGAAAAATTCATGTTTACTCACTGGAATGGATCATCCCACTCTATCACAGTATCAAGTCATTTTATACATTCATCTCCTCAGGAGTTTCAACTCCCATTCCAGGGTTCGAGAGTGTCCATAGGGGGTGAAATTCCCAAACGTGTAGTTCACTTAGGGCCCATTTGGATACTACCAAATAAGTAGCTTTTTAAACTTATGTAACTTAATAAGCTACTTTTCTTAATTAAGTTAATTTGGTTAATCAACTTAAATAAGTAGCTTATTAAATAAAGTTACTTAGTTTTAGAAGTGATTTTTTATTACTTTTTAAACTACTTGGAGGGGTGCCTTCTATGGGTGATGAATGGATGTACCATGATGGGAAATCCACATGTGATGTTTTTGAGAAATCCACCATGTCAACTATTTTATTCATCTCATTGTAGGAGGTGGGCCCAAATATGATTTAGATCCAACATTCAAGTGGGTCACACAACTTACAATAGTGTATTGAATGCCCATCGTTGAACTACACCCATTGTTGTGTGACCCACCATTATGTTGATAAGAAATCAACCCATCCTCCAGTTTTTCAGCTGATTATTAATGAGATAGTAGTATATAATGAAGATCCAAAACTCAAGTAGATTGGACAGCTTGAAACAGTGTTATTGAACTTCCACTGTCACAATGGAGTAACTCAAAAAACTAGTGTCCCATCGTGATAATCTTGAGAAACCCTGTCCACCATTTTTTTCAGCTCATTTTAGACGATAGGCCCAAATACGAGGCAAATCCAACACTCGAGCTACCTGAAGGAGTATTGAACCCATACTGAAATAGTCGCGAAGCTTACATTGATTTTTTTTTTTTTTTGCCCTTTAATATTTACTTGTTCTCTAGTTTCTTCATATGATCTTATGGGTGTTGGAATGACCTTATGACCAATTTGGATGTCATAAAATTAGCATAGTGGGTTCTGGGAAGATTTCAATGGTGGTTGTTCAATCTCCATTGTTTCCTTCAGTGTGGCCCACTTAAGCTTTGGATTTGCTTCATTTTTGGACCCACCCCCTAATATGAATCGGTAAAATGAATGGATGGGATGGATTTCTAAGAAACATCACAGTGGACCTAGACCCGAGCAGATCAGGTTAGTTGAGGAACAAACGGTTTAGTCAGCCCTAATAGTGGACTCACCTTGATGTATTTGTTGTATATCCATGCCTTCCATCCATGTTTTCAGCTCATTTTAGTGCATGAGACAAAAAATAAGGCATATCCAAATCCCAAGTGGACCACACCAATAAAAACATGGTAAATGAACGCCCACCGTTAAAAACTTCTTGGGAGCCACAAAAGTTTTGGATCAAGTTGGTTCTTGTGTTTCGCTTCATCCTTGTGATCTTATCAACAGGTTGGATGGAAAATAAACATTATAGTGGGCCCTTGGAGGTTTTTAATGGTGAGTATTCAATCACCACTGTTTCCCGTGACGTGGTCCACCTGAGATTTGGATGTGGATCATTACCTGACTATTACTCTAAAATGAGCTGGTAAAACGGATTAACAGAGTGGATATCTAACACACTCATTAAAGTGTGCCCCAAGGTTATATTTCAACCGGGCAAATTAAAGCGAGACTTTTTCATGAGTTATTTTAAAAACATACGTACCAATTAAAAATGATTATCTGCTTATTAAGTAGAAATCAAGATAAGTTACTTGAGGCATATGTAACTTATGTTAAGTAACTTCCCATCCAACGCTCCCTTAATGTCATGTCACAAGAGTCAAAACCAGTAATATCCTAAATGAGTAGTCTAAGTTGGAAGTCATATTTAATTCCTGCGTTCCATTGTAAATTAACAATGTTGCTGATTCATAGGGATTTTTTAATATGGGACCAAGGTTATGTGATCCACACCATCGATCTGGTGGGCCCCACTTGAAATGGGGTTGCTAGAAAATGCTCCAGATATGACAGTCTTAATCCTTTGAACTTTTGGACAATTCTCTACTGAATGTGGACGGTTCCTGTATTTTCTATTTAACCACCTGTAATCTAACAGTTGGTAGATTCCAATGGCTAATTTTCAAGGAAAACCATATCAATGGTCAGGACCATCCAATAAACGGTTTGGATCACTCTAACTATGTACACCCAACCCTACAACTAAGGCCATAATCCTGTAATAATTCACCACCATTTTTAAATGGTGGCAACTCCAAACAAAATACATAAACATCTGATTTTCCACTTGGATTTTGGACCACTCATTATTTTTTACTCCTAACCATCCATCAAAAGGGTGGTTAGAAATGCTGGATTATTAAACGTTTCAGAGATGATCCATCCAAATCCACATGGTGGTCCACTATTTCGATATGGTCTGAATATCTAAAGAGTGCCACATATGAGGAGGATGAGTCACCACCTTTCTAGAAAAAACAGTGATGACGTGTACCGTAGAAGTGTGACCCAAGAAACCATATTCCTTCATGAAATGGCAGTTTGGTGTTTTTGGCGTTTGTGCCCTTCATGTTTGTCGGATCCTTTGGACTGGATCGATCATGCAAGCTATGGCATGACTCTTACACCACAGCTATTGAAGTGATTGTTCTGTTAGGGATGTAGCTGTTTTTCAAGTGTGTGTGTCTATATATATATATATATATATATATATATATATATATATATATATATATATTGTGTACGCCTATTTTTAGTTGGCTTTATTCCCCATGTGGGGTCATGGTTTCATGATCCAAGCCGTTTATCTAGTGGGTCTAATCTTGGATGAATGATGCTTGGAAAGTTTATTGTTGAAAATAGGTGGTTAGGAATAAAACAAACCAAAGTTCATGATTGGGGGTGGGGACCACGACTTTAACCAGGACCCAACGAGTCAATTCAAGTCGTGACTCACACGGCCGTGGAATGACTTGCAAATTTGGGCAAGAAGTCATGGTTTTTTGACTCAACGGCGCCCTGTCAAGGGGTCATCCCCATCCTATTAATTAGCCCCATGCCCAGACTAATCGGATACGGGTCTTGCAAGGTCTAGGTGTTAATCTTAAAGACTTGGACTTGTATCCATGGGTCTTTGATTTAGGTTTTTATTTGGTTTGAGTTAATAATATTTATTTGGTCATGCTAATTAAAAAAAAAAGATGTATGTGCTATTTTAACATATACTAATAAGCAGAGATGTTAATGTACAGTTGGATTTGCAAATGAATTATCTGGCCGTAAGACATGGGGCAACATATATAAGGATGGATGTATAAATACATGTATAGAGCTGTGCATGAGTCTAAGTTGGCTCGATCAGCTCACTCAAATCAACTCAGAAAAGCTCGACTTGCCTTGGCTCGAAATTGGATTCCAACTGAGTCGAGCTGGTTTTTGAAGCTCAAAAAAATTTCGAGTTAAGTTTGAGCTTGCTCGAGCTCGGCTCGACTCAGATTGAACCTTAACTTGAATCGACTCGGATCGAAGTAGATCGGTGACTCGGTTATTTTGATATTGATGCTGCTCACTGAGTGTTTGATGAAATGACTCAATGAAATGTTGTTTCGGGTGCATACATTCTCCGCGGGATCTGCTAGTGGCGAGGAAGGAATAGATATGAAACAAATCACTACAAAAAAAATTCACATTATAAAATTGCCCTCAAATCATGATTTTGATATTGCCCGTTGAGTGTTTGATGAAATACCAGTAAACTATCGTTACTGTTTTGCATTTTATGAAAAATTAAAGATACACTCTATGTATTTGAGAAAATTAAATGTCACAGGTTCGAACTGGCCAAAGCTATTGATCGAATTGAGCTGAGCTGGCTAGTCAGGCTCAAGAACCGAGCCAAGTCGAATTCGAGCTAGGTTTAGCTATTGGCGAGCTGAGCCGAGACGTGCCAAGCTCGACTCTGTTTGATTGGTGTACAGCTCCTAATACATGTATGTATAGTTGCTCTCTTTTAGAAATTACAAGATTGTCACTTAGTGTATTCAATGCTTTGTGAGTTCTTAAAACGGGCCTAATCATATTCAAATGTAAAAAAACACCAGTAAATTCATCAAAAAAAAATAAAAAATCATCACATTGATTTTTAATTAATTTTTGAATGGACTATCCGTGAATATGATGAAAAGTTTTAATAGACGATCAAATGAATCATTTACATTGTCGTGAATGGATTTAACCTAAACTCAACTAGACCTGAATTTAACCAGGTCAACAAGTTGAGATTCGAACTCGGCCTAATTACACAACAGGTGCAAAAAATCAGACCCAAACCTATTAAAATCTAAATCATCTGGTATTTGTCGACAACCCTACTCAACAACTCAAATAGATTGGATAGGTCCTGAGTCCAGTTGAGGACTAACCCCTCCAATTAGGGCAAAGTGCGCTTGGGGAACCTTCTGCTACATAACCGGATTAGACTGGACTAAGCCCGAGTCAGCAATTCAAGCCAAAGGTCCACTTTAAACATTAAAAAGCCAAAGGTTTAGACTGCTAGGATGTACCAACTGAGCAACCTTTGCCTAATCAAACCCATGACTATGCCCCTCAGCACCTTGTACATTCGATGATTGATTGAAATTCACACGGCAATGGTTTTGTTAATCATGGTCAGCAAAAAGTTACGCGAAATATTCATCTTGGTGGTCAAGATCATTTAATCAAATGGTTTGTTTGGCTACGCCCCACCAAATCGTGCGGTCCGATCAACCGATCGATACACATACCGTTCGATCAATGGTTTTGTTAAACCACCGACTCTTCCTCCAGCCCTATAGCTTCTATCCAAGATCATTACTAGCAACTAATCCCACCATTAATTTCTTTTTTTAAAGAGACCGTGGGCTCCTTGATTGGCCCCATTCATTGACCTAATCTTGAATATATGACTCATGGATTCCAATCACATTCGCTAGGTAGACAAACGTACCATTAATCAAGGTTGTTGTGTGGCACAAGTCACGCATTTTTTTTATTTTAACTTACGTGTTTAGAATAAAGGGACTGATTTGAACGTTTATTTGAAATATCTTACCTATTGTCCAGATGTGACATTGATTAAAAGACGTTAGTCTTTTGTATTATTTTAATCAAACTTTGAATTTTTTTAATTAGTCTCCATGGTCTTGATCTTTTCCACGACAATACGCGCATGACAGTTGTTGGCCCGACTAATTAAAATTCGATCTACCGACGAAACCTAATCACAAGTGTCAATATTTATATTATGGTATTTTATTTTTGAATATTATTTTATTGCACTCTTGCTAATTAATTTTGTATCATAGAGAGATGCTCCAATGCTCTTAGAGTACCATAAATTACAATGCTCCTAGTTGTATTGGAATACTTTTAAGGTCTGATTCATTGATCCAAACCGTTCATTAGGTCCAACGCACTTTTTATGAGCTACCATGCAAAAATCACATGATTTTACCAGTATTAATATTTGATCAATGACCTTTAATATAGATGGTCAAGATCATTTACACAAAATTGGCCTAATCAACAATCTGATTCATCTATTTGTTAGGGACCATCATGGATTACTTATGATTCGAACCAATTATTTTTGTTAGGCAATCATAACCATCCCATCCATGGCTTGGGAAAAAAGGATGGACTGGATCATCTGATAGTAGCGCATGTACTTAAATCGACAGTTCAGATTGATAGATGGGACTGTCCAAGTGAACCAATGCAACTAAGAGCACTGCAACTTATATTTCTCTGAGAGCACTGGAGCATTCCTCAGGATTACTTAAGTTTAGGATTGAATATTACATGTCTCGGGACCGATCATAAATGCTATCAACAACGTCCAATTAGTGGGTCACTTCTTAGCTGGTCCATAGCCCAAAAATCACGTTGGTTCAGATGCCCATTTTTAGAGGTCCAGAGATAAGTTTAAAGCAATGGTCCAGAAAAGGTCTACAGATTGCAAGGTTAGAAACAACCGATATATAGTCGACTGTTTTATGCAACAGATGAACATATGAAGATAGTAGGCCATGTTTTTCTGTGCCCACCTATTTCTAATATAATACCCACCTTATGAGTGGGCCAGCCTGGCTTTTTTTTCAGATCATCTACATGGTCCAACCTACCTGATGGACGGATTGGATTTATCACCTATGGGCCATGCTGAAACAAGTTGTAGAGTGTCGATGGGATGCAACCTCAATGTAATGTGTTCGATGGAAGCCAAGTTACCACGTCTCGTTACTATATATTTGTGCTGATAAAATCCTACTCGCATTAAAAATTAATGCGATGTCACATGATTATAGTATGCCTTTAGGAGAGTGAAACATTAGTGTGCTACATGACCGTGATTAGCAAGCTAATTAATGAGTTAGTATCCAATATGTTTATAGAAACCCATTAAGAGAAAGAATCCTACCGTGGATTTGACTATGATACAGTTGATAAGACCGTCTCTTATAATCTTTTCTAAAATGAGAGATCTTTCTAGAGACTTTTGGAAGATTTGTAGTGATTATGAATATTCTGAATATACAAAAATTAGTCTGGTATTTAAGTTGATTGGTCACAATACCGACCCAAATCAAGAGAGGGTACTGGACACTATTAGATCGGGTCCGTCGTTGTACAACGATTCAATATATAAGAATGTGAGAGCTCGATCGAGTGGGTCTAGTCCCAACAGTTCTATGATAAGAAGGGACCGAGATTGTGGAAAAAAAGACGGTGTTGATTGGATCGTTCAGATGCAACGACAATTTAAATGATTCAAGGTTCGGGATGAGTGGTGGAGATGGATTTGATCAATCTTAAATCTAAATGTAGCGGGTCCTAAATGTCTCAAATATGAGAGCATTTACATAAAAGTGGAGATCTCCATATTCGAAACACATGTAGTAGATGCAAAGGATCCAGAATCAGCAAGGAAATCTATCGAGGGTTTTGCCGTTAGACAACATATAAAAGGAGCATGTGATGAAGAGCTTGAGGCCTACGTCAAACACAATATATCAATCTTTCACATTTATCTTTATGTTTATCTTAGTATACTCTAGTTTTAACATAAATTGCTATTGTCCAGCGCTACCACTACAATATCATAAGATTAGATTAAACATTTATAACCTTAAGTTTCTGGATTCCGATCAACCACGTCTTTACTTGGGTGATCATTTATTTGGTCACATTTTGCTGACCATTCACCTCAATCATATATTCTTATAGACGGATCAAGTATTTATCTCTTGTTTTATTTATTTCTCTAGTTTATTTTGAAACTCTGTCACTTTCACGTATAACAAGGTTCCCTCAAATATTAATAAAATTGATATTATTTTAGTTTTCTTTTATTTGTTTGTTCACCTATATTCTTTTGAAAAATATTGATTACAATTATTGATGAAAAAATAAATCTTTAGACACAAGGCAAAAAGAATCTATCAGACAGAATTAACCTTGATCCTTTCACAAATCACCTTATTACTGATTATAATTGGTGGTTAACTTGACAGCTGAATTTTCTGACCTTATTCAGTCATTTAAGTGCATGTATCCAATGTTTAATCAAACGTTGAGTTGAATATAACTGTAAGCACAACTACACTTCTTTATTTCACACGAAAACGAATGTATGGTGTAACTTTATGTTTGAGTAAACTGCATGAATATGATCCTGACCATCCATCTAATTACCCCTATCTGTGGGTGGTCTAAGGTAAAAAATTCACACATAACTGATAATCAGTCACAAAAACAGTTGTCACTTGAAATGGCTAGTAAAATGGTTAAAGTCAACACTAGAAAGTAAGAAAAGAAAAACTGATGGCTGGAAATGTCCTGCTGGTATGATTTCCAAGGAGGGGCCGTCCATGGATATGACCAACTAGATGGACGGTCTGGATTCACTTCCGTAACTTGCATCTCTGTACATGAGACAGAGGGAGAGAGAGAGAGATCCATCAGTCAGGTCGGGACCATGGGCTCACAATGATATGTGTTATATATCCACGCGGTCCATCAATTTAAGAGCTCATTTTAGTCTATAGACCAAAAAATAAGCCCATCTAAATCTCAGGTGGACCACACCAATGGAAACAGTGGTGATTGAACCCCTACCATAAAAAAAAAAACTTTCCAAGGCCATTGTTATATATATATTTTTTTCCATTTAACCTTTTAATAATAAGGTCGAATAGACATGAATGAAGGGAAAATATAAATATTAGCTTAATCTAAAACTTTTGTGACCCACAGGAAGTTTTTTTTATGGTCAATCCATCTGTGATTTTCGTAACCTCAAAGTAATACAATAGCTTAAAAGATCAGATTTAAAACGTTTCCCGATCCAGGTTGTGGGCAGTATACTTGGATTTTAGTTCATACAAGTGGGGCCCATTTTGAAATGATCCAGACCATTGGTCTGTTGGACCCACCTTGATAGGTCATGATATTGGAAGATTACATCAATCACTCTTGAACGTTTTTTGGGTCCATCATGGAGGGACCGACAGACTAGTTGTTTGGATCAGTTAACTGAGGGAGGCGGATTGGGTGTTAACCCCAACACCACCCAACTAGGTGATGTTCCACGCTGTGGGCCCCACCGTGAAGAATGTGTTTTATATCCACGCCGTTCATCCGTTTTTCCAGCTCCTATTAGGTCACGAGCCTAAAAAAAAAAGCAGATCAGAATCTCAAGAGGACCACACCACATGAAACAGTTCAGATCGGAGCTAATTTTGCATCTGAGCCGATAAAAGGTGTTCTGAACTTAATGGACAGTTCAGATCGATTGATTGGATTCTCGAAGTTAACTGATAGGAACGCTATAAATTATAGTGCTTGGAGAGCACGGGAGCATTTCTCTATCAAGTCCTCTTAAAATATTAGCTGATCGTGGCAGTTTTTGGTGTACCGTTAGAAAAACAGGGGTAGTAATCTACATCTGCCCTAGCGTGTGCTTTAACAACAACCCTTTTAACTGGTGGAGAGGGCCCCCTGACACCGACGTGTAAAATAGTTTTGACTAACCCACACTACATAACGTGTGAATTGGTGGTGACCTATTCACCGTACACGTGGCATGGATGGACTTCAATCCTGTCCTCTTTCTGTAAGACTGAAAACACTAGTGCACGTTGATTCACCTTGCGTAGGAGACAAATGGGCTGGGCTGGGCCTGTTTAATCCAAATAAATCGAACTCCTCATGCTATTAATTTGGGCCCACTGGGCCCTTACTTGGGCATTTACTTGGTGGGCCTGAATAAATGAGGTTCAAAAATGATCAGTAAGCTCCTAGTTAAACCTCCATGCCGGTCCTAAACAAGCATGATCGATCTTCATGCTTCGCCACCAATATTACACTTATTCAAAAAAATTAGTATCATTAAAACCATATACCCCACCATGAAGATCATCCTTCTCAAGAAATAAGATTGATACTCTAATTAATTTGTAGGGATGGCAATGAGCTCGCCCTAGCTTGGCCTTGAAGCCTCGAGCTCTGGCCCTAGTCCGGCTTAGATCCCCAATAAGGCTAAAGAGACCCTAGTTCAACCCAGGTTCTAATAGCATAAAGAGACCCCACCCCCAGCCCTTCCCCAGAGTGTCAGGTCAGGCTTGAGTTTGTTGGGATAAGAATAGGACCAGGTCTGCTTAGGGCTGCTTCAGTAAGTTAAAGATAAGTCACATATATGCTATATGCATAACTGATAAGTATTTTGGAAACTACTATACTCTTCCAAACTACGATGGTTTTTCTATCATATATTAGTGTCAAATAATATCATTTATCAACCAAGCATATGCCCCACTTAATTATTCTGAATATCCATGATTTAAATGAGTACATCAATGTAATTGTTCACCATCCATCCCATTTTACCAGAGTATCAAAGTTCTTTGTTTTACCGTATGCACTAATGGCCCGAATGGAATGCATTAGGTGGTATTGAATTGCATTAGATAGAAATAACACCATTATTACACAATGATTATGTGTCTAGAAATATGATGGTATTTTGATGGTCCAATTTCACATTTGCATCGAATTCTTCATTTAAGAAAAATGCATATGGATGGACATTATGGATAAAACACATGCATCAACATGGGGCCCTTAAATATAGTGAATTTCAAAATTCACTAAAAATTGAAATCCACCAAAAATCCTGCTATATAATCTTATGTTGAGATTGAATGGTCAAATACTTAAGTTAATTCAATCTTTTCCATTGATTCCAAATGCCAAATGGAAATGGAATTCCATACTAGTTGTCCTACGGTCCCAACAGGACCTAAGTATGCTGACTATATAGTTACATTACTAATAGGGAAATTAACCGTACTCGCCTCGAAGTTTGGGCAAATTACCTCGAACGCTACGACACTCCATATATTCCCTAAAGTGCCTTCTGACTGCTTTTGAAAATTACTTGGACCAAAATGCCCTTATCCTTGTTTCAGTAGTTGTACGGTTTTCTAGGGAAGAAGAAGTTACGTCGTATTTAATGTCAAGAAAGTAATGTGTGCGGAACCCTTTTTTGCTTGCAGGCAAGGACCAAGCTTATGGGGCCCACATTGTCGTATGTGTATAATCCATGCCGCCTATCCTTTTTGCCATATAATATAATCCATGCCGCCCATCCTTTTTGTCGTGTCATTTTAGGGTTAGGGCCCAAATATCAGCCTTATCCCGAGCTCATGTGGGCTACATAATAGAAAATAATGGTGACAATGAAACCTATTGTTGAAACTTTTCGGGCTTACTGTGATGTTTGTTAGAAGTGGACATGACCCAAGTCAGGACTTTTTGGGCCCACGACGAGCTGGCCGACAGGGTGGACGGAACGGATCTTTCCATTGTTGGCCTCAGGTTATTGTACCAATGACTATCCTTTCATTTGACACTAAAGTGAACATGTAACAATTGCGACCCATATAACATGGGGAACCACGACCCATATAACATTATAACTACGGCCCATGACAACCACGACCCATATAACATGAGAACTACGACCCTTACTACATTACAATTACGACCGTTGCCACATTACAACCACGACCCATGTTATATGGGTCTTGGTTAGCATGTTATATGGGTCTTGGTCAGCATATTATATGAATCCCAGTTATATAGGTCTTGGTTAGCATGTTCTATGAGTCTTGGTTACCATGTTATATGGGTCGCAGTTATATGGGTCTTGGTTAGCATGTTATATGGGTCTTGGTTAGCATGTTATATGGGTCTTGATTAGCATGTTATATGAGTCTCAGTTGTGGGGGTCTTGGTTAGCATATTATATGGGTCTTGGTTAGCATGTTATATGAGTCTCAGTTGCATGGGTCTTAGTTAGCATGTTATATGGGTCTCAGTTGCAGCCCATTTGGATCGTGGTCTATATGGGTCTTGGTTAGCATGTTATATGGGTCATGGTTAGCATGTTAAAACATGTTAACCACAACCCATATAACATGCAATCAAGACCCATACAACTGAGACCCATATAACATGCTAACCATGACCCATATAACATGCTAACCAAGACTCATACAACATGACAACTACGACCCATATAACATGCTAACTAAGACTCATACAACTGAGACCCATATAACATGCTAACCACGACCCATATAACATGCTATCCAAGACCCATACAACTGAGACCCATATAACATGCTAACCAAGACCCATATAACATGCTATCCAAGACCTATAGAACATGCTAACCAAGACCCATATAACATGTTAACCAAGACCCATATAAAATGCTAACCAAGACCCATACAACATGACAATCACGACTCATGTAACACGCTAACCAAGACCCATACAACTGAGACTCATATAACATGCTAACTAAGACCCATACAACCGAGACCCATGTAACATGCTAACCAAGACCTATATAACATGCTAACCAAGACCCATACAACTGAGACCCATATAACATGCTAACCAAGACCCATACAACATCACAACCACGACCCATATATGCTAACCACGACTCAAATGGTCCGCAACTGAGACCCATACAACCAAGACCCAAGACCCATATAACATGCTAACCAAGACCCATACAACATCACAACCACGACCCATATAACATGCTAACCAAGACCCATATAGACCACGACCCAAATGGTCTGCAACTGAGACCCATACAACCAAGTCCCATATAACATGCTAACCATGACCCCGTATAACATGCTAACCAAGACCTATACAACTGAGACCCATATAACATGCTAACCAAGACCCATACAACATGATAACCACGACCCATGTAACATGTTAACCAAGGCCCATATAACATGCTAACCAAGACCTATACAACTGAGACCCATATAACATGCTAACCAAGACCCATAAAACATGCTAACCAAGACCCATATAACTGGGACTCATATAACATGCTGACCAAGGCCCATATAACATGCTAACTAAGACTCATATAACATGAGTCGTGGTTGTAATGTGACAACGGCCGTGATTGTAATGTAGTAAGTGTCGTAGTTCTTATGTTATATGGGTCGTGGTTGTCGTGGGTCGTAGTTATAATGTTATATGTTTCGTGGTTCCCATGTTATATGGGTCACAGTTGTTACATGTTCACTTCATTTACTGCTAAATGAAAGGATAGCCATTGGTACAATAGCCTGATACCAACAATGGGGAGATCCGTTCCGTCCACCCTGTCGGCCAACTCGGCGTGGGCCTAAAAAGTTCTGACTTAGGCAATGTCCAATTCTAACAAACATCACAACTGTTTTCAGCTCGCCTCCTTTTTTGGCCCTTGAACCTGCACAAGAAGAAGGAGAAATGTGACCCTGGTTTTACCAGGGGACCCTCCGATGCTTAATTTAGAATCTGGGTCTTAGAATATAGGTTTTAGGGTGAGGTTATTTTTTTTTTTTTTTTATTTTTTTTTATTTTTTGTACCTTTCACCATGAAGGTCTTTATATTTATAATGGTATCGTACCTCGTAGGGCTTCCGTAATTCGAGTATATTTCAATCTCTTAGGATCCATAATCCCTGATATTCTTGGATTTTCGGAGATCTTAGCCTTATCTCCCGAAAATCTCGAGTAGAGATCCAGAGTTTTACTAGGTAACTTCTGGATATGGAGCGATATAGCTCGGCCGACTCTGATCTCTTCAACACGGTTGTGCTGAGACAAGTTTTACAGCTAATCTCCGCCCACTCTATTGGCTGATTCAATTTATGTGTCGGACTAAAGTTCGAGCGGCTCTAGGGCTGACTGATCATAGGCCGGTTTAGGCTTTCCTCTGTGAGGCTTTTGATTGAGCCTTGAGGTGCACTTCCTCCCTTAGAGGTTTCGCTTTACGACTCAGGACATTCAGGCCACGATCGGGCTAGGCACCTCACGATCCGAGCTACGTCTGTCTATCCAGCGTTTTATGGACTTTGGGCTTCTCCGGACTCGGCGCTCGATGAGTTCGAGCCATCGCTTCACTGACTCTTCTGATCCTCAAGCTGACTCAAGGACTTGTCATATCTTTTCCCCCAACAATGAGCCCCCTACTCCGTGCATCACGTTAAGGCGGTTGAAGAGTATTTCGGAATTGAGTCGGGTTGTATTTAAGCCGAGTTCATGATAAATCATTTATTAATTGCAGGGTGGTTCACGCGGCTTCCAAGACACATCGTCTCACTTGACCACGCATCAGTTCCCTTATCGAGGCCGCACGAGTGGAGCGGCCGTCATTTCGGAGCCAGGACATATGAAGATCAGACACGTGGCGAAGTACTCGATGGTAACGCATGAAGCACCGCCACGTGTGAAGCTAAGGCACCCGAGGGAACGTCGCTTCGGCTTCTCATTTAATGTTGGAGACACGTGGCGGCTCTATAAAAAAGGATATCCCTAAGCATGCTTTCTCCATTTTCGCGCCTCTTTCAATTTTTCCTTCATCTCCTCGCTCTCTCTCGTGGACTCCAGCATAATAATCCTTCACGTCATTGTTTCCGGCACTCTCGAATCTCTTTCGGTGAGCTCCTTCTTCCTCTATTTCTTTTCTTTCAACAATTTCAGGCCCCGCAAGCTTTAGGGAGGGAGAATACAACGGTGAGGGTAAAACGAGCGGCTTTTGGGCGACTTTGGAATCGCCCTCACTGTTGGTGGAGGTTGCCGGAGAGGCAGACGCCTTGTTCGGTCATTCATAGAGGGTAATGGACCCTCCGGTAGAGAGGCTGACGGCGTCAGTGGAGGCATCAGACTTGCCTCCTGAGCATGTGGCCGTTGAAAGCTCCTCTGGTCATTCCGATCCTAAGGAGGGCGTTGAGGAGGAAGTTGAGATCGAAGGACAGGTCAAAGGGCCCGTGCCTTCCGTGATGACAGCAGAGGAGCTGTCTAAAATCCGGTCCGGATATCATATTTTGGATTCAGTCATTTTGACTCTTCCTTGGCCAGGAGAGCTACCCGACCAACCTCTTCCTGGGGCAGTTGCAATTTTTCATGTTGCGCTGCAATGAGGTTTCCGATTACCGCTTCAGAAGATTGCTCGGGACTTACTGGGCAGACTTGGCATAGCTCTGAGACAGGTTATGCCGAACAGGTGGAGAGACTTGTTCAGTTGCGCGGTGCTCTGGGTCAAGATGCAGCGACCCAAGCTAAGTGTGAATGAGTTTCTTCACTTGTACCAAGTGTGAGTGCATACTCAGCACCCCGGCTGGTTCTTTTTCTTCTCTTGACGAAATATCGACGGGCCTTTAATAACTGACCCTCCTTCATCGAACAAGCATTGGAGGGATAGGTGGTTTTGGGCCCTCGGTAAATGGGAGTCGGCTGAGACAGGGCTTATCCGCCCTTTTGTCCCCCGAACTTTTTGCGCGGCAGGTAGTACTGATGTTGAAATTAATGTGTTTACTCAGTTGAATATTTATCGAATTACTGACGCAACTTCTCCCTTTCAGTAATACCTAAGCATCCTCCGGAGCTTGACTTGGGCTCTCTGACTCGGATTCAGAATGTTCGAGCCTTGAGTCTGGAAAGGAGATCTTTTAAGAGGCTTCTCCAGCCGGAGCTTCTTTTCTAGTGGGGCTTTAACTTCACTTTGACCGGTGAGAGACTTAGATTTTTTATTTTTTATTTGTACATCTAACTGTACTAACGCTTGTCTTTCAAATGCAAACATGTCTGAGGCTCGACCCACTCTTCGTCCTCCGTCTCAAGTTTGACCCCCACCCTGCACAAGCTCCCGGGCCTCGAAGAGGCATAAGACAATCTCGAAAGGCCCGTTGAGGACCGCCCCTCGTGCTCCCCCGACTGTTATCGAGGTCGAGGAAGGTACGGAGGTGGCAGAGGCGACAAAAGCGGCAGCGATGGAGGCGGTAGAGACTGCCTCTGAACATCCTCGGGAAACTCTCGAGCCAGAGTCGGCCGAGGCACCCATCGCTCCGGGGATAAAGGAGAGGGGGCCGCGCAGGGCGGGAGTAGCTGAGGAAGAGAGGATAGCCTTCCGCCAGAAGGTTGAAGAGATCCTTCCGTGGGCGAGTCGGCAGATGTTCGCAGGAAAATTTTTGGCCTTCTGGAGTCGTCTTCCGTGTAAAACATGTTCGGTAGGATCAGAACGCTATTGCTCGAGGTAATATCGTCACTTACCTCAGTTGTTTTTGCTTCAGACTCCCCTTAAAAAAAAACTTTCCTCCTTGTCACCATTATTTTCTATTATGTGATCCACGCGAGCCCTGAATCAGGTTGATATTTGAGCCCTAGCCCTAAAATGACATGGTAAAAAGGATAGACGACATGGATTATACACATAAATGTGGCAACGGTCGTGGTTGTACTGTAATAAGGGTCATAGTTCTCATGTTATATGGGTCATAGTTGTCATGGGCTGTAGTTATAATGTGTTATGGGTCGTGGTTCCCATGTTATATGGGTTGCGGTTGTTACATGTTCACTTCCTTTACTGCCAAATGAAAGGATAGCCATTGGTACAATAGTCTGAGGCCAACAATGGGGAGATCCGTTTCGTCCACCCTGTCGGCTAGCTCGACGTGGGCCCAAAAAGTCCTGACTTGGGCAATGTCCAATTCTAAAAAACATCACAGTGAGCCTGGAAAGTTTTAATGTGGGTTTTATTATCACCATTATTTTCTATTATATGACCCACGCGAGCTCTGAATCAGGCTGATATTTGGACCCTAGCCCTAAAATGACACGGTAAAAAGGATGGATGGCATGGATTATACACATACATCAATATGGGCCCCACGAGTTTAGTCCTTTTCCATGCGCAAAAAGGGTTCCGTATACATCACTTTACTAGCATTAAATACTACGTAACTTCTTAGTCCCCGGAAAACCGTGCAACTACTGAATGAAGGTCAGGGGCATTTTCGTCCGAAACAATCTCCAAAAGCTGTCAGAAGGCCCTTTAGAGAATCTATGGAGTGTCGTGGCGATCGAGATAATTGACCCAAACTTCGAGGCGAGTACGGGCAATTTCCCTTACTAATACCATGTACAATATAATATGCACTAATGTGATGGAGTAGGATTTCCAACAAAGCCTTTGCCTGTGAAGTTCCTGGGTAAGGATGCTGGTTGGGCCCACTGAGAGAAATCCACCCTGTCCATCCGTTTTGCGAGCTCATTTTAGGATGTACAATAAAAAATAAGGTGTATCCAACACTCAAGTGGGCCAGACGAGAGGAACTAGTGGGCATTCAGTGATCACTGTTGAAGCATTCTCATGGCCATAAAATTATTGTATCAGGCTATATTTTTTGTTTTTTCAATTCATCCCATTGGGAATGACCTTATAAAAGGTTTGGATAGCATATAAACATCAAGGTGGAGCCCAGGAAGGTTTCAACTGTAGGAATTTCTTTCCCCAAATTCCCCTCTCGTGTGACCGACTTGAGTTTTTTATCCACCTCATTTTTTATCTCACGTCCTAAAATGATAGCAAAATGGATGGACGGAATGGGTTTCTCACATACATTTCAGTGGGGCCCACCCAGCATCCTCGCTCAGGAACTTCCTGTGAAAGCCAAATCACGTCCAAGGTGATGGGTCAGGCTATTCATCCTTGGTCCTGGCTCAGCTTGTAGGTGATCAGTTCACTTCCAAAAATCACAGGGCACCTCAATCAACACGCGTTTTCAATTTCTCAAGAGATGATAAAGCTTCCGAGTAATTGCCGATAAAACCCCTCATGCACTGTGCATTGCCGAGAAGATACTTACCCAAAGCTAAAAACTAGTAAAATGGTTGAAACTCAAATACCCACCTTTCAAAAAAACTAGTAAAATCGTCAAAACTCAAACACTGACTTTTTCAGCTTAGACTCCTCTCTCCCTCTTAGATTCTCTACCATATATACCTTCCAAAATCCTCTCCAACTTAGATACATATGTACTTCCTTTCCTCCTTCACAACACCCAAAATCCCTTGGTCCATTTGATTGCACTCCAATGGATAACACCATGTATTGGATTTGGCCCAAAAGGAAATTGAATGGTGGATCTCATGTCCAAGCCCCCACAACCTCCAACAATGAATCTTGGGAAGAACAGGCTTTTGCAGAAGACTCAGCAGCTGGTGCTTTGGGAGGTTGTATATGGCCTCCAAGGTCTTATACATGTAGCTTTTGTGGAAGGGAGTTTAAATCAGCTCAAGCCCTAGGTGGGCACATGAATGTTCATAGGAGAGATAAAGCTAGGCTCAAACAATCTCCAAACAGCCATCACATCCCTTGCACCACATACCCAGCTCATGTATGCACCATGGCATACAACCCTAACCCTAACCCTAATGGTGCTGGGGAACCTCTCTCTCCTTGTCGGATTTCAGCCACATCAAATACTCAAGAGAATAATAGTGACCAGACCTTCTCACCCCTTCCGGCACTTTCAGTTCGAGATCTTGGTGTCTTGGGCTTGAAGCCTGGAAGAGAGAATTCGAGGATGGAAAATATTGGGTGTAGGGCACAGACAGCAAGCATGGATTCGGCCATTAAGTCATCAGATTTGGTTGTGCGCCGGAGTCTAGAAATGGATGATGAGGAAGAAGCGATTGGTTCTAAACGACGGAAGAAAGATGAGGCGTTGCAGCTATTTGTGAAATTGGATATGAGCGAAAGACGTAGGAGTGATGAGTTGTGGCCGTTCTTCATCAAAACAAGTGTAAGTGATAGACACCATCTTCAATCTGAGGTGATTGAGATTCGAGCTGGCCCGATGGATGACTTGGATCTCGAGCTTAGGCTCGGTGATCGGCCTAAGGTGAGGTAGAATTGTTTGATCCATGTGCTTGAATGAACATATTACATGTATTTTTATTTCTCTTTGTTCTTCTTTTTTCTGCTTAGATCCCAGGCAAAAGCCTTTTCCATTTGAGAAAGATGGCTGTTTTTTTTTTTTTTTTCCTTGTGTTCTCTTTTATTTGGAGTTTGTAACAATAACAATATCAACTATCATATATAATAGAAATGGAAATATTATCTTTTATGAATAGAAGAAATTGTGGCGGTATCAATTTGTATAATTCATTTAATTACATCTTAGAATGATAAAAGCTTTTTTTTTTTTTTCCCAATGTTTGATCTCTGTTGCCATCCAATTATCAAACATTAAAACATGGAGGCAGCTGATGAAATCCATGCCCTTAGATATGTAAAATGTTGAAATTTATCGAAATAATTTGTGCTTGCATATAAAAAAAAACTAGTCATCTGAATCTAGGATTAGGGTTTTATAAGATGAACTAGATCAAACTAGTTGATAGTGTATGATTCAAAGCATGTTGATGGCCATGTCCTTAGATTGCAAGATCCGATCAGTGGAATGCAACTTGAAGAGTTCATCTTCGGTGGCGAGGATCATCTTTTATTGATCCATAAATGGTGAATTGTATCTTTCTTTCTTTCGTTCTTTCTTCCTTTTCCCCCCCTTCATTTTGATCTAGTGAAGTGAAATGTATCAAAAGAAGAAATTGTCCAGAGAAGGATGGTGAGCCAAAACTCAAACCGCAAGAGCCGAAATCTGAAAACCTAAGGTCAACGGCGAATCATGCACTGGAGAAGGAAATAGAGTGGCAGACTTCTTAGAGAGCATATTTGTAAATCTCAAGGGCTTAGTAGTTTCAATAAATATTATGTCTTTATCTTCAGGTCCGATAACAGGTAAGTCGAAATCTTTAATACCTAATCAGTATTTACAAGCACTGATACGTAATTATCAGTTCGGCAAGCCCAAAGATTCTTGTCCCCTTTTATTTGTTACTGTCTTCCACATGAGAGAGAGAGAGAGAGAGAGAGAGAGAGAGAGAGAGAGAGAGAGAGAGAGAGAGAGAGAGAGAGGATGGGCGATAATAAACATGGTTTTGAGGTGTGTGAGAGAATAATGGATGGGCGATAATAAACATGGTTTTAAGATGGTGAGAGAGTATATTAGATGGTGATGGGAAACATGGTTTTAAGATGGGTGAGAGAGAATATTAGATGGTGATGGGAAACATGTTTGTGTGTGTGTGTCCATAAACATGGTTTGAGGATGTGTGTGTGTGTGTGTGTGTGTGTGTGAGAGAGAGAGAGAGAGAGAGAGAGAGAGAGAGAGAGAGAGAGAGAGAGAGAGAGAGAGAGAGAGAGAGAGCAGATGGGGGATGATGAACATGGTTAGGGGTCCAAGAACAGAAAAATAAAAGAAACTGAACTTGCATGGAGTGCAGTGCATTTCCTTTCCAACTATGTGGCTTACTGACATTCTAGCAGTAGAGCTAAACCAACGCATGTGGGGTCGAAAGGACACGATAAAAAAACACCAAAACATGGATTCCCTTTTCTCTTACTTCAGCATAACCAGATTTGCCTGCTATATTCATCCGTTTCAACAACAGTATCTTTCTATAAATCCATCCGCTTGTGTTCTCCTTTCTCCTTTCTTCCTCCTCAAAAACCTCCAAAATAGCCACCAACTACATGGAATCATTTCATTTTAGTATTAACCCCAAAATAATATTTAAACACAACAGAATATTATTGCATCACGGCCGTCAGTATTTTTAATACAATAAAATATGGGTATTCTATTCGAGTATGACCATCCATGTACATGCACACAACTATCTCATATGTCATGACATATATCAATATCGATCTAATCCGTCGAAGCCGTAGGGCCATCTTAGATGGATTATGACCCAAAAAATCAGATTGATTCCTCTATTGGAGACCATCCATACTGATGCACACAGCTATTTCACACTTGGCATATATCAACATTGATCTAATCGGTCCAATTTGTACGGCCCTTGTTAGATGAGTTATGGCCCAAAAATCAGATTGGTTGAACTATCCTATTTTCTTATTGATGGAGATTCCTTTATTTAATTTGGACCTATTGGATGGTTCCAATCATCTATTTGAATTTTTTTTTTTTTTTTTGGGTTATGACTTATAACCCATCTGCAGCGATCTTACTATTTGGAGTGTTTGGATTTGAAAAATGCCTGCCACGTGTACAACAGCTATCTGCATGAGTATAGGCCTCATACACTTCCATCTGATCCAATAACTCCCGGTTTTAATATAGTCAGTTTTTGTTTTTTCTACTGTAAGCATTATCCCTCGATTAACCCTAGATGCCTAAAGATATCTAAAAAAACCCAACTGGATATCTGCTTTCAAAACCCTAGAAAAGCCCTAACAACAACCCTAGTTATAGATGCCACTGCCGAAGGTTCAGTTGCTTGAAACATGCAGGAGATAAGGCGATCTTTCAGTGTATTTCTTCACAAGTAGAATCCATGTAACATCGTTTTTTGACTTTATGGCTTGCAGGGAAAAAAATAATCTTGGATTGAAGAATCATACCGTACTCTAGCACAGTACAGGTCGGTCATAATCATGCACACATTTACCATACACATGGCATACATGAGCCTCTAATCAGCCTGTACTAGTGGACCTTGGCCACATGATCCTAAGCATCTGGTCGGGGACCATCAAATGAACGGTTGAAATGGAAAAATGGCCACACGCAAAATTGAACAATTTGGATCATCCGATCGGCGAGACTTTAAGTGGGGTCGTCCACTGGGACAATATTGATCGATGTACACGTACACCATATGGATGGCCAACATGTGCACACGTGTGATCCACATTGCACTGTACACTTGCACTGTGAATATGGTGTAATTCATCTGATGAAAGAATTTAATACATACCCAAAAAATGGTTTCCATTAAAGGAGTGGAACTGCAAATGGCTTAATGATTTGAGGTTTTCTGAGGTGGGTTTTGAAAGGTGGGAGGGTTCTTGATTGGTGTAAGGCATGTGATAAATGGGGAAGAGAGATGACCAAGCATTGGGTTGTACGAAGTTTCATATTATGTGTAAAGGGCTTTAAAGTGCATTGGTTGTCATTGTCTTGCATTAGCTAGTTGTTACTCGAAATTACCTAGTTCATTTTGGTCGACTCAAAAACTCAGGTGAGTTTCTCGTCCTCTGGTTTTTTGGTATTATAAAATATTTATAGGTATAAATAATATAGAGAAATGCTCAAATACAACCGGTTGAAAGTGGAAGTTTTTGGGTGGTTGATCATTGTTTGTTTGTTTGTTTTTTCTTTTTTATATTATTATTTAATGATGTGGCCCAACTAATAATTGAATTGATCGACCTAACTTTTCGGGCATCCTATTTTCATGATCGGACTACCTTGCTAGATAGGTTAGATGTTATGTGGACCTCACGCACAACTAATTGGGTGTGTGCATTTCTCAATAATATATAAATATTGTTGAGTTGTTCTAAGTAGAGTTACACACCATCCATTGCTGATCAGGTGGTAGACTGAGTGAAAATAAACTCGTTTCAATAGTATCGATCCCCAACTGAGTATGTACTAACAAGCTAACAAAAAAAGAAAGTAGAGTTGGAATTTTCTGAGTTTTGACTGAGTCATGACTAGATTGAGTTTTTCTCAAAATCTGGTTGAGTCGAGTCAACTTGGGCAAGTCGAGTCGAGTTTCTTTATGTTTTTAAGCTATGAGTTGTTCATGTTATTGTATACTGGTTTGAGGGCTTGATAGAGAAATGCTAATTGCCCTCGTTCGAGTTCACACTGGACTCACATTGGGAAATATCACACGTGTGCCACTTATACATAGAATTTGATCTATCAATTTTTCTTGACCGTTTATTCATTTTGTACATTTGTTTTCTCACATGATGATCATACTTGCATGGATTTTTATTTTTATTAATTATTTATTTTTAAAAAAAATGTAGAATCCACATTGTTGGAATCACTTGCGGGCTCTGATCTTTCACCTGTGTGGCTTGTGTCCACGTGTGAGCCGAGTGCACTCGAGTGAATGTAATTAATAGGGCACGGTTGCAAGTGTAAACAGCTAGGTAGAGCCGAGGGAGTGGCAGTGGCCTAAAACAAAGGGGCACATGGGCAGCCCGTGTCGTTTCTCTATCAAAGCTATAGAATTCAGCAATGGAATGAGGACTTATTCTTGCTGGCGTGGCTTCCTTTGTTTAGGGCGTTTTGGAGGCCGTGATGATATTAAATAAATGCAGTTGTAAGGGGAAGGTACTCCTCGAGCTACGGAATTGAAATAATAGTCAAGCACGTCAGCCATGCATGTAGGCCCACTGGGATGCAGGACCGTCTGCCCCTTTAACAGTTCAGATCATCCATAAGCATGGCCCGGCTAGCTGACTGTGGATCACTTCAGTAGTCCACGGACTATAACCCAGAGCCTCCCATTGTAAATAGGCCAGCCCGCCTCCTGGGCTTTCGGGCTAGGCATGTATTTGGGTTTGCCTTTTAGGTCCATAGGGATGGATTTGAGCTTAGATATAAAGGCCTAAACAATTTCGGGCTAGGCTTGTAATAGCCTCGCCAACCCGTCCAACGTGGCCCATTTTCTTTGATATATATTATTTATGTAGATATTACATTTTATAAGTGTGTAATAACGTTGGGGCTTATATGTGTGCTCTACAATAAATGTTTGAGATAGATGCATGGAGTTTGTTGCAAGTGCTTGCCTGAGTTTTAAAATGAGATTTTGGGTTTTTGGGTCATGTATGTACCAATATAAATGAGTGATTTAAGATGTATGATTGACTTCTTTTTTTCTTTTTTTTTTTTCAAAAAAACGCTTTCTATACCATTAATCAATCCGCCCTATACATTCGGGCCCCCTTTACATAAATAGGGGGCCTATTGTAAAACAAGTTAACTGCACAAAGAAAGCATAGACCATCACAGCGTCCTAATCGAACCTAAGCCAACCTTATCAAGAAAAAATGGAACCTCTAACCTGGAGAGGAAACTCAGATTGGTTGTCGAAGTAAGAAGAAAATTGGGCTCCGCTACCTTGCCGGGCCATCAAATCTGCCGGCGAATTCCCTTTTCTCAGAATATGTGCAAACATAATTTGAGCCCGCCTCTTCATCTAGTTTATCCTGAATATCCATGCTTTCCACTTCCATCCCGGCTCAGCCACTCCATTGAGCATGTCTATCACTTGTCAGGAGTCCGATTCGATTATGATTCGCATCAATCCCCTTTGAAGACGGTACCACGGGATAAGCCATCATGAACCGCAAGAAGAATATGTATGATTGACTTGAATTAAAATTTTAAGGTTTTTATTTATTTTTATTTTTTTAATTCAACTTATACTGAAATAATTTGAGATGTTTATTTGAGTTTTTGATATCTCCTTTTTCTTCTACACATTTGGCATATACAGGTGGTCATGGACAGGACGGGTTGGTGAGTCCCCAAAACATTTATTGTATGTTGCTACCATTATTTTCATTCAAGGCAATCATCTTTTCTTCTTCTTCTTCTTTCTTTCTTTTTTCTTTTTTTTTTTTCTTTTTTTTTTTTTTTTTTTTTTTTTTTGGCCTCTCTTTTCACTATACTACTTGCTTAAGTTTTTTTTTTTTTTTTTTTTTGTCCTTGTTAGATCGACAATCAATTGGTATCAGAGCAAGTCAATCTTTATGGTGTGAGGATGAGGTCAATGCCTACATACAGCTCTACTTGAAAATGTTCAAATATGCACCGAAGTTGGGGAATTAAGACAAGCCTACAACCATCTTTAATGTATGATGGATGAGGCTTTGCATAAGACTCCCTACTCAAAGCCCCATGAACAACCAAATGGAACCTCCTACATGTACAAAATCACCCATTTGATGTTCTTGATAGGTTCGACTAAGAAGCTCACTTTGATTCTTCAAGTTTTACTAGAGTTCTGTCTTGACAAGCTGCACTACAATTAACTTGGGTGATGAAGCGACTTACACGTGCTCTAGAAAATGCCGAAAAGAGCATTTGTGTGGATCCCCAACTGTTCACACCCCAAGTATAGGGTTGTGATGTAGTAATAAACTCGGTAAGACCGAGGTTGAATCCATAGGAACTGAAACCTCAACGTGTAAGCTAGATGTGACATGTGAAATCATGACTTAATCAATGTTTAAAACTTCTAATCATGTATTAACAATTCGAACTTAATTGTGAAATCTAAGAGATAACTGAATCCAAGAGTCATAAATTGCCAACATCACTTATCATATAGTTCTAAATCAACGATGATCGTTAAAATCACTTCGAATTCACAAGAATTTTTAGAAAAATGTTAAACATTTCACACTTTTTGCTCAAGACTAACAACAACACTGATTAGGTAACCTAATCTCCCACCACCAACCTAAAATCTACATTGTCCTCAATGTAAAAGATATGAGCACGCAATGCACATGGGATAGCGAAGTAAAGGATAAGTGGTGGAAAGATAGTACCTGGATGATAGATTCAAGAAACTGTTCCACAAAGATCTCATCATGAAGCGAGTCAGCACGAGAGTGAAAACAAACAATCCTAAAACAATGTAAAAAGCAAACTAACCTAATGGTATAAAACCGTCTAACCTAGAACGACATCAAGCAAACTATCCTAGTCCTATGAAAGCAAGGGAAAAACTACTCAGTCATGCTGCAACGTTTCTCTTCCGGCCAATATCTGGATAAATTTCTTAATAGGTTTCTCAACAAGATCATCCAAAAGCCCTTTTTGCAATAGGTTTGGATGCCTAGAAGTATGAATATCCAGAGAAATTTAAGAACCTCATCAAAAAATGGTCATTGAAACGCTTGAGGTATCCAAAGGATATATGATTCACCTGTGATAGAAAAAGTTTCAAAGTTAGCATCCCATAGTGAATTAGAGACTATAAGTAGATAAGATTCAGAATAAGTTTCAGTGGATGATGTAGCCTCAACACATTCCGAAGTATCAGATTTTGGTTCAATTTTCAGCTCCTCCTCCCTTAATGGTAAACGATCAAGATTTGTAGAAGAAGGGACTTCAGAGTAAGGGTTTTCTTGGTCCATGACATCTATCGAGGTACTGTCTTGCGAGGCATCCACTATTTCTTGTATCATGGGGTTGTCGAAATCCACAAAGTGTGTCAAGCATTCATTTAAAGAGTTGAGAAATTCAGCTGAGAGTGACTTGTTTTCTGCATCAAAGTCTATGATGATTTGCTCAAGGATTCCATCGTCTCTAGAAGTGGATGGACGCATGCTCTCTTGCTCTTGCCCTGCACAGACAGATTGAAGATCATTAGGGGGCACATTGATGTGAACACTCCATTCATTGGTACCATCCAGTAGAAGCATTGTATTATGAAATGTTAACAACTCAGATGGTGGCCTTAACGGAATGGTTTCAATTCCTAGAGTCATATCGAGTGACTCGTCCATCTCCCTAATTATATCATCATTCAATTCAGGGGAGTGGTCTGAACATACATCACAAATGTTAGAAGGTTTAGGTGAAAATGGTTCATTCTCCACGTTTAAATTGGTCATGTCAGATAGGTGGAGTAGATCATTATGGTTGACAACTTCCTGAACCTCTTGATCATTGATATGGACTGAACTTGAGATTTAATCCCAATACTCATCATCGTCCAATTCAGTGCAGTATATACTTGGGATGGGATCACATTCCTCACATTTTATACCTAGATTGGGTTGAGGTTCGAATAAACTAACCTCTTCCTCATCATTGAAATCAAGTGTGTCATGTGAGTGAAGTGTGTCATTATCATTGTATTTGAAAGACACCAACGTCTCTTGATCATTCCTTTGGACAGTCAACTTACCGAAAAATTGAACCATATGCTCGTTAATGGAATCCAACTCCTCATTTATAATTTCAGTTTCTTCCATAAGCGAGTTATGATCACTTTCTTCACATTGTGCTTCTAAATTAAGATGAGGCTAGGGTAACCTAGCCTCTTCCTTCTCCATAAGGTATGACTGAATTATTGGAATTGAGAATTTGAGCAATTCACATGATTGTGTGACAAGTTGATTGAACTGCTCTTATGCTTTCATGAGTTTCTGAAGTGAATCCTCTTGGATTGTTTCTAATTGAGTTTCAAAGGTAGAGGACCCAAGAGAATTATCATTATGATAAATTGCTGGTTCATCTTCCCAATATTGATGTTTCCATTGGTATAGTGATATAATCACACATTGTTTTCTTTTTATCGGATGAGTGATAATAATTTTCACTCTCATAGTTATAATAATCCCAACACTCACGTACTATCCGTGGGGTGTAATTGTTCTCTCTTATATGATCGCGTAAGAACTTTTTAACTGATGGAGCGTTATACTCAGGTTGGTTCTCGATGATTGTTTTAGGAAAATTTTGAGACATAAGTTGATTCTGATCATAATCATCATACATCCCTTCACACTTCTTCGCATTCTTAAAAGCTATCTTAGCATATTGACGTTCCCACTCGTGCATATACATGGTGAGACCCTAACTCTGAATCTAATCCTAAGAAAAATAAAACAAAAGATCCTACAGCAGTATGGAAAGTAAGATGATGAGAAGTTAGAAGGAAATTACCAAATGAGAAGTTCCTATGTTAAGATCCTGTAAAAGAAAACAAAAGAGATTAGTTTCTAAAATAAAAAGTCTAAAGTTATAAAGTTCCTACAATTGAAATAGAAAGTTAATTTCTAAAAAGGAAAGTTCCCTAAACCTAGAAGCTAAGTTAGTTTCTAAAAAGAAAATCTAGAATTAAAAAATTTCTAAAATAGAAAATATAAACCTAAAATTAAAAAGTTTCTAAAAATAAACTAGTTCCTAAAAATGAAAGTTTATAAACCCTAAAATAGAAAGTAATGTTAGTTTCTAAAATTAAAAGAAATCTTAGAATAAATTTTAAAAAACTCTAAAAATAGAAAATAAAACCCTAATCCTAAAAATAGAAAAAGTAGATAAATTAGAAAGGGATTACCAAAGTAGAAGTTTATATCAGCATTATACAAAACAGGAAAACAGGTTAGTTTCTAGAAATCAAACAGAAAAAATTCTAACCTAAAATTAGAAAAATCCTAATCTTAAACTAATATTAAAACTAGTTAATTTCAGAAAACGTAACCATCAATCCCCAGTAACGGCGTCAAAAACTTGTTCACACCCCAAGTATAGGGTTGTGATGTAGTAATAAACTCGGTAAGACCGAGGTCGAATCCACAGGAACTGAAACCTGTACGTAATCTGAAAATAACTAGAACTAGAACTAGAATGAGATGAAATCTAAACCAAGTGAATATGAAGGAATAATGGTGAAAATATTAATCTAAAACTGATGAAATTTAAAGGTAAGAAACTAAGGTACCAAGGATCCACTTGTAGAGATCAGGGAGATCTACGCTTGATTTATGAACTCAACTGGACTTCGAGTCCCATCTTCATCCAGTTGAAAGATATACCATGAAAATCAAATATGAACTTTTTCTGATCTAGTCTTTAAGAGATAAGATGGATGTAAATTAGAATGGATTCCATCACAAAACCATGCTCATGAGACAAGGTAAACAACATAATTAAACTAATCCACAGCCAATCTGAGAGATGTATGAATGTTAGAAGGATTCCATCATCCAACCATGTCCAAGGGGCGATAGTGAACAACAGGGCTTCCTGACTTCATAATCATAATAAAAGAAAAGAAATACTTAAAGCCATCACAGATCTATTGTAATTTCAGTCACAACAAACCATTAAAAACTAAAGGCATTCCTTAAAATCAAACTAAATATAAATCAGTTCAACTAGCATGAATCAAAGCTGTAGAGTCTTCCTATCACGCCACAAGCTTCACCTCTTAGCCCTAACTAAGAGGTTTAGCCCAACTTCACGTCCAAAAGGATGCATTGCTCTCTCTCTCTCTCTCTCTCTCTCTCTCTTCTCTCTCTTTTATAAGCAGGGAAGACAGTGACTAGAGTCGGTGGAGAACCGACTCCAAGTTACACAACAAGACCGCTGTTCATGCTCTGTTTATTTTTTTATTTTTATGCAAGATGTTCTTGCGCATTGCTGATTGGAGGGTGCGTAACAGCGTTGGGAATGAACTTCCTAGATGCTGACTATCTCAGGTCAGCATCTGCCATCTTGGCGTGGGTCATAGCTCCATTTTCCATGTGATGGACGGTCTTGATCACAAATCCGATCCTCTACAGACGTATAACAACCCGGAAAAAGCCGGGCGATTTTCGGACGTGCGTTAATGCATAATGCATGCGACATGGCAAGTCTGTGTACACAGTAGAGCCCACACTCCCTGATTTTTGAGAAATCCACACCTTTCATTAGCTCCGTGGTGAGATTTTGGTTTGGGATCAATCGTTTTGACTAGCAGTTGATGCAGCCCACCTAGTGGATTGTGCGGAGATTGTCCCGACGTCCATCAAGGTGGAGTGCGATTGATCCTTGCCATGTCACAAACCGATCTCACCTATGTCTTGGTCGTGATCATCGTCCAGACATGTTGGACGTCCATCAAGGTGGAGTGTGATCCTTGCTTACAGGTCGAAGTGATGCCCCACCGACGTTAGTTCGTAGCTCCCTGTTCAAGATTTCGCAGCAGGGACCGAAATAGAAGGCTCTATTTTTGAATGGGAGTCAGTCAGCATACGCTGACAGACTCCCTAGGTTTTGTGCACTTCAGGAGTTTCTGAATGGTGTCCGCGTGCTCTCCCAGATGGGACCCGCTGAGATGTATTTGGGGAATCCACTCTGTACATTCTTCTTCCCTCATAGCTTAAGGGCTCGATTCAAAGTTTGAAACATATCCAGAGATTAAGTAGGCCCAAAATCAAAGGTTTATGAGCTTATCTATCCGTTGGGCCACTTCCATAGGGATCCAATGGTTGAAATTTGACATGTACGGTTAATTTATGGTCCTTAGGCCATATATGAAGTTTCAATCCGAACGGATGGTGGGAACCCTGTGATCTTGCATTCTGGACTGTTTTTATGCCCGTTTAACGTGAGTGACTTGATTTTCTTGGATCTCTGGCATATAAATCCTTCGATCTTAGTCTCCTGGGGTTCGTCCCTTGCCTTGATAATTTTAGAGGATTAAATTCATGCTTTTAGCACCCTTTTTCAGTCCAGGCTCTTAAATTCACCTCGCAACACAAACACGATTAAAATATGGCGTTAAACAGTATCATGTTCGTAAATCCAGGTAATAACTGGGGTTTAATATGCAATATTTGACCCTCAACACCAACTTTGGTGATAAATTTGACACTGAATCTTATTGTGGTTGATTTTTTATTTTTTTATTTTTTAAACATCTTTTAGTGGAACCAATTATTAAAAAAGAGGAAAGCAAGATTCCTTACAACAAAACTCAAAGGTCATGACTTAGTTTGGTGGAAAATAATACTAAGCCATAAGTGAAGAGAGAATCAACAAATTAACACTTGAGTCGAAATGAAAGTCAAATTGGATTACAAGTTCCTTTTCCTCGATTTCTCTCAAATTTTATACTGAAGGTTTCACCATTTTTTGACAAAAGAGTGCTCAAAGTGTGTCTGATTACACTATTTTTTTTAAAAAAAATAAATATTTAATTTGGGTGAATTTACAAGAAATCAATGATCAATGGCAGCTTGATACTTAAACAGCTTAAAATTATTCAATCCATGATGAGATAATTTTGCACTATTTAAATAATCTCGAAGAAGTAAACCAAATAGTCTTTAATGTAAAAAATAAATTAAGTAAAAGACTCTTTTAAACTGTTTAAGTACCAAGAGTTATGTAACCGTGGTGCCAAAAGTCTAATGATAAGATGAGTCCTAACCATTCTTAAAAGCTAAGAAAATGCATATTAGTTACGAGCAAGCAACATTTTTTACATTTTTGTACTGCTTATAGTAAACAATGTTTGTGTTGATTGATTTGGAAAGTTACGAAAATGTGTTTGCCAAAAAAATGGTCGATAAGTTAAAATTAAAATATGAACGACATCCTGATTCCTTTAAAATTTCTTGATTAAAAAAGAGGTGAAGTCCCGGTTAGTAAAAAGCGTTTGATAAAATTCTCACATTAGTGAGTATTGTGATGACCTTTTATTAGGTGTTTCATGTATGGATGCTTGCTACATATTATAGATGGTTATGGTAATATGACTAGGATGTTGATCATGATGGGAGAAAAAGTAAGGAAATTCCTCATCACATCCCTAAAGAGCAACATGTTAATATTTTGTCCCTAAGACATTTTAAAGACTTATAGGGAAAAGGACCATTACCTATATCCTTTCCCAAGACATCCCTAAAGAAGAAATGTAAAACATACCCAAATGTATAGTGGAACTCTTGAAGGAGTTTTCCAATATTAAACTAAAGAGCTTTCAGATGGGTTATCACACATGCCTGACATCCAACATCAAAACAATTTGGTGTCGGGTGCCATGTTACTATACTTTTCCTACTATTGTGTGAGGTTTATGGAGCATGCCAAATTTTAAAAGTAAGTAGAAGAGTTGTCAAATAAAAACCTTATCCAAAAAAGCCTAAGTCCATGTCCTTACCTCTAAGAAAGATAAAACTTGGAGAATGTGTGTTAATAGTCGAGTAATTAATAAAATATTATTTCACAATTCTCCAAGTTGATGATGATATGTTGGACATGACACTTGGTGTGAAGGCTTTTACAACAATTGACATTATAAGTGGATTCATCAAATTTGAATCCTACCGGGCAATGAATAGAAAACTACTTTAAAAATCCATAATGACTTTTATGATGACTTAGTATGTCATTTGGATGATCAAAGGCTACCTTCATGAGACTCATAAATTAAGTTTTAAGGCATTTTATTGAAAAATTTATGGTTGTTTATTTTGATGATATTATTATATTTATTTATAATAAAGAACGTATTAATTATGTGCGCAAATATTGAAAGTTTTGTGAAGAGAAAATTTTTATGTCAATCTATAAAAAAAAAATGCATTCATAATTGATAATATAATATTTTTAGGCCATGATGTCTTATCTCAATGTGTCAAAGTTGAAAATGCATGATAAGATCAAAGCAATTATGGAGTAGTGGCCAACTTTGAAAGTAATGTGGAAGTGAGAAGTTATCAGCTTAACAATATTTTATAAGTTGTTCATTAGGAACTTTAGTAGTATTATTGTCTTTATGACCGATTGCATGCATAAGAATCAAAGATTTTATTTCAACTCAAAAAGCCCAAAAGAGTTTCAACTTAATCAAGCAAAAGCTAACCAAAGCACCCGTATTTGCCTTGTCAAAATTTAATGAAAATTTTTAGGGAGAATACGACATACGTATTGGGGTCATCTTAAGCTAAAGGGAATACCCAATAATATTATGTAACAAGAAACTCAGCAATGTCAAAAAGATATTACTCCACATAAAGAGTTTATGTTATGCTACGATCATGAGGCCTTCGCTTTCTCAATGCTTAAAAGAATGCTTAAAAGAAGCTTAATACAAGGTATGGTAAGTAAGTTCCCTACCTATAAGAGTATATTTTTATGATTCACCACAAATATAGTGGTATGAATAAAGTAGTGGATGTACCTAGTTGAAAATCTTGTCTTTTCAAAATTTTATTTGATTTACTACAAAAAAATTATAAGACATTTCTCATAATTTGAAAAAAAAAAAAAGAAGAAGAAAGAAAGAAAGATTGGAAAAATGGGAAAAATGCCAATTAACGTTGGTATTGTGGAATGTTATTTTTTTTTTTTCAAAGAGAGCCAACTTTGCAATACCAAAGGATCTCTATCATTCTATGGACATTGGATCATAGGCGAATCGTGCTTGCAAAGGCTTTTTTAGGCTTTCTTGTATAGTTGTGACTTAAGGTATTGTATATTTGACTTAGAGTCACCATCAGCCAGTTACTTAGATTTTCACAGTCGACCTTACAAAATTTATGAACTAGAGAATTCAAGATTCTCTTGTCCAAATGACTCCTAATTGCAACTTAAGATTCTAGGTAATAAGGGACCATGGACAAATAGGGAAGGTGTTAGGCATCCTTTCTGCCTATATGAACATATGGTATCTGTTGAGGGTCAAATATTGCATATTAGACTCCATTTATTTTCTGATTTTACGAACTTGATACCGTTTAATGTCCCATTTAATCGTGTTTGTGATGCAAGGTGTATTTACGAGCTTGGATTGAAACAAGGTACTAAAACATAGAATTAATGCTCTAATGACACCAAGGCAAGGGACGGACTACAGGGGACCAAGATCGACGGGTAGATCTGAGAAAATCTAGAAACTGAAGCTCAAGTGGCCTGAAAAACATTCCGAATGCAAGATCACAGGGTTCCTACCATCTGATCGGTTCGAAACTTCAAACATGTCCTGAGGACCATAAATGAACCGTACATGTCGAATTTCAGCTCTTGGATCACTGTGAAAGTGGCCCAACGGACAGATCAACCCATAAAACTCTGATTTGGGACCCGCATGATATCTGGATATGCCTCAATTTTGGTATCAGCTATTTAAATGAGATAATAAAGGAGATGGACGGATTGGATTTTACATATACATCAAGGTGGGGGGCCATTTTACGTGAGTGGAGTGCAGAGGAACCGTGCACTCGCCGTGCATCAAACAGACGAAGTTGGTCAGCAGGCGCTGACCCGATGTCCGTTTTTAAAACGGAAACAGCGTCTTCGCTGTTCGCAACAGAGCCTTGCGAGTGACCCCTAGTGGGCCACCATCATCACATTTTTTGAAGATCTACACCGTTCAGAGAGTTCACGAGGTCAAACCGACCGTACTCTGGTTTGTTTACTGATTTTCTTGGATGCTGCATGTATATGAGGGCTTCGACGGAGGTTGGATGGTGCCAAGCAAACGTCCGTGAAACACCACAGTTTGAATCCAAAATCGAGCAGGACTGAACGGTTTTTCATGGGAAAATGAATGGACCGTCTGGATTTCTCAAAAGATAATGGAAGTGGGTCCCACAGAGAGTCCAGCGTCGATCCGTCGGCGAGCTCTGTTTACACACGACCGGAAAGTCCAGATTTTTCGGGCCCATCACTGGTGATTGGACGACTGATTTGAACTGTCCATTGTGTACCTCATCGAAAAACATCCCAAGTAACGTTATCTGTTTGGAAAGGAAGTGAGGAAAGTGGGCCATTTGCGACTCACCTTCTTGACTGCGTAAAAGAACCTGCGCAGGAGAGTCCTGTTTGGCCATGAACTGCGGAAGTTTCACGCAGGAGTTCTCCACCGCCCTTGGCACCTATAAAACAGAGAGAGAGAACGTGAGGAGGGGGGCATCTTAGCTTGGGTTGGAACGTGAGAAAAAGAGTAGAGTTTGTTTTATTTTGTTTTATTTTTATTTTTATTTTATTTTGTTTAAGGGATCCAGCCCATTTATGTTAGGCTGAACCTCTTAGCTAGGGCTAAGAGGTGAAGCTTGTAGCATGATGGGAGAACTAATTGCTTGAGCTTTTTGTTTACACTTAATTGATGTTGATTTTAGTTTAATTAAGGGAATGTGTTTAGTTATTAATAGTTTGTTGTGACTACAATTACAATGGGTCTGTGATGGCTTTGAGTATGTTCTTTTCCTTTTTATGTGTATGATGTCAGGAAGCCCTGTTGTTCACCATCGTCTCCTGGGCATAGTCGGATGATGGTATCCTTCACAACCTTCATGCATTGTTGATTGGTTGATAATTAGTTTAATTCTGTTGTTTACTTTGTCTCATAGGCATGATTTGGTGATGGAATTCATTCTAATTCATATATCTTTCATCTCTTTAAAAACTATATCAAGTAAGTTTAATTTGATTTCCATGGTTACATTCTTCAACTAGATGAAGATGGGACTCTAAGTCCAGTTGATTTCTTGATGCAGGCATAAGATCTCTCTGATCTCTACAAGTGAATCATCTGAATCCCTAGTTTCATTTCTCTGAATTCTTTAGATTTTAGATAATTATTTCATTATTATTCCTCAATTTACAGTTGATTTAGATTTTATCTTAGTTTAGTTCTACTTCCACTTAGTTTCAGATAACGTATAGATTCCAGTCCCTTGGGATTCGACCTCGGTCTCACCGAGTTTTATTACTACATCACAACCCTGCACTTGGGGAGTGAACAGTCTCTACTTCATAGGGCTTGATAAAATATAATGGATTATATTAGTTTTTGCACACAGATGATGCAATGTAGTGTGTGTTATATGATGTGGAAATACAGTGGCTACTTCAATCGATGAAACGGAAAAGACTTCTTTTCATGGACTCACCTACTTGGAGAAGCGGTTGAAATCCAGTTGATCCGAGTTTTTAATGGGTAGGGTCCAGTATTTTAGCAAGTCACAGAGTATACACTCGAATTAACTGGATAAGCAGGAGGGTTGACAGTAGAGGTGATGATGCATAATACTGATGCAAATATGAATGATGAGATTGATGAGATTGATGATGATGTCTAATACAATATCTAACTCAAGAACGGGAGTGAGAGCTCGAAACCTATCCATGGATCAAGTGGACCACATATTAACACACTTGGATTCAATTTTCCCTTACTTGGCCTAACCTAGTTAACCTGTCTTTACCTGAGAGAGACTAGAAAGAGAGAAAAGATATAGCTTATTAATATTTGAATTTCTGATATTGCATGATCTAGATAAACTGGTAAGCCCTAGAGCATACACTTAAATAGACTAGAGAAGTAGGGGGATTAAAGGGAGTATAAGTGGTGCGACTAATCACATATAAGGTTGAAGAAAGTACTAAACGTGACATGTGAGATGTTGGTATCTTGAAATGAAAATATGAAGAGGTATTTATAGGTGGAGGTAATGGCACCGTGGTGATTAAGTTCGGGGGCAAATGGAGGCTTACAGGGGCTATGATTGGTTGAGGAAATGGGGTACCATATGGACACTTGTGATTGGTTAAGGAGCTTGGCATAGGATATAATTTGGTAGAAAACTAGGGGAAGAGTGGTCATTTTAGCCCGTGCGGGGCTCCCATGAGTAGTTTTTTCACGACACTCCCGGACTAAGGCTCAGTACTCGCGTCGACTCGACTCGAATACTGCACTCGTGTACTCGACTCGTCCCGAGTTAGAGCCGGGCCACGAGCGAGTTTTTCGGACTCGTTTAGATTCTAGAGTGAAAAGTACGAGTCTAGAGATACTCGACTCGGTACTCGACTCGTACTCGACTCGTGTGCTCGACTCGTACTCGACCGTATATATATCCACCTCAAAAAAAAAAAAACCTATGCCCCCCTTTTGTTTTGCCCGTCGTTTTCATAGCGCAGGCCGCCCATTCGAAAATACCCAAATCCCTTCCCTCCCAGAGCCCGTTCGAAAATACTCTTCCTCTCTCTCCTCTCGTTCCCCTCAGGTGTTGTCCATTCCGGCCAGATGGAGCTCGTCTATCTGCCCAAAACCCCATAGCCTTCCTCGGCCCAACTGTCAGGTGGTACTCTCTTTTCGTTCGGTGGTTCATGACATACCTCCAAAAAAAAACTCCAAAAACCCTAACCCGCATGGCCACGGTGATCGTCAATGGGGTCCACGGTCTGCCCGGTCTCCCTGCCCACCCTTCTTCTTCCCTCTCTCTCTCTCTCTCTCTCTCTCTCTCTCTCTCTCTCTCTCGGGCGCTCACATTGCCCCGTCAAGACCTGTGCCCTTTCCCTCTGTCTGTTGCTCAGTCATCGCCCCTTGCATGTCCGTTTTAACCCGTCCTTGCCTTTGCCGGTGCCCGTCCCACTGCTGCGCCTTGTCCCAACGGCTATGCATGTTAAGGTAGAAATTTTTTTTTTAGGCAACATACCCTTTTTTTTTCCTTACCCCATAAATTCTGTTTTTTGTGTGGCCCACTCGAACTCCACTCGAAAATCGGACTGACTCGACTCGTTTACTACTCGTACTCGGCTGTACTCGGGCGAGTAGCAAGTACGATCAGAGTCCATGCTCAGTTGGCCGAGTAGAGTCGAGTACGGCAGCTAGGGCGTTAAGAGCCGAGTACGAGTGGGCCTTCCATCCTTCCCTCGACTCGACTCGTGTCAGAACCCATGAGGCTTGGTTTTTTTCTCTCCTCTGCCTACTCCCGTGTTAAATTTTGAGGCTATCCTCGTATCAAATGATGCATCGTGTACGGCCGTGGCTTGGCCCCTGGGTTGGGCTTGGGCCAAACCTTTTGAGGCTTTTCCTGGGTTTGGGCTTACTATCTGGGCCCAAAAATGAGGGAAATCCAAAACTCAATTGGGCTACATCACACAGGGCTATTAACGTAGGCCCATGTAAGTTCTGGTTAGAAGTGGCCTTGGGGTGGGCCTGGTCAATCACATGTCCAATTTATTCCGTTTAGTTATTAATCCTGGAATTCGGATCTGTAGAATACTCTTTTCTTGATATTCCCTAAAATTCAGGCCCGTTTATGGAAGCAGGCCAGGCCTCCATATAGAAGTTATTGAACCTGTCATTAAGCCCATTTAGTAGCTTGACATAACATGAGCCCAAGTCTAACCCATGGGCCTATCTAAGGCATGAGCCATGCGGCCGACAGCCCAGGCCCAAAAGTTCAATGTGTGA
Organism: Magnolia changhungtana; assembly: GCA_030180095.1. Classification (NCBI taxonomy): domain Eukaryota; kingdom Viridiplantae; phylum Streptophyta; class Magnoliopsida; order Magnoliales; family Magnoliaceae; genus Magnolia; species Magnolia changhungtana. The sequence goes on along the minus strand of JASAUF010000391.1, from coordinate 5,716,924 downwards.
CCCAATTTCATTCTCGACCGAATTAGTTATCTGACCCAAAACCCATAGGCCTTCCTCGGCCCAACTCTAGCTCGATGTGTACTCTCTGTTTTCACCCCCATGCCAGCCCTCTGCATGTCGACACAGCGCATGATCCGACAGCCTTGCCGTGTATCAAGTTGATCAATGGGCATTTATATGGTCTGGACTTAAGGGTGGCAACAGGCCTGGAAGCCCACCAAGCCGGTCGAGCCTAGCCCCGATTTGGACCGAGTAGCTTGGCCCTGTCATGTCTGGCTCGATAAATTTCCAGTCGGGCTTGGGCTCGAACAATTTCAACCCAATCAAGACCTGTCCAACTTTCATATATGTATGTTGTATAGCAGCATTTGCATCTTGCATGTCATTAGTTTTATTTATATAAACGTCTATTTCGTTTGTTTACGTGGGGCCCACTTGATCAACGGATGGAATGGGCCGTGAGGCCGACAAAGCCCGCCATCCCTACCCAACGTATATGCATGTGTTCTATCATGGAAATATCCGTTCCAATCCTTTGTAGGCAACATACGCATCTTGCATGTAGACGGTTTCTTTTTTTTTGATAAATGTCTGTTTCTTTGTGTGGCCCACTTATCAACAGATGGATTTGGAACATTTATGTGGTAATAGATATTTAATTATTTTTCTGGGCTGGGTCAGGACCGGGCCCAACAATCTTTTGGGCTCCAGATTGGATCAGCTTTGATAGGCCCTTGCTGGGCTAGGGCTTTGTCAGGCCTTGGAGTCATAGTGGGCCCGCCCTGGTCCATCCCATCCCAGCCACACGTTTAAGGAAACTTCGAACGTTCTAGAAAAATTACATTCTCCAAATCTTAAATTCTCACATCCCGGCCCATCCCATCCCTTCTATTAGGGCGCGGCTAAGGCGGATCCGCGAATCCACCGAGGTGGGTGGATCCCTGAACATGGGGCTCACCGTGATGTACGTGCCTTACATGCAAGCCGTCCATTCGTTTTGACAGCTCATTTTAGGGCTAGATCCCGAAATGAAGCAGATCCAGATCTCACCACAGGAAATAGTGGTAATTGAATGCCCACCATTAAAATTTTCTTGGGGGCCACTGGAGTATTTATTTGCCATCCAACCTGTTGATAAGGTCACAAAGATCTGGATGAAGGGACCACACAAATATAAGCTTGATCCAAAGCTTTTATAGCCCACAATAAGTTTTTATGGTCAATCACCACTTTTTTTTTTTTTGTGGTGTAGTCTACCTGAGATTTATATCTACTTCGATTTTGGGATTCCACCCTTAAACGAGCGGTCCAAACTGATGGACGGCGTGGATGTAAGGCACACAAATAAAGGTGGGCCCCACATTCAGGGATCCACCCAGGTGGGTGGGAGCCCAGTCTTTGGAGCCAACCGTGATGCATATGACTACATGCATCTGTATGGCATGATCCAGAAAATGAAGCAGATCCATCTCAGATGGGCCATAGCACCTGAAACAATAGTATTTGACCATTAAAAACTTATCATGGGCCACAAAAGCTTTGGATCAATATGACATTTGTATGGTCTCTTCATCTAGGTCTCTGTGGCATTATCAACAGGTTAGATGGAAAATAAACATTCCGGTGGAATCCATGAAGTTTTTAATGATGAGGATTCAATCACAGCTGTTTACTGTGGTGTGGTCCATCTAAGATCTGGGGTCAGCTTCAATTTTGGTATCATAACCTAAAATAATCTGTCAAAATGGTTGGACGGTGTGGATTTAAGGCACATATATCACTGTGAGCCCCACAGTCAGAAGTCCTACCCACCTCGGTGGATCCACCGAAGTTGCGCCGGTCCATTATATCCGTACACGTGCGGCCCAGCAATGATCCCCCGCCTAGGGTTTTTGACAGATTGGATATGGTGGATGGCTCTGCTTACGTACAACCCAGGTTGGCTCGTTGAATCCGTATGTATTCCTGGGCTGGCAAACCTCCAACATTCCACATACAACTGGATAATTCATCGACGGTGGGGTTCGCCAAATGGACCGTTCAGATCGTCCGCTTGCTAGGCCGTCCATACTGTTTAGACGACAATGACGTTATCTCCAAAACAATAAAAGAAAAATAATCATAATAAACGACAAGCATTTCTAATCCCTCACGCAGGGTGGAGCACTACCTTTCCACACGCAGACACACGTACTAACGTAGAATAATTATATTAGATCTGAGCCATCCATCTGGTTGGAGAAATTACTTAGATCTTCTCCACCAGAACAGATCATTTCAAACCTCAGATGGGCCACGATATACTATACTGACGGTTAGAGAATTTCTTGGCCCACCTGAGGTGTCAATAGAATTATTTTTAGTCTAGTAGATCTAAACAGTGTACCCCATCTGATTGAAAGGTCCGATATATTCACACATGCACCATATTAACACGTGTACTAGGTGTCGAGGGGCAGGGCTCCCACACGCGTGTCAACTTAGAAAAGCCATACAAGAACTCGTAGTGGCAACTGTCATGACGTAGGTGTTACGCATAACTCCATCAAAATTAAGGGAAAAGGTACTATGCGCTCGACCTCACGATAAGCTCCCGTGAGGTCGAGCTGTGTGGACCCCACCATGATGTTTGTCGACCATCAACACGGTGAATTTGATGAGTCCCCTTTAAATTATGGGATATACCAAAAATCAACTGTATAAGGAACTTAGGTGGGCCATACCATCTAAAAGAATGTGAAGACATGCCAAAAAAATATAAAAGCACTTGGTGGGGCCCATATGAGTTTTTAATGCTTCTGAAACTTGGTCTGAACCCTCATACAAGTGGGACACACATAATGGATGGGCTGGATTTGAAAAAAAATCTTGGTGAGCCCAAAACATGATTATGAATGTTTTAATGGTGCACGGCCCCTCTCAACTTCTATATGTGGTGTGGCCCATAAAAGTCACAGATTGACTTGATTTTTGAAACCTAAACCCAAGATGAAATGGTGCATCTGGATGATGGGGTATATGTTCTAAAAGCATCACGGTGGGGTCCACACAGCTCGACCTCATGGGACGGTCCCATCAGCTCGAGCGCATAGTACACTTTCCCCAAAATTAATATGACCAAAATAACCTTGGAAATGACTGAAATACCCTTGCTTTAATATTGAGGTAGTCAAGAGAGTGGCTGAGAGGACGGCTAAAATTGCCAGAGAAAAACACGTGGCTGTATCAGAATCGTCCAGCGACGGTTTCGCTTCGAGATTTTCTTTCCACAATAACGACATAAAGATGCGCCAAAATGCCACAAAAGCCAGTTTTGTTTGATTGGGTCCACATCCCTAACAGAAGGGCATTTTAGGGAAAACGACCGAAATTTCTCACATGCCCTAAATGGCGAAAATGACCTTTACCTTGGGCGTTAAGGAATAGACGACTGCACATGTGGACACGAATTCAGATCGTCCAAATCATGGGCCACATGGTAGATCGAATCTCTTTCTATTGATGTGCAACTGCTGATTGAATTACATCGTAACCTTGTGGTGATCAAACGAACGGTTTGGATTGACGTAATGCACGCCCTTATTGGGATGAATCATGTGGTGAGGGTGGGGTGTGTGAGTGTGTGGGATGTCCGTGACAAATCCACTCCGTCCATCTGTTTTAAAAGACCAAATAGGACAGGAATCTTAAAACTCAAGAAGATCCAAAACTTAGTTGGACCATATCACACGAAACAGTGGGGATTGAATGTATGGGGGTGGAAAAAGTTTTGCATGAGGATGATATTTGTGCCAACAGTTAATATGAGTGGTAATAATCTTATGAACGGTTTGGATGGCTTATAAACATCCTGGTCAGCTCGAATAAGGTTTCAACGGTGGACGTTTCCATTCCACTGTTTGATTTTGGAGTGGGGTGTCAAACAGCTCTACTCATGTACCTGGTTTCCATACGTAATAATTTGAAAATTATAATAATTAATAATAATTATTTATTTAATGAGGTAATTGGAAAAACAAACACACTCTAAAAGTGAGTTAGGGATGCTGTGAATAAAACATATACATGAGGTTGGCCTCGGATTGCGTACCAAGTTACTATAATATTATACCGAGTAAAATCGGTGGGCCCACCATTTTTTTTCAGGTCATTTTAAGATTTATAATAAAATTGAAGCTTATAGAAAACTCAAGTGGACCACACCATAGGAAATAGTGAGAATAATAATTTCCACCTTTGAAACTATTTGAGGACATAATAGTGTTTATTTGTCATCCAACCTTTTCATAAGATTACGTAAACATAGATAAGGAAAAACGCAAATATGAGTTTGAAACCTTACTAGGAAAAACACAGATATCAGTTTCAAAACCAATAAAATACATAAATCACAAAGGCCCTGTAAGGTTTAGTCAGTAACCTAAACGCCAGATCTACATATGGTCCCATGGCCCAAAAATAAAGCAGTTCCAATGCTAAGTGGACAAGAAGGGATGGTGACGACACCATCCGTTGAAACCTTACTAGGCGCACCACAATGTTTAATTTCCATCCAACATGTTGATAGGGTCCCATGGACCGCGATGGAGGGAAAACACAAATATTAGCTTGATCCAAAACTTTCATAGCCCCAAAAGTTTTTCAATGGTATGTGTTTTAATCCCCATTGTGTGGTCCACTTGAGCCTTAGAAGTGCCTTGAATATGGGCTTGTAGTCTAAAATGATATTGGAAAGTGGATGGACGGATTGGATGAAATCCATACATCGCGGTCGGCCTTGTACATTCATAGCTACGGCTGGGTAGGCGTTCTCGTTTTCATGGTAAAGGGGTGGTGAGTAGGGCTGTACACGAACCTAGTTAGCTCGGTTAGCTCATTCAACTTGACTCGAAAAGGTTCAATTCAAATTGGTTCGAAATTGAGTTTGAACTGACCGGAGCTGATTTTTTGAGCTTGAAAAAATTTTAAATCAAGTTTGAGCTTGCTCGAGCTCAACTTGAATCGGATCGAATCCAACTCCAATCGAGCTCCAATAGAACTAGTTCGGTGATCCGGTTACTTTGATATTGATGTTGCTCATCAATTGTTTGATGAAATGACTCAATGAAGTGTGGTCGGTGGTAAGCAAGGTATGTACATAAAATAAATGTCCTTTTTTTTTCTTAATTTTTATGTTGCTAAGAAGATATTATATTATTTTATATATAGTGAGATTTTGAAGGTGTAGTCCATGTGTTCATGTAACTGTTGCACAGGCAAACTTGACTTGAATTTGATTCGAACTGACCTAAGCTACTGGCTGAACCGAGCTGAGCTGGCCAACTTGGCTCGACGCCTGAGCCAAGCCGAGCTGAATTCGACCTAGTCATGCAGTCCTCGACTTTAATCAAGTCTATCTGTGCCCAGCTTCGACTCGTGTACAACTGGTGAGGGCATTACTACACGGTCCGCATTCGTACGTTAGCTTTTAAGGTTGATGTCGTTGTAAGTCGAGTAATATTCAGTATATGGTACGCACCCTACAGGCAGTTGATTGTTCCAGTTTAGCCATGGAACTATACGTGGCATTTTTCGTTTGCTTCTTTTATGAGGCGCCGCTGATCAAAAAATGGTCCCGATCGGAAGGTCATAAATATCCTATCCATCTTCTTCTTTTTTATGATGAATAAAAGCTCAGAGAGATTACATGAGGGTCCGCATTAGGTGGGATGCGATTAACATAATTATTACGTTTACCATGGGATTTAATACCTAGTTTTGATAATCGTTGTAAGTCGAATAATATTCAGTTGAAATTATTGAGAATATACGCATGTGTTATATCTAAGCTACAGGCAGTTGTTTTGTTCCAGTTTACCCTGGACTAAAATTGAGATAGATCCAAAACTTTGTCGTTTTCTTTTATGATTCAATCGGTAAGGCAGTTACTTTCTATGATTTACATTTTTTGGCAAAAAATGGTCTCGATAAATGGAATGGTCATACAAATCAATATTGGGAAATCCTGGTCTGACTTTCAAACTTTCTGAAATTTTTTTTTTTAATGACGAATAAAAGCTCAGACCGATGAATCCCATCCCCACCTAATCCCTTCTAATCCCACTGATGACCTGAGGTATTCCCTAGATCGAATGGCTAGAACCAACCAGATACTGGAATTTTGATCACTGGCCCATACATGAGGTGATCGTCAGTTGGTCAGTCTGGATTGGTTCACCAATCTCTTATCAGGACCAAGATTGGGCTAAAGAGATGCTGACCGTTCGTCTACTTCTCTGCCCCAATATCACAGTGAACGGAAAATCCTAACGGTCAATTTGGAATGTTAGTAAGCAATGGCTAAGAATCACCGAAAGCAGATAAGATTACTGCAGTGGACGGCTATAATATCGTTGCACTTTTAGATGTAACAGATAAAAATAGGCAAGGGAAAATATTTTCTGATTTTGGCCTGCAGTGTGAGTTTGCTACAACTTACTAAATTATGGCAACTCCCCCACCACAGCTGCTCCTTGCATTTCCGTCAATCCAATTCAAGGTCACCACCGTGGATGGAGCATCAGATGGTTAAGATCATCCGTTTGTGCTCTTTTTTTGGGTGATGCTAGATTGAAAATTGATACCACAATTTAGACGGTCTAGATTAATTTAAATTCTTTTCATGTGTACGGCAGATGGGTGGCCACACTTTTAGTTAATTGTTCCAAGCATGGTGCTGTTATGGCTCAACCTATTCTATGGTTATACACCGAAACTTAGTGTATTGACGTGTCCAACATCCATCCAACAGACGTTCACACCAATCCGGGCAATTCAATCGTTACGTACGGAGGTTAATCCCCGGATCCACCAAGGTCGGTGGATCCCTGACTGTGGGACCCACAGTGATGTATTTGACTTACATCCACGCCGTCCATCCGTTTTGAAACCTCATTTTAAGGCATCCCAATAATAAAGAAGATAGGAGGACCACACCACGGGAAACATTGGTGATTGAATACTCACCATTAAAAGCTTCTTGGGAGCCACAGAATGTTTATTTGCCATCCAACCTGTTGGTAAGGTTACAAAAACAAGGATAAAGGGACCAAACAAATATCAGATTTATTCAAAACTTTTGTGGCCCACAAAATTTTTTTAATGGTCAATCACCACTTATTCATGTGGTATGATCAACCTTAGATTTGGATTTGCTTCATTGGGATCACGACCTAAATGATTTGTCAAAACGGATGGACGGCCCTGATGTAAGGTACATACATCATGGTGAGCCCCACATTCAGGGATCCACCGAGATCCGCCAATCTCGGTCGGTGGATCCGGGGATCCACCGAAGCCGCGTCCCTTATGTACTATCTCAAATGATCATGATCTTAACGGTCCGGTCATAATTTCATAAATTTAGAAAAACAGGCTGTTGACTGAACTGATGGGAACACGATCCTTTTCACTTTATCCTCTGACCAGTTGGACGGTTCAGATCGATTCGGATCATTGAGTGTATCGAGACCAAACGCGGATTTTGATAAAGTTGTTATTTGTGTTTTACCTTCATCCATGTATTTTCGATCTTACGAACAGGTTGGATGAGAAATAAACATCACTTCATCATTCTCACTGATTTCTGTGATGTGGTCTACTTGAGCTTCTGATATTCATCGGTTTTGGGCTCAACCGTTAAAATAATATGGAAAAATGGATGGACGTCTTGGATAAATAAGATACATTCACTGTGGGTCCAAATGAGTTAACACAGTACGATAAAAGCCAACTGAATAACTCAGTACGCAACCCGATTTCTTCCTAAAAGTGGCCAGTGATCGGTGTCTATGTACCCACCATGATATATTGTTTTATCCACGTCGTCCATCCATTTTTCATGATCAATTTAGGCTTGATCCCCGAAAATGAGGCAGATCTAAATGTCAGTTAGACGACAACACGTGAAAAACAATATTAGTGATTGAATGTCCACCGTTAAAAACCTCTCACTGTAATGTTTATTTGTCATCCAATCTGTTGACAGGGTCATGAAGACTTGGATGAAGAAAAAAAATATCAGCTTGATCCAAAACTTTTGTAGACCCAAGAAGTTTTAAATGGGCCGTTCAATCAACAACGTTTCCATGAAGTGGTCCACTTGAAATTTAAATTAATCTTATTTTTAGGGTAATATTATAAAATTATTCAAAAAAATGGATGGACGGATTGGATGGAATACATACATCATTATGGGACCCACAGAGCACCGACCAGTAGGCACTGGCCGCTTGCTACTGGCAGCGTCAGTAGCCAAAACCACGTTGAATGTTTTCCGGGCCGTACACCCAGCTGCATGCCTGCTTATTACGCATCCATATCTTTCCATCCAGAGTCGGGATCCCCTGTTATCGGGTCAGCAGGATTTTCCTGTTACCCTAGTGGTTTGGCGCCCGAAGTTGTTTTTTTTTTTTTTTTTCAGTGAGTGTTGACGTGGACCAATGATTTTTAAGGTATTAGGAATTCTCTATTGACCGGGTAACAGAGGATCCGGACTCAGAGTCGGGATCCCCTGTTATCGGGTCAGCAGGACTTTCCTGTTATCCTAGTGGTTTGGCGCCCGAAGTTGTTTTTTTTTTTTTTTTATAAAATTACAGTGAGTGTTGACGTGGACCAATGATTTTTAAGGTATTAGGAATTCTCTATTGACCGGGTAACAGAGGATCCGGACTCATCCGAACTATATGAATGGTGGGCCCCACCATATAATTTACCTGTGTCAAAGATCGGGATGGCTGCTCCACTCATTAGGAAGATCATCGGCCATCCATTGACCCGTTTGGAGGGCGACTTACTACAACTCCAGAACTAGCGATGTGGGTGGGATCCTGACCGTAGGGCCCATCTCAATATATGAATTGTTATCTATGCTGTAGATCTGTTTTGCTAGCTTATTTTAACGCATGTTTTAAAAAATGAAGTAGTTACAAATTTCAGCTGCACCTAGGGATGTAGGTCGAGTCGAACCAAGTTGAGCAGGCCTCAGCTGGAACACTGGCTGACCTTAGCTCGGTCCTCAAGCCTGACTGGCCAGCTCGGCTTGATTTGGTCAACAGCTAGGGCCAACGAATCAAGATCGAGTTTCAGTCAAGATTGAACACTTGAACTTAGTTCATTATTGAAGCATTTCCACAAACACTTTGAACTGTAACTTTACAATCCTACTGTTTGTAAAATAGAGGCAATGGTTTTATATGTGTTTTATCAAACACCTTCTAAGTGACATAAAAAAAAAAAATAATAATAATAATAATAAAAAAGGTGAGAAAAGTTTTTAACGGTGACAAGGGGTCTTCTACTATTTTATCTACAACCACAGGTTAACCCCCACCACAAACAATCTCCCTGCAGCAGAAATACACAAAAAATAACTCCAGTATTACAATAGCCATGCCATCTCTTTTTGCCCTTCTATCCCTCATCAGACCTGCAGAGACGCCTGTGTCTTTATTGGCTTTAGCTTCACCCCCATGCTTTCCGGCCAAACCTTTCTTGCCACTAGCCACATTTGGTTGAGTCATTTTATCAAACATTTGGTGAGCAACATCAATAGCAAAGTAACCGAGTTACCAAACTGTTCGATCTGAGTTCGATTCGAGCTGGATTCAATCCAAGTCGAGTCGAGCTGAGGCCTGCTCGAACTCATTTTCAAGCTCAAAAATCAGCTCGACTCGGCTCAAACTCAGCTTCAAACCAAGTCGAATCAAGCTTTTTCGAGTCAAGTCGAGCGAGGTAACCGAGCTAGCTCAATTCATGTACACCCCTAGATGCAGCATAGCACATGAAACCGTGGTCATTGAAAGCCCGCCATTAGAAAGTTCTAAGGTTTACTAGAATGTCTATCAACCATCTAACTTATAAGGTAACATAGACCTGAATAAAAAGCTCTAATGGACCACACCACAAGAAACAAATGTTCATTTTTTGAATCATATACTAAAAATAGCTGAAAAAACAGATGGACGGCATGGATATATAATGAATACATAGAGGTGGGCCTTAGGGTCAGGGTCCCACCCTCATGACTGGTTCGGGTCGCAGTCAAGTCGCGCTCATTTTTCAACCGCCGGATGATCTTCACGGTGGGTCCCGCAATTTACATAAACTGGATATCCTACACGAGTGACACCCCTTCTGTAGGAAAGATGGGACACAACCGGCTGTACGGAAGGGCTGTAGGTGATCCATTCTCACATTCGGTCATGGTCCATTAAATTGGTAATTTTTTAAGAAGTCGTTCAGGTCAACAGACCTTTTAGTTGGATGATCCCGACCGTCCGGATCTTCACTTTTAAGCATGGACTTTGAAAAAAATAAATGAAACTGATTGGACGGTCCTGATTATCTGATCGATTGAAAAGGAAAAGGTCATCCAATCAGTCAGCAAATAGTAGTCCGCCAATCAGATGGCTACTATTCCTCCTTTGACATTAAGGAATTATCACATGCATTCAATGAGTTCCAGCTGTGTAGGGTGGTCCACCGTGATGTTTGGGTGCCATCCAATCCGTCCATTAGACGCCCCTCTCAAAACCCATCTTGATCCATACCTTAGTAGGGCCACACCAAAGGGAACATTGGGGAGGAGGATGCCAACCATAGAACTTTCCAGATGGAATGTGGGGTCCACCATGTTGTGTATATAACATCCAGACCATTCATCAAGTGCGTCCCACCAGGATCAAGGGAAAAACAGAAACCAGGCCATTCTAAAACTCAAGTGGGCAAACCACTTGGATGTGTAAGTTTTACGCATGATTTCGTTTCTGCCCACCTGATTTTTGGATCGGGATGATTCTGGGGATGTATGGTGAATATGAGCACACATGCCAGATGCACGATCTGGATTCCATATACACAACACGGATGGGCTCCACCAAGCTCGAATGTATGGTAATTACCGTCTGTCCCAACGCACGTGATCTTTCTCCTTTTCTTTTCGGTGCCCAATCCATGATGGGGCCCAGGAGAAAGACCACAAAGATCATCGACTGTGTGGCCACGTGGACCGAGGCGACCTGCGATTGACCCATCTCGTTTGACCAGAAACGACCTCATGCATCATATTACAAGCTAGACTTTAGGTGGCCCTTCTCGGACCGGAGAAATTACATTGTACGCAATCCGTATCTATGCACGGTACACGTGTTTTCAATCCTGACCAGTGGGCCTACTTTTCAGTGATCCAGACCATGATCTATTGCTTCCCATAGAAAATGGACAAATACCAAAAAAAAAACTTGATATGATGATCTTAACCTTTCGATTCACGGCCTTCCTAAAGACGGTCATGAAGAGAGACAACGACGGTCCACGTTCAACTCAACAAAAAAAATCCTAATATCTGCTCACTACAAGCTTTTAATCTTAATCGACAGTGCGAAACAACAGATCAGTGGTTTGGATTATTATAACATGGGGCCCACCGGAAACAATTAAAAACCCGCGTAAGCTGAGCATTGACACGGGTCGAGTATCATACAATTCTTAACTAGTCAAAGGGTACCTTGGTCATTTAACAGACAACAGCACATTGCCAGACAGTCCTCCTCCGGAGCTTTGCTAAGCGCACACGCGTCGGCAATAAAACTCATGTACACTCCACACGTGTGAGTTCATGGCACGTTAGGTCTAAGATCAAATCCATCCATCAAACGAAAAAAGAAAATCAATTGATTCCGTAGACCTAGAATAAGATTGTTCCACTTCTCAGATATTGCACAGTTAGCAGAACAAACGGACGGCTATGAAATAATGTCTGAGGTTTTCTAACCCATCCATCTGTTTCCCACATTGGGGTCCACATACTAAGTCGACCATATATACTTTTGTGGAAGGATGTACAGTTTTGAACCAACCTGATGGATGGATTGGATCTCACACCTATGCGCCATGTTGGCACGTGTGGCATGTACATGACCTTTATTGAACACTCGTGCGCGACTAGCTAAGCACTTCTTTCCCGGGTCTTTTTATATGGACTAACCGTGTATTTTCTCAGTTTACCCTTGTAAAACAAGCCATCTCTCTCTCCTTCTCTCTCTTTTTCTCTCTCTCTCTCTCTCTCTCTCTCTCTCTCATGCAATCGTTGTTGCAGATGGAGACCGATCCTCCCAGGTTGGAAAATCCGGAACAAGTGGGTTGCACCACAGACGATCGTGGTTCGAGCCATGTTCGGTCCTACGACTGCACCTTCTGCAAGAAAGGCTTCTCTAATGCCCAGGCACTCGGAGGCCACATGAACATCCATCGAAGAGATCGATCAAGGTCCAAACAGCCATCCAAAGACAATCAACTTCCTTTCGATCTGACCACCAAGAAAATTCCCTCCTATCCAACGGTTCCTATGTTACGATCGGAGTCTACAGATATCAAGTGGCCATGGCCTCTCCCAAGAGAAGAATCTGCATCCATGGATGGAACACATGAAGTGGGCCCTCGACAGCTTCCGTTATTCGTTGATACACCAGTTGTCGATGATGGCCGTCGATCAGTGGGCCACGGTACGCATGATGAGATATTGACACAGTCGAGTCATGGTTCTAGCAGTGGCGAGCAGTTGGACCTCGAGCTCCGACTAGGGCCGGAACCTCAAGACACGTCCATGAGTCTCAAGGAGTTTCTTTGATTAGGGTTACATGGGCTTGTTTGGATTTGCTAGAAAAGGTGTTGTTCTTATTCTTCTCCTTTTCTTGTTATATGATGATGCATTCGCATACCAAAAACCACTATGTTTTTTCTTTTATTATCCTGTTGAATTATATATAGCTGTTGTGTGAAAAAAAGGAAGGTTTCTATACCTTGATATGTGTATTTTAGTGATTTTTGTTTATAATGATCATGTTTGTTTGTTTGAATACTGATTTTAAGAAATACCAATGTTTATATTTTTATTTTGTGTCATTGGTTTTTTTTTTTTTTTCTTGATTCCATGTCATTTGAGCTACATCAGTATACCACTTCAAACGGGGGCGTTTGGATGCTCTTTTTCGCAGAATTGCAATAATTAGTAAGCTAATGTGAAAATTTGTTGGGATATCCATGGATGTATTCAAAGAAGACCTATCCAAGAAGGACTCTTCTTCTGTTACGTGGAAAGATTTTTCGCATTTGAATCTTTCCCTATGTACCTTTTCCTGAGAGTAGCATTCATAAGAAGGGACAACACTTCAAATTGCAATTACATTACTTTCAAGTTGGAATCAAATGTATGTAACTGTAATATTAATGAAAACAAGGAAATGCCAATAGCTTAAGTCTCTTTTTTCTTGGTTAGACTGATAGTTTACAATTCGATTGGCTTGTGCATCCAAACGCAGCCTAATTTAAAGATATCCCTATCTTCTTTGAGATTCTCTCCATGAACTAGAGAATTAGTCATGATTATGGTATGAAATATTGCATTCTCGTTGCATGAATTAACATAAGACAACTTACTGAATTTCAATATCGAATTCGCTATCTGTCATCCATCTGATTATCTTCCGGATCATTAGAGAATCATTTGAATTAGAAAATGTAGGTAGTAGTATCATATACTTGCTTAATTTAGTATGTGAAAATCTTTATTATGGCATGTGTTACAATCTTTGTTATTTTAGGGAAGCATCTATCAACATCAAACATCTTATTTATGTATTTTCAAGGTTTAATGGACCCGGAGTGTTAGTCGACTTCATCATAATCTTTTAGTATATTCCTACTCTAATCTCTCTCTCTCTCTCTCTCTCTCTCTCTCTCTCTCTCTCTCTCTCTCTCTCTCTCTCTCTCTCTCTCTCTCCCCCCTATATATGCCCATGCTATCATGCTAGGGTTTAGGTTTACAACTTATCTATATATCTTCTAGTGGGGTCCACTATAGAATGTAGGATCATAGATCTGCATTGGTCTTTAATTATTTTTTCAAGTTCTGGTCTACTTTATGATGCAAGGGACTTAATGAGACTTTTGTGTACAATGATCTTTTGTTCTTTGAACTAGAAGAAGCCTATATTACCTTTACCCTTGCTTTCATGTTAGGGCTAGGGTCAAGGTTTAATTATAATTATTTAGATAAGGTTAGTGTATGTTAGGGTAGATCATGGTTAGTGTTAGCGTCTATTTATAAGTTTCTGGTATAATCAGTCCATAACAGCATATGTATTCTTGCTTCCATTTATGTGCATGTAAGTGGTGCACGTTGTTGATGATCGAAACCATCAATAGAACATCCGAAGAAATACTTCAAAGTAGAAGATATTTTGTTTCTTTTCTTCTTCTTGGTTTTTTTTTTTTTTTTTTTTTTTTTTTTTTTTTAAAAAAAAAAAATCTTTTTCAGGAAGGTGGGAGTACACTGCCTTTAACTTTGTTAAATAAAAGAAGAGGCTTCACAAAACTTGGAGCGGGCACCACAAATGAAAACGGGCCCCGCGGTCTCCTATCATATACAATATCTATTTTGGCCAAAAAAAATAAAGCGGCCCAAACAGCAAGATGTTCACAAAACTGAATAGATCCAAACTGTACAGACAACCCATAAAATAATCAAGTCCCAGACAACCCCAGGAACAAACAACCAGCCACAGCACCACAACACTACACCACCAGCTCAGCCTACAGAGAAATAGCTGAATAGGAGCGGAGGCTTCAAAGTGGAAGAAACTTGTCATAGGATAGTTGGCCTTTTTCTGGTCGTACGTGAACCATATATGTGAATGTTTTATTTCGTTCTTGTTGATGCGATCAACGACTTGTAAGGTTAGGTTTTTCCCATCTAGGAGATCTTGGCGCATGGGTCATCTTGAGAAGGGCCATAGCATCAGTGGTTAGGGTCGTTGAACCATGGATTCATTCCCATTTTACCAACTGAAAGCCCGACAATAGTTTCCAAAGTCTTGTGCACGCATCGTACAATGTGGAGAATGAGAATGTGTTCAAACTATCACACACACATTCTCTGGTGAGGAGATTGTATGAAATTGCATTTAGAGTTTACATTTTATATGTAGTTGGATGATGATTTCATATTGGTTGCTGGACAATTTCTGCCAGTTTCGTCCAGTCGACAGATTCGACAGGTTAAAATTCACAATTTTTTTTTTTGTTCTAGTCCGTGGGTGGTTTTTAGCCTGTTTGACCGATTGACTCGACCAGTCAATAGATGGCAAAAATCTGCACATTTTTTGGAATTTGTTTATTTATTTGATTAAGATTCTTTTAATTTGATTACGTTTTAGGATTTGTTTAAGGTTATTTAAGCATGTTAAACATATTTTTCAGAATGAAGCTATCAATCAATCAATCAAAATTCATTAATTTTTTTTATTATTTCTCATGGATTCAAGAATTTTCTCTTGTTGGTTCAAGAGGCCCATGTGGATTCGAGGTATTTTTCGATCGTAGAAGAACTCCTAAGATTGTTAGTAGCCCAGCTAGTAGCAAAGATATGATCAATGGACTCCACAACAGGTCTATGGGGCATAGGGCAGCAACAGCAGCGAGAAGCCAAACTCACTCCCTTGGATTGAAGCCTGCCATCCGAACGGATCGCCTTTTGAAAGATTTTCCAGGATAAGAGAGATAATTTCGATGGAAGTTTGGGGTGCCACACCCAGTTGCATCATCTTTGTTTCAAGCCAATTGGCCTGATAGATTGATGGGCTAGGGCAACGGTCAGCTCACCATCAGGTGCATTTATCCATATGTGTTTGTCTTCAACTTCCGAAGTGCAGATACCCTCCACTGAGATGTGATCGATGGCAGACTTGGGAAGAGGAAGTGAGATGTTTGCCCTCTCGATCTAGCCATGAGGCCCTATAAACTCTTTGACTTTGGGAGATGAAGCAACGGCTGAAGATTAGGGATTGGGAGAAGAGATTGCAGCTGAAGGATGGATTAGTCTCCAGTGGCGCAGAGGGCCCAGGTCCGACCAATCGTCCTCCCAGAATTGAATATCCCCTTTTCCAATAAGCCAGCGGGATTTAGAGTGTAGTTTGTGGAATGTGTTTCTGATGTTCCTCTAGAGAGGAGAGATAGAGGAGGCGATATCGTTCCTACTAGGGACAGCAGACCCATGAGTGGGCTAGGGGGCAAATCACCAGCGTACTTGGCTCTAACAAATTTACTCCAGCAGTTCCTTTGTCTCTGAAGAGGGCTGTCCAAGCAAGCTTCATCCTATAGGCTTTCATGATAGATTTCAGATTTCTCAGGCTAAGGCCTCTTTAAGATTTAGGGAGGGCAATTCTGTCCCATTTCCTCTAGTGGCATTTGTTTTTGGGGCCATCCCACCCCCAGAAGAAATCTACAAGCGACTTCTCAAGCTCTGCCAGAATATAGCCTAGGACGTCTATGGCGGCCGGAGTATGAATAGGGATGCTGCACAGAACGTGGTTGAAGAGAGTTAGACGCCCCGCCTGGGAGAGGATTTTGTTCTTCCAGTTGAGAATTCTGGATTGGATTTTATCGAAAAGAGGCTGGAACAAGGCATGTCTCTCATTGGTGGGGAGCGTCCCATCTCCACAGCAACGTCTCTCCACTTAGAAGTCTGATTCCAATATTCATCTTTTGGGAACTTTGGAAGGAGATAAATAACTGCAAATTTGAGAACGAAATCCTCAACTCCAATAGGATTATCACTGGGACTTTATTTTGGATAAACTGGGTGAGCAATCTCCTCTCAACTCCCAAAAAACTTCACCCTTCCACGATCACTATGTTGAACTCGATACGAATCCCATTCTTAGATCTAAGTCCTCAGAAAGTGTTGATAGTTAAATGGGCCAGGCATCCCCCTAGCTGGATCAGGGTCAACGTGGACAGGTCAGCCAAAGGGAACTTGGGGCCTTCCGGTGGAGGTGGTGTCGGTAGGGTTAGCAATGGTACATTCCTATTTGGCTTCTATCGTGGCTATGACACTGGCACTAATACAAGAGCCGAGATTAAGGCGGTCCTCGATGGTCTAATGCTTTGTGCTCCCTTGGGTTACAATCGAGTCCAAGTTGTTAGCGACTCTCAAATTACGGTCCAAGCCCTCTACAGCAACAAGAGCTCTTAGTCCATCTAGTATTGGAAAGCGAGAATTAGGTCCATTGCGCAAGATATTCAGGCTGATATTTCTTATACCCCTAGAGAGGCTAATTCGGTAGCGGATGGCTTGGCTAGGCTGGGAAGAAAACGTTAGCAAGACCATAACTTCCACTCTTGGGGAGCCCTTCCTCCCGCCATCAGAGGGCTTCTCTTTCTCGATAAAGTGGGCTTGAGCAACCTTAGGACCTCCTAACCCACTGTTTCTTGTTTATGTGTATAGCCACACGATAGGGAGGCCGTTTCCTTTTTGTCATCGGCCCACCTTGAATCTTTGCTTGTAAGCTGTCCATAACACCCATTTTCTTCAATACAATTTTCCTTCTAAAAAAAAAAGGTATTTTTCGATCAAGGAAGATGGTAATCGACCTCATCACGTCCTTCCCTACATCATTAGACCATCTCTTCCCGACCAGGCCAGGCCGAATCGGGCCACCACGTCGGGATGGGAATGGCTCAGCCCACATGCATCATTTGATGAAAGCACTCCAGTCGCCTCCTCGAAGTGGCTTGTCAACCACCGGACCGTAGCTCCTCACCAAATGCCCAATCACATGAGTAGTTTGATTTAGGACTCCACCTCCTTGAGAGGAGGATGCTAATCAGATGGAGCTAGAAGCCAACATATACTTTCCTTGGACTTGCCTTGCCCCATCATATTTTTTATTTTTATTTTTATTTTTATTATTTTTTTTTAAATAAGAAGCATTTCATTGATATGAAGAGGGGATGTACAAAGGACCCCTGAATTCGGGCAACCCCAGGAACAAAAAGGAATCCGAGGTGCCTATCGTAAAGCGACGCAAAGGAAAAGAAATGAAGGAAAAGGGCAGAAGAAGACTCTACATATTGCGATGGTCCTTTCTAACATATCCTAGACCAATCTTGTCGAGGAAGATGAGGCCTCGGGCCTGGGAAGGCATATCCCTGAGATGATCATACTCCACGTCCCGCTGATTTCTGCTTCCTTCATTGGCCAAGACGTCAGCCGGACCATTCCCTTCGCGGTGGATATGCTGAATGTGGCAGGGAAAATGACGATGAGAGAAATCGCTTCCACGGACTTCCACCTTTCCTTGAGAGGAGGAGTTTGGAATCGATATCACCACTCAGATTTGGAGCTAATAGAAAGCCAACATATACTTTCCATTGGAAGGCTCTTCTCTCCTCGCCTTGCAACCCGGGATTGCATCTACGTTTAAATAGACAAACCTACACTCAAAAGAAACTTGCCTAATCTCTTCTAGAATGCTTTACTTGGTAGGCATTGCCGCCTATTTACTCTGACAATAATAAGATAAGGATTATTGCAAAAAATATTGATCAAACTCTTAAAGAGATGATGACCAAATTTTTTTACGGTTACATAAGACCAAAATCTCAAGAGATGAGGACCGAAGAATCAGCTGTTACATTTGAGTTATAATCCAATATTCTACCTCCAGTTGACCATCCAATCAACAATATTGGTGAACTTTGTTAAAAGTGTTTTAAAAAAATACAAAAAAAAAAAAAGAAAAAAAGAAAGAAGAGAAAAGGGACCTTGTATGTCTTGTTTTCAAGTGCACTTAGTTCTAAATCAGATGGAGAAGGGAAATGAAAAGTGCTTATAAAGCACTCCTCTCTAAAGTGTTTTGAATTGATGTGTTACTATATACTAGCTCGTACATGTGTTAGAGGTTGGCCTAGTGGGAAAATTGACTTAGGAACTAGTTAACCAAGCATGTGTGTATGAATACTCATGTGTAGGGAGAAGAGGGGTGGGGATTTGGCCCTCGATTTGGCTTGATCGAGATCCTTTATGAGGGTCTTTGTTTTAATCATCACTATGGATGTGGCTTTCTTACTAACGCCTTTTCGATTGTGAGAAACATGCTTATTAAATGAAGCGCATTTCAACGATGAGGCATTTTCCAACATGACAAGTTTCTTAATTATGTCTTCAAACAAGATATATTTCTTAATCATTTAAGGCTTTTCCGCCTTAGTGTTTCATAACTTTGCAAATTACAATCTCTCTCTCTCTCTCTCTCTCTCTCTCTCTCTCTCTCTCTCTCTCTCTCTCTCTCTCTCTCTTATTCTTGATTTTTATTTTCCTCTTTTGGAAAAGGCAAACATGGGTGGTGTTTTCTTCAATGAGTCGGTGTTGAGATCTCTCCACAATTTACATATAATATGAGAATCCATTTGTTGGGCTGTTGTGTCTTAAGGATAATGTGTTGGGAGTGCAATGAACCAATTCCTCACATTAAGGGATGTGAATCATTTCAAAGATAATGACATTTTACACGACTCAACCTAATATTGATTATATTGATTTTGTGTAATCGACCGCATTATTTATGAAATCCCTGATCTTCATCATAAGTGTGAAGTTCCTTTACCGTATAGAGATGTTTGTTTTCATTTGTACTTTCTTGTAGTAATTGTTTAAGATTCAACAAACTTGCAATGTAGTACACAAAAATAATTGATATTCAGCCCTTTAGTGACGCAAGGATGAACATGATGAGGTCGAGCACCTTCTCCCTCAAGAGGATAACTATTCTGAATCCACGAAATTTCTCTGGACTCCTCACAGAGGCTTCTCGAATCCACGAGAAAGAAAGCAAGTAAAATAGAAAATAAATTCTATAAAATTTGAAATTGATTAATGAATGAAATAAATGAGTTTGCAACCCTTTAAATAGTGGCACCAAGAAATGGGTGAGAAATTAGAAGAAAATTACAACTAGAACTCCTAGAATTCGTAACTTACTATAAATAGTAAACTTACTATTTATAGACGGTCGTGATGTCTACTAGTGCGCAAGGTTTTTGGCCAAAAATAGTAAGTGTCCTATTTGGCTTCACCAAACCGTTCTCCTAATTATTCTAAGCTCTTTTCACGTTGGGTGCAACTCTTAAAGCCCAACGGATGAAGAGTTATAATCAAACTAAAACTTACTATTTATAGTAAAAACGAAATTAAAATAGGGAAACGACTGTCGATCCAGGGGTATTTCGCGAATTCGGCATAGTGGGGTTGGTTGGCTAAAGTAGCTCGTTCTACCCCAAAATCATATATTTTACGCCCGATAACTCATTCCGGATTGCGAGTTACACTTGATCTAAGGTTCGACGGTCCAGATCACTTCTGTCATCAACCGGGCCTTTTCTGATCTATCTTAGCCATGAAACTATCCGCGACCAGTCAAGATACTGGATGGTTGATCATGGATGATATATAACGAACATCAACTTTTTTGCTAGCTACTCTTTCTCATATGGTGAAAATCAATTTCAACATTTTAAACCCTTGCATGAAGTAGTTGATTAGCAAGCATATAAGTAATTAATCACCTTATATGCCATGGCTTGCTTGCATCTCAAGTATGGAATCACTTTGCCCGCATCTTCGACATGAAGTTAGTGCAATGTGAGTCCATCAACATGATATTAGTGTAATGTGAGTTCATTTAACATAGGATTCTGAATTGGTCAAATAAGGCTGGAAAATCCTCTATGTTTTTTATGCTTTAAGGTTTTGACCCATGCTTTATTGTGTGGGAATTATGGATGGAATAGAATGTTATAAGATTTGAGGGTAAGTTTAATTCAGTGGCAGTATCATTTAAAAATAATAATTCTAAATGGCTCTTGTAAGTTAGGGGTTGTTTGCCGGGTGATGGTGCCAACTCCCTAATTAAAGAAATTGGTATGAAGATCTTAAGCCTCCATGGCTCAAGAGGAGAGGGGCGGGCTATCTTTTGAGTTGGTGAGATGGATTAGGCTGGAGCAAGACTGGTTGAAATTGAATGTGGATGGGTCCTCTAAGGGCAACCTTAGAGAGGGTGGAGGGGGCAATGTACGTAGAGATAGCTCAAGAATATCATTTTTACCTTCCATAATTCCTTTGGCAGGGTCTTTGATGTAAGACGTGGCACATATACATTTTTAGCATGGCTGGACTAAAAGAAGGCCAAATGGAAGTAAAAGTAATCCATCAAATTTAAGCCCATTCCTATGTAGGGTATAATGCAATTGGTCCCAAAGCATGTTTGGTTCAAAGAAATTCAATCCGGATAGGAAGAAATCGTCATTTGAAGTGTGAACCGTAAATCGGTCATAACTTTTAATCTAAGTATCATTATAGGATGTACAACCTACCAATCTTGAAATGTGCAGTTTTGCTCAGTTTTTTTGGGGTTGGGCCAAGGGAAAAAAGAAATGCCAGTGGATTGCCTGGAGTAAGATTTTAAGACCGATTGAGGAAGGTGGCCTAGGTGTTAGGAAGCTGAAAGATGTGTTGTCCGCCCTTCGCATGAAGATGGCTTGAAATGTGAAGTACAGAGAAAAGGAGGGCCCTTGGGTGGCCCACATGAGAGCCAAACACAGGGGAGAATTGGAGGATGTAACGCGGTTAGATTGTCCAACCAAGCATCTCCGTTTTGGAAGGATATCAGAAATGCAATTCCAATTGTCGCCAGTAATGTCCAATGGCAGGTGGGATCGAGAGCGTTAAATCTATGGACCGCAAATTGGATTGGCCTCGGCCCGCTCCAGGAATCAGCCGTCAGCCCCACCTCGAGTTCACTCCAATCCCTTTAGGTCAGAGACTTCATCAGGCCTAATGGTCCCCTGCCTCCCTCCTCTGTTTCTTTATACCTGCCCCAGGAAACGCTAAACTTCATATTCCAGGGAGGGTTTGCTACAACCGATGAAAGCCCAAAGGTGTTCTGGCCGCATGAGCCTTCTGGCTCGTTTTCGACAAAATCAGCCTAACAGCTTTCAAGAGAACCGGCTCTAGGTAGATGGTGGTACAATTGGATCTAGTATAGCAAAATGCCTCCGAAGGTGTCCCTGTTTGTTTGGAGGTTGTTGCAGGGGGCGATTCCAGTCGATGAAAGGGTACATACAAAAGGCATTTATTTAGCGTCTATTTGCTCATGTTGTGCTGATGCGAACATCTCTAGCCCACATCAGGAATCCATTCCTCACCTCTTCCTTTTTGGGCAGATTACCAGACAGATCTGGCACCACTTTGCAGGGCTTTGTGGGGTCTTCCTCCTCCATCATCCCTCGGTGGAAGACAGGTTAGTGCAATGGAAACATGTAGAGGCTCACGGTTCGGCGGCGGCCCCCATCAGGAAAGTCATCCCAATCCTCATTCTCTAGGAGTTATGGCAAACAAGAAACGGGGCAAGAGAGGAGGACCGCCCTATGTCAGCTATTCCTTCCATTGTTAGGATAAAATGGTGGGCTATGCGCATTTTGGAGGGTAAAGAGGACTACCTCAAGGAGTTAGGCATGACAAGTTCGGTTAACTAGCCCCAGCCCAGACATGTTTCTAACAGGCAGTTGATTTTTTGGACAAAGCTAGCTACGGGGTGGGTGAAACTAAATATGGATGGCTCGGTGCATGGCAATCCAGGTTTTTCTGGTGGAGGCGGAGTTTGCAGGAGAGATGATGGCAGCTTTGTCTTTGCTTTCTCGTCTGCCTATGGGGTGGGTTCGAACAACAGAGCAGAGCTTTGGGCCATTCATGATGGTATTATCCTCTGTTTGGAAAAAGGTTTTTCTAGAATTGCAGTTGAAACCGATTCCATGGTAGCGGCGGGCCTCCTGTCTGGGAAATCCGCCACCCCTTGGAAATGGAAACCTTGGGTTTCAAGGATTAAGAACTTGGGCCGGATAGCCTCTTTTGTCTTCTCGGTAATTCCCAGGGAAGGTAATAGCCCCGCCACTATTTATTATATGTCCTATTTTTCAATTAAAAAAAAAAGTATCGTGTAGCTTACGCTACACGCTATAGAGGGCTGAACGCTACGCATCACGCTAATGCTATTTAAAACATTGAGTTTGTCTGATTATTAAAAAAAAATTATTTCTAAAATTTTAATTTTAATATATATATTAATTTTATTTATTTATTTATTTATTTTGTATATTCTCGAGCTGGCTTATTTGATGTAAGACAACTTGGTCTTGCATGGGACCAGTCATGCTCTGAAACTAATACTCCAATCCCTAATCAATCAGTGAATTGGTTATGGTTTGTGCCCAAGATGTCTCATCTGTTGATAGTCCTTGGTCTCTCCTTGATCTGCTTATTCTAGGAGTTTGACAAGGAGGTGTTTGACAAGGTGGTGTTTGTCTCATCTGTTATGTTTTCTCATTTTGGGGATCTCCCTCCCATAGTTGGCGGCCTTCTGTTTCTAGATAAGGTCGGTTTAGGTGCTATTAGAGATGCCCGTGTGAAGATGTAAAGATTTTGTCCTCTATTTTATCTGTTTGGTGGTCGCTTGTGACTGCCTTTAAGATAGGCGGCCCTGCTTTTTTGTCCCAGGGCTGCCCGAAGCTACATCGCTGTAAAGCTCTTTTGTTTAATGGAACTAAAGGTTTTTCCAAAAAAAAAAAAAACCTACCAATCTTTACTGTAATGAGCCATTTGAGGTGAATCGATCTATAAAATGGGTCCTGTCTGTCCATTTCACAAGAAAACACATGCTTCCAGTTTAAAAATGGGATTTTGAGGAAAATTTTACTATTTTGTGATTCTAATTTTTGTCGTATTTTCTTATTTTTAGAGTTTTAGATTTTTATTGTTTTTAGAAATTATTTGTAATCATGCCAAGACTCTTCTAGTAAAGTTTATCTAGACTTTTTATTTTTAAAAATTAGGCTTTAGAAGAGTTTTATTAAAATCAGGACTTTTAGATATTAAACATTATTCAATAAAAATATTCGAGGTTTCTTTCTCTCATTTTCTCGTGGATTCAAGAAACTACCTTATGGATTCAATGTTTTAATCACTTGAGGAAGACAATGATCTTTCTCTTCACCTTTTTCATGCACTTCCTTGTGTCAGTTTCCAACATAATTACTGAAGCTCAGGCTTTCCTAGATAAGGTGAGGATTTGTGAAGACTTAGGCTTAAATAATATCATCATCGAGTCCACCCCTAGATTACTACAAAAGTAACCTTTAGGCCCCTTGCTCCAATCCCTTGGTCGATTTAGTACAGACTGTGGTCTATTTCTCCTTTGAAATTAATGATCAATTTTAGAACCACCATACCCTAAGAGTAGGGAATTGTGTACTGGTGGCTGAAAAACCATAATCGTCCCTATGGATCCGGATGAGTAACCCAAAGCTTCTAAAGTGGAGGGGTGTTCTCTCTTAGTCATATAGGACTCTGTGAAGGAATCGAAGGAAACATGATAAGTTTATGCATTGGTTGTCAAAGGTGAAGATGTATATTGGCTTGATAACCTTTCTAATGGGTTGCCTCCCATGCGGGATATATAGCACCATATCAATATTATCCCAGGCGCTCGCTTACTTAATCACCCTCATTATTGGATAAGTCTAAAAGAGTGATATTTTGCATGAAAAAGTGAATGAACTGATCCATAAGGGTCTAGTGCAAGAGAACATAAGCCCATGTGCCGTACCAGCTCTATTGATACCTAAGAAGGATGAGAGTTGGCATATGTGTATTAACAGTCGAGCAATAAAAAAACCATTAAGAACATATTTCATATACTATAGTTGGACAATATATTAGACATTTTCCAAATTGGATTTGAGGAGCGGCTACCATCAAATCCATATTCGGCCGGGTGATGAGTGGAAGAGAATATTTAAGACCAATGAGGGTTTGTAAGAATGGTTGGTCATGCCCTTCGGACTCTCGAATGCGCCTAGTACGTTTATGAGATTGATGAACTAGATTATAAAACCATTCATTGGGTAATTCATGGTGATTTATTTCGATGATATATTGATATACAATCAAAGCGAGGTAGACCATGTGGGGCATCTCAGATAGGTACTTCAAGTGTTCGCTAAGAACAAGTTATACTTCAATTTGAAGAAGTGTAAATTTTTGACAGAGAGCCTCTTGTTTTTAGGATTTGTTGTGACGTTTACGGGCATTCGTGTGGGTAAAGAGAATGTGAAAGCCATTAGAGAATGGTTGGTTCCAATAAACATTCATGAATTGTGAGACTTTCATGGGTTGGTGATATTCTATTGTCAGTTTGTGAGGAACTTCAATACCATTGTGGCACCGATCACAAACTGTATGAAGAATGGACATTTTCAGTGGATTGCCGAGGCTGACAGAAGTTTTACTAAAATTAAGCGGAGGTTATCCATTACTTTGATCCTCGTACTTCCCAACTTTGATGAACTATTTGAAATTAAATGCGATGCTTTGTATATTGGTATTGGGGGTGTGTTGTCTTAAGATGGTAGGTAAGTAGCCTTTTACAGTGAGAAACTTAGTATTGCTGGAAAGATATGATCGACGTATGAGATAGAATTGTATATAGTGGTTTAGGCTTTGCGACATTATTGGCATTATTGGATTCAATGGGAATTTGTACTCTATACGGACCACTACGCCCTCAAGTTTATTAATAGTCAAGCTAATGTTAACTGTGTGCATGTTAAGTGGATTTTTTTTTCTTATAAGAATTCACATTCGTGTTAAAGCATAAAGCTTGATAACATAACATGGTGGTTGATGCTCCTAGCTTGCGTATAGTCTTGTTAGTCATCATGAGCAACAAGGTTGTTGAGTTTGAATGCCTCAAGGACCTATATGCGTTGATTAGATGCCAGGAGGGTCAGTTCAGCGACCTCCATATTCAAGACAATTTCCTTTCAAAGATAATCGGTTGTACATTACGTGAAGTTTGTTGTGAGAACGTATTATCCAAGAGTTACATGGAGGTGGCCTTGGTTGTCACCTAGGGTGAGACAAGACAATATCTCTCTTAGAGGAACATTACTATTAGCCACAACTGAAACATGATGCTGGAAAGACACTGCAATGATGCCATATGTTCAGGCCTCCAATGAAAGATCACAGAACATGAGCTTACACATTCTATTACTGGTACCGGATGACCATTGAGAGGATTTGTCCATGGACTTTATGCTAGGTCTTCCACGAACCCAACATGGAATGGACTCAGTGTGTGTTATGGTCGATAGTTTCTCCAAGATGGCTCATTTCGTACTATGAAAGAATACTCTTGACGCTACACATGTCAAAAATTTATTCTTCCAAGAGGTTGTACTACTACATGGTGTGCCAAAATCTATCACATCAAATCGTGCACTAAGTTCCTTAGTTACTTTTGGAGGACTTTATGAAGAAAATTTGACACCAAGTTATATCTCAATAGTGCATATCATCCGTAGACAAATGGGCAAACTGAGATGGTGAATCGTACACTCGGGAACCTTATACAATGCATCTCGGGTGATAAGCCCAAACAATGAGATTTTGTCTTGACTCAGGAGGAATTCGTGTTCAACAATATTATGTAAAACCATTCCATCAACAAATTCCCATTTGAAGTTGTGTACAGACGAGTACTTAAATATACTCTTGATTTGGTTCTATTGTAGGGCTGAAAGTCGGGCCGGTCGGGTTGGTTCTCAACCCTAACCCAACCCAAGGTTCCTATACCTTAACCCTATCTCAACCCAACCCAACCCAATCTTGGGTTGGGAATTCTCAACCCAAGCCCAACTCAAGCAGGCTCAGTTGGGTTGATGGGATTGGTCGGGTGTATATGTGTTAATATTTTCGTTATTACATTAGTTTATTATAGGTCAATATAGGACTTATTTTTTGTATTTATGATTTTATTAATTATATATGTGATTATTCATTATAAAGAACTTCATTTTTTTTTCTTTAAAAAAACTAGCTAAAATATAGGACAACTACTCCTTTAAGAGTCACGGAGAAAAGAGAGAGTGCGTACACCCAAAACCATACACCGCGACGCACCGAATATTTTCTTCTTCCATCCATGGCGTCTAGGCTGTGGGCTTCAAGAGCAGCTTCGTACC
Organism: Magnolia changhungtana; assembly: GCA_030180095.1. Classification (NCBI taxonomy): domain Eukaryota; kingdom Viridiplantae; phylum Streptophyta; class Magnoliopsida; order Magnoliales; family Magnoliaceae; genus Magnolia; species Magnolia changhungtana. The sequence continues at coordinate 5,689,969 of JASAUF010000391.1, read as the reverse complement.
TCAAGATCTCTCTTTCTTTCAACAGAGCCTTCTCTTCTGTTGTGAAGGATTTGAAGTATGCTGACTCTCATGATTGGCTAAAGTTAATGGCACTTCTGCTACAGTAGGAATAACAAACCATGCTCAGGATCATTTGGGCGACGTTGTATATGTGGAATTGCCTGAAGTCGGCACCTCTGTAAAGCAAGGAAGCAGCTTTGGCGCAGTTGAGAGTGTCAAGGCCACCAGTGACATTAACTCACCTGTTTCAGGGAAAGTAGTGGAAGTCAACAGCGAACTTAGCGACTCTCCAGGCTTGGTGAATGCAAGTCCGTACGAAAACGGATGGATTATAAAGTTGGAAATGAGCGACTCGAGTGAGGTGAATTCCTTGATGGACTCGGAGAAGTACACAAAGTTCTGCAAGGAAGAAGATGCTAAGCACTGAGTGGAGTGGCATGCGGCCGGGTGTCGCATCTATACAGATCAGTACGTAGTTTTCCTTTGTGGGTCTTGATCCTTTCATGCCTATGCGGACCCGGATGGGTTTCAATCGACCCATCTGGAGCACAAGTTAATAATCCAAGACAATTTCTCTTGAGTTCCATTTAATTGCCAGTACTTGAAGTATTCTCAGCCACTGCATTCTCTTTCACTAGGCTTTGAATTGTTAGTTTTCTTCCATTCAAATGTAATGTGCTTTCCATCGTCGGATTGTTGTGATGGTGAGGTGTCGAAATACAATACATGGTCGAAGCTTTTGATTGCAGAGTTATCTGACATGTTCCATATTTCAACTTAGATTTGAATGCAGGGATTTCTACTGTTAGAGCCAAAAAAAAAAAAAAAAAAAAAAAAAAAAAAAAAAAAAATAAAACTCCTTTAAGAGTCATGTAAAAAGATATCGCAATCTATTTGGGAGAGAGAAATCCAGCATATCTTGTTAGCTTGAGTCCTTGGAAATGACGTGGACAAACGAGATCTAACATCACTAGTGTGCCTTCGACACAAACAATCCACACTCAATTATAATTTATAAGTAACTTATATATTGATCGAGTTCCGGTTGGGGCGGGCAACCCGAGACCTCAACTCGAGCCCAACCCAAGTTTTATTAGGTTGGTGTTTGTATAGCCCAAGCTTGAGATTGGACTCGATATATCCTGCCCGAGCCCAACCTAATGTCGGGTTGATCATGGGTTGGTCGGGTTGAACCTGCCCAACTTTCAGCTTTATTCTATTGCCCAAGCTGCCAGGTGTGAGCATTGCTAGAGTACATATGACGGACCGAATCATACGTGTACACATTGATGTTTAAGTAAAATTGCAAGAATCCAACGAAATGTACAAGGAAATGGTTAACACATATTGGCACCTAAAGGTATTGAATGTGGGCGACAACACTATGGGTCACCTACGCAAGGAGAGATTTTCGACTGGAACGTATAATAAGTTGATGAATAAGAAGATCAAACTGGTGCTTATACTTCGTAATATCAATGACAATGTCTATGCTGTTGAATTTCAGAAAGACATGGGGATCTCATGCTCGTTCAATGTAGTAGACCTATACAAGTATCATGAACTAGTGTTGGAGCATAACTCGAGGATTTTTTATTTTTTTTTTCAAGTGCAAGGGATCTGATGTAGGATATGAAGCAAGCATGTTCCTCTCACAAATGGATCAAAAGAATTCCAAAGGAAAATTAACAAAATTTCAACATAATTCGATCAATTGAAGTTGATTAAGCAAATTGATTAAGTCGATCGATTGATCGATAAAAATTCAGATTTAAGGAAAGCTTTATTGGATAAATTTTTCTCAGTTTAATCGATTAGAACAAATACAATTTTATGGGTTTTAGTTTCTGGACATTTTTGTACCATTTTAATTGATCAATCGATGATCCGACTGGAGGAATGTGGAAATTTATGTGTTTTTCAATTTTTGTTTCCTTATTTGTTTATATTTTTTAAAATTATGTCTTAGGGTTTGTTTAAAAGTATTTAAGCATACAATCTCATTTATTTTGAATACCTTTTAATAAAATTTCTCAAAATTTTCTTACTTCTCTCGTGGATTCGAGAAACTTCTCGTGTGGATTCAAGATAGCTAGCCTTGTGGATTCAAGGTATTTATTGTTTGAAGAAGATGGTAATCATCCTCATCACACCCTTCCCTACATCAATTTAGAAATCTACTTGGACATTACAATGTTCATACATAGTGTAGGTGAACCATTGACTGTATGTTGTTTTTAGTAAGGGCATTCTATTCATCTATAAAGTACGTGTGGCAGGTGCCTGGATACAATAAAAGAGATCACTATCTTATTATTAAAATAGCCATTGAATCCATAAGAAGTGAGCAATCCCTAAAACAATGAACAAAAGTGACGTTATAGATCAAAAGTACTTCTTACAAAGTATCTAATGGCGTTATATAAGCAAAAGAAACTATGAAATTTAATTTAACTCGAAACAAGATACTTTCTCAAAATAATAAAAATTAGTAAAAATAGTAAAAAGATATCTAATCTTACCAAAATTCTTAAGAAACCCTTAGATAATTGAAATAAGGACTTTGGATTATAATTGGATTCTTAAAACCCTAAAAATAGAAAATAAAATAAAATGGAGCTGATTAGAAATTGTAAATTTTAACTTAAAAGCTTGATTTCAACCCTGAAATGATTAAATTTTATAATCTTGGGTGGTTGCCGATCGTGAAGAGCTCGTCCATAGCTTTTCATAATATATTATACACATGAAACAGAAAACCGATTGCAAAGTTGTGGTTGTCGGGAGCTAGATTGAGCATTTATCCCGTTTGTAACCAACCGAAGCTACTCTGTCCCGAATTTGTGAGATCTTGTCCCTCCATCGAGCCATCCTATCTTAGGTCAATCTATTGACATTCACCAATTAGGATATGTGTTGGCTTCATTGAAACGAGAGGTCAAACATCGGCCGAGATTTTAGAAAGAATGCTATTATGGATTGGATGACAAGAGGATGAAAAAATAAAGGAATTTTGTGTTCCATGTTTAGAGCTAGTTACCAATGGATGAGGAGTGGTGGTGACAGGTGTAGAGATAGGCAAACCCAATGATGGTGGAGACTCTAGCAAACCATAATGAACATATGCAAACCCAATGATGGTGGAGTCTCGACGTATGTCAAGTGGACAAGACTTTCCAAATGATCATGTTTCCATCTATAAGCTTATACGATTAAAATCTACTTTTTCATTACATCTCATCACTCAGCACGTTTTGAGCAAGGGAAGCTACCAAAGTGGTTTGGTTGGGTTTTACTTTCTCTTTAATGACTTGGGATTGCAGAAGAATTACTACTTTGAGAAGGATGTCTGAATTCATAGAAAAAATAATACTAGAAATTAACATTCGATCAGTTTCCATATGTAGATATTTTACCATTGTTTATCACTATATCCATGAGACTTTGAGCAGTTTCAACATGGAGTCTTAGGCTGATACCCATAGGTGGTGAAATCCCAAACTCATTGGACTGAGATGTATGCTGAGATTGTGAGAATGGACTGGTCATTGCTACTGGAAAAATAATCTCATTTGTTCTAACTCATGATCTGAACGAGTCACACATATACCCTAGTAGATGTTTCTCGACACCGAGGACATCCTCGAAGAGCTGGGCATTTCGTGACATTTTTGATTGGCTGTCTTGTGCATCTAATAAGTTGTTTAATAGTTGGCATACTGAATCATATACAGAATGGGCTGGTTTAAATCCATCCTAACCAGATGATTATGATGTATCCCATGAAAACACATTGGGCTGGTTTGAGACTCCGGACTGGCTGCCCATGATGGGTCTTGCTTTGTTTTGTATAGTTTCTAATTAGGGCATGCTTGTGTTGGGACTGATTGTAAGAACCTGGAAGGACAAGAAGGCTCTGTTTCTTGTCTATCAAGGGTTGGATGAGTCCACCTTTGAACGCATCGCTGAAGCGACAACATGCAAGCAAGCATGGGAGATTCTTAGCACAATCTTCAAAGGAGTTGATCGTGTGAAGAAGGTTTGTCTCCAAACTTTTAGAGCCGAATTCGAGACCTCACACATGAAGGAAGGTGAGACCATTTCTGATTTCTTTTCAAGGTTACTTGTTATTGTTAACAACTTGAAAAGAAATTGTGAAAAGATCGAAAATGTACGGGTTGTTGAAAAAGTACTTCGATCCCTCACAACCAAATTTGAACAGGTTGCGCCCTTCCTTAGTCATGTGTTTGTGTGTGTGCCCGTGCGTGTGTGTGTGTGTGTAAAGATTCTGTTCAGTCGTCCCTTTAATGGGGATTTTGCACTCAGTCATGGTCTGTATAGAGTAGTTTTGAGTGGGATAGGCATTTGCCTATTCACCCATCTGGGTATGTTTCCACGTAGTTCTGCTAACACACGAGCGCGCACAATGTATATGTATATGTGTGTGTAAGCACGTGTATGTATGTATATGCCGGGCCCTTTTTGGGAATTTTGAACTCGGTCATGGTATGTATAGAGGAGTTTTGGGTAAGGTAGGTGTTTGCCTGTTCAACCTTCTAGGTATGTTTAGAAGTAGCTTGATCTACCAAGAGAAGTGAGGATCTGCTTGGTTCTGGACAAGGCGGGCATTGGCAGTGGGCGGAAAATCTTCTTTCCTTCCTACTATGGGGGCTGAACTTCGTAGGCCAGTTGTCCTTGGTGAAAGCCTGTCCAGGGGCAGCCGTTGCGGACCTTAAATCAAAGTGGGATAGCTGTTTTGTATGGCCTATTATCTGGGTTGGGCGGCCAAGGATCTTTACAAGAGCCTTTTGTCTCCCCAGTATGTGGCTGTCAATACTCAGGTGCTATTGCTGATAGTCTAGTCCAGTGAGTTTGGCTTCTTCATTGCAGCATACCTAGTTGGGGGCTGCCTTCCATTCTGGTGTGGAGTTTGCTGTCTGTAGCTTGCTAAGATTGCTGCAGCTGCGATATCTGGATCTGGATCATAGCTGAGATTGGTGGGATGTTCCTTATTGTAGTAAAGAAGAAGAATTTTGCAGGCTGAGAAGGAAAACAAAAATGTCTCAGGTTCACAGTGGGCGAGCAATGTCCCGAGTGTTTGCTGCTTGCTGCACTATTTCGCCTGGTTTGGTGTTGGTTTTACAGTGTTTTGAATGCAGGTGCTGCTGCTGCTGTTGTTGTAATTTTCTGATGCTGTAGTGGATGTTACGGTTCTACTGTATCACTATAGCTGTTCTGTTAGTTTTGAGGGGTGTGTGTTCTTTAATTTTTGTTTTCCACCACCTCAACTTGATAAATAAAAATTACAGATGGTGTGCTCCCACCTTTCGGCTGGAAAAAGGAAAAAGAAAAAAAGCCCAACACTTGTGCAAGCACACACTGAGAGATGAAACTCTCACTCATGATCTTTGGTGGATATACAGTTTTTTTTTTTTTTTTGGTTCAATACTTGGTGAGGATACTGTATGAGATTGTATTTAAACCAGATACGTACAGGTACTATTTACATTCTACACATCATTAGATGAGGATTTTTATTTTGCATTAGATAAGATAAGGATCACATCTAAAAATAAGGATCAAATTCTTGTTGGGGTCCCTCCTCATGTGGAGGTGGGACCCACATGTGTAGGCCTAATTAGTCTTTTATTGCCGCATGTATGTGAGCCTATTTTAATCTTTTGGCCAAGTAAAAAGAGAGAATTATGAATTTATTTATTTTGTCTAGATAGACTTGTTACAATATATTTTGAGTTTTCTTTCTTATAAAAAGAGATGAGAAGAGTTTGGCGGACTAGGAAGATAAGGTGTCTTCATCTTAAGGCTTGTGAGGGTCCATCCATTGCACCGTTTCTTCGATTATCTTTGTCTAAGGATTCTGTCGGGGTAAATTCCTAGTTGGTAAGAAAATTTATTTCTAGTTGAAAACCACTTTTTAGATGATGTATTTGAGTATTTAAGAAAGATCGTTCTTTTGATGATTATATTTCCATTATCTCTAACATATTGAATTTACCCCATCTTGGAGGGTTTTTTCACCTAATTTTTTTAACATCTCTTACACTTTATATATTTGATGATTTTATTTCTTATACTAAGAGCCCATTAAATCTTAAATATTGTTGATCTCATTAATTTACACATTGAACAAAAAGATATGTGGTTTTCCCAACAACTCTCAAGATATGAGGATGACTTATTATACTTTTTATGAACATGTTCAAAGAAGTTTTATGTTGGGAAAACCCTAGTTTTATGTGTCGTGGCAGTCATCGCCAATATGATAAATTGATACCTAATCATGTATCAAAGAAAAGTTGTGAGAAAAAAATGTTCACGTGAGCAAAATAAAAGTACATATTTTCTTATTCATTTAGTCCTCACAAAGTATATATGGACCTCATTTATCAATAAATGCAAACCTTCTTTCATTTGAAAAATAAACAAACACACAGACACACATGTATACATGTATGTATGTATTTGTGTGTGTATGTGCGTGTATATTCCACCCAGATGATGGATGACCTCCAAGCTATGAAATAAATGTGATGCCCCATCCTTCCAATAGGTTGGCCCCATCATGAAAATTGCCTAGTGCAAAAGTCAGACCTATCTGCTCATCATGTGGGCCACACCATATAAAATAAATTTCAACTATTGATAAATAGAAAAACACAAGCTTCGTCTACTCAATTAATTGATGTGGCTGTATTTTTCAAAAGGTGATTTTCATTATGTGACTATTGGATGGGTTGGATGCTAAATACACATGAAAGGTTTATAGTTATCTGCTGGTTGGACCATAACTTGTAGTCCTACTGGTTGGACTTCGGAGCTTCTCTGTGTACATACGTACGAATATACTTGGGTTCGACTCCTTACCTGATCAGTGGTAAACTTTGAGCAGTTTCAACATGGAGTCTTGGGCCGATACCCATAGGTGGTGAAATCCCAGTAGGGCGTGTGTGGGTGTGAGTGTCGGTGCTTGTGTAAAATAATAATAATAATAATAATAATAATAATATACACAATGATATTATTGGTGATATGATACTAACGAAGTTCACACAATAATATCATCGCCCAAAGTTCGTACTCATTCCATTTATTTCTTGCAAAAATATCAAAAGATTTTCAAAATCCCACCAAGCGAAATTCATTCTTGGTTTGGCCCAAAGAACCGAAATACGTTTGTCACTATGCTTTCCAGGAGTGAAATAATTGAAATATCTTCTTTATGAAAAATATGATTTCCATACATTCCTTTATTACCAATCCTTGAATATATATTCCTTATTCACTGAGTTTTGATTAAGCTATAACTAATTTAAGATAAATTTGATTTGATTCTAGTTTTATTGTAAACCTTCTTATTTGGGGCCATTTTCCTTATGGAAAAATATGATTTCCATACATTCTTTCGTTAGAAATCCTTGGATACATATTCCTTATTTGCTGAAATTTTATTAAGCTATAATCATTTTCGGATAGATTTGATTTTACTCTCTCTCTCTCTCTCTCTCTCTCTCTCTCTCTCTCTCTCTCTCTCTCTCTTCTCTCTCTCTCTCTCTCTCTCTCTCTCTCTCTCTCTCTCTCTCTCTCTCTTGTAAGCTTCCTTATTTGAGACAAGCCCTCCTATATAAGTACCTATCTCTATAAGCAATGAAATGTACAAGCATTGTGAGGCACTTGTGGTGTGTCTATATATGAAATGAGTTCTTTACTTGGTACTTTGTTCCTTTTTTATTTATTTTGAAATTAAATAGAAGTTTCCAATTCCATTATAATACAATTAAATCTATTTGTAACATGAGTTCTTTTGTTGGTAGGTTACGATTTTATTAAAGTCCCACCAAATCACTGAAAAAATGAAATTAAATTCTCCAATTGAAAGACAGACATTACGAACTAAAACTATCCTCTCTTTTTTCTTCATGTTTTAATATGCTTATGTATCCTTTTCCCCTAAATAAAATGCTTGCATGACTGTGCCTACTATTCGCTAATGTGGATGTCCATCAGGTGCTCCAACCTGTTAGGCCTTGTCTCAAATATCACCCTTCATGCAGATAAGATCCACCCATCCATCAGGTGTGCCACCCTATGTTGGGCATTGTCCCAAATATCAATCTGATCCGATTATAAGTGGGCCTTGCTGTAGGAAATAGAGTAAATCTGCCTAAAACCTCTAAATTACTTAATTAATGTATCATACTTTTGTATGATATCTTGTGAGTTAATACGGTACTTTAGATCGTCTTGTACAAATAAAACTGTTGTTTATTTGCATGTTGATGAGGGCTGTAGTGTAGAGTAGCAGAGCTATTAAGTAATGCTTCTTGGAGAAGAGAAATGAACGGACCAACTGAATGCCCTTCACCGCAAGGACAGTCCTTGGATGGATTTAGATGGGGGAAACTAAAATACTATTAATTAATGCATTCAAGGGCTGAAAACGCTCTGTACCGCTCCTTCTGGTGCGAAAATATGTACCCACCATTTTAATAGAAGAAATAGGAGGTTGTGACTATGGTTTTCGCCGACCTGAGTCTGGGTATCTCAGTCAGCTCAAGCCGGAGTCCAACCCTAACCTGAAATAGGCCAAATTCTCTAGTTTTAAGTCTAACCCGGTAAAAAAAAACAGGCCTAACCCGGTTAAAGGTTTAACAAAAGAAAAGAATAAAATATCTGTTTGATTCTTATGGATTCAGTGAATTAATCTGTTTGATTCTTATCAATTCAGATAATATAAAATAGTAAATTAACACAAAAGATCGATACATAGATCAATACATGAAACGATAAGAAGAGATTCATCGACGCCTTAGTTTTGTTTTGTTTTTTCCTTAATCCATTAAACAATATCTATGTTACAATAATAGTGAAAAATGAAATATTCATACCTATTAGTACACATTATTGTTCGAGCCATGGGCATAACCCGATCAGCTGGACAAATGAGCTTGAGCAATTCACACATGCTTTCGTAACCTAAAATTTATGCTCGACAACCTTAGGGCTTAGGGTTCTAAGCCCGAGCCTGACATGCTAGGGTTGATGGGCTTGCCTGACCCATCAATACCATGGTTTTAAGACTTGAACTAAGTTGACTTGAATGTTATCTGGATCTGTAAATGAAACAGGGGTCTCAAGCGATCGATGAGGCTGATCGATTGAGTGAGCCCTGGATTATTCAAATTGATCTCTGGTAAGTTTTAGACATGATTCATCGATTGATAGGTCCAGTCGATTGATCGAGGAAATTCAGAAAATACTTGTATACTCTCAGTTGGACACTTTTGTGCATATTTGAGTAATTGAACATGTGGTTCTCGATCGATCGAGGATTGCTCGATCAATATCGATCGAGGATCAATCAACGCTTAAATCGACGGTGTGCATAGTTTTACGTAATTGCGCAGATTGCTTCCTATGCCGGGTGTAATGCAGCTTTATGGTATGACCAAGAGGGCTTGAATATTCTTAAGAGGGTGTTGAAGGGAGGCTAGGGTTTTCTAAAAGGTTTTGCATCAGTAAATGATTCAATATCCTGTAATTCGTTATTCATAGTTGATTTTACTGTTAGTTTGTGTCATGGTTTTTTCTTACAAGAGTTTTTCACATAAAATTTTTATATTCGTGTGCATACTTTGTTGCATTTATCCTTTACCTGTTTGATAATTAAAAAATTAATAATAATAATAAAATAAAAAATCAAAGTTTACTTCCGCAGTCCCCTAACATTAGACTTTGCCTTTACTAATTCAATTTGATAGAATGAATCACTCCGGGTGACTCAGGCCGAGTACTGACTCAACTGGAGACCAGATGAGTTGGTCCGTCTGGTAGAGAGTCTTAAATCCATGGTTGATTCCCCTTGTTGTCGGAGGGAAGTGTTGGAATCCGAAATTGAAAACGTGCGATACAGGATTCTATTAATTGTTGCAACCCCAGTGCGCTCCACCTCCTGTACGCTTGGGAATCGATGTTGTGAATGACTTGTACATATCCAGATGAATAATCATATACAGAACCAAACATGCAAAGCTTTCCATTCTGCAGAGCCCATGTGGGCTTTTTAAGGACTTAGTTTGATCTGAGCTTGGGCTACCCACAGTCCACCAGAGCCTATATGTCTTATATATAAGGAAGAGAAATGCCCACCATGATGTGTATGTGAAATCCAATCTGATCAGCATGCTGTGTGGCTGCTCGCTATGGTAGCTTGGTCTACCCTTGGGCGCCCTGCCGGAGCCTATATGTCTTGTATATAAGGGAGAGGAATGCCCACACTCGATTTTTACGGGGCCCACCATGATGTGCTTGTGAAATCCAACTGTTGCACAATTGGCCCAGCTCCTAACGGTGATTTAGGTGGATTACACCTAAAGAGACTGTTGGTAAAGGGACACCCAACGGTTGATTTTTTACAGGCCCAATGTGATGTATAAGTGAAATCCACTCCAACTATATTGATTCATAACACGTTAGGCCAAGGGCACAAAAATCAGGCAGGTCTGAAATTAAGGTGGGCCACACTGAGGGAAACGTTTGGAGGGTGGGTGTCCCCTATACACTTTCCGATCATGTGGCCCACCTGAGTCATGAATGTGGTTTATTTTTGGGAGTTGGGCCTAACATGGGCCCACGTATTCAATGGTCAGAGTGAATTTCACTTACACATCACAGTGGGGTCCAGCCAATCTCATCCCTACTTTGCTCGCATCACGCTGGAAGGAAACCATTTCCCTACACACAAACATACATATATACATGACATGAGATATCCTCCAGTGCTCTTAGAGCACTATAAGTGATGGCGCTCCTAGTTGTATTGGGACACTTGGACAATGCATTCGATTGATCTAGACTCCTCATTAGGTTGAACGAACGTTTTTCATGGGCTACCATGCAAACCTCGTGTCCATCTGATAAATATGAACCATTTGATCAATGGTCTTTAATATTGACGGTGAAGATATATTATACGAAAATAGGTCCAATCAATCTGATCCATCTATTTGTTAGGGCATATCATGGATTGCTTATGATTCTAAAGAATCACTTTTACAGGGCCCAACGTGATGTATGAATGAAATCTACTCCAACCATAGTGATTCATAACACATTATGCCAGGGGCCTAGAAATCAAGCAGTTCCGAGGAATAAGGTAGGCCACACTGAGGGAAACAGTTTGGAGAGGGTACGCTGTTTACGATCATGTGGTTTAGTTTTGGGCTTGGGTCTAACATGGGTTGATTGATGGTTACAGTGGATTTCAGGTATACATCATGGTGGGGCTCACCCGAGCTCACCTCCACTTTGCTCCCATCGCACTGGAAGGAGGCTATTTCCATTCACATACACACACACGAACGTATGTATGTATCTAACATGATATATGCTCCAATGCGCTTAGAGTACGTCGCATTGGGACACTTAGAGAATGCAATCCATTGATCTAGACTGCTCATTAAGTTCAACGAACATTTCTTGGGCTACCATGCAAATCTCATGCCCATCTAAATATGAACCATTTGATCAATGGTCTTTAATACAGAAAGTCAAGAGAGATTACACAAAATTAGGTCCAATCAACAATTTAAATCCAGGTATTTGTTTGCTAGGGTATATCATGGATTGCTTATGATTTCAACGAATCAGTTTTGTAAGGCAAATATTCATGGCCTAGACAATGAATTGCCGCATAGAGTAAGGCCAAATCAAAGGTGGATTGGATCATCTCATCAATATGATTTTTCTACTATAGGCTAGGAAATGTATTCTCAACTCATCGGATAGTTTAAATCAGATTGATCAAATGGATTGCCCAAGTGAACCAATGCAACTAGGATCACTATAACTTAATGTGCCCTAGCATTTCTCATCTAAGATATGGGACAAATTACCGTCGTCTCAAAACTTTTGAAGTGGTGCACCGGTTAACCTACCATGGAGTTAAACAATTAATCATTCATACAACTAGGAACAAGCCATGGTATAGGAATTACATAGATGGGATCTGTTGTTATACAATTCAAACATGCAACCACAATGTAATAAACGGCTCGATTTCAATTATATGTGTGGGAATATGTATGTATAGGGCATGCCAAAGTCGTATTTAACTCGAATCAAATTAAATACCTTGTGACCCAGGCGTCAAAATAGCCAGATTGGTAATAGATCAGTAAAGATTAACCTAACTACTTAGCCATTAATGGATCCTTACTCTTACTCCAGTGGTAGACTCTCAAGAGTTTCAACACCTGGTCAAGGGTTCGAATACCCATAGGTGGTGAAATCTCACTACTGCATGAGTGTGTGGTGGTGTGTGTGCGTGTTTTTTTTTTTTTTTTTTTTTTTTTTAAGCCATTCATTGGCAACAGATGACCATGTAATTTCTGAAGAGGGTTAATATGGTTCGAGTGGCTGAGACGGTTGTAGACTGGATGATCCATAGGACCTGGACGATCATGGAAAAACATGACAATTGTGAGACAGTCATGGTTTTTAGTCAGTAGGATGTGACCAATAAATCACTAAATAAGAACTTAAGAATTTTGAGAGGATTCGACTACAGGGTCATGGATATTTAACTAAGCTAAGTCGGCTTATTACTGCTAAACAGAATTGAAAATTAGACTAATCATAACTAATCGATCTAGACTTGATGCGGAGATGATGTTGGGCGGAAGTGAAGATGCTAGAACTAGGCTAATCTAAGTTTTCATGAGGGACAAAAGGTTAAAAAGCAGCGTTGAGTTGAAAAGAATTGATTGATTTAAATTGACAAGGGCCTGAAGCTCTTCTTCTTGTGCTACGTACCCCTTGGGCTTTAAAATCGATGTTCGATAAGTTAGTGGCTTAGCTTAATACATTTTTTTCTTAGACGTAGGCAACTACACAATATACCTCCGTGTACAGGTGTATTTCTGAGTCTAGACAATTTTGTTCTCCTTACACCCAACTTTGTGATCTTCCGGGGGGAGGTGGGTGTTAGAATTATCAATAAATGTTTTACACCTGTTATGGTTAGAATTATCAATAAGGGTTTTACACTGGTTATGGTTAGAATTATTGATGTAGGGATGAACGTGATGAGGATAACTACTCTGAATCCATAGAGCTTCTCTGGACTCCTCACAGAGACTTCTCGAATCCACGAGGAAAGAAAGCAGGAAATAGAAATAAATTCTAATAAATTCGAAATTGGTTAATTGATCAATAAAAACGAGTTCACAACCCTTTAAATAAGGGTACCAAGCAATGAGAAAGAAATCATAATCAAACTACAACTAAAATCCAAAACTTTCTATAAATAGTAAACTTATTATTTATAGACGGTCGTGATGTCTACTACTGCGGAAGGTTTTCAGCCAAAAATAGTAAGTATCCTATTTGGCTTCACCAAATTGTTCTCCTAATTATTATAAGCTCTTTCACGTTGGGTGCAACTCTTAAAGCCCGACGGATGAAGAGTTATAATCAAACTAAAACTTACTATTTATAGTAAAAATGAAATTAAAACAGGGAAACGACCGTTGATCAAGGGGTATTTCGCAATTTCGAGTTGCGCAACATGGCATAGCAGGGTTGGTTAGCTAAAGTAGCTCGTTCTACCTCAAAATCATATATTTTATGCCCGATAACTTATTCCGGATTGTGAGATATGCCCGATCTAAGGTCCGATGGTCCGAATCACTTCTGTCGTTGATTGGGCCTTTTTTGGTCCATCTTGGCCATGAAACTGTCCGCGACCCGCTCTACATCAATTATCAATAAATATTTTACTTGTGATAAGAAATATTAAGTAAGATTTATATACTAAATGTTTCAAAATAATTATTGGACCTTTTTTTTTTTTTTTTCTCCTGCCAATCTTATCTATCTATTTTCATGTTATTGATTGGAAGCTTTGAATCACCCAACTAGCTACCGTTGTAAGATAAGAGCACCTACCTTTGCCCATTCACAAGGCCTCAATTCTCAATGAAGTCACAACTTTCACAAATTCAATTATTATAATCATATAAAGGAAAACCAGATTTTGCACCATCGCTTGCTCTTAGTTGTTTGAATGAATGAACAGATCAGATCGACAATAGGTCATCTCATGTGCTATTTAAAACATTTAGGGACACTCTTAATATCAAACAAAAGGTGGGGCATTAGCAAAAGCATATATGTTAAGGCTCATATGTGAGCTCTTCCCAACCATTTAATTGAAAGGAACATGTGAAATTATTGCATAGACCTCACCAAAAACCCTTGCATGAGTGTTCCGAAATAAGATTTTGGCCTTTCCAGCTATGTATATGCTAATGCACATCAATAATATAGGATCCACGTTGCACTTGAATTGGAATAGCAACATTTTAATTTGACTTGAATTGAATTAACTTGAGAATCTAATTTAATTTTTAATGTCTTAATTGTTTTACACGTTTGAAATGTGTAAATGATCATAAGCTGGGCTGGACCTGTCATCTACATATATAAACTATTATATAAATCGGGCATGGACAATATTTTGGAATTTATTTTCAACTTGAGCTGGCCAAAAATATTTTAGGTTGGGATTGAGCAGCATCAGGTCTGTGTTGGGATGCCTTGCACAAACCTTAGGATCTAGCCTCCCGAAACAAACCAGAATTATGGATAATAAAGCAATGAAATAAATCAAAGCATCAATCACACATCACACAAGAGATTTTTATGTGGAAAACCCTCAAAACGGGACCTCATCCAGATCAACAATCCACTATGAAGTAGAACGTTACAATCTTCTTCACTCACGCAGGAGTGGATAAACAATAAGAGAAATAGAGAAAACGGAGAGATCTAACCGATTACGAGGACATAGAAGTGCTGAGATATAGATTGCACAGTAGAAAACCTCCACGAGCAGAACCACCCTTCTATAAGCTTCCTCTCTCTCTTTCTCCCTCTCTCTCACTTTGATAGCCCTAAACCCTTTAGTAAATCCATTGTAAAGCTTTAGGAAACCCTCTTGTTGTGCATAGAAAACCCTAGGCAACCCCTTTTATAGTTTAGGAAACTCCTTTCTGCATCCCTGTTGCGAAAGGATTCAAATCCGCAGTTTCGCGCAAAATCGCGGAACAAACTGCGTAACCTTCGACTAGTCGTAGGACCCCTTCGACTAGTCGAGACATCCCTTCGACCAGTCATAGCTACAGTAAAAAATAGCAAAAATACTTGCTAGACTTTGAGTCGAAGTCACGACTCGAACCTTCGACTGGTCGACCACCAGCCTTCGACCGGTCGAGCAGGGCTTACGACCCATCGAAGATGGGTCAAAAAAATCCATCAAATCTCTCCCTTTTTGACCCAGGAGGGATCCACCTTCTTCAAGCCAGCCAGGTTTCTACAAACCTCAAACTTGCCCTTGAGCAAAGCCTTAGTCATCATGTCTGACCCATTATTGTCCATGTTGACTTTCTCAAGCTGTAACACCTTTTGTTCCAAAGTATCCCTGATCTAGTGATGTCGTATCTCAATGTGTTTCGACTTGGAATGCTAACTTGGATTCTTGCTCAAGTGTATAACACTCTGACGATCGCAATAGACCACGTACTCCTCCTGCTTTAGGCTAAGTTCCTATAGGGACCTTTTCATCCAAAGCATCTCTTTACATATTTTTGTGACTGTAATGTATTCGGCCTTTGTCGTCGACAATGCTACGACCTTCCGTAGCTTGCTCTGCCAAGAAACCGCTCCCCCTGCAAACATGAACATGAACCCCGATGTAGACTTCCTGGAGTCTATGTCACCTGCCATATCTGCATTTGTGTAGCCCTCTAACATAGGTTTTCCGTCACCATATCATAGACTCAACCTGGATGAGCCTCTTAGATACCATAGTATCCATTTCACCACTGTCCAATGCTCTTTGCCAGGATTGGCAAGGTATCGGCTGACAACACCAACCGCATATACTATGTCTGGGCACCATAGCATACATCAAACTTCCTACAGCTGACGCGTAGGGTATTTTCTGCATCTCTTCCACCTTTGTCTTTGTCTTAGGACACTGCATGTCGCTCAATCTGAAATGACCATCCAGTGGAGTACTGACCGGCTTCGCTGCATTCATATTGAACCGCTCTAAGACTTTCCCAATATACCGCTCTTGTGACAGCCAAAGCTTCCTGCTGCTTCTGTCACCGGTTCTCTCCATTCCTAGGATCTGTCTAGCCGGGCCCAAGTCTTTCATCCCAAAAGACTTGCCCAACTCTTGTTTCAGCCTGTCAATTTTCTTGATGTCTTTTCCCATGATGAGCATGTCATCAACATATAACAGCAGAATTAAGAAATTACCATCTGAGAACTTGCACGTGAACACACAGTGGTCCGACTCCATTCTGTCATACCCATGTTTCAACATAAATGAGTCGAACTTCTTGTACCATTGTCGTAGAGCTTATTTCAGCCCATACAAGCTCTTCCTTAGCCTACACACCATGTGCTCCTTATCCTTGACTACGAACCCCTCTGGTTGGTCATGTAGATCTCTTCTTCCAGGTCACCATGGAAAAAGACAGTTTTAACATCTAACTGCTCTATCTCCAGATCCATGCTAGCCGCCAACCCAAGCAACACCCGTATGAATGTCATCTTCACCACTGGTGAAAATATCTCTTCGAAGTCTATACCTTTCCTCTAACCAAACCCTTTCACCATAAGTCTGGCCTTGAACCTCGTCTGTGAATTCTTCTGCTCAATCTTCTTTCTGAACACCCACTTGTTGCTCAAAGCTTTCTTGCCCTTAGGCAATTTCACCATATCATAGGTGTGGTTCTTATGCAAGGATTCCATCTCCTCTTACATAGCTTTTAACCACTCCCCCTTATGCTCGTCGGCTAGGGCCTCAGAATAATCTTCTGGCTCTCCCCCATCGGTTAGCATAATGTACTCGTGCGGCGAGTACCTCTTGGATGGTTGTCTGTCCCTAGATGACCTCCTCACCTGTGGCTCAACAGGTGGATCAAGTGGGGCCGCTCCCCCCGGTCCATCTTCTCCGAAGGAACTCCCTCGTCCTCGCACCTCTGTTGTACTCCCCGTCATCAGGTACCATGGGAGGAATAACCAGATCCATGTCCTCTAGCTCACCCGAACTAGGCTGATTCTTCTCTGACTTACCAATATCTTCTATACACTGATCTTCAAAGAAAACCACATCTCTGCTCCTGACGAGCTTTTTCTCGATCGGATCCCATAACCTGTAACTGAATTTTTCATCACCGTACCCTAAGAACACATACTGTCTGATCTTCATATCGAACTTGGACCTCTCGTCTTTTGGTACGTAAATGGATGTCCTACATCCAAACACTTGAGATGACTGTACGATAGATCATGTCCAGTCCACACCTTCTCAGGTACTTCTCCAGTCAACGGGGCTGATGGAGACCTGTTTATCAAATACACTGCTGTGTGCATTGCTTCTCCCCAGAACGTCTTGGGCAATTTCGCATGGAATAATATGCATCTAATTCTCTCAATAATGGTGCGATTCATTCGCTCAGCTACACCATTATGCTGGAGGGTCTTGGGAACCGTCTGTTCATGTCGTATACCTAGGGACTTGCAGTACTCATGAAAGTCGCCAATGTATTCACCACTATTGTCAGTGCGGATGCACTTCAATGGTCTACCTATCTCTCTCTCGACCATAGCATGAAATAATTTAAACACATCAAACACCTCGTCCTTGGATTTCAAAGTATAAACCCAAACCCTCCTAAATGCATCATCTATAAAAGTAGCAAAATACAATGCCCCACCCAAGGTTTTTATCCTCATAGGACCACAAACATCAGAATAAACCAAATCTAATGCATACACTTTATTAACATGAGAAGCAGTTTTAATAAATGAAACTCTATGTTGTTTCCCTGATAAACAATCAAGACAGGTTTTGAGAGGTATACCTGTCACGTCTGAAAGGAGCCGCTTCCTTGCTAGTAACTAAAGCCCTTTTTAACTCATGTGGCCTAGACGCCTATGCCATATGTCAATAGTTGAATCTTTCGCTGCGTTCAATCCACCCTTGCACATACTGACACTTGCCTTGTAAAGGGTACAACACTTCTTTCCTCTGGCCACGATCAACGAACCCTTGATGAGCTTCCATCGTCCACCAGCAAACCGGCTTTCATAGCCATCATCATCCAACCTTCCCGTCGACATCAAGTTGAGGCGAAGGTCTGGGATATGCTTCACATCCCTGAGAACCAATGTGCAGCCCACATCGGTCTTCACACAAATATCACCGACTCCCACAATTTTTGATACGCCAGAATTTCCCATCTTCACAGTCTCATAGTCACCTGACTTGTAGCTTGTGAAGGAGTCCCTGTGTGGAGTCGCATGAAAAGAAGCTCCCGAGTCTATCACCCAGTCGGTGTCCTGACTCGTAGCCATGAGACATACATCATAATCTGCAGAAAGAATAACTACCATGTCGCCATCTGAAGCGACCGCAGTGGAATCTGATTCATCTTCCTTCCCTTTTCCTTTCTTGTCGTTCTTCTTACCACAACATTCATGCTTGTAGTGGCCCTTCTTGCCACAATTTTAGCATTTAACATCCTTTCTGTTACTCGACTTCCCTCTTGATTTATCTTGGGCCTTCCCGCCCTTCCTGTTCTTTCCTCTCCCCCGTTCCTGCGTCATAAGAGCCTCTTGCTGAGTAGACTCCTGAGACTTCCTCCTTGTCTCCTCATTGAAGAGACAACTGGTTACCTGTTCCATGGATATCTTTCCGTCTGGCGCGGAATTACTCAGAGACATCACCAATGTCTCCCAACTGTCAGGCAATGAACTAAGCAATAGTAAAGCTGCAATTCATCATCCAGGACCATCTTCATAGAGGTGAGTTGGTTCCCTATATTGCTGACCTCATTCATGTGCTTGGCCACAGAACCACCATCCTTGAACTTGAGATTCACAAGTCGCCTATTAGAAATCTCTTATTACCGGTTGTCTTCTTATAATTTTAGCCATAGGCTTGCGGCTGAGGTTTCCGTAGATATATGGTGGAACAGAGAATCATTCAACCATTGTCTAATAAACCCCACCGCCTTCGGTCCGTCTTCTTCCAGTCATCATCAGTCATATCCTTGGATTTTGCTTATATGCCTAAGATTGGAGAATATAGGTCCTTGCAATAAAGCAAGTCCTCCATCTTAGCCTTCCATATGGTCCAGTTAGAACCATTGAGGCTGATCATCCTTGAGCCACCTTCCATAATTGAAACCAATCCTACTCGTTCAATGGACTTAGCTCTGATACCACTTTGTTGGGATGCCTTGCACAAACCTTAGGATCTAGCCTCCAGAAACAAACCAGAATTATAGATAATAAAGCAATGAAATAAATCAAAGCATCAATCACACACCACACAAGAGATTTTTACGTGGAAAACCCTCAAAGAGGTAAAAACCATGGGACCTCGTCCAGATCAACAATCCACTATGAAGTAGAACGTTACAATCTTCTTCACTCACACAGGAGTGGATAAACAATAAGAGAAATAGAGAAAACGGAGAGATCTAACCGATTATGAGGACACTAAGATATAGATTGCACGGTAGAAAACCTCCACGAGCAGAACCTCCCTTCTATAAGCTTCTTCTCTCTCTTTCTCCATCTCTCTCATCTTTGATAGCCCTAAACCCTTTAGCAAATTCCTTGTAAAGCTTTAGGAAACCCTCTTGCTATGCCTAGAAAACCCTAGGCAACCCCTTTTATCGTTTATGAAACTCCTTTCCGCATCCCTGTTGCAAAAGGACTGAAATCCGCAGTTTCGCGCAAAATTGCGGAATAAACTACGTAACCTTCGACTAGTCAAACTTAGTCTTCAACTATTCGTAGGACCCTTTCGACTAGTCGAGACATCCCTTCGACCAGTCGTAGCTACAGTAAAAAATAGCAAAAATACTCGCTGGACTTTGAGTCGAAGTCACGACTCGAACCTTCGACTAGTCGACCACCAGCCTTCGACTGGTCGAGCAAGGCTCACGACCGGTCGAAGATGGGTCAAAAAAACCCATCAGTCTGGCCCCACCTTGGCCGGTTGACAACCCTAGGATTACTTGAAAAAAACAGAAGGTCTAAATGATCTTTTTCTAACCATTCATTTGTTTTATACACCTTATCCCTCATGTGAAAACATGTGTTACATGTGCTAGCGAGTACACGAGAAAGGCTGTACATGTGTGTGGGATTATTACGTAGCAATCCTTATTTCACAATGATCTGGTAAAGACCTAATCGCACCTAAGGCCGTTCATCTAGTGTGAGTGGATTAGGTGCGTCCCTGATCATGGGGTCATGTTGATGTATTTATTGTATATCCACGCTGTTCATTCATTTTTCTAGATCATTTTATAGTATTGAGAAAAACATGGAGCATATCTAAATATCAGGTGGACCACACCACATGAAAGATTGTGGATTGACAGTTAAAAAACATGTTGTGAGCCACAAAAGTTTTGGATCAAGCTGGTATTTATTTTTTCCCTTCAACCATTTCTGAATGACCTTTTCACAAGGCTGGATGAAAAATAAACACTATGGTAGCCGTACAATGGTTTTAATGGTGAGTATTCAACCACCACTGTTTCCAATGGTATGGTCCACCTGAGATTTTGATATATTTTTTTTTAGGTTCATATCCTTAAAATAAGTTTAAAAAAAATAGATGGATAGTGTGGATATACAATACATACATCAAAGTGGGCCCCACGGTCAGGGATGCACCTTGTTTGGTGAGGCCGACGCCGGTCCTTACCCACTTCCGCGTGTATGTGACGTGGCGAAAAATCCAGCCGACCTCGCATCTCTCGTAACGCTGCAGCTTCTTCCAATCCTTACGTCATGTGTTAGTCTATAAAGTGCATGTGGCAATAGGTGCATCTGATCAAATACAACAGCTGTACGGGCAACATCTGAACCATGCAAATGAGAACCAGGTAGGTCCACTCATCAATCGAGCCATTCCTAGACTAAAAATGAGCAGTTTTGAAATTGTCACGCCTCGAAATTCACGTACTGAGTGTGCACCCTCAGACATGAGTTACGAACCACGACTGGTACACTTATTGTACTTAAACCAGTGGGTCACATTATTTACTAGAGGTACAAAAAAATCTGAATTCTATGTTCCCATTAACCTCTATTAATACATTCATGTCAACTTGAGCTACTCTCAAACATTTATCACCACACATCAAAAGAAAATAAAATTAAAAAAATAAAATAAAATAAATTGAGACTTTTATTTGAGTCATTGGAATTATCAAGTTATTAAAAAAATAAAAATAAAAATTAAATTTAAAGTCATTCTAAAACAGAAATAAAATAATAATAGGAAACAGATGTCCCATTTAATTATTCTACTGGTCCAACGACGTAAGCTCGTCTTCAATTAAATATGGCCACTGATCCTGTGGATCATCCACTGGTTTGGCTTCATATTCTTGCTCTTGAGTTGTTCTATCTGCTTTAATTCCATCTGTACGGTTTTTCCATCAATAAACCATCAGCTGGCCAGGCCCAGTGAGTGAACCCATCATGGTTCGTGCACAGTACAATTAAAATAATACATATAAGTAAAGCATAAAAATTTAAAATACAATGCAAATAATTAAAGCGTATGCTATGAATGATAATAATGATGCATCAAGTGAGTATAAATAGAAACTATCCACTTGCTTGAGTTGGATATCGACAACCTGCATCCGCACTTGGCAGGCTTCTACCATTGGTAGGCATTAGTAAGGCCCGCATCCCCCCCATTGGGCAGGCTTTCACATATAGTGGGCTTCTAGTGGGTACAATGGGTTGTCCCCTAGGTAATCGCACAAGAGTATTAATGATACCAGGCATGAATGTTTGATACAGCAGTAATCATATCAGCAGTCAAATATATCTCTCCTTATGAGAGGCCTTTCACATGTTCATAATCCAAGAATATCTCAGCACAAATCAGTTTATAAACAATTTAATCAAGTCATTAACAACAATAAAATATTTTAATCATATGAAGAGGAAACATGTTGGGATTACTCACCTGATGATTTAAAGAGGAATCCGATGGAGCGGATCAGAAATTACCTATAAATAACCCATATGCAGTACACCATAATATTAAAATATATATATTAAACACATAAAATATTTGATTTGTTTTGATTACTAATTAAGGTCTTATATGAGAGTGATACTCAAGTAACATACGTAATAGATAGGGTTCATCGTATCTATCTCGGCCCAAAAGACACACTAGATATCTTATAAGATGAACCACCATATGGATGGCTTGGATCTTCTAATAGCATGTCATAATGATAACTAATTTAGCCTATGTATATTTTGTCATAAATATGCATGCAACTTATATAAGTTTTACCGTGCATCAGAAGTCAATATATCTAAAACACATTTATTGCTATGTGGGTCCTACTTACAGGGATCTAGATTAACTATATGGTTAACATTGCTATATTGACCTTTGAGAAAAATTTCCAATCTAATCTAAAATATATGGGACATGTAATAACATAAATGATTATTGTACAACTACTACTATTTTCTTTCTGTATGGGTCACACACATTTTAGATATGTCCTAAATTTACACTCTTAACCCATAATAACCTTCCAAATCAAATGGATGGATTGGATACAATGTATACATCACTGTGAGTCCACAATCTGATGACCCAAGATGGTTTCTAACGTTAAAAGCCGCACTTGGTTTCAACGCTGACAATCAAACTTTATTTTTTTGTACTTATTTATTTATTTAATTTTTTTGATAGGTCTCATGAAAATCTAAACCATGAATGAGATAGGTAATCTCCTCATAAAGGACGAGCCAAAAAAATCTACTCGAAATAACACTTTTGTGGCCCACAAGAATATTCAAAGGTGCCCATTTAATTTTCACTGTTTAAGGCGATGTGATCCACATGAGTTTTCTTTCAAATAAAATTTTCAACTCCAAGACTTTTAATTAGTGACAAGATTATTAGACGGTACGGATTTGATACATACATCAAGAAAGCCCCGTATATAAGGCCCATAAATCCAGACTAATTCCAGTAACGTAAATAGCCCAATTTCACTTTTGCACGCTGGAGTGTTTTTTTACACCCACTCTATATTGTTACACTTTTATCATGATAACCCATACCTAATATGTGTGCATAAGATCTATTCCATTCACCACTTTACTAACATAGTTTTAAGACATTGGTAGAAAAATGAAGTAGATTCGTTATTCTGATGGATCATACTACCATGAATCAACACTGATCGTTCCTCCACTATTAAAACATATGCATTTCTTATTTCAAACCCTTCTAACTTTCTATGTAAGATCTAATTTGTTCATTGGTCCACCCAATTATATTTTAATGGTCGAAATCATTGGTATCTCCATCGGAACTCCCTGCAGCCCCGATGGATAATCCAATGGTAACTGCCTAATGAATTCCATTTTGCATATTGTGGCTTACCAAAACCTTAATTTAGCCTAATTTTTTGGAGGTTTCTCATATTTTGGTCCTTGGAACCTAATGGACGGAATTGATCGGGCCATGTAAGCAAAATATGTCAAATATCTAATTCAAGTAAAATAAACAAAAAGACTTACATGTTTCCTTTGATTTCTTGTTACATGCGTAAGGCGTTCTATGGTGCATCGTGCATATGCACATATATGATATAAGTGCACATGCATTGCACCCATGGTAGATCCACACCGTCCATCACGTAGACCCAAGACATAATAACATAAAGAAATAAAATCTAAATTAAAATACAGTAAGTACTAACCTCTGCAAGCCGTCCTTCCACTAATTTCTCTCTCTCTCTCTCTATCTCTCTCTCTCTCTTTTTTAATCGACGAGAAGTATCCCTCCTTATAAAGAAAATAGAGTTGCTCGGATAAGATAACGATGAGAGAGGTTGTAACTATTTTAATCTCTTTAAGAAAAACAAAATTTAAAATTTTGAAATTTAAGAAACCATAAAATTTTGGAGTTGTTACATTCTAACCCCCTAAAAGAAAATTTTCGTCTTCGAAATTTACTTGAGCTATTCGTCAAATATATGAGGGTACTTCCCATGTATTTCAGCTTCCTGCTCCCACGATGCTTCATCAACTCCATGATGATTCCATAACACCTTGACTAGTGATACTGTCTTGGTTCTTAAAATATGTTCCTTGCGATCTAAAATACGAATAGGCTTTTCCATGTAAGATGTATCTTCCTGAATCTCAAGATCATGCCAATCGATGATATGTGAGGCGTCTCTTTCATACTTCCTTAGCATTGACACATGAAAGACATTGTGAACACTCGATAGCTATGGAGGTAGCGCGAGTCTATATGTTGTAGCTCCCACTCGATCTAACACCTCAAAATGCCCAATAAACCGAGGGACAAGCTTTCCTTTTGTACCGAATCGCATCAGACCCTTCATTGGTGAGACTTTTACAAACACGTGATCCCCTACCGAAAATTCCAAATCACGTCTTCGGTTATCCGCATAACTCTTTTGTCGACTTTGAGCTGCTTGAAGTCATTTTCGAATGAGCTCCACCTTCTCAGATGCTTCTTGGACAATATCTGGTCCAATCAAACCTTTCTCTCCTATTTCGATCCAACAGTTAGGAGCACGGCAGGGGCGTCCATACAATGCTTCATACGGAGCCATATCAATACTTGTTTGATAGCTATTATTATAAGCAAATTCAGCAAAATATAAGTTATCGTCCCAAGTACCTTTGAAATCGAGAGCGCATGCACGTAACAAATCTTCAAGTATTTGATTCACACACTCAGTTTGTCCATTAGACTGTGGATGATAAGTTGTACTGTAGTCCAAAGTCGTACCCATGACTTCCTGTAAACTAGTCCAGAATCGCGAAGTAAAACGAGGGTCGCGATCTGACACAATAGAACTAGGTATTCCGTGTAATCGCCCTACTTCTTTGATATATAGTTTGGCAAGAATATCCATTGAATAAGTAATACGAATAGGAATGAAATGTACTGACTTTGTTAATTGGTCAACGATCACCCATATCGAATCGTGCTTCCTCTGGGACATAGGAAGTCTAACTATGAAATCCATGGAAATGCAATCCCACTTTCATTCTGGTATTTTTAAAGGCTGCAATAGTCCTGATGGGTTCTGGTGATCGTCCTTTACTTGTTGACAGGTGTAATATCGAAAAACATAATTAGCTATATCTTTCTTCAGGTTTTACCACCAAAATGAACGCTTTACATTCTGGTACATCTTAGTACCTCCCGGATGAATAGTGAACTTAGTTTTGTGCGCTTCCTTCAAAAATTTTTCCTTCAGTTCTGGAATATTGGGCACGCAAAGACGACCGCGATACCGAACTCCCTTGTCTTCCCCCACTTTCCAAACTGATGTCTCATCACCTTGGTGCTTAGTCACCATTTTCATTAACCACTCGTCATTTCCTTGTGCTTATATGATTCTTTCCTTCAATGTCTGCTGTAATGTTATATTACATAAGCGAATATGTTGTTCTCGGAACTGTAGTTCAACATCGAAATCCTTCACATAGTTCATCATCTGCCACTCTTGAACCATTAGGCTAGCTATGATTTGCTGCTTATGGTGCTTCCTACTAAGGGCATCTGCCACAAGGTTTACCTTCCCAGGATTATATAATAGCTCAAAATCATAATCTTTCAGGAATTCGACCCATCTTCGTTGTCTCATATTCAAGTCTTTTTGGGAAAACAAATATCGAAGGCTCTTGTGATCTGTAAAAAGATCGAATCTTTCACCATATAAATAATGCCGCCAAATCTTTAAAGAAAACACGATTGCGCCCAATTCTAAATCATGAGTTGGATAATTATGCTCATGATTCTTCAATTGCCTTGACGCATATGCAATCACCTTATCTTCTTGCATCAGTACACAACCAAAGCCTAAATTGACGTCAGTATATAGGACAAACTTTACTCCCTCCTTTGGAAGAGTGAGAACACGAGTAGATGTTAAAAGCTTCTTTAATGTAACAAATGCTTCTTCACATTTATCAGTCCATTTAAAAGGCACACCCTTTCGAGTCAGACTTGTTAATGGGCCGAAAATTTTTGAGAAGTCTTTGATGAACCTCCTGTAGTACCCGGCGAGTCCCAGAAAACTCCTAACTTCAATTATACTCTTGGGCTACTCTCACTTCATCACTGCTTCAATCTTGGCTGGATCAACTTCAACACCGTCCTTTATAATTACATGTCCTATAAATTTAACACTGTGCTTCCATAATTCATACTTAGATAATTTGGCATATAGTTGATTGTCCTTCAGCGTCTGTAGAGTAGTTCTTAGATGTGTTTCATGATCTTCTCTAGTCTTCGAATAGATCAGTATATCATCAATAAATACGATGACAAATTGATCAAGATATGGCTGAAATACTATATTCATTAAATCCATGAACACGGTTGGGGCATTAGTCAGACTAAAGGGCATAACCAAAAATTCATAGTACCCATAGCGGGTCCTGAAGACCGTCTTATAAATATCTGGCTCCTTAATACGCAGTTAGTGATATCTTAATCTTAAATCAATCTTGGAGAAATAACATGCTCCTTTCAGCTGATCAAGTAAATCGTCAATACGTAGCAGAGGATACTTATTCTTAATCGTCACTTCATTTAGCCAACGATAGTCTATGCATAAACGCATGCTTCCATCCTTCTTCTTTAAAAAAATTACCGGTGCACCCCATGGTGATGTACTGGGCCTGATGAAACCCTAGTTCTTCAATCCTTCCAATTGTTCCTTCAGCTCCTTTAGCTCAACCAGCGGCATTCGATACGGTTACATTGATATCGGGGCAGTGCCTGGTAACAGATCAATACTAAAGTCTACTTCTCGTCGGGGCGGTAATCCATGTATGTCCTGAAAAACTTCTGGATACTCTCTTGCAATTGGGATTTGTTCTATGCTCAATTCTAGTGACTCCCCTTCCTTCAATACTATAATACGCTCTACGTTACTATCTCTCAGTATTCCTAGAATTTGAAAAGATTCTTTCCCGGGAATAGAGAATGTAACGGTCTTAGCATAACAGTCCATCTTAGCATGGTTAGCGGAGAGCCAATCCATACTGAGAATGACATCATATCCATTCATATCCATAACTACTGCATCAACTAGCATTATAATACCGCATATATTGACTTCACATGACTTGCATAATTTGTTCAAGGTAACAGTTTTTTCCACTGGTGATTTTACAGAAATTGCTTTACTAAGGTCAATAGGTTTCAACCCTAGTCTTTTCACTACGGCACTAGAAATAAATGATATGGTGGCTCCAGAATCAAATAATACAGCAATAGGTTTATCGAGTATATCAACCGTACCTTCAATAACATTGTTATCTAGTTCTGGTTCTTCGACAGGTGCTATAGCATGTACTTTAGCTTGAGTGGTCTGTTGTCTAAAAGGTTGTCCCCCTTGATTCTGAGATACTAAAGGTCGAGATGCTTGCTGAGGTCGATTCTGCTGATACTATTGCGGCTTGGGAGGTAGATATCGTGATGCCTGTAAAGATTGCCCGGACTGCTGAGATGGTGCAGGAAGTTGCAACCGAGGAGGAATTTGTTGAAGTGGTTGGATCTGGCCAACATCCTTAAGTCAGGTTGTGCAAAAGTGGTATTTGTGTCCGTACTTCTCACAATAGGTACAGTTTCCAGAAAAAAACTGATCTTGATTACTGTGAGCTTGAAATTGACCAATAGTTCGCTGCCTCTTCTCTAACGGCTGTCGTTGGCTAGGAGTAGTCCTCACCTGACTTCCTATCTCTTTTATCTGTACCCGAGACTTTAGGAACCGTTCACCATCCCTTTCAACTCGAAGAGCCTTGGCAACAGTTTCAGAGTACTTTTTAATATCATCACAACAAAACTTGGTTCTAATATTTTGACGAAGGCCTTCATCGAATTTAGTGATCTTGTAGTCTTCATCTTCCATCATTTTCGGGACATATCTTGATAGTTCAGCAAACTTCGCCTCATATTGTGCTACCGTCATCGATCCTTGCTCCAATTTCGAAAATTCATCCATCTTTTGATTACGGTAGGCCTTAGGGAAGTATTTCTCATTGAATTTGTCTTGAAATCCTCTTCAAGTCCATATATGATTAGTTGTAACCATTCTTTTAACCGATCTCCACCAAACATCTGCTTCACCTTGAAGCATAAAAGTCACCAATCGCACTTTCTCAGTATCAGGGCAATTTATCGCTTCTAATATCTTCTTGACTTGCTTTAGCCAATCTTCTGCTATTGAAAGATCTGTGGCACCTTTGAATATTGGCGGTCAGAGTTTTATGAATCTCTCAAGGAGGTCCACTTCACGTGCTTGCCCGGTCCTAACTGATGATGCCTAATGATGAGCTTGAGGTGCTTGGCTCATATTGGCCAACATATTCCATTGAACCGCAAACTGTTCTTGTTGTTGCTTCATCATGGCGGCTATTTGATTTACTAATCCAAACGCAGTGTCCCACGGCTGCGTGCTAGGTCCAGCAAAATTAGCATGCATTGCAGATGGGGATAAAGGAAATTGGGTGCTTGATCTAGCGAAATTGGCAGGCATCGCAGATGGAGACAAAGGCAATTGGGTGTTTAGTCCAGCCCCACCTTGATCTGCTATAGGTGGAGACGTAGGATTTTCTAGTCCCTCTTCAACCTCGTCCACTTCGACTTCATTCTCATCTTGATTTCTATTCGTCGTTTCACATTCTTCAAGAATATTGGTGTCCATTACTAGATAATGAAGAATGATAGCGCTAGTAGAAGGAACTAAGTCACGGATGCTACGTATCTTCTTAGGTGCCATAGTTTTCCTATAAGACAAGAATTTGAATTTTAGTAGGGATTATGGATTTTTAACTGTACAATAACCTGTAAATAAAATAATTTAGATAAAATTATTATTTTAATCAAAGATAATGATCCAAATGAATGACACTGTCAGTTAAACTGACAGGACACCATTTTTTTTAGGCAAATTAGATTTTTAGTTGCCTGTTGTGGTTATAATTACCGTTTGGAACTTTAAATTGAATCCAAAATTTTTTTGTGAAGATCCTATTACAAGCATATACTCTCCTTATAAAATTTTAGCTAAATCTTCCAACCACAGAAAATTTTAAAATCCTTGTAGTTAGATCTGTCTAAATTTTGATAAATTTTAACTAGCCTATACCAACTCCCTGAATCAGTATAATAATAGTCTGATTCAATTTTTCTAATTATTTTTATTTTATTTATACTTGTCTGTCATCGATCAGGATTTTGGTTCGCCTTGATCGGATAAGTACTTCTATAGTTATGAATTTTAAAAGTTGGGTGATTCCTGCTGCCCATTACTGTCCAGCAGGACTTTATGGACTCAATATCCTAAAAATTAATTAGGGTCAAACTAATCCATATCAATATATATAATATGCTCAAATTCATTATTTCTCACAACAATATCCAAATAAAACATCCTAAGTGTTGTGTTGCTAATTTCGAGGGGGCCTACCAGTTATGTACATGAGTAAGCCACATTACCTACAGGTCACATTAAATTATATAAAAACTTCGCTCTAATACCATTCTGTCATGCCCCGAAATTTACGTACTGAGTGTGCACCCTCAGACATGAGTTACGGACCACGACTCGTACACTTATTATACTTAAACCAGTGGGTCACATTATTTACTAGAGGTACAATAAAATTTGAATTCTATGTTCCCATTAACCTCTATCAATACATTCATCTCAACTTGATCTACTCTCAAACATTTATCACCACACATCAAAAGAAAATAAAAATAAAAAAATAAAAAAAAATAAATTGAGACTTTTATTTGAATCATTAGAATCATCAAGTTATTAAAAAAATTAAAAAATAAATAAATTTAAACTCATTCTAAAACAGAAATAAAATAATAATAATAGTAAACAGATGTCCCATTTAATTATTCTACTAGTCCAACGACGTAAGCTCGTCTTCAGTTAAATACGGCCACTGATACTGTGGATCATCCACTGGTTTGGCTTCATATTCTTGCTCTTGAGTCGTTTCTATTCGCTTCATTCCATCATGCGGTTTTCCATCAATAAACCGTCACCGGCCAGTTCCACAATGAGTGAACCCATCATGGTTCGTAAACAGTACAATTAAAATAATACATACAAGTAAAGCATAAAAATCTGAAATACAATGCAAATAATTAAAGCGTATGCTATGAATGATAGTGATGATGCATCAAGTGGGTATAAATAGAAACCATCCACATGCTTGAGTTGGATATCGACAACCCACATCCGCACTCGGCAGGCTTCTACCATTGGTAGGCATGGGCAAGGCCCGCATCCTCCCCATTGGGCAGGCTTCCACATATAGTGGGCTTCTAGTGGGTACAATGGGTTATCCCCTAGGTAATCGCACGAGAGTATTAATGATACCAGGCATGAATGTTTGATGCAGCAGTAATCATATCAGCAGTCAAATATATCTCTTCTTATGAGAGACCTTTCACATGTTCATAATCCAAAAATATCTCAGCACAAATCAGTTTATTAACAATTTAATCAAGTCATTAACAACAATAAAATATTTTAATCATATGGAGAGGAAACATGTTGGGATTACTCACCTGATGATTTAAAGAGGAATTCGATGGAGCGGATCAGAAATTACCTATAAATAATCCATATGCAGTACACCATAATATTAAAATATATATATATTAAACTCATAAAATATTTGATTTGTTTTGATTACTAATTAAGGTCTTATATGGGAGTGATACTCAAGTAACATACGTAATAGATAGGGTTCATCGTATCTATCTCGGCCCAAAAGACACACTAGATATCTTATAAGATGAACCACCATATAGATGGTTTGGATCTTCTAATAGCATGTCATAATGATACCTAATTTAGCCTATGTATATTTTGTCATAAACATGCATGCAACTTATATAAGTTTTACCGTGCATCAGAAGATGGAGTTACATCATATTATATATATCTAAAATACATTTATTTTTATGTGCTCTTACTTACAGGGATCTGGATTGACTATATGGTTAACATTGCTATATTGACCTTTGAAAAAAATTTACAATCTAATCTGAAATATATAGGACCTGTAATAACGTAAACGATTATTGTACAACTACTACTATTTTCTTTCTGTATGGATCACACACATTTTAGATATGTCCTAAATTTACACTCTTAACCCATAATAACCTTCTAAATCAAATGGATGGATTGGATACAATGTATACATCACTGTGAGTCCACAATCTGATAACCCAAGATGGTTTCTAACGTTAAAAGCCGCACTTGGTTTCAACGCTGACGATCAAACTTTATTTTTTTTGTACTTATTTATTTATTTAATTTTTTTGATAGGTCTCATGAAAATCTAAACTATGAATAAGATAGGTAATCTCCTTATAAAGGACGAGCCAAAAAATCTACTCGAAATAACACTTTTGTGGCCCACAAGAATATTCAAAGGTGCCCATTTAATTTTCACTGTTTAAGGCGATGTGATCCACATGAGTTTTCTTTCAAATAAAATTTTCAACTCCAAGACTTTTAATTAGTAACAAGATTATTAGACGGTACGGATTTGATACATACATCAAGAAAGCCTCGTATATAAGACCCATAAATCCAGACTAATTCTAGTAACGTAAATAGCCTAATTTCACTTTTGCACGCTGGAGTGTTTTTTTACACCCATTTTATATTGTTACACTTTTATCATAATGACCCATACCTAATATGTGTGCATAAGATCTATTCCATTCACCACTTTACTAACATAGTTTTAAGACATTAGTAGAAAAATGAAGTAGATTTGTTATTCTGATGGATCATACTGCCATGAATCAACACTGACCGTTCCTCCACTATTAAAACATATGCATTTTTTATTTCAAACCCTTCTAACTTTCTATGTAAGATCTAATTTGTTCATTAGTCCACCCAATTATATTTTAATGGTCAAAATCATTGGTATCTCCATCAGAACTCCCTGCGACCCCGATGAATAATCCAATGGCGACTGCCTAATGAATTATATTTTGCATATTGTGGCTTACCAAAACCTTAATTTAGCCTAATTTTTTAGAGGTTTCTTATATTTTGGTCCTTGGAATCTAATGGACGGAATTGATCGGGCCATGTAAGTAAAATAAGTCAAATATCTAATTCAAGTAAAATAAACAAAAAGACTTGCGTGTTTTCTTTGATTTCTTGTTACATGCGTAAAGCGTTCTACGGTGCATCGTGCATATGCACACATATGATATATGTGCACATGCATTGCACCTATGGTAGATCCACACCGTCCATCACGTAGACCCAAGACATAATAACATAAAGAAATAAAATCTAAATTAAAATGCAGTAAGTACTAACCTCTGCAAGCCGTCCTTCCACTAATTTCTATCTCTCTCTTTTTTTTTAATCAACGAGAAGTGTCCCTCCTTATAAAGAAAATAGAGTCGCTCGGATAAGATAACGATGAGAGAGGTTGTAACTGTTTTAATCTCTTTAAGAAAAAAAAAATTTTGAAATTTTGAAATTTAAGAAACCGTAAAATTTTGGAGTTGTTACAGAAATCATACCAACTCTCCACATATCGTGAACACGTGTAGCTTAATGAGGGCGCCAACCTTATCTTCTAGCCTAATCATCTTCATGTGGTTAGGCTCGTACCAAGGTTAAAAAACAAACCAAAGAATCCATACATTGAACATGTCTTTCTAAATTTAAACGTGTCAACCTGCTCAGGCCACTAATCGGATGGTTAGGATCACTCCCAATGGATGATGGTCTCAGGACGAGGTGTAATGTGTTCTCCGTCTTTTTCTTGACTCTCTGGCATGTGTCCTTTGGGGACAGCTATCTTGGTTTCTTTATATTTTTCGTGTGCTAATTATATCAGCTAGAATTCTAGCTAGAAGGATTTCATCATGATCTTCTGTAGGACGGTGCTACCACATGTATGATTTATGACCATTGGATCTAACCATATGATTTATGGCCATGGGATCCAAACCATATTAAGTTGGTTGTTAATAAGGTCTTTATGGTTAATAGAGTTGTACTCAAAGTGAGTTATGTCACGCCCCAAACTCAGGGATGGACAGCTTCCGTGATACTCTGAATCCGGTACTTGGCTTCCATTCACCAAGTCCCGAGTTCGGTGTACTACAAGGAAGATTTTTAACTGAATTTTTTTTATTATATATATAATAATACCTGAGCATAAAGATCTATAATCAAATTATCAAGCGACACTCTCTAATTGAAATCCTGATAGTTACAAGTATAATGCTTTCCAAAAAGTACACAACGTCAATATTGTCAAATTGAAAAATAGATGTAATGCATCGAGAAAGCAAAGTCTTCCAAGCTACTGCAGCCCTGAAAAAAATAGGAAATAGGAAGCTTAGGCAAAAAGCCTAGTGAGTACACATGTGTGTGCAGTGTGTCATATATGCAAGCAAGATGGATATGTCACGAAGAAATCATGTATGGTGAAAGGCGTATAGTACATAAGGTATGATGTTAATGCCAATGCTAATGCAATACATATGCATCATAGTAATACTCCGAGTCAATGCTACCAGCATCACCAAGTCATATTTTCATTTCTCTTACACCATAACTATAACCGTATTACATGCATCCGTAATTACATCATCATCATCGTATTGTCATGCCATAATCATACAATATCGAAAATACTGGTAAGATCATGAATCATACAATATCATAGTAAATGGAAATACTGACAAGTCCATTAGTCATACAATATCAGAGTACGCAATACAGATCAGTTATTCAAATGAGGAGTCATAAAGAGTCAAATATCATATATCGAGGATACAATGCAATGTAAAATTCCTGATGAGTTCACGAATACCGTCAGCCGTATCTAAATACAGAAACATAGTAACCCAAAATGTCATATGTCGTGGATGTAATGCAAATGCAGTGTGAATGGAATGACTATGCTGGAGTGTGAAGTAGGGATGATAGTACATAATATCACAGGCTATGGGGTCCATCACAAGAGACTTCTATCCAAACGAGTCTCATACCTAAATTTAGATAGTCAAACTCAATGTGGTAAACTCCTGATCTCAGGTTAGTCGCACGCTCCAACCAAAATCCTGACCATTGCGAAGGTACACGTAACAAATAGTTGCGCACCACCAGCCCTAGTGGATAGTGAATGAATAAATGAATGAGTATGCAACTCATGCTCAGTAAGTCTACATATCAATACAGTTCATCTCTAGGATCATCACCGGGGTCTATTACACTCTACGTCAGCTTACCTCCCTCATCCGAGAGCACAACTGGGTAAGTGAAAGAGACCTCACTATCCGCCTGCCAATATCGGGCACGGCTCATCGATAGCGGACTCATTCCTCAAGCTGGTCAAACTCAACCTAGATATTGCCCCCTCACTCAGGCGGGTAAGGTTACAGTCCCTCCCAACCAACCACGACATAATGGGAGACTCGGCCTACTGGTATACGGCCCTCATGTGATCATATATATCCACTCGATCTCGACGTTAGGGCGTCCTCTAGTATCAAGAGGGTTTAGGGATTTTCACTCAAGGCCATCTATGGCAGCCCGATGCTAGAACAAATTGATTCATAACATGTTACGCCACTTGGCCCAAGAGGGTGGACCTCCTTTTCTTCTTTTTCTACAATGCTTGTTTCATGGCTGGTGTTGATTTTGTTATTATCCATATCTACTAACCGTGGCATGGATTAGGGGTGTTTTTGTAATTTCATAGATAAAGATGGGCTGTTGAAGTAGAAAGAGTTGGTATACGTCAAGAAGAAGGTAGAAAATGCATGTGATGTAAATGGTGGGAGGGGAATTCGCAACCTGATGGCTAGGGATGTACTGCGAACAAGATACTACGCAAGTGGGCCCACTTTTAGTAGACGGGTCGGGCTCGGGCTGTGCCTAATCGTATCCGTCCAAGCCCCTGGGCCCATAAATCATTCAGATCCACAAGTCAGGTGGACCACCAACATGGGACGATGGAGGATGCCTACCATAGGTTTTTGTGTGGGGCCACCATGGTGTGTATCTTTTAGGTGTAACTCACCAGGATGAAGGGAAGGTACGAAAAATCATCCTGACCCAAAACTCAGGCGGGCCACAACACGTGAACTTAAAAGAGATTTTATATGCAAATTTACATTGATTCCATTTATGTGGCCCATATGAGTTTTCAGTAGGGATGATCTTCGGGAGTGCGGTGAACATAAAGGTTTTCGCCTGATGAACGGAGTGGATTTCACATGTACAATATCGCCGGCCTCAAAGAGCTTGGTTGTTTTAGACCATATAGCGGTTGCCTGCGACCCTGTGGCTAAGTGGTAGACTCCGAAGAGTTTCAACAGGAAGTCATGGGTTTGAGCACCTATTGTGGTGGTTTGAGTGTACAAACACGTGTGAAAAAAAAAAAAAAAAAGAAAGAAAAGAAAAGCCATGACAGGGATACATAAACGGCCTTGATTGTAATATAAACAACACGGTGAGTCCCCACTCTAATGAATGGTGGGTGCTCCCTCTTAATAAGTTCATGGTGCCATCTGATTTTGGATCGGGCTGATTTCATAGATCCCATTCGTCTTATGAGGTGACACATATTATGGACGGGTTAGATTCCGTGATCATAAACCGTGATATAGGTGGATTACACCGAAAGAGACTGTTGGTAAAGGGACACCCAATGGTTGATTTTTTATAGACCCAATGTGATGTATAAGTGAAATCCACTCCAACCATATTGATTCATAACACGTTCCGCCTAGGGCACAAAAATCAGGCAGGTCCGAGATTACGGTGGGTGTCCCCTATACACTTTCCGATCATCTGGCCCACCTGAGTCATGAATGTGGTTTATTTTTGGGAGTTGGGCCTAACATGGGCCCAGGTATTCAATGGTCAGATTGAATTTCACTTACACATCACAGTGGGGTCCAGCCAATCTCACCACTACTTTGCTCGCATCACGCTGGAAGGAAACCATTTCCCTACACACAAACATGCATATTTACATGACATGAGATATGCTCCAGTGCTCTTAGGGCACTACAAGTGATGGCACTCCTAGTTGTATTGGGACACCTGGACAATGCATTCGATTGATCTAGACTCTTCATTAGGTTGAACGAACGTTTTTCATGGGCTACCATGCAAACCTCGTGTCCATCTGATAAATATGAACCATTTGATCAATGGTCTTTAATATTGACGGTGAAGATATATTATACGAAAATAGGTCCAATCAATCTGATCCATCTATTTGTTAGGGCATATCATGGATTGCTTATGATTCTAAAGAATCACTTTTACAGGGCCCAACGTGATGTATGAATGAAATCTACTCCGACCATAGTGATTCATAACACATTATGCCAGGGGCCTAAAAATCAAGCAGTTCCGAGGAATAAGGTAGGCCACACTGAAGGAAACAGTTTGGAGAGGGTACGCTGTTTACGATCATGTGGTTTAGTTTTGGGCTTGGGTCTAACATGGGTTGATTGATGGTTACAGTGGATTTCAGGTATACATCATGGTGGGGCTCACCCGAGCTCACCTCCACTTTGCTCCCATCGCACTGGAAGGAGGCTATTTCCATCCACATATACACACACAAACGTATGTATGTATCTAACATGATATATGCTCCAGTGCTCTTAGAGCACGTCGCATTGGGACACTTAGAGAATGCAATCCATTGGTCTAGACTGCTCATTAAGTTCAACGAACATTTCTTGGGCTACCATGCCCATCTAAATATGAACCATTTGATCAATGGTCTTTAATACAGAAGGTCAAGAGAGATTACACAAAATTAGGTCCAATCAACAATTTAAATCCAGGTATTCAACGAATCAGTTTTATAAGGCAAATATTCATGGCCTAGACAATGAATTGCCGCATAGAGTAAGGCCAAATCAAAGGTGGATTGGATCATCTCACCAATATGATTTTTCTACTATAGGCTAGGAAATGTATTCTCAACTCATCGGATAGTTTAAATCAGATTGATCAAATGGATTGTCCAAGTGAACCAATGCAACTAGGATCACTATAACTTAATGTGCCCTAGCATTTCTCATCTAAGATATGGGACAAATTACCGTGGTCTCAAAACTTTTGAAGCGGTGCACCGGTTAATCTACCATGGAGTTAAACAATTAATCATTCATACAAGTAGGAACAAGCCATGGTATAGGAATTACATAGATGGGATGTGTTGTTATTCAATTCAGACATGCAACCACACATGTAATAAACAGCTCGATTTCAATTATATGTGTGGGAATATGTATGTATAGGGCATGCCAAAGTCGTATTTGACTCGAATCAAATTAAATGCCTTCTGACCCGGGCGTCGAAATAGCCAGATTAGTAATAAATTAGTAAAGATTGACCTAACTACTTAGCCATTAATGGATCCTTGATCTTACTCCGGTGGTAGACTCTCAAGAGTTTCAACACCTGGTTGAGGGTTCGAGTACCCATAGGTGGTGAAAACCCACTACGGCATGAGTGTGTGGTGGGGTGTGTGTGTGTGTTTTTTTTTTTTGTTTTGTTTTTTTTTTTTTTTAGGCCATTGATTGGCAACGGATGATCATGCAATTTTTGAAGAGGGTTAGTCCTTCTGATGGATTTTTTCCCCTTGAAAACAAAGACTTTTCTCACAACAATGATATATATTGACTGCATTTGTCCACAAAAATAATATGAGAGAGTAAAATAAGAATTTTAAAGGCTTTAATATCAATTTTATTACTATGAATGATGATTATCAGCATATAAAAGTAAATAAAACAAAAAATGTTATTGCTGATGGTTCGAGTGGCTGAGACGATCATAGACTGGATGATCCATAGGACCTGGATGATCATGGAAAAACATGACAGTTGTGAGACAGTCATGGCTTTTAGTCAGTAGGATGTGACCAATAAATCACTAAATAAGAACTCAAGCATTTTGAGAGGATTCGACTAGAGGGTCATGGATATTTAACTAAGCTAAGTTGGCTTATTACTGCTAAATAGAATTGAAAATTAGATTAATCATAACTAATCGATGTAGACTTGATGTGGAGATGATGTTGGACAGAAGTGGAGATGCTAGAACTAGGCTAATCTAAGTTTTCATGAGGGACAAAAGGTTAAAAAGTTGTGTTGAGTTGAAAAGAATTGATTGATTTAAATTGACGAGGGCCCGAAGCTCTTCTTCTTGTGCTACCCCTTGGGCTTTAAAATCGATGTTCGATAAGTTAGTGGCTTAGCTTAATACATTTTTTTCTTAGACGTAGGCAACTACACAATATACCTCCATGTACAGGTGTATTTCTGAGTCTAGACAATTTTGTTCTCTTTACACCCAACTTTGTGATCTTCTGGGGGGGTTAGAATTATCAATAAATGTTTTACACCTATTATGGTTAGAATTATTGACGCAAGGATGAACGTGGTGAGGATAACTATTTTAAATCCATGGAGCTTCTCTGGACTCCTCACAGAGACTTCTTGAATCCACGAGGAAAGAAAGCAGGAAATAGAAATAAATTCTAATAAATTTGAAATTGATTAATTGATCAATAAAAACGAGTTCACAACCCTTTAAATAGGGGTACCAAGTGGGAAAGAAATCATAATTAAACTACAACTAAAACTCCTAGAATCCGCGACGTACTATAAATAGTAAACTTACTATTTATAGACGGTCGTGATGTCTACTAGTATGCAAGGTTTTCGACAAAAAATAGTAAGTGTCCTATTTGGCTTCACCATACCGTTCTCCTAATTATTCTAAGCTCTTTTCACGTTGGGCGCAACTCCTAAAGCCTGACAGATGAAGAGTTATAATCAAACTAAAACTTACTATTTATAGTAAAAATGAAATTAAAATAGGGAAACGACCATCGATTCAGGAGTATTTCGCAATTCCAGGTCGTACAACCCTGCATAGCAGGGTTGGTTGGCTAAAGTAGCTCGTTCTACCCCAAAATCATATATTTTACGCCCGATAACTCATTCCGGATTGTGAGATACGCCCAATCTAAGGTCCGACGGTCCGGATCACTTCTGTCATCGACCGGGCCTTTTCTGGTCCATCTTGGCCATGAAACTGTCTGCGACCTGCTGTACATCAATTATCAATAAATATTTTACTTGTGATAAGAAATATTAAGTAAGGTTTATATACTAGATGTTTCAAAATAATGATTGGACTTTTTTTTTCTCCCGCCAATCTTATCTATCTATTTTCATGTTATTAATTGGAAGCTTTGAATCACCCAACCAGCGTGAGTAATCATAGCCACCGTTGTAAGATAAGAGCACCTACCTTTGCCCATTCACAAGGCCTCAATTCTCAATGAAGTCACAACTTTCACAAATTCAATTATTATGATCATATAAAGGAAAACCAGATTTTGCACCATCGACTTGCTCTTAGTTGTTTGAATGAATGAACAGATCAGATCGGCAATCAGTCATCTCATGCACCATTTAAAACATTTAGGGACACTCCTAACATCAAACAAAAGGTGGGGCAATAACAAAAGCACATATGTTGAGGCTTATATGTGAGCTCTTCCCAACCATTTAATTGAAAGGAACATGTGAAATTATTGCATAGACCCCACTAAAAACCCTTGCATGAGTGTTCCGAAATAAGAATTTGGCCTTTCGGGCTATGTATATGCAAATGCACATCAATAATACAGGATCCACGTTGCACTGAATTGGAATAGCAACATTTTAATTTGACTTGAATTGAATTAACTTGAGAATCTAATTTAATTTTTAATGTCTCAATTGTTTTACACGTTTGAAATGTGTAAGTGATCATAAGCTGGGCTGGACCAGTCATCTACATATATAAACCGGGCATGGACAATATTTTGGAATTTATTTTCAACTTGAGCTGGCCAAAAAGATTTAAGGTTTGGATTGAGCAGCATCAGGTCTGGCCCACCTTGACCAGTTGACAGCCCTAGGATTACGTGAAAAAAACAGGTCTAAATGATCTTTTTCTAACCATTCATTTTTATTTTTAATTTTCTACCACAGGGTTTTCATTCAATCCAGAGAATTTACAGCTATTCAGGTGGGCCCAACAAAAAAATTAAGGGCCACACCTATCATATACGCACCTGCTATGCTAGACAAAACCAACAAAACCGTTCATTTGTTTTATACACCCTATGCCTCATGTGAAAACGTGTGTTACATGTGCTGGCGAGTACACGAGAAAGGCTTACATGCGTGTGGGCTTATTACGTAGCAATCCTTATTTTACACGATCTGGAAAAGACCTAATCGCACCTAAGGCCGTTCATCTGGTGTGAGTGGATTAGGTGCGTCCCTGATCACGGAGTCATGTTGATGTATTTGCTGTATATCCACGCTGTTCATTCGTTTTTCTAGATCATTTTATGGTATTGAGAAAAAAATGGAGCATATCTAAATATCAGGTGGACCACACCACATGAAAGATTGTGGACTGAGAGTTAAAAAACATGTTGTGAGCCACAAAAGTTTTGGATCAAGCTGATATTTATTTTTTCCGTTCAACCATTTCTAAATGACATTTTCAGAAGGCTGGATGAAAAATAAACACTATGGTAGACGTAGGATGGTTTTAATGGTGAGTATTCAACCACCACTGTTTCCAATGGTATGGTCCACCTGAGATTTTGATATACTTCTTTTTTAGGTTCATATTCTTAAAATAAGATGAAAAAACGGATGGATAGCGTGGATATACAATACATACATCAAAGTGGGCCCCACGGTCAGCGATGCACCGTGTTTGGTGAGGCCAGCGCCGGTCCTAACCCACTTCCGCGTGTATGTGACGTGGCAAAAAATCCAGCCTTGCATCTCTCGTATCGCTGCAGCTTTTTCCAATCCTTACGTCACGTGTTAGTCTATAAAGTGCACGTGGCAATAGGTGCATCTGATCAAATACAACAACTGTACGGGCAACATCTGAACCGTGCAAATGAGAACCAGGTAGGTCCACTCATCAGTCGAGCCATTCCTAGACTAGAAATGAACAGTTTTGAAATCACACCAACTCTCCACATTTTGTGAACACGTGTAGCTTGATGAGGGCGCCAACCTTATCTTCTAGCCTAATCGTCTTCATGTGGTTAGACTCGTACCAATTTAAAAAACAAACCAAAGAATCCATACATTGAACATGTCTTTCTAAATTTAAACGTGTCCACCTGCTCAGGCTAGTACTGATGGATGATGGTCCCAGGACGAGGTGTATAATGTGTTCTCTGTTTTCTTGACTGTCTGGCATGTGTCCTTTGGGGACGGCTATCTTGGTTTCTCCATATTTTTTGTGTGCTGATTATATCAGCTAGAATTCTAGCTAGAAGGATTTCATCATGATCTTCTGTAGGACGGTGCTACCACATGTATGATTTATGACCATCGGATCTAACCATATGATTTATGGCCATGGGATCTAACCATATTAAGTTGGTTGTTAATAAGGTTTTTATGGTTAATCGAGCTGTACTTGAAGTGAGTTAGCCCGGTTAACTTGCTTGACTGGACTTGAAAAGCTTGACTCAACTCGGCTTGAAACTGAGTTAAGTGAGTTGAGCTAATTTTTAGATCTCGAAAAAATTTCAAGTCATCGTCTGAGCTAGACCAAACTTGACTCGACTTGGCTCGAAACTTGACTCGAACTTGACTGGGTTTGAATCGATTTAATTCTGATTCCATTCACTTATTAAAAATATTATATATATATTTATATATTTAAATAAATTATATATTATATGTTATTTATATATTAAAAACTATAAAACCTAAACTCAAACTTAGCTCATAGGCTTGAACTCTTGGCTAGCCCAAGCACTTGGTGAGAGCTAAGATGTTCAGCTAAAAACCGAGCTCAAGCTTGGCGTGAACTAGCCCAAGTTGAGCTGACTGATTCAACTCGTGTCCAGCTTTAGTAGTTAGCTTCTCTGCTACATTAGTTGAGAAAGACCATGCCGAGCCTAACCTGCATTAAATAAGTTTTTAAATTAAATTAGTAAGCTGAGCTAAGATGTTCCTACTTCTCCTTGCTAGGCATCCTCCAATCTCTCTTTGAAACCATGCCGAGCTAAGCTCGAGCTGGGATAACCTGCTAGCTTAGCCAAGCTGAGCTGAGCTAAGCTCCGCTCGAATCAACTCGTGTCCAGCTTTAGTAGTTAGCTTCTCTGCTACATTAGTGTGAGGAGCTAAGACCATATTTAACCATGCAATTAATTTTAAGAGAGTTGTAGCCTTGATTTCAAGTTAATACATCTTTTTTTTTTTTTTTTTTTTTTTTTTTTAAATTTTATAAAAAGAAAAATTTTATAACAAAAACAAGAAGATTTACAGAGTTTCGGGCGGGCCCTACAAAAAAGAGCTGAGACCACCTATCGTAAACTATACGCATTATCAATAAGGAAAAAGCGGGGAGAAGCGAAAAATTTGGGCCAGGACGGGACGAAGCGGAGGGAGCCTAACCAATACCCGTTCTCGCTTTGTCAGCTTCTTCCTCGCACTAATTAAATTAGCCCAACTTCGAGTTATTCTCTAAAGGTGTGTTTGAATCGGACATTGAGTGGCTCTCTAGATGAAAAAGGATCTGCATACTTATAAACAGATAATTTAGATTTTACCTACTTCTCCTTGTTTCTTTTTCATACGCCAGCATCCTCCAATCTCTCTTTGCATTCATGTATAGTTTGCAAGAGAAGCCTATTCAAAAAAATGCAATGTAAGGCCCACCATCATAACTGCCCAACGTCTATCTATATGGGCACTATTTCAAGTTAATACGTCTACCTAACAAGAGACACATCTAAATCTCCAAAGGGATAAAAACCTAGGAAAATATATATTTAGAAGTCATCATCCCACAACCTTTCCTTCTGTGCATGACTCATCATTTCATCTTTTTGTCCTTCTGTTTCTCCACAGAATTCTCTCTTACTTATTTTCTCCTTACTGAGAGTTGCAGATACCGATAGCCGTAGCATTCATTACGAGCCATGTGACTAATGTACCTTTTCAAATCTGTCCTTTCTTATGATATTATTGGGATGTTAACTTGAATAATGTTGGAAAAATTTAGGAGTTCCATAAATATATTTTAAAATTTTTAATTCATTTTGATAATTAAAATAAATATTTTCAAATATTTTATTTTCCCGGAAAAATTTTCCAATAATATTCTCAAGATTTGTCACTACAGGTACAAGAACACATGCCTTTCGATTACAAGGACACGTGAATTGTCTGTCATCCTTTTATAGGTATGATCGTATCATTTTCTTTCATCTTTCTGCCCTTCTGTTTCTCCCTAAAATTATCTCTATTCCTCTTTTTTATCCTTCCTGAGAGTTGCATATTTAGCATTCAATGGCATCCACGGGACTGGTGTAGCTTTTCAAAATCTCACTTTTCTATTGTGATATTGTTGTCATGTTAACTTAAACAATAGTGGAAACATTTATAAGTGTTCCATAAACATATTTTAAAATTTTAAATTTATTTGATAATTAAAATAAGTATTTTTAAATATTTTATTTTTCAACAAAAAATTTTCAATAATATCCTAGGATAAACCTCAAAATCCAAATATCTTAAGATATTTGCCACTATGAGAACAAAAACATATGCCTTTTGAGTAGAAGAACGCATGGCTTGTCTTTGTCACGTGGATACAATGTTTCGATACATTGCACTTAGGTTTTCAATTTTAACATCGGAACTCTTCGTGGGCAGATTGGCGTGCATTGTCTGCGACTATGACTGCAAGATGTTAGAGAATCAGCCTTGCAGTAGCACCTTAATTTGGATTGAGATAAATAAGAGGGAAAAAAATTTCAAGCAACCACATAGAGAATATATAATTTTTATGTGGAAAATCCAGGTGGGAAAAATCATATATATATATATATATATATATATATATATATATATATATATATATATATATATATATATATATATATATATATATATTCTCGGTGTTGTTGTTTGGAATTTTTTTTTATTTTTTTTTATTTTTGGTTTTAATTTAGATTAAGGTATTTTCTCAGGGCTGGTTCTCCAACATCTTGTAGTCGTGGTGGTAGGCA
The DNA here is from genome assembly GCA_030180095.1 of Magnolia changhungtana. Taxonomy (NCBI): domain Eukaryota; kingdom Viridiplantae; phylum Streptophyta; class Magnoliopsida; order Magnoliales; family Magnoliaceae; genus Magnolia; species Magnolia changhungtana. Next base: position 5,645,638 of record JASAUF010000391.1, on the reverse strand, counting down.
ATGCATATTAGTTTGAATCATCAGGATTAATATTAACACAAAATAATAATAATAATAAAATCACAAGTCTCTCTTACCCTAGCATGACTAACCCTAAAAACCACAATTTCAAAAAGAAAATATTTAAAATACCACTCCAAGGGGCCACGAACACTTGGCCCTTGTTAGCATGTGAAATTAACATGGGTTATATGAGCTCATAAGGTGCCACAATTTTAACACATGATTGTCAGAAGCTATTGGGATCCACCATAATGTTTGTGAGAAATCCACTCCATCCAACTGCTTTTCCAACTCGTTAGGACATAAGCAAAAAGTGAGACATATCCAAAAATTTGGCCCACGTGACAAGAAAAAAGTAGAAGGAAAATGAGTGTTATTGAAATGTTCCTGGGTCGATCTTGATGTTTATATATGCCATCCAAACTATTCTTGAGGTCATTCTCAGTTAGATGAACTAGAAACACAAATATTAGCCTGATCTAAAAATAAATGTTTCAATGGTGGGCATTCATTCCCTAATATTTTTTGACATGTGGCTCACTGGAGTTTTGGATCTACCTTTTATTTGGGCTAATGTCTTAACATGAGTTAGCAAAACAGATGGACATAGTGGCTTTCTCGCAAACATCATAGTGGGCGCCACTTTACTTCTAATTGCAGGAGCATCCAACAGTTAGGGTGTTACACTCAATTCAATTAAACTAGACCACTCGTGTGACTGATGGCCTAAATTTTGCACACATATGTGTGAGCAGGATGCGCAGGCATGCCAGAGTCAGCTTGACTCAAGAGTTGATTGAATTGTTGGTGTCTCCTTCTCCCAGACAGGCAAATTGGAGACTGGGATCAGAGATCCAAGGTCCTCTCGGCCACCAATATTGCACTCCGTTCAGGCAATTAATGAAAGAAAAGGAGCCTAATCCTTCCGAATGAGTTCCTTTTGCCTTATAAAAAAATATGCAAGTCTACGGTCTTAAAGAGTTGTTTTTTCACCAACACTTTAAGTTCAAAACACTTCTCAAATGAACAAAAATATACATTAAAATTAAATAAGGCAAAATATTGTCGATTTCATTAGATATTGTGAAATAATATTTATTACAATCGACAATCTATGAGACAACCAAATGAAAAAATAAAATAAAAAGAGATGAATACCTAATATGCCTATCGAAACAGACGAATCAAGGCAAATCAATCAATCGAAACTTAGATGATTACAATCTATAACTTAAGATTGCAGAAAGATTATCTCTAATCCTAAGGCACTGTAGTGGGAGCTGCTAGATAGTAATTGTAAGCTAAGTTAAGATATGCTAGGAAAAATAAAGGAAAGATAAATAAAAGATAAGCTAATGTCTTTAGTGTAGTGCCCCGAGCTCTTCTTCAATTCCTCCTTTTATTGTCGAGGCGGTGAAACCCTTGCTCGAATTTTCTTATTGCTTTTGGATCCTTCATGCTCATATCGTTGTTCTGAAAATCCTTTCAATTGCTCTGAAATTGTTGGCTTGCATTAGAAAGAAAGAGTTTTAACTCAATCTAGACTTGTTGGCTTCCCATATCTTCTTCTCATAGTTGGTCCATCGCAAAGATCTTTGTGGTCCACTAAAGATCAAATATAGGACCACCGAAGCTTTCAATTGGATCTGGGCCACCAAATTAGATTATGGGGACCTTACAGGCTAATCTGGAAGGGACCTCTCTAAGAAATCAAGTCACTCATCTGTAGAATCTCTCCGTCTTGATGGTTAGGAGGAGTGTTAGAAGGAATAAAAATCAATCACATCCTTCTAGACCTTTAACTGGGGATTGGTCAAACTAGATTTTGGATCTAGCTCTCCCATTCTTTTGATTTCGATTAAGGTATGGGGAGAATGGCCTTACCGTACCAATACATCTATCTCTCCCAATTTGGGTTCAAGCCATTGCTGGATTCGCTTGGGCATCGATCTAATTTTCGGATCTTCGGAATCTTCTGGAATACTGCAGTCTCTCTAAATGTCTCTGGGAAGATCTCCCATTTTGAAAGGACTGTGATAGACAACATCACCGAGATAATCATTGTTAGAATTATGATCAAATATATTCTTTAGGTCAAGTCTCTTATAAACGTGGTAGGCACGTTGCCTCATTAATGGGCGTGGTAATCATGGCCACGTGGCATGTGACGATTCACTCTCCAAAATGCAAGCATAAGGGCTTGTGCCTTTGCATTTATGGTAGAATGCGTATCGTAAGAAGGAAAAGTGAGCAACAATACTCTCAAGTGAGAGTATGCTTCGTGCCAATTGCAGTAATGTGGTGTCAACATGTGGCGGCCTATGAATATTAGTCCACATTAGGGCATCAAAATGGGTGTAAACAAGGAGTCAAAGGCATTTTACATCTAGTTTGTCACATGTAGTGGTTAATATTGGATGGTGGCAAAAAAAAAATAAAAATCCAAGTTGAACAATCCTCACCACAAATCTTGGTCATTTTAAATGTTGGTTGTTGCTAGATTTCTCTCCTAAGTGTTTACATGTAAACAAAAAGGTGATTCTTATGTGTTGTTGTAGGTACATCTATTAGACATGAGTTTCGTACAATACTAATTGTATGGAGTTGCTGCAATGAGGGGCTCACCTTGATGTGTAACATTCACTCCATCCACCATTTACATAGTTTATATATATTAGACGTAAGCCCAAAACTCATACCAATGTAAAATAATAGAAATTAAAGTAATGTTGGAATATATGTGTTGAAAATAGTAGATAAATTTTTTAAAAATAGAAAATAAAATAGTAATAAAAAATAATAAAGAAAAGATGACTTATATGTGATTGAGGCGAGGCGTGCTTGAGTCACTCAGCTTGAAACCAAATATTCCCTCCTTAAGCCGTGTCCCAAGGTGTAACAGGAATCTTGGGACTGTTGGCCTCCAGGATATAACAATTATGACATAGTCCCAATGGTGTACTTGTTGCACGTGAGCTCGAACCAACGTGCAAAACTTAAACCAAAGGGAGTTGACTCGACAACGAACTCAGTTGCAAAACACTAAACAAGAGACTTATTTTAAGAAAACAGAGAGAGAGAGAGAGAGAGAGAGAGATCGTTTGTTTTGAATGAATGAATTTGAAAAAAAAAAAAGAGTAGGTCTATTAATAGACCATGATTATATGCTTAAAGCATCCGAATGGACAAGTCTATGGTTTGAAATTCACGCAAAACCAAATGATGTGAGTACACTTGTGGAACAAAACCATTAGCCGAGTGTACTCTCAGTCCACACAGACCTGAACCCGACTTGGCATGGCTCTGCATGGCAAGCTCACATGTGGTGAATGGCATAGGTTCGGATTAACGGTATAACTCCTTATTGAACCAAATTCACATGCCCCTTAAGAATGAGCTTAAGGCCCATGCAAAACTCTACTCTTACATACTTGAGTTTTTCTTTGCTCCTTTCTGATATAGGATAAGAGAAATACACTAAAAACAAAATCCTTTTAAAATGAGAAAAAATGAAGAAATTTTTTTAACATTGAAATAAATTTTATTTTAAAATCATTTAAAATTGAACAAGTAATATGGAATGAAGGAAAGAAGAGATTGAAGCCAAAATTTTTAGACATGGCTGATTGAAGTCTTAATTTGAATAGTCAATATCTCAAGATAAATTTGTTATCATTTTCTAAATATTCCAGTAAGAGCAAAAGAAATGAGATAATAAATTATCTTCAATATACAACTAACTCATATATCTTAAATCCAATATGAATATTTATACCTCTAAGTGTTGAACATATCTCCAAGTGTAGATATTAATATGCTTGTAAAAAAGGTCCAAAAAGGACAATTGCAAAAGTGCATAGATAAGGACACGTGGCTTTCTATAAAGATTAAGAGTGCAGAGAGATATATACGTACATGACTTTATATATCTTGATTTGAATATTTTCTATATATCTTCCAAGTTATAATAAGAATATATAGAATTTCAAAGAACATGAGGTCCTTGAAAAGACACCCTTATGCATTTTTATAATAAATCCACACCTATTCCATAAATAAATATAACTTTTACTTGTGACCATTATTTTTATATCTTTTAAAAAAACAGTTACATAATGAGAATAACATTATTACCATATGACAACACATATAACTACCACATAAATCTTAGTTAGCTAAATTACAAGAGTATAAACATGAATATACATAACTTTATATGATTTTATTTGAATATTTTCCGTATCATATAAGCTTATAATGTGTTGGATATATAAAATTTGAAGGAACTTGAAGTACTGCTTGTAAAAACATGATTTTGCATTTTCATAATAAATTCATACCCACTCACTGCAAACCATCATTTAGTAAGGTTTTGTTGCCACTCGTTGCATGGGCTCCCTACATTATTGCAGTAAATCGTTGTGCATCATATTCGTACCTCATCACTGTAAACAATCATTTTATAAGGTTCCGTTGCTATTTGATTGCATGCAATCCTTACATTATTCATGAGGATATCGTTGCCCATCATAATCATTGATAATCATGGAGACTATGGACGTCGATTAGGTTGAGTAGCGAGACTGTTATTGAAGTTACGTCACCAAGTTATGTGGATCCCACCATCATGTATGTGTTCTATTCACACCCTTTATCCATTTGATCATTTTAGGCCATGGTCCAAAGAATGAGGCAAATCCAAAGTTATAATGTACCCTACCACAAAAAACAGTGGAGAGAGTGACTTCCACCGTTGAAACCTTTCTAAGGTCCACTGTTTTGTTTATTTGAGATTCAACTTGTTTATAAGTTAACAAAGACATTAAAGAAGTGAAAACACAAATATCATCTTGATCGATAACTTTTGTGGCCCTTAGAAGTTTTTAATGGTGGGCATCACTCTCTCCATTGTTTTCTGTGGTGGGGTCCATCAGAGCTTTGGATCTGACTTATTTTTTGGATTATGTCCTAAAATGGTCTCTTCAAATGGATAAGACGGTGTGGATAAAGAACATACATCATGGTGAGACCTACATAAATTGGTGACGTGGCTTCAGTAGTGAGTCGCTGTACTCAACCTGTCAGTAGCTAATCCGCGTCCGGAGACTATTCTCCCTTCACGTGACACATGTACGATTATTGTGATGGCTGAACCAGTGGGCCACCACAAAATTGACAAAAACACCAGTTGATGTGAACCCACGAGTAAAGCCAAGGACTACTGCCCGCTTTTTTTGTTTTTTTTTTTTTGTTTTTTTTTTTTTACTTCGTCGATAATCAAAATTTTGGAAGCGGAATGACTGGTGTTCCACACACCACTGATGTCGCTGCTGTGTTGACGTCACCAAGTTCGGTGGGTCCCTTCATGAGGTATGAGTCATATCCAAACCGTCCGTTCACTTGGTGAGATCATCATAAGACTTGAACAGAAAATTAAAACAGATCCAATTATCAAGTGGACCACACTGTAAAAAGCAGTAGGAGATTGAACGCTTGCCATTAAAACCCTCTTGGGTTTCTCTTCATCAAGGTCTGTGTGACTTTATGAACAGATTGGATGGAAAGTAAACATTATGGTGGGCCTATGAATGTTTTAATGTGAGAATCATTGTCCCAGTGCTATTTGTGGTGTGGTCCATTTGAGCCTTGTAAATTATTCATTTTTTAAATCAAGAAATAAAATGATCTCCCCAGATGGATGAACGGTGTAGATATGATAAAAGCATTATTGTGCGGCCCATGTAACTTTGATCTCCTTTGAACCGTTCGTACAACTAGGAGCTGGAGGAGCGTCAGCGCTCGTCTTCGCGGACGCGGATTGCGTACTACCCCCTCCCATCCCTAGCTTGGAATGGATAGTTCTGTGGGCGGGCCCACCGTGATGTATCTGTACATCCAAGCCGTCAATCGCTTTTCTCAAATTATTTTAAGGCATGAGCAAAAAAATGAGGCAGATCCAACGCTCAAGTGTACCACACCAAATAATAAGCTTGGTTACATTAAAATGCACAAAGCATTAAATGTCAGTTGCATTAAATGCAAGAGTTATCTGTGGTGTGGTCCATTTCACTGTTGGATCAGCTTCATTTTTGTTTTGATGCCTTAAAATAATCTGAGAAAAGAGATAGACAGCTTGGATGTACAAATACATCACGATGGACCCGCCCACAGAATTGCCCGTTCGGAGCTAGGGACGAGCGGGGGTAGTACGCAATCCGTGTCCCGTCTTCGTATGACACGTACACACAGCAGCTATGTTGGTGGTGTGTGGTACACCAGCCAATTCGCTTTCCAAAATTTTCCAGATTCCTGATTGATTGATTACCGTTCGAGAAAGTCCTTATTGATTGATTGGGATGTCTTCCGGAATACGGTTTATATACTCAATTCTCCTCCCATGATCAACGGGTCTGATTACTGCAAACTGACTCCAAAATGACGTGGATATATGTGCATCTTAAAGGGACATGACCAGGGGTATACACGAACCGAGCTAGCTCGACTCAACTCAAAAAAGCTCGATTCGACTCGGTTCGAAGCTGAGTTCGAGCCAAGTCGAGTTGATTTTTTTAGCTCGAAAATGAGTTCGAGCTGAGTTCAAGCTGCCTAGCAGCTCGACTCAACTCAGATCAAATCGAGTTCGAATCGAACCAATTCAGTGACTAAGTTACTTTGCTATTGATGTTGCTCACCAAGTGTTTGATAAAATGACTCAACGAAATGTGGCTGGTGGCAAGGAAGGTATGTATATGAAAGAAATACTCTTTTTTTCTTAGTTTTTCTTGATTTTTAGGTTGTTTAGAAGGTGTTTAATAAAATACCTATAATATCATTGCTACTGTTTCACATACAGAGGAATTTTGAAGGTGCAGTCAAGGTGTTTGTGGAAATGTTGCAATGGCAAACTCGGCTCGAATTAGCCTGAGCTGCTGACCGAACAGAGCCGAGCTGGCCAATCAGGCTCGAGGACTGAGCCGAGCCGAGTTCGAGCTGAGGTGAGCTAGTGGCCGAGCCGAGTTGAGCTGAGGCCAGCTTGACTCGATTCGATTTGATGTATACCCCTAGACATGACACAGTAGAGCTGGTAGCACCTGAACATGGTCCCCTTTCTGCAGAGCATGCACCTTGTAGAGAAACAAACTGGTACGAAAATCCAATCAGTGGGCCCCACTGCGTGGATGGAAAATATTTGAAAATTGATGGAAATGTTTTCAAGAAGAACAGTATTTCACTCAGAACAACTCCCCAAGTGCTATGTTGCAACTCACCTGAGTTGGATTGATTCGCGATGTCAAACCCGATCGGATCCAATTGAGTCCGACGACTCCAACGGCTCACACAGGACTTGTGTGAGTCATACAAGTCATAAAACTGGAAGCGGATTGCATGGTGTGCCACACACCACTGACTTCCATGGTGGGTTAACATCACCAAGTTTTATAGCCCCACATGTATGTGTTATATGCACTTACGGCCGTTTATTGATTTTTTGAGGTCATTAATTTTAGGAAATAATGCCCAAAATGAAGCAAATCCAAAGCTCAAGCAGACCATATCATAAAAAGCAATGAGGAAATTAATGACGTCCATCATTAAAACCTTCTTAGGACTCACTATAATGTTTATTTGCCATATAATCTTGTTCATGAAGTCATGATGTAGGCCAGACCTGGATGAATGGAAAAAACAAATATTAGCTTGATCCAAAACTTCCATGGTCTCAACAAAAATTTTAAGGGTAAACGTTCCATTCCCATTGCTTTTTGTGGTGGGGTCCACTTAAAATTATGGATTAATTATAGAATTAACACATACATCATGGTAGGTCCCACATAACTTGGTGATGTTAACATACTACAGAGGTCGGTGGTTTGTGGTACACCACACAATCAGCTTACCATAATACCGCGTGCCGCTTATTTTGACATTTCATTTTTTTCACCAAACTATTTTTCTCCCATTTCCTTTGTAACAAAAACATTTCTCTAACATTTCAGGATGACAATGAATGGTCTAAGCCAGTGATTAGACTTTTTTTAGTATAAACCATAAATAGTCAAATTTTCTGTGGTTTGTTAGAATCATTCAATCAAAGTGAATTTTATAAAAATGGGCCATGAAAGGTGTAATAATCCAAAACTATGTTTGTACCTTCTCTGTTATAAATAATATGAACCACACTACAAGAAAACCCACTTTTACCGACGAAAATATTCGTCGCTAAATGAGATTTTTTCGTAGGTAAACGTTTTATCAATGAAAACATTCGTCGGTAAAAGACCAACGGAAAAGACTTTTACAGACGAAATTTTGAATTGTTGGCAATGGCAAGATTTTTAGCAACGAATTTTTTCGTCGGTAAAAAATAAGTAAAAAAACTTGTACCAACAATTTTTTTCGTAGGCAAAAATATTTACAAAACTTTTTTATTAGTAAAAAATAAGTAAAAAACTTTTACCAATGATTTTTTCGTAGGTACAAATATTTACAAAACTTTTACCGACGAATTTTTTAATTGATAAAAAATAAGTAAAAAACTTTTACTGACGATTTTTTAGGTAAATATATTTCACGATATTGTTACCTATGAAAATTTTCATATGTAAAAATATTTACAAAACTTTTACCGACGATTTTTTCCGTTGGTAAAAAATAAGTAAAAAACTTTTAATGACCATTTTTTTCGTAGGTAAAAAATGTGGATGAGACTTTTACCTACGAAATATTTATGTAACACCCTGAAAATCGGGGGTCGAGCATAAACTCAACTCCCGAGTTCCAGAACATCACTTATGCAACAAAATGAATGATGATTGAATGTTGACTGTATTCGTGCATTGAACATGAGTGAGATTAAGCCAAAACAAAGATATCATACTCCAGAGAAATTTTGCAAGCGGAAGACTATGATAGATAGATAAAATATATAAACTATGATGAGTCTCCAGAGTGTGATAACATACCAGGTTAAATAAATACAAGTACATCTTCTAAAATATACCAAATGTGTAAGTTTAATGTCTTCTATCCCTAGTACCACAATAGACAATAAAAAACAGGTCTCCGTGAGACCCGTCGAGGGTTACATGATAGGAGAACTCCTCCTCATCACCATAGAAGTAGTCCGGCTCGCTTCATAAGCATCGCCATCATCCGAAATTCAACAATGTGGTGTGTACAACAGATCCCGTAAGTGAGTAGCTAACTCAATGGAACAATTAAAGCATAGGTTAACATGTTATCGATGCGATCAAGCGATAATGATAAAGCAAGAAATCAAGCACTCTAGTTACTCGATTAATGCAAGTATGAATGCAGGGTATGATGGATGCCATCACCGACATACTCCCTCATGCGACACCATCTCACGTTCGCGGCATGCTTACATCCCACGGTTCCACATCTTCCCGGGCACATGCGATGCATGATGAGCATGATTACTGTTTTTAATTAGTCTATTTCAAACAGCAGGATTGGGAAACTAAGGTACCTCCCTTGTATCATTCCCAAACATGGTCCATTCTAGGGTCGTCAGTCCTAGTTAATATCATACGATGGTGTATTTTCTAGGTCACTGCAGAGGCTACCAGGGCTGTTACGCACAAAGGTTGCACCACTCCCCCATCACCCCTTAAACGATTCATCACTATACAGAAACAGGCCTAGTTCATACTCTATATATCGCGGCGAACCCTAAGGCGCACTGCGACTTCGAGAATATGCTCGCGGTCACTACAAATGCTGGGGCATTACGCACAAATGTTGCACCACTCCCCATCACCTTATCAATGTGTCGACAAAGACAATAATATAGTGTCCCATACCACCATAATCGGCTCACGAGTTAAGTTGCTCACTTTGGTCACTACGGGAGGCACGTAGCCCCGGCGTGGCCGACGGCTTCGACCACGGTGTCCCATACCACCATGCCCGCTCATGAGTCTTAGCGGATCGAGGTACCATGGTTAATAGGGTTTTCATTGGTAAGTTTGGTACCCTGGTTCAAGCGATGGCGACCAAACATGGTGAACATACATTAGACAAATCGGGTTACATGACGAGCTCGGCTAGCTTTCGAGCGCACAACAAGTTGAACGACATGAAGTGCATAAGCACTTGGCGCGTGGCCAACCACTATCGCCAACCGGTACGAGTCGAGTTCGTCGAACACATCTCACGTGGTGACATGAAACTCAACCACGATCTCCAATCTAGTACTGATTGTCGGACTATAATCATAGCCCCAAGCACAATCAATTGTCATCCATAGCATGTGGAGTAAAGCATGATAAACAAAGTAATTCAAGCATGATAAATAAAGTAATTCAAACATGCTAGTAGGCATGTTATAAGCATATTATAAAGCATGATATAAAGCATGTTGTAAAACACTACATTAATAGGAATACAAACACATGTATTGTAAGTAAGTGGTTTAAGTGATCAACCTCATGGAGGTAATCATACACGTCGCTAGGGTAGTTGAGAATCCAATCTCAACACCCTCCTAAGGCATCTACATCTAACCACTTACTCACTCAAGCATTTCCACAAACACTTAACATACACTATTTCACATACTTGGTGTATGTTAGCAAACATGTATTAGGGCGAGTCCTTTCGCCAAGAAAATAATTTACGCGTATATAGTATATTTATACAATAAATAATCATGGCAAACACATCTCTAAAATACATATGTATACAGCACTTTCTACACTACAGTATTTGTAGATACATGGTGTATATTGGTAAACATGTATTTCGGCGAATCCTTTCGCCAAATGAGTATTTTATCCATACATCATATATCCATACGACAATTAAACATGTCAAACATATTTCCATAAAAAATACGTATACGGTATTTTATACGAATACCTAAAGTATGCGAAATTCCAAATTCTACAATTCTAATCGAAACAGGAAACGGAAAGCACTTTGTACATGTGCAATTGCATGCAGATCATGAATCTACCATTATCTGACATTGAAAGTGTTGAAAACCGTAACTTATACACTTAAAGTTCTCACCTTGTGTCGTAGAATCGCAACGAGTCGATAGGTTCGTTACGCTTGTATACTGGGAGTTTGGCAACCTGAGAACGAAATAGGTTAGCTATTTCCTAACCTACAATCGTCTAATCCCCAAACAGGTTAGGGTTAGGGTTTATTACCTAGAAATGACGCCTAATCGCCAAGAAAGCGATGAGAATCAAAGCGGTGGAGCAAGCAAAGTTATATCAAGAAGAGTGAATTCCTCCCACATCTCCCTCACTTTCTCTCTCTTTTCCCTCTCTCAAATCCAAATTCGTATGGCTGGAATGGGAGAGGGTTTAAGGTCCTTTTATAGCCTAAAACCTTTCCAAAATAGACTCAGGTTCAAGGGTTACTGCTAATATAGGTATTTCGTCACTTTTCCAGTTCAAATGAGTGTTTCTAGTGGCCCCCCTTGAGCCAAACGTCAGGCTTAAGCTCACCACACATGGATCTATGTGGGATTACGTTTTCAACTCGATTGGATTCCCGGTCGCACGTGGCGGACCACTTTCGGCCATCAACGGTCGGTTGGGCCACGATCCGAAATTCCAAGTACATGTAAATGTTCTAGAAATTTTCTTAATCCGAGGTGTAATTTGGTCCGATTTAGTCGGGTTTAGTGTGTTCCTGATATTTATTTTGGAATTAATAGTGTTTTTCACACACCCTTCCGAATCGAAACGAATGGTAGGGGACATCGGTACTCGATTTTTGAGATGATAGTCGTGCCCAGTGAGGCGATCCTAGTTCCTTAACTTCGTGTTAATTTTCTAATGTGCGATCTAGACTTTGAAGTTTCGTTTCATTCCCGAGAGCAATAGAAATGAGTTTGGTTCTAAACTTTAGGGTTACCTAGCGTCAATTTCTACAAGTTTTGGGTCTTGCAGATCGTAGGTTTCAAACGGTAGCTAATCTGGTTTCACACTTAGGTTACTTTGTCTCATTTCTAAAGGATTTAGTCCTAAGTGAATTAAGTCGAGGTGGTACTCGTGGCCTTTGGGTTTGTATATAAAGTGATCCAAGTTATACTACTTAGCTAGTTTAAGATAGTGTCTAGGGTGAAAGTTCTTAGAAAAATTGGAAGATCAAGGTGATAAAGGGTGAGGTTTGTGAAGGAAATGAGTTCAAAGGCGGCTTTAGACTTTGGGATTCAGTTCTGACAAGTTAATGCGGTATTAGGATCGACCCATTGCCTAAGGACATCTAATCCCAGGTTGGCAAAAATCCGGGGCGTTACAATTTAGTAGGTATTTTTTTTTCCAATATTCCAGCACAAAATTCCTGATATACACCTATTACAATATATTCTTCCTGATATACACCTATTATATAATATATTTCATCATATTCACATTCACATCCATCTAAACATAAACTACATCCATTCAAACACAAACAATCTTATCCACATCACATTCATCCACACATAAATAAATATAAGTTTAACATCATAAATAAAATATGAAAAATTATTCATAGCCTGTTTCCTAGTGGGGCTCACAAAATTCAGTATGATAAACACATCACCGACTGTGTACACACACCTAGGTCCTTACTCATGCCTTCTGGAATAATGTTGATGACAAATCCACCTTGTCTATTAATATTATCATATTGTGTTAGGACATGACTCTAAAAATGAGATAAATCCAAATCTCAAATAATTTATGTTATAAGAGATAGTGGAGATGGAAATAGATGCACTGTGATGTTTGAGTTCGAGTATGCTTGCCAACAAAGCAAGATTTTCTTGTTTATTGCCATGTGATTGGGCTACATTATTACATCAATCGGGTTCGGGTTCGGAATCGGGTTTAAGTTTGAGTTTTCAAGTTTAGGTTTAGGTTTAGGTTAGGGAGTTGAGATTAGGATTATGTGTAGGTTTAGGTTTAGGGATTTGAGAATACATTTAGGTTTTAGATTTAGGTTTAGGTTATAGGTTATAGGTTTAGGTTTAGGTTTTAGGTTTTAGGTTTAAGTTAAGGTTAGGTTATATGTTATAAGTTTAGGTTATAGGTTATAGGTTATAGGTTAAGGTTTAGGTTATAGGTTTTTAGGTTTAGGTTTTGGTTTAAGTTTAGGTTAAGGTTTAGGTTTAGGTTATAGGTTATAGCTTTAGGGAATTGAGAATAGGTTAAGGTTTAGGCTTAGGAAATTATTCGGGTTCGGATCGGGTTTAGGTTTGGGTTTTCAAGTTTAGGTTTAGGTTAGGGAGTTGAGATTAGGTTTAGGTGTAGGTTTAGGTTTAGGGATTCAAGAATACATTTAGGTTTAGGTTTAGGTTTAGGTTAGGTTATAGGTTAAGGTTTAGGTTAGTTTAGGTTATAGGTTTAGGTTTAATGTTATACGTTATACGTTATACGGTTAAGGTTATTTAGGTTTAGGTTATAGGTTTTGGGTTTGGGAATAGGTTTAGGTTATAAGTATAGGTTTAGGTTAATGTTGTAGGTTATAAGTTTATGTTAATGTTGTAGTTATAGGTTTAGGTTTAGGTTTAGGTTTAGTTTAGGTTTAGGGAGAGTTTAGGTTTTAGGTTTACATTTTATTTAGGTTTAGGTTTAGGTTTTTTAGGTTTAGGGTTTAGGTTTAGGTTAAGGTTTAGGTTATAGGTTAAGGTTTAGGTTTAGGTTATAGGTTTAGGTTATAGGTTTTGAGATTTGAGAATAAGTTTAGGTTATAAGTATAGGTTTAGGTTAATGTTGTACGTTACAGGTTTAGGTTATAAGTTTACGTTAATGTTGTAGGTTATAGGTTTAAGTTATAGGTTTAGGTTTAGGTTTAGGTTTAGGGATTAGAGAATACATTTAGGTTTTAGGTTTAGGTTTAGGTTTTACGTTTAGGTTAAAGTTACAAGTTTAGGTTATAGGTTTTAGGTTTAGGTTTAGGTTTTACGTTTAGGTTAAAGTTACAAGTTTAGGTTATAGGTTATAGGTTTAGGTTATTAGTGTAGGTTATAGGTTTAGGTTATAGGTTAAGGTTTAGGGAATTGAGAATAAGTTAAGGTTTAGGTTTAGGAAATCGGGTTCGGGTTCGGGTTCGGGTTTAAGTTTGGGTTTCTAAGTTTAGGGTTTCCGAGTTGAGTTTAGGTTAGGTGTAGGTTTAGGTTTAGGGATTTGAGAATACATTTAGGTTTAAGTTTAGGTTTTAGGTCTAAGTTAAGGTTATAGATTTAGGTTTAGGTTCAGGTTTAGGTTATAGGTTATAGCTTTAGGGAATTGAGAATAGGTTAAGGTTTAGGTTTAGGAAATCGAGTTCGAGTTCGGGATCGGGTTTAAGTTTGAGTTTTCAAGTTTAGGTTTAGGTTAAGGAGTTGGATTTAGGATTAGGTGTAGTTTAGGTTTAAGGATTTGAGAATACATTTAGGTTTTAGGTTTATGTTTAGGTTTAGGTTATAGGTTATAGCGGTTAGAGGTTATAGCTTTAGGGAATTGAGAATAGGTTAAGGTTTAGGTTTAGGAAATCGCATTCGGGTTCGGGAAATGGGTTTAGGTTTGGGTTTTCAAGTTTACGTTTAAGTTAAGGAGTTGATATTAGGATTAGGTGTAGGTTTAGGTTTAACGATTTGAGAATACATTTAAATTTTAGGTTATGTTTAGGTTTTAGGTTTAGGTTAGGTTTAGGTTTAGGTTATAGGTTATAGGTTATAGCATATAGCTTTAGGGAATTGAGAATAGGTTAAGGTTTAGGTTTAGGAAATCGGGTTCGGGTTCAAGATCGGGTTTAGGTTTGAGTTTTCAAGTTTAAGTTTAGGTTTAGGTTAGGGAGTTGAGATTAGGATTAGGTGTAGGTTTAGGTTTAGGGATTTGAAAATACATTTAAGTTTTAGGTTTAGGTTTAGGTTATAGGTTTAGGTAATGGTTAGGTTATAGGTTATAAGTTTAGGTTATAGGTTATAGGTTATAGGTTAAGGTTTAGGTTATAGGTTTTGGTTTATGTTAAGGTTATAGGTTTAGGTTTACGTTAAGGTTTAGGTTTAGGTTATAGGTTTTGGGATTTGAGAATAAGTTTAGGTTTAGGTTTCGGGGTAGATCCAAAGCTCAAGTGGGCCTCGAAACGAATTGGGGCCACAAAAGTTTTCGATCAAGCTGATATTTGTGTTATTCCTTCTTCAGGTCTAGGTATGTGTGAACTTACCAACAGGTTGGATCTCAAATAACCACCATGGTGGGTCCCAGGAAGGAATATACGGTCGGGGGCACTGTCCCCACCATGATGTTTAGTTTTAAGTATTAGTTTTAGGTGTATGTTTAGGTTTAGGGTTATACTAGGGTCTACTCCAACAATTTCGAGCTAATAAATAAACGCGGCCTGTCCAAATTATCAGGCCACTCCAATGTTGTCTATAGAAAATAGACAGCTTCATCATGGTCATAATAACAATTCCCACCTTCCAGAGACCCCCGCTCAACATCTAGATAGCTCCGACGCACATCCGGGTCTGCTCCATCGATTTCGAGCAAATACATAAACACGGCCTATCCAAATGGTCAGGCCACTCCAATGTTGTCCATAGGAAATGGACGGCTTTGGTTCGTCGGTAAAACTCTTACCGCGAATCTTTTCAAGGCATCGGGAAATTTTTCTAAGTTAAAATTATATCATTATTCCCGACGAAATTGTTTTCGTCGGTAAAAACATTATTCCCAACGGCTTTAGTTCGTCGGTAAAACTCTTACCGCGAAACTTTTCAAGGTAACGGGAAAATTTTCTAAGTTAAAATTATATCATTATTCCCGACGAATTTTTTCGTTGGTAAAACATAAGTTTTCTGTAAAAGCATTATTCCCGACGGCTTTGGTTTGTCGGTAAAACTCTTAGTGGGAAAATTTTCTATCTTAAAAATATAATAGTTTTACTAACGAAAATTTTCGTCGGTAAAAGTTTTCCATTATTCCCGTGGTTTTTTCGTTGAAAATTTTTTTGTCGGAAAAAAATGTTTTTAAAAATATAGCCGGTTTTGCTTGAAAAAATTTTCATCAAAAATATACAGCTTGGTAAAACTCTTTTTTTTTGCCATCAAAATTTCCAAAATAACGCGAAAATTTTCAATCTTAAAAATATAACAGTTTTATCGACAAAAATTTTTGTCAGTAAAAGTGGTTTTTGTCGACGAAATTTTTTTCGTTGAGAAAAATGTTTTTACCGACGAAAATTTTCATCTGTAAAACTCTTACCGCGAAAGTTTTCAAACTAGCGCGAAAATTTTCTATCTTAAAAATATAACAATTTTACCGACGAAAATTTTCATCGGTAAAAGTGGTTTTTGCTGATGAAAAAAATTTTCATATGTAAAAGTGTTGTTTTACTGACGAAAAAAAATTTCGTGGCGGTAGCGTTTGTGTAAAAAAATTGCCATGTGGGGCCCACAGTTTATTAGAGTAGGGAAATCCTATGAACGGTTTGGATGGCATATAAACATTGTGGTCGGCTCCATGAAGATTTCAGTGATCCACCTGAGTTTTGGATCAATGGAGTGGATTTGTCAACTTCCTGCGGCTGGGGCACAAGCAATTCGCGTCCAATATTCATCCGGACCGTCCAACTAATGTGACCAACCATGGACGGTTGATTTCTCTGAAATAATACTTAAGACAGCTCTATCTAGAACTTCGATTCGTTTTATCTACTCAATATGTAAATTAAGTTAATAATCCTTTATGTTTTCGATGGTCGGATTGAAGGCTAAGGATCAAATGGCTAGGATTATCCAATCTTTATATACCTTCAACTATGTCTCCATCCCTGTTAAGTGACCCTAGATGGACGGTCACAAATGATAAGCCATCTTGCCACCTGTGCTGTGAACAAACGGCTATGCGATGGTCCAGATCTACTGACCATACCGTATCATCCCCATGGGCGCAGATCAGGTGATACATGAGTAACAGATTAGTGGCTGTTACCCTTATGGTAGGGCCCACCTTGATGATATTTTGTATATCCGCTCCGTGCATTCGTTTTTGCAGCCCATTTAGGACACGGTCTCAAACATTAGGCATGTACAGATCTCAGATGGACCACACCACAAGAAATAATGACGATCTAACGCTTACCATTAAAATTTTCTCAATGCCCACTGTAAGTAGATCCGTAATATATATTTGTCATCAAACCCTTAAAGTCAACAAGAATCCGATGAAGGAAAAATAAGATTGGCTTGATCCAAAACGTTTGCTATCCATAATATTTATTTGCCATATATATAACTAGCTGATAAAGTCAACTAAAAATGCATGAGGGGGAAATTAGAAAATTGACTGTATTCGTCTCAATGTATAGTCAAATTTCCTAAAGAGATACAACCTTCCAAATATTCCGAGAGTGAGCTTCTGACAACTTTTATAAAATGTTTTGAACGAAAATATCATTGTCCTTGGATCAATAGTTGTATGGCTTTAGAGTGTAGAAGAAGTTATGTGTTATTTCATGTCAAAAAGGCGATGTGTATGAAAGTCTTTTTTGGGCGTGGGTTAAGCCCAACTCGTGGGGCCCACACTAATGCATGTATATAATCCATGCTGCCCATCTTTTTTGTCGTGTCATCTTAGGGCTAGGGCCCGAATATCAGTCAAATCCAGAGATAGTGTGAGCCACATAATAGAAAACAATGGTGATAGTGTCACCCATTGTTGATATGCTCAAGGCTCACTGCGATGTTTGTTAAGAGTGGACACCGCACAAGGTTGGACTTTTTGGGCCCACGACGAGCTGGCCGATAGGGTGGACGGAATGGATCACCCCATGGTGGGCCTCGGCTCCTATTATTTATAAATAAACAAGTTATTTAATTACATCAACCACGACCTTTACTACGCTACAAGGCCCGCCATGGGGTCGTGGTTGTAGCGTAGTAAGGGTCATGGTTGTCGGGTTGATGTAATTAAATAACTTGTTTATTTATAAATAATAGGAGTCGAGGCCCACCATGGGGTGATCCATTTCATTCACCCTGTCGGCCAGCTAACTATGGGCCCAAAAAGTCTCGTCTTGTGTTGTGTCCACTCCTAACAAACATCGCAGTGAGCCTTGAGCATATCAACAGTGGGTGACACTATCACCATTGTTTTATTATGTAGCCCACACTATCTTTGGATCAGGCTGATATTCGGGCCTTATCCCTAAGATGACAATACAGTAAGAAAGATGGGCGGCATGGATTATACACATGCATCAGTGTGGGCCCCATGAGTTGGGCCTTGCCACGCCCGAAAATAGCTTTCGTACACATCGTTTTATATATATATATATATATATATATATATATATATATATATATATGAAATGACACGTAACTTCTTCCGCACTCTAAAACCATACAACTACTAATTCAAGGACGAGCATTTTCATTAAAAACATTTTATAAAAGTTGTCAGAAGACCACCCTCAAAATATTTGGAAGGTTGTATGAATTTGACCATACATCGAGGCCAGTGCAGTCAATTTCCCAAGGAAATTAGAAGTTTAGCTTGATCCAAAACATTCTGGCTCACAGGAAGCTTTCAAGGACCTGTTTAGCATATGGGTTTAAATGGAATTAAGTGGGATAGAATTGCATTTGGTGCTGTACAAATTCTATACGACATTTGGGGACGACAGGAAGAGTTGGGATTAAGTGAGACAAAATCGTATTTGGTCCCATGCAGGAGATTTTGAAATCCAGTACATATGTGGGCTCCACATTGATGTATGTGTTTTATCCATATCATCCATCTATATAGTCCACCAAATAAAATTTTGCTTAATTCCATTTAATGCAATTCCATACCATTTAATCCCTCGGAGCAAACAGGCCCTAATGATCCTTCGCCCCTTTTTCCAATGGTGTGGTCGACCAGAGATTTGCTTAATTTTTGGAATAACGTTCATTGCTGGAAAAATTCGAAATGCATTCATCAAGGTCGGCCCCACACGGTAAGTGTAACACCCCTGGCTGTTACCAGGGTAAAAGCTAATCCGCTCCCCATGTGAGATAAAACATATAAATCACGGTGGGCCCCACACAGCTCCTGACGGAACCGTCGTCCGTCTCTAGCTATGTCCTGGTGGAAGTATTACCCAATCCGCACCCACGTTTTAAATGTGTGCCAACCAAACCCAGTAAGCTCGCCAGATCATCAGATCATACCAAACACATGGACGGCAGCCATGAGCAACTGACCAAGATCGGTCCAACGCGACTGACCGTCTAACGTCTCTATATATACACAGCGTCCCTATGGACTCATACTCGTGTTTTCCTGATTTCTCTTCCAAGAAGAAAGGTTTTAAAAAAAGGTTGCTGCTGAGATACGATATTTCA
Source organism: Magnolia changhungtana (assembly GCA_030180095.1). Classification (NCBI taxonomy): domain Eukaryota; kingdom Viridiplantae; phylum Streptophyta; class Magnoliopsida; order Magnoliales; family Magnoliaceae; genus Magnolia; species Magnolia changhungtana. The sequence goes on along the minus strand of JASAUF010000391.1, from coordinate 5,626,296 downwards.
GAGGTTTCTCGTCTGAATTTCTCATCTTCCTTCCAAGTCTTCTATATATATGTTATTTTTTTTTAATTTGCAATCCATTTTTAATTTGAATTTCCATTTTATTTAGGATTATTTTGTTTTTTCTGGTCTAGAAATTGAAGGTTTTGGAATTTTAGTCTATTTCAAATTCTCCAATTTCTCGCGAATTTTTCAACAAATTTTCATGTCTTTTAGTTATGAGCGCACAGTGATCACTGAGAGTGGGTGCGCACATATCTTCCTCCACCCAATTTCGTTTGGCGGTAACGTCAGAACTCAGAAGCATTTCACAGTCTATACCCGTCAGTCTGGATTCTGGAATGGCGGGAGATCTGTGCGCACCGAATCTTATTTCTTTATGCGCGCACACCGTCTGTTACTAGTTTCTCTATCATAGTTCACCACCAGTTACACCACTCATCAACCGTCACGCGGTATCCAGACCGTCCAAATCGTTGACCCAACTTGGGTTAATGCATTATCCAAAAATTAAGCTGAGGTGATGATGGTAACCATCTAATGTGGCCTTAGAATTTGGACCATCCACAGTTTTACATTCGACCTGATAGCCATCAATTGGACGGTTGGAATGCTCCATTGATGTATTTTAAGAGTATGCCCCACAATTTAGATGGTCTGGATGTGTTGGGATCATTTTTAATATGACGGTGATCGATCATAGGAGTCTATCATTTGTTAAATGAATACAAGGGTGGCAGGGGACGCTGCCACCAGCCAGATGGCTATTGGTCGGTGCTATGTGGACCCACCATGATTATGTGTTTTATCCACGCCGTCCATCATTTTTAAAGATAATTTGAGGGCTTGGTCCCAAAAATTAGATAGATCTAAATGTCGAGTGGACCACATCAATGGAAAAAAGTAGTGATTGAATGTCCACCATTAAAAACCTCCAAGGGCCCACTGTAGTGGTTATTTGACATCTAACCTCTTGATTAGGTCTGACAAACTTGGATGAAGGGAATATATATATATATATATATATATATATATATATATATATATCAGCTTGATCCAAAACTTTTGTGGCCACCAAGAAGTTGTTAATGGTGAGCGTTAATCAACACTGTGCGGTCAACTTGAGATTTGGATCAACCTCATTTTTGGGCTCAAACCATAAAATGATCTGGAAGAATGGGTGGACGGCATGGATGAAACAAATAATCATGGTGGGGCCCACAGATCACCGACCACTAGCCATTGGGTAGTGTCAGGGTCAGTAGCCAATCCGTTTCCGTTGTTGGGTTGGCCGTACAGTGTCGGACCAGGCCTGCTCTGACACTATAAGGCCCAAGCCCAAATGTTCAAATATCAGTTGTGCTCATATCAAACATGCAAGTATTAGCCCATGGGGCCGGTCCATGGCTAGGCCAGGCTTGTTGGGCTAGGTGGGTCCAATGACTTCAACATGGTCCGGACCCACATCTGCTGATATCTAGACTGGATCAGCCCAAAGCTTCTTTGCTCTTATTATCCTAACTGAGAAGGTTTCAGGTCCAACCGGTTGGATAACAGGGTAAGGTACATCCAGAAGGTAACTTCCAACCTGTTGAGTCCATGTGAAATCTAACCCTTCCATTGGGTTGGCTCCATCATAGGGATCACCTAATGTAAAAAATCCGACCTATCTACTCATCAGGTGGGCCACACCATGAAAACAATGGATGGCGCTTGATAAATAGCAAACTACATGTGTGGTCTTCTCAATGAGCTGATATGGCAGATTTTACATAAATGATCCTGATGATGGGGCCAACGTATTGGACAGGTTAGATGTCTTACACGTGTAAGGTTGGTAGTTATCCACCAAGTGGACCATAACTTATAATCCAACCGGTTGGACTTGAGACCTTCTCATCCTAACCGCTCATCTCTCTGCTTTCAACCCACTCATCTGATTGGTCCATTCCTAACAAAATTTAGATTGATGGTATGGATAGAGTGGCCCACTTGATGAACGGTTTGGAGGACGTTGATGTCGTCCCATTCAATAACAATCTTTGACCGTATCATTTCCTTTTTTGAAAATTTAATTCCAAAAGCTAATCAAATGCATTAGTATTTTAATCTTCTTTAATTAATAAAAAAATTGAAAATTGCAATTTTATTTAATCTAATTCCATAAAAATTACAGAGAGAAGAAATGGCGAAAGATTCGTACGAAGACGCAATTGCAACACTGAATAAATATTTCAGGTAAAGAAATCCCAACCCTTCAATTTTCTCGTGAATTTCTCGTCGCGATAACTCTATTTTGATTTTTTTTTTTTCAATTTCTCATCAATTTATTTATTTATTGTTATTATTTGAAATTGCAGCGAGAAGGCGGAGCTTCCGCCCGTACGGAGCGATTGGCCTCCGCCGCCGCCCGACATGGACCCGGTCGAGAGGATGAGAATCGGGTTCGAGTTCTTCAAGAGGGAGAAGTTTGAGTAAGCATACACGAACCCGGTCCACCATATTTATGACTGAGGTGTACGCTGTGGTTTGTAACGCGCATGCTTTGGTATATGTGGGGCCGTGGTTTGATGATCTAAACCGTTGATCTAATTTGGAATATGATCCATAGGGGCTGATTAAGTAATCTTTGAAATTGAACAATTTTAGGACTGTGGCATAGCTATCAGTGGGCCCCAAAATTTAATAGACGGTCCTAATCACGCCACACTTATTAGTTTCACATATGTGTGCATGATGGTCAGAAACAAAAGACCAATGGTCTGGATTTCCGCCACATGTGCTCCAAGAGCGTGAGATGGGCCACGGAACATGCCTGATCATTACATGGGTTTGTAACTTTATAATGTATTCTTGCAGCAAGAACCCAAAGCTGTTCTGCGAACTTGCGGCAGGCCAGAGTCCCCCGGTAAGACCTTAATTTCCACAACAATGTAAAGAATTTTATAATATTTATTTTATGCATTTGATTAACTTTCCCTTTAAAAAACTTTAGATAAATGACCCAAAAACCTTTCTTATTAAAATCGATTTTTTTTTATTATTATTATGGGGTACCAAAATCATCTACGACAACCATTCTTATGTAGGGGTATAGAATAACAAGTAGGGGTAGAGGTGATCAACGAGTTGAGTCGAACTGAGTTAGGGCTGATCTGAGTCGATTCAGTTTTGAAATAGGTATAACTTGAACCCGACCTGACTCGGTACCAGCATGCCCGACCCAATCCAAGGTGAATTTCTTTCATATAGAACATGGTGAACCCTAAGGAGCTTAGGTGTTGATTTGAATAAAACACATGCAATCTAACATGTTATAGAGGATTTTGGTTGGTTTACAAGACAGTAAGGCTGTCAACGGGCCAGGTCTGAGTAGGTCTTGGCCTGGATTTTTAACTGTTCTAGTTTGGACCGTCGGGTCAGCCCTATTCAAAATTCGGATTTTTCAAGCCCAAGCTCGGCCCATTGACACCCCTAAAAGAGAGTATACAAGGAGTTTGTTTTGCCCATGTGGGGACTCAGGATGGAGCTCCTGTCCCAATAACTAGCCCACATGCTGAGATGGTCCTGGGATTGTGATATTACTCCTGGGACCGTAAATATTCTATTGTCCTGAAATGACAATTAATAGGCGATCCTATCCATTCATTTTTAGGGTTGAATTTGACCCCTTCGGAGTCTCCTTTTCTCTTTTTTCTTTTTTCTTTTTTTTGTCTTGAGTTTATGATCAGTAGGTAGTGATGGCCACATAAGTTTCTTAAAGTAGCCCCTGATTATAGAATCTACAATATGAGAATAAATAACCTATTGTCCCAAAATTATAATTAATAGACAATCCTATCCATTGAATTTGAGCCATTCAATTCACGACCTCCTTTTTTTTTTCTTACTTTCTCAATATGTAGTGACTGTCACAATCATTCATTTAGTGTAAGTTTCTTAAAATAGCCCCTAATCATAGAGTCCACAACATGAGCATATAGATTTGTAGAGTTGAATTTGAGCCATTTCATTCGGTATCTCCTTTTCATTTATTTATTTTTTACTTTATCAGTAGGTGGTGAAAGTTACATTGGCCCTTTTAATGTAAGTTTCTTAAAATTCCGATAGGATTAGTGTTATTAGGTGATTAATAGGTGCATAAATGTAATTCAATCGTAACTATCGGTGTTTCACTTGTATGAAACTTTTTCATGCATAGTTGTATTTGGTATAGTCACTCTTATCCTGCTAGTGCGTAAAATGTTATATTTGCATTGGGGAATTGGCGGATCGTGCATACATCAATAATTGAGAGTTGACACAATAAACTTATGGCATACTGATTGGGAAGACATTTCTAATGCCTCGATATCGCTGATAAGAATTTTGATCTTCCGTACCTCGTACACTCAGGAGAATCTCTCAATGGGAACTATGATTTTCCCTCTTGTATTAGTGAGGAGATCAAGACATATATTTATAAGTAAGAGGACTAAAGAATCTTACCCATCACACTGTAGGTTTTCATATCCCGCTTAATAATCATGTATAAAGATCACCAATCAAGTGTCATTTCCAAACCTATTTTCAATAATCACAATTGTAGTGGGGTCCACTAAATCGCTCAATTTAAATAATCCAATGGTCAAATCTACATCGACGGTTATGTGTGGCCCACCTGGAGTCTTCTATAAAAATCACAGCAATCAGATGGTCTTAAACACCCATGACCAGGCCTATCTTAAACACCCACTAACTGGATGGTTTAGATCATCTGATTAGTATGATCATTTCAAGGCAGCCTATGAAAGTAGACTGGATGTAATGGTCAGTCGTGATAGGTGAGATAGATGCCAACAAGTCCAAATGCAACTATATATGGCCATGAGATCACTCTTCATAGATAATTAATCTGTTTTTAATTAATCTTATTATCTATATAAATCCTTTTTTTTATTTTTGTAATCTGCAGTTTATGGTGTTTGCGTGCAACGATTCCCGTGTGTGCCCCTCCCATGTCCTGAATTTCCAGCCAGGAGAGGCTTTCATGTTTCGGAACATCGCCAACATGGTCCCGCCCCATGACCCGGTGCGTGGACGGCCATGATTAATCACTGGATAATCCATCACTAATCTCCTTAGTAATTGGTATTTAATAAAACGTCTGGATTTGATCTTTTGTGTGCATTTGCAGGTCAGATATTCTGGAGTTGGAGCTGCCATTGAATATGCAGTGTTGCATCTTGAGGTAAGTACTAGTAGAGATTTTGCTAGTCCTACACGCACTTCTACACGCGGCTACACATGCCAGGCCGTAACATGTGTAGGGCATCCAAGCAGAGTATCCAGTGGGGCCCACAGTGTAAATCATCTCACAAAAAAAAAAAAAAAAAAAACCGTGCCAATTGCACATACGATGAGGTAGACCAAAAGTGAACGAAATCAATAAAGGAATTTTCATGAATTATTTTGGTACATTTGTGGCCTAGCTGAGAGTTAGTCTCACTTTTTGAGCTAAGGTATACCGTACGAGTACTTTGTTACTCTCATAATTTTGATAAAAATTTAAGCTCTGATCTGATACCATAATAAATAATTCGTATCAATGCATATCAAAAGACTTAACATTTCAACCAGGGGGCACAATACACAGCAGATTCTGATCATATAAATAGTTTGGATCATTGAAAATTAAGCCTACGTCTAACATTCATGGTCTTAAGATTTAAGAAAAATAAATAATAATAATAATAATAATAGTATCATGTTTGGGATACACGGTAGCAAATCCATATGGTTTTTAGTGGTCAAAAGACTCACAGACTTGAGCAGACTTGTCCGACTGAGTCGGAGTTGAATCAGATAAGCCGCACGGAACTCATTTGAGACCTTAAGCTATATGTTTTTTTTACCATACTTCTAAAGCTTAGTAAATCAACTCGACTAAATGAGATTTCAAACCAAGTCTCATGGAAACTCGTTGAGTACCATAACTCACTTGGGTTTCAATACTACTCATTGAGTCGACTCAAAACTTGACTAACTCCATATGACTCAGCATGACTCGACTGAGTCACTAGCCCACTCAGCTGAGTTTTGAGAAAAGCAAGATGTGAGATTTGAAGAGCCAACCTCATGTGTAAACTCATAGCATGCTACAACTGCACCACATATAGGAACTATCATTGGACCAGGCCTGTGGTTGGGTTCAGCCTGGATTTTGAACTGGTTCAAGCTAGCCTTGATGGGTCAGGCCTATTCAAAATTTTGATTTTGTCTGGCTTGAGCCTCGCACATTGATAGCCCTAACCACATGATAAGTTGTGTGTCGTTTCTTGTATTTTAAATAATTTATCTACTCCTAACAATTATAAATTTAAGAATTAAATTATTGAATTGAGCTGAATAAAGACTCTGTCACGTCTTCAAGTTGACTCAACCCAACTAGACATCAAGTCGAGTCGAGTTTTGAAGTTCTGTATCTATGCTTTTACAATAATGTATCTATGCAGCAAGGAGTCTGTTTTACAAACAATGAGATTTTGGGCAGGTCAAGAATATTGTAGTGATCGGGCACAGCCGTTGTGGAGGGATCAAAGGGCTCATGTCTCTCCCAGATGATCTATCCACCACTACGTAAGTAGCAACATGTTCTTTATTCACTTTCTTACTTCCAAAGCTATTTTCATACCTCAATAGTTCTCTCCATTGACTATATTCACTACTTTACTCCTTTAGTTCTTTTAATAACCCCAAATCAATAACCTAACTAGAAATTGGAAAGAGAACTACAGCGAGAAGAAAATTGCGTTAGTCACCTTTTTTCTACCCGCAAGTTGCAATTTCTACTTGATTCTTAAGAGTATTCAATTTAAAAAATGAAGAATCTTAAGCGAATCCAACCCAAATCCAGACCAAGCCAGTAACTTTGTGCAATAGACAAAATGATCGTCTTTGGGTGAGCGGGCCATGAAGCCCAGGCATGCTTTGTCCAAGCCCAAGCCCAGGCCCAAGCATGTGAAACATAACAAGTCACACGTGCATAGTTGTTTCCAGTTTCCACAGCACCTCTACATGCCAACACACGTGCCAAAGTGTTGGAAGATGGTGATTTCCATGTCTATAGCTCAAGGCTGAAAATCAAACTGGTCTGCTCATCAGGTTGGCTAGAATGCAAGAAACAAAATGACAACTTATCAGCCGTCCATTTTTTAAATACACAGTGGCCCCAACTGATGAGATGGGCCAGCCTGATCTTCGGTCCAAGGCATCAATACCGTGGGACCAACCTGATGCACGGCTTAGATCTTGAACCCAAGTGAGACATTGGCACGTGCGTGTATCCTGGGGCAATCTAAGGAGCCTTATGTTGGGAGCATTGAGTACCATGTCATTTTACTCTCACGTGTGAATTTTTTGCAGTGATTTCATAGAAGACTGGGTAAAAATCGGTTTACCAGCCAGGGACAAGGTGAAAGCAAAATTCGGGCATTTGACCTTCGAAGAGCAATGCGCCAAGTGCGAAAGGGTGAGAAAATTTTTGCCACGTGTTCAGTAGTCTGAGAGATCTGACCCGTTCATTACGTGGGGCCCAATGGGAACATGGGCTCATTTTAGCCCAGTTCCTGTGGGCCCCACCATTAATAGACCCTTCCTCACTGAATGTGAGCCGTTGCTTTTATAGTATATGGCCCACAATAATTTGTCCAATGAAATGAACGGCTTTGATCTAATTCATGTGTTTCTCACACGTGTGCAGGAGGCGGTAAACGTGTCGCTGGGGAACCTGTTGACGTACCCGTACGTTAAAGACGCGGTGGCAAACAAGAAGCTCCGATTGCACGGCGGGTATTACGACTTCGTTATCGGATGCTACGAGATGTGGGGCCCCCCCTGCGAAATCACACCAGCCTAAGATTCGTGTGGGGCCCACCTAATAATCCATGAATCCCGACTTACAAATCCTATCCCTCGTGTGATGTACGGGGTAGATCCTCGGATGGATGGTTATAAAAATAGCAATAAAGTATGGAGAGATTATCTCTCCTTTTCTACGTGTGGATTTCTCTTTTATTAGATGGTGGGTCCGACCGTCGGATCTACGGGGCCCACCCAAAGAAGATTGTGAACCCCACTTAGATGTTTAGCTAGAGCCCTAATGAACGGCTCAGGTAGTTCCAAGCTTTATAAACTACATGTATGGTGAATGAGAATCGCTCACAATGTCCGTCCATCCTTTCTTTATAACGATGGCCCACTTGATAATCAGACTGGGATGGGCCTGGGTCAGCCCAGATATGGGCCTAGAATTCAACTAGTTGATATGGACCGTCCATTAAGTCCATATCGCACTTAGTGGATTATTCTACACAAACAACATGGATTGGATGATTCTAGCCATCTGAGCATATGATTCGTCCTTGTGATCTAGATACATGGAGTTGTTCTGATAAAACCATCTCAACCATCCAACCGTACACGTGGCCCATGCTCATTGACCCATCCCCAACATTTGTTTCCCAATATAGATAGCATGTAGCCGCAAATTTCAACGGATCCTGATCATAGAATTCACTGACCAAACTACAGTACATTGATGACATTTACGTGTGGCAATGGGCTTAGGCTGCAGCCCAAGTGACCCGACCCTGAAGGAGCGGCCAGGGCTTGGACCACTATAGACCTAACCGCGGGTTGTGCTTGGGCTTGAAATCTAGGCCCAGTATTTGGGCCGGGTGTGGCTAAGGTCACTGATGCCTGGCGTTGGCCATTGCCCTAATCTGCCCTGGCTCTGGCTCTGGCTCTGGCTCTGGCTCTGGCCCAGCCTCTAGCCCAGCTTGGTCCTCCAGGATAAAGGGCCTAAACCTATCGAGTTAGCTCGGTTAACTTGATTAACTCGCTCAACTCAAAAAAGCTGATATTGACTCGGTTCGAAACTGAGTTTGAGCCGAGTCAAGCTGATTTTTTGAGCTCGAAATTTCCAGCTTGTCCAGCTCGACTTGACACGGATCGAGCCTCGACTTGAATCGTTTCAGATCGAATCAACTCGGTGACTTGATTATTTTGATATTGACATTGCTCGCCAAGTGTTTGATGAAATGACTCAATGAAGTGTTGTTTCGGGTGCATACACTCTCTATGGGATCAATTGGTGGCGAGGAACAAATGGATACGATACAAATCATTACAAAAAATAAAATCTTTACTTTATAAAACTGCCCTGATATCTGTCCGCAGTGTCTTTGATTAAATACATATAAACTATTGTTACTTATTACCTGTTTCAATACTTGAGGTCTTGGTATTGATCCCTAGCGGGGGTGGCTAACATAGAGTGTGTGTACTGACATGGGTGTGTACTAACAAGCTAACCCAAAAAATAAAATAAAAAACTATTGTTACTTGTTAGCATTATGTGAAAAAATGAAGTTGCACTCTATGTGTTTGAGAAAATATCAAACTGGCTTAAACTCAGTTTGAATCGCCCAAGCTGCTGACTAAACTGAGCTGAACCGGCCAATTATGCTCGAGGACCGAGCTGAGCCAAGTTCAAGCTAGGATTAGCCATTGGTTAATTAAGCTGATTTTGAGCTGGAGTTAGCTACTGGCGGAGCCGAGTCCAATGGTGCCAATCCAGTGGAGGCTTCTTTAGCCCGTCAGCGCTTGGGCCAGGCTTGTAGCCCAAGGCAAACGGTTATCCACTACTAAACTGGCCCATGAATTTTTGGACCATTGATCACTTTTTCTAACCACCCATTCATCATGCATGGCTCTCGTGAAAAGTGGGCCACACAAGGGCGCGTGTACGGTGTGTTTCACACATGTACAAGTTAGTGCGAGTCACATGGGATAAACAAACCATTAATTCCACATAAAAAGCCGAAGCATCTCACCAGAACACGACATGCCTCTGTTTAATGAAAGTAACTAACCTTGAATTTTTCAAAATCCTTTTGTCTTTTTTGTAGTGGAATTTTCCAACTTCATTACGGAAGCGGATTGCGTACTACGCCCCGCCCGTCCTTACTCCGAACCGGCAATTGACATTTAACGCTGTGTGGATTTTAATGCAACCAAGCTTATTATTTGGTGTGGTCCACTTGGGCGTTGGATATGGCTCATTTTCATGTTCATGGCTTAAAATAATCTGTGAAAAGGGACTGACAGTTTGGATGTACAGATACATCACGGTGGGCCCACCCGCAGAACTGCCCGTTCGGAGCTAGGGACGGGCGGGGTAGTACGCAATCCGCATCCCTTCGTTACCGTATGACCTTAGGGTCAGTTTGGGCGGTGGGATTAGAAGGGATTAGGTGGGATGGGATTCAAAAAAACATAGTTACTGCTCATGGCAGGGGTTGTCCCCTATTACCATAGTTAATGCTTTGTTGATAATACGGTGGTACATTGAATGAATATACTCACCATCATTTGAAATTATTGAGAACAACAGGCATGTGTTATATCTAAACTGTTCATTTGTTTCGTACCTCATTTTATGGCATGGACATAAAAATGAGATAGATTCAAAGTAGTACCAAAGAAGTTTTCAACGATAAGTATTCAATCCCTATTGTTTTCTATGGTGGGGTCCACTTGAGCATTAGATTTACCTGATTTTTTGGCCCATACTCGAAAATAATCTCGATAAATGAGTGGATAGTGTGGATATAGCCCACACATCATGTTGGGACCTACACAACTTTCCAAACATTGAGTGAAATTGGCAAAGGACCCAATGTAATTTCAGGCATTTCCATTCTTCCGAAACATGGAGTGGCATTCGCACAGGACAAGATGAATCCCATCCCCACCTAATCCCTTCTAATCCCACTGCCCAAACTGACCCGTCATTTTCATGTCGTTGTCCACTTTATTTTCTTGGTTTTTTTATTAGGGAAATGGTACTGCGAGGTCGAAGGGAACTTCTATGAGTCAAGCTGGGGGGGGGGGCCACAGTGATGTGCGTCGAATATCTACTCCATCATCCGGATGCACCATTCCATGGTGGGCCACAGGCTTAAAAATCAAGTCAATCCATGACTCATGTGGGCCACACCATATAAAACAGATGAAAGGAGTTCCTCTCCATTAAAAATTTATAATCATTTATTAGGCACACTGAGATGTGGTTCGTAAATCCAGCCCATCCATTGTGTGTGTCCCACTTGGATGAAGGGTTATACCAAGTTTCATCTACATTCAAAACTCATGTGGGCCCCACCAAGTGCTTTTATATATTTTAGGAATGTCTTCACATGGTTTTAGATGGCATGGCCACTTGAGTTATGTATAAGGATGATTTTTGGAACATCCCATAACTTAAAAGGACCCATCAAATGCACCGTATTGGTGTTCGACACACATCATAGTGCGGCCTACACATCTCGACCTCATGAAAAGTTCCCATGAGGTCGACCTTATAGTACAATTTTAATTTTAATTATTAATTTTTATTTATTTTGATTAACTACTAACTGAAATTTCTAATATATTAGTATTTAGAACTGGGCATTTCATACCCAAACCGGAGGATCCGACTCGATAGAACCGATGGTCAGGATCGGGTAACATAAGCTAGATTCGAAATATTTTCAAGTCGAATCCGAATAAGCCTTGTTCCAAACCAACCTGATCCATAATCCAATCCGATTGGATCCGACCCGACCCGGAGATGTATGTGTTTCATCCATTCCGTTTCATCCATTTTACAGATCATTCCAGGCTTTATACCAAAAAAAATGATAGGGATATAAATCTCACGTGGACCACACCACAGGAAAACAATAATGATTGGATATCCACCATTATAATCCTCATAAGGCCCACTGTACTGTTTATTTGACATCTAATCTGTTGATTAGATCATAAGGACCCAGATGAAGGGAAAAGATAAATATCAGCTTGATCAAAAACTTTTATGGCCTCCAAAACGTTTTTAATGGTCAACGTTCATTCAACACTATTTCCTATAATGTAGTCCACTAGAGATTTCGATAGACCTCATTTTTTTTTCTCATAAATAAAATGATCTATAAAAATTGATGGAAGGCATGGATGAAACACATACATCATGGTGGGGCCCACAAAGCACTGACCACCAGCCAGTGGCCGGTGGCAAGGGGAGTAGCAAGTCCGCTTCTAGTAAGGTACGATCGTACCAGCGTCTAGCGCTCCTCGAGCTACGGGTGCCCCTCAAGCTCCGAGTTGTACAAACGGTTCATAGGAGATCAAAGTGATATGGGCCCCACAGTGATGTATTTTTATATCTACACCGTTCATATATTTTTAAAGAAAGTTATAGAGAATTACCAAAAAATAAACAATATTCAAATATCATCTGGACCACACCATAAATAACAGCAGAGAATGATTTTCACCGTTAAATAATTCGTGTGGTCCACTTGAAAGTTAAATCTATCTTATTTTTCGTCTCAAGTCTTAAGAAGAGCTCGCCAAATGAATGAACAGTTTGGATATAACACATATCCCATAATAAGACCCACAGAACTTGCAAACGTCGATCAAAAATTCATACGTTTTGCTTGCGTGAAAAGCAAACTACTGGCCTACTGCAGTGACCGTGCACGTCAAAACTCAAAATCCAGTAAAAACACATATATGTTAGATTTAAAGTCTTCCAGAGCCGCGTGGGGCCCACCTTGATGTATGTATTTTATCTAAGCCGTTTATCCATTTTGAAATATTATTTTAGACCATGGGCACAAAAAGTTGGTATATTAAAGATTGAAGTGGACCACACCAGATGAAATAGTTAAATTAAAGTTCATAGGATCCGAATCTTACCTAACCCGATCCGACTCGGTTTTCCTGACCAGTTAGCCTCGGTTCGGGTCAGGCCAACCATGCATCGGATCTGTCCAAGTCCGGTGACCCAGATTGGGTCTCGGGTCGGATCGAGTTCAGGTCATACTTTTGAAATTTCAGAACTGATCGGGTTGGACATAATCCGATCCGATCAGGACCGATGGCCAGCTCAATGATAGTATTCAAGTGGAGAACGTCTCCAATAGCCATTGGGCTAGAGGTTATCCCCCACTTGGCAAATAATTATCATTTGCATGCAACATCCAACCCGTCCATTTGGTTGGCTCCATTATGAGGATTCTCTTTTGGTGAAAATCAGCCCCATTCACAAATAATATGAACCATACTTTTATTTTGTTATTCTTTATTGACCAAATATTAGTTTTTATGGTGTGGTCCACCTAATGAGTGGATGGGATCGATTTTCACTTGAAATGATAATCATGTTAGTTCCAATCGATTGGAAGGATTCGATTTCACAGGGACGTTGAAAGTTATCTCCTGGTGGAGATAGGACGCAATCCGCGTAGGTTAGGCTTCGGTTGAGCACCAACTTGCCCGACCTTGGACGCTGATTGCGTCCTGCCCCCGCCCGTCTCCAGCTAGGAACGGGCTGGAGCTTTGAGTGGTAACGATGATGTATAGGTCTTATCCACACCGTTCATATATTTTTATTTTTCATATCATTTTAGGATATAAGCCCAAAATTTATGTAGATCAAAGACATATTTAGACTACACAACGTGGATTAAACTCCTCCGGATGAAAATTTCAAGAGGGCTACATAACTTTTGAATGGAGCTAATATTTGTATTTTCTTTCCGTACATGTCTTTGTAACTCTATGAATAGGTTCGATAGAAAATAAATACTACGGTGGGCTCTAAAAAATCTTCTAACTGTGAAAATTATTATAACCGCTGTTTCATGTGGTGTGGCCCACTTGAGGCTTGGATTTGCCTTAGATGAAAGGAAGAAAATGGATGTACCGTGTGATAAGACCCATACATGACAGTGGCCACTCAAACCACTCAAAGCTCCTGCCGTATGGTGGGGGTTGGACTTTCATCCGTGATCATACGTACCATTTCTTGTCGTTTCGGTAACGGCAGATGACTTTACCTCCACGAACGCGAATTTCCTGAGGAATCGTCTACAGCACCTGTTTTCTTCGTCGATGAAATACAACACCCTAGTTTCTAGGGTCAATATATTGTATTTGTAAAATCCACTCCGTTCATCAGGTGAGAATATTTATTTGAACCGTCCATAGAAAAGATGATCTAGAATAAAGCTCATATGCCCCACGGAAATTGAAAAAATGTAAAATCTCTTCTAAAACTGCTAAGTTCACACGGTGGGGCCCTCACGAATATTTTCATCAGGATCAGTTTTGTATTTTATCTTTATCCTGGTACTTTAAACTTTATTAACGGCTTTGATGAGAGACATACACCTTGGTGGCCCGACACACAAACCTATGGTTGACATCTCATCCGTATTTTTCTGTTTGACGTAGTTCATGTGACCTGTGGATGTAGCTGATTTTTGGCCTAAATGCCTTAAATTGAAGATATAACCTGATTGACGGAGTGGATTACTCTTATACAGTATGGTGTGCATGAAAAAGAGGTGGTAGAGGATTCCAGTACAGCCCAACATTGTAGGAGCCCGCCCAACAGCAAACCCTTTGTTTTTTTAAAGGTTGTTAGCACACCCACTGTCAAATCACACTTCACTGTTAGCCACCCCCTGTAGGGAATCGATGCGAAGACATCGGTGTTGAAACGAGGGCCAAACAATAAACCCTGGGCGGCCAGAGTAGATGTGACATTCACTCCGTCCGCCGTTCACGCCGGGTCGTGTGAGGACGTTTTTCAAAAAATAAAAACTTCCAACACGCTCAAGTGGGCCACACAAGGAACAAAGGATGAGAATGTACACCATTGAAATCTTCTTAGCCCCTGTGATGTTTTTATTCATTAGGTGGATCCTCTATGTAGAGTGGGTCTCCGGCACTTTTATGTCCAAGATGAACCGAAGAAAGCCGGAGATGGAGGTGATTTGGACAGTATAATAGGTGTATCTCGCAGAACGAAATGAGTTATTCCCATATACGATTTTGAGGTAGGATAAGCTTTTTTAGCCAACCTAACCTGCTTTGCCGATTTGCATAAGCCGAATTCGTGAGATTACATTAGATTAACGATCAAAAATTCATTTTATTTCTCTTTTTACTATATATAGTAAAATTTAGTTTGATTATAATTGATGGGTTTTTTTGACCCGTTGTCCTTTCGCAACTGGGATGCGCAAAGTCCTTTCGCAACTAGGATGCGCAAGTCCTTTCGCAACTAGGATGCGGAAAGGAGTTTCCTAAAACTATAAAAGGGGTCCCTAGGATTTTTCTACAGATATTGTGTTGATAAGAAAAATACAAGAGGGCTGTCAAAGGTGAGAGAGAGGAGAAAGAGAGAGAGAAGCTTATAGAAGGGAGGTTCTGCTTTCTGGGAGGTTTTTCTACTTTGCAATTTATATCTCGTAACATGTCCTCATAATCGGTTAGATCTCTTCGTTTTCTCTATTTCTCTTATTGTTCATCCACTCTGCGTGAGTGAAGAAAGTTGTAAACGTTCTACTTCATAGTGGATTGTTGATCTCGAGGTCCCGTGGTTTTTACCTCTTTGAGGATTTTCCACGTAAAAATCTCTTGTGTGGTGTGTGATTGATGCATTGATTATTTTCATTGCTTTATTATCCATAATTCTGGTTTGTTACGGAGAGGGCTAGATCCTAAGGTTTTGTGCAAGGCCCCCAACAAAGTGGTATCGAGCTAAGTTCATTGAACGGGTAGGATCGGTTTTGAATTATGGAAGGTGGCTCAAGGATGATCGGCCTCAATGGTTCTAATCGACCATATGGAAGGTTAAGATGGAGGACTTGCTTTATTGCAGGACTATATTCTCCAATCTCGGATCGGAAAATCCAAGGATATGACCGTGATGATGATTGGAAGAAGATGGACCGAAAGGCGGTGGGGTTTATTAGACAATGGTTGGATGATTCCACCATGTGTCTATGAAACCTCAAATGAAGCCTATGGTGAAATTACAAGGGTCATGAGAGAAGAATATTTCGATAAGGCGACTTGTAAATCTCAAGTTCAAGGATGGTGGTTCGTGGTGAGCACATGAATGAGGTCAAGAATATAGTGAACCAACTCACCTCTATGAAGATGGTCTGGATGATGAATTGCAGGCTTTACTTTTGCTTAGTTCATTGCCTGACAGTTGGGAGACATTGGTGGTGTCTCTAAGTAACTCCGCGCCAGACGGAAAAATATCCATGGAATAGGTTACCAGTTGTCTCTTCAATGAGAGACAAGGAGGAAGTCTCAAGGGTCTACTCAGCAAGAGGCTCTTGTGACGCAGGAACGGGGGAGAGAAAAGAACAGGAAGGGCGGGAAGGCCCGAGATAAATCAAGAGGCAAGTCGAGTAACGAGAAAAGAGGTTGAATCTTGGAATTGTGGCAAGAAGAGCCACTACAAGCATGAATGTCGTGGTAAGAAAAACGACAAGAAAGGAAAAGGGAAGGAAGAAGAATCGATTCCACTTTGCGGTCGTTCAGATGGCGCCATGGTAGTTATTCTTTTTACAGATCACGATGTATGTCTCACGTACGAGTCGGGCAATGGCCGGGTGATAGACTCGGGAGCTTCTTTCATGCGACTCCTGTCCTTCTGTCGGTGACTATGGGACAAGATGGGAAATTCTGGCGTATCAAAGATCGTGGGAGTCGGTGATATTTGTGTGAAAACTGATGTGGGCTGCACATTGGTTCTCAGGAACGTGAGGCATATCCCAGACCTTCGCCTCAACTTGATGTCGACGGGAAGGTTGGATGATGATGGCTATGAAAGTCAGTTTGCTGGTGGGCGATGGAAGCTCATCAAGGGTTCATTGATCGTAGTTAGAGGAAAGAAGTATTGCACCCTTTACAAGGCAAGTGTCAGTATGTGCAAGGGTGGGTTGAACGCAGCGGAAGATTCGGCTATTGACATGTGGCACAGGCGTCTAGGTCACATGAGTGAAAAAGAGCTTCAGCTACTAGCGAGGAAGCAACTCCTTCCAGATGTGACAGGTATGCCTCTCAAAACTTGTCTTGATTGTTTATCAGGGAAATAGCATAGAGTTTCATTCATTAAAACTGCTTCTCATGTTAATAAAGTGCATGCATTAGATTTGGTTTATTCTGATGTTTGTGGTCCTATGAGGACAAAAACCTTGGGTGGGGCATTGTATTTTGTCACTTTTATAGATGATGCATCTAGGAGGGTTTGGGTTTATGCTTTGAAATCCAAGGACGAGGTCTTTGGTGTGTTTAAGTTGTTTCATGTTATGGTCAAGAGAGAGACAGTAGACCATTGAAGTGCATCCGTCTTTTGAATGGTGGTGAATACATTGGCGACTTTCACGAGTGCAAGTCCTGTGGGTATACGACATGAACAGACGGTTCCCAAGACCCCCAAAGATAATGGTTTAGGCTGAGCGAATGAATCGCACCATTGTTGAGAGAATCGGATGCATGTTATCCCATGCGAAGTTGCCCAAGACGTTACGGGAGAAGCAATCATCGGTGTATTTGATAAATGAGTCTCCATCGCCCCATTGAATGGAGAAGTACCGAGAAGGTGTGGACCGGACAGATCCATCGTACGGTCATCTCGGGTGTTTGGATGCAGGGCATCTGTTCACGTACTGGACGAGAGGTCCAAGCTCGATATGAAGATCGGGCAAAGTGTGTGTTCTTAGGGTACGGTGATGAAAAATTCGGTTACAAGTTATGGGATCCGAAATGAGAGAAGAAGCTCGTCGGAGCAGAGATGTGGTTTTCTTTGAAGATCAGTGTATAGAAGATATTGGTAAGCCAGAGAAGAACCAACCTAGTTCAGGTGAGCTAGAAGACATGGATCCGATTACTCCTCCCGTGGCGCCTGATGACGGGGGAGTACAGCAAGGTGCAAAGGACGAGGAGTTCCTTCGTAAGATGGACCGGGGAGCAAATTTCCCCACCATCCACTGTTGAGCCACAAGTGAGGAGGTCATCTAGGACGACACCTGTCAAGAGGTACTCTCCACATGAGTACATTATGCTAACGATGGGGGAGAGCCGAAGATTATTCTGAGGCCCTAGCCGACGAGCATAAGGGGAGTGGTTGAAAGCTATGCAAGAGGAGATAGAATCCTTGCATAAGAACCACACCTTGATATGGTGAAATTGCCTAAGGGCAAGAAAGCTTTGAGCAACAAGTGGGTGTTCGAAAGAAGATTGAGCGAAGAATTCACGAACGAGGTTCAAGGCCGACTTGTGGTGAAAGGGTTTGGTCGGAGGAAAGGTATAGACTTGAAGATATTCTCACCCAGGTGGTGAAGATGACATCCATACGGTGTTGCTTGGGTTGGCGTCTAGCATGGATCTGGAGATAGAGCGGTTAGATGTTAAAACTATCTTTCTCCATGGTGACTGGAAGAAGAGATCTACATGCACCAACCGTTCAAGTCAAAGGCAAGGAGCATATGGTGTGTAGGCTGAGGAAGAGCTTGTATGGGCTGAAACAAGCTCCACGGTAATGGTACAAGAAGTTCGATTCGTTTATGTTGAAACATGGGTATGACAGAACGGAGTCGGACCACTGTGTGTTCACGCGCAAGTTCTCAGATGGTGATTTCTTAGTTCTTTATACGTTGATGACATGCTCATCATGGGAAAAGACATCAAGAAGATCGACAGTGAAACAGAGTTGGGCAAGTCTTTTTGCGATGAAAGACTTGGGCCCTAGGGCTAGACAGATCCTAGGAATGGAGATAACCCGTGATGAAGCGTGAGGAAGCTCTCTTTGTCACAAAGAGCGATATTGAGAAAGTCCTAGAGCGGTTCAATATGAATGTAAAGCGGCCGGCAAGACTCCACTAGATGGTCACTTCAGATTGAGCGACAGGCGGTGTCCCAAGACGAAGCGAAGTGGAAGAGATGCGAGAAGATACCCTACTGCGCCGGCCATAGGAAGTTTGATATATGTTATGGTGTGTATAACATATGCGGTTGGTGTTGTCGATTGCCAATCCCGCAAAGAGCATTGGCGGCGAAATGGATACTACGTGAGGCTCATCCAGTTGAGCCTATACTATGGTGACGGTAAACCCGTGTTAGAGGGCTACATAGATGCAGATATGGCGGTGACATAGACTCGAAAGTCTACATCGGGGTTCATGTTCACATTTGCGGGGGAGCGGTTTCTTAATAGGCGCAGTAGCAAGTTACGAGAAGGTCGTAGCATTGTCGACGACGCAGAGCCGAGTACATTGCGATCACAGAGGCATGTAAAGAGATGCTTTGGATGAAAAGGTTCTTACAGAACTTTTAGCACGTGGTCTATTGCGATAGTCGTAGTTTGAGCAAGAATCCAAGTCGGCATTCCAAGTCAAAGCACATAGAGATTCGATCACCGGATCGTGATACTTTGGAACGATGTTACACTTGAGAAGGTCCACACGGACGATAATGGGTCGATATGATGACCAAGGCCTTGTTAAGGGCAAGTTTGAGGTTTGTAGAAACCCGACCGCTTAAAGAAGGTGAATCCCTCCCGGTCAAAGATTTGATGGGTTTTTTTGACCCGTTGTCCTTTCGCAATCTGATGCAAAGTCCTTTCGCAACTAGGATGCGCAAGTCCTTTCGCAACTAGGATGCGCAAGTCCTTTCGCATTAGGATGCGGAAAGGAGTTTCTAAAACTATAAAAGGGGTCCCTAGGATTTTTCTATAGATATTGTGTTGATGAGAAAAATACAAGAGGGCTATCAAAGGTAAGAGAGGGAGAAAGAGAGAGAGAAGCTTATAGAAGGGAGGTTCTGCTTCTAGGAAGGTTTTTCTACTTTGCAATTTATATCTCGGCTTCTATGTCCTCATAATCGGTTAGATCTCTTCGTTTTCTCTATTTCTCTTATTGTTCATCCACTCTGCGTGAGTGAAGAAGGTTGTAAACGCTTCTACTTCATAGTGGATTGTTGATCTGACGAGGTCCCATGGTTTTTACCTCTTTGAGGGTTTTCCACGTAAAAATCTCTTTTGTGGTGTGTGATTATGCATTGATTATTTTCATTGCTTTATTATCCATAATTCTCGGTTTGTTCGAGGGCTAGATCCTATGCAAGGCCCCCAACAATAATTACTAATGTCTAACATGAAAAGTGATTAGAAATATTAGTAAAATAATGTGGTTAAGTTAAATAGGACACTTATTATAAATATCAAATTTACCATTTATAATAAGTTACAAATTTTAAAGAGTTTTTAATTTTCTTATTTTCATTCGTGGATTCATGGTATCTTTTGAGGAGTGCAAAAAGTTTTATAGATTCAGAATAGCTATCCCTTCGAAGAAGACATGATCAACCTCATCACGTACATTCCCATGTGAGTCCCGTAGAGATGAAGTGAAAATACCAAGTGTCCACCTGATCTAAAATTTGGTGGGCCCAAGATGTTTAATAATGGGTGTAGGATCATTGATATAGCCTTACTGAATGGAGACAGTGACAAAGTAGCACATCATATTAGGCTCACGTCTTAATATGGAGACAGTGACAAAGTAGCACATCATAGTTTGCCGCAGAGAACTTTTTGTTGCATAACAAATACTTAGAAAATTCATAATAGAGATATTACTTTATCATATTTGATTTTATAAGCTTTTTTATTCTGCCAGCATAATATGACTGGTGTTGAAAATTCAAATAGTACAAATGAAAAGAACATGTGAATTCGAATTCTGACTCCAATAATTAATATTTCGAAATAGATTTGCTACTATTTTTTAGACATTTTAATAAATATGAAAGAAGGAATATTTGTAATTCAAAGTGTTTACATATCTCAAAATTATATTTATATATATATATATATATATATATATAGAGAGAGAGAGAGAGAGAGAGAGAGAGAGAGAGAGAGGAATGCTCACCTATGCATGATTTCAATTTATTTTAGAATTTATCACAAGTGATGTGGACCCAAAATCTAAAGCGTTCATGTGATGCAGCAATCCATGAAACTCCTAAGGCCGACTAGTACCCTTATCCAAAACTTTGGTGGGCCATGGCAAAAGAAAGAGACAAATCAAGGGAGGAAATTATTTCCTTTTTCCATGGCCCACCAAACGTTTATAGTAAGGCTAGTATAAACAGGACATTAATAAATTAAGCCTGCCCCACTCAGCAATTAGACATCTTTACCATCCATTTTTTTGTCACATATGTATTACCAACCTGACAAGTGGATCAACTGATTTTTGAGCAATGGAATAATCACGGCTGGTCCCAGAAATGGCTAACTGAATCTTACACAAGTACACTACTTTGGCACGTGTAATACAAATCAACTCTCAATCTTTTCATCCCCACCGTAGGCAAAATAAATCTTGCGTTCAACAAAAAAATATTTAATACTCTGACTGTGTGTATAAACAATACGCACGCACTTAGCAATTGCATAAATTCAAAGTAAACTGCCCAAATGATGGGTCCCAATTTAGATGTAACATGAACCAAAATATATACATGCGCATACGATTATCTAACTGTTGGATTGGTGGCTATTTATTGGACGATTAAAAATTAAACATATCTAAGGTTTTGTTTCAACAAATAAAATGAATTTGATTTTGGAACCATCACTTACCAAGAGAAGTTTATCTAATTTATTTATTTACTTTTAATTAATGTATGCGACGTTCACAAATTCTGAATGCCTGCATATCAAACATAGTACCCTGCCAGAGTATAAAATAACTCCACTTTGAAAAAAAAAAAGTGGGAGTGGTCAGGAGACCACTGAAAATAGAAAACTATATGCACACAGCACGTGGCATACATGCGACTAAATGTAGAACGTCGAAATAGTGGGCCTCGAAAAGGACGTGGCACCGGCCTAACTTTTCATTGATATTCGGACCCTATTCCTTTTGTCTTCCTTTCGAAGAGACTGATGGTCCTTGGTCGTACAACTAATATGCGAAACTGGAGGAAAACGTCCAATGTACGGTGGGCCCCACAAAGATAGACCATGGAAGGACGCAGATTGCCTTCGATAGGAAGTTAGGTGGGACCCACCGTGATGTTTGTGAGAAATCCATGCCGTCCATCCTTATGGCTAGATTATTTTAGGACTGACAGAAACCAAACAAAGAGAAATCCAAAACTCTAAGTAGGCCACACTATAAAGAACGGTTGGGATTGAACTGCACCGTTTGGATCATTCTTCGGGCCACAGAAGTTTTGGAACAGGATGATGTTTGTGTTTTCCCTTCATCCAATTCCGAATCACCTTTATCAATGCATTGGATGACTTGATCTAAACATCTCCGTGTGTTGGATGGACGCTTCCATCCACACTGGTTTATATGGTGTGGCCCATTTGTTTTTTTTTTTTTTAATCTGTCATGCTTGGCTTCAAGTCCTAAGATAGTTGACAAGCATTTGAAGTTAATGCGGCGCAAGCATCACGGTGGGCCCCACAGAGCTTGAGGTGTCCTAGAAATTCCAGCAATCGAGATTGACAGACATGTATATGCGTCATCGAAATTTCAGAAATCTAAATTTACAGACATGTATATGCTGCCGCGTGTGAGATTGTTAAAGTGGGTCGTTATACATACCGTATTTTGACCGACGATCCAATTCATTTACAGCGGTTGTATGTCTATGCGTGTCCTACTAAGCTAGTTTGAATATTAAGATGCCAGTCCATTCATGATGGGATTGTTCAGGATCCATCTTGATTCACTAAGACTTAATTCGATTATTTCAATGAATATTTCAATATTAGCCGTCCATCTAAAAAGAATTAAAAGAAAAGAAAAAAAAAAATCTTAAGTTATTCAATCATCTTTCTAGTTTGTCTCTATAACTAAGTAGTCCACCATAAAATAAAATAAAGCATATTTTAATGAATATTTCAATTTCAATCGGCCATCTAAAAAAATCTTAAAGTTATTTCCTTCCCTTCCTAGTATCTTTCTCCATATTCAACAGCCTATGCAAAAATAAATAAATAAATAAATAAAATAAAATCATTAGTTCTCCTCTCTTACCTCTCTATCACTCTCTCTAC
The DNA here is from genome assembly GCA_030180095.1 of Magnolia changhungtana. NCBI lineage: Eukaryota > Viridiplantae > Streptophyta > Magnoliopsida > Magnoliales > Magnoliaceae > Magnolia > Magnolia changhungtana. The sequence goes on along the minus strand of JASAUF010000391.1, from coordinate 5,603,321 downwards.
AGACCACGGCCTAAGCCGCAACCACGCCCACCTCTTCTAATATCCGATATTAAAAAAGTTTTCTCTCCACGCTTTTTCTTCCTCTCCTCTCTTTTTTTTTTTTTCCTTTTGTTTTATTTCTCAATTTTCTTCTTATTTCTGGTAAGTTTTTTTTAACAGACTGAGGATTGCTTTCTCTTCAATTGCATACATTTATCAGGGATTTTTGTTTCCTAGAGAATTCGTAAACTTGAAAAGTATTGTATTATCTTTTAACATGCATGTTTTTCTCAGTTCTAACATTTATTTTCTGCTATGTTGCTTTTTAATAGCTTACTCTGTTTTAATATTTCTAATTTTGGTTTTTTTTTTTTTTTTTTTTGGGTTTCATAGTTTTTTATGGATAGAATGTTGTTTTTTGTATATGAAATTGTTATTGAAGATTTTTTTTTTTTTCTCCATTTGTCGTGCTCAATCTGAAAAATATAATGCATATTGTTTCTTTATTCATTTTTGTGTTATTTCAATGATGTTGCATTAGGACTACAGGTAATTTGTTGGATTGCTATTTCTAAGTTCAGTCAACCTATTGATGAGAATATTGTTAAGGTGTCGAGCGAACGAAGTTTTACTAGACAATGAAAATTGACATCTAAAGCATAAAATGACTATGATAAACATCGATCCCCAAGTAGTAAGTGCTTATTTATAAGCATTATAAGAAAATTTTTGTGGAATAATAATGGTGGAACTAGCCATTTGAATAAGCACTTGACAAGATGTCCAAGATAAAAAACATATAGATATTTATCAATCATTAATATTATTGAACAATAATGTAAACTAAAAGACATTATTTGAAGAACTTTAAATTTAATAAAGAATAAAGTTGTTTAGATCTTTATGGCATGATAATAAGAGCATGAGTACCCATTTAATATAGTTGACGAACACAAGTATTTTGAAATATTTGTGAACAATCTTCAAAATATGTTTAAATGATTTTCCACTGTACGGTTAAGGCCAATGTGATTATGTTTACAAGCAAGAGGGAGAAAGTCTCTATGAGAACTTTAATAAGCTTTCTTTCCCAGTTGGGCCGACAAAAGACTTGGATAAGCTGCTATTTGTGTTTTCCATTCGTTAAGGTCTATGCGACTTCTCAACAGGTTGATGGCAAATAAACATTACCGTAGACCTAAAAAGATTTTAATGATGGGCATTTGGTGACCATTGTTTCCTCTATTGTGGTCCACTTGATATTTGTATCTTTTTCATATTTGGGATCATTCCTAAAATGATCTTCGAAAAACAGATGGATGGTGTAGATATACACCACAAACATAGAAATGAACCCCACGGTCAGGGAAGAAACCACCTTGCTGGATCCGGGTCACGCCTAATCTGGCTTCTTCATTAATCCCTGAGAAGAGAGACAGGTGCACTCATATGGTATATGGTGATGGTACTAGGCTGCTGTGAGCCCACTTCAACTGTGTAACTGATCCATCCTGTCCATTAGATGTATCCTTTGATGTTAGGCTACGGGACCAGAAATTAGCCTGACCGTAAATTCGGGTGGGCCCCATCTTCATCTCAATTGCAGCATTACATGGAAAAGTTGGGAGAGGACAACCAACCAATTAGATTTTCCCACTGTGTATTAAGAGGAGAACATGATGGACGGGGTGGATCGGATGCACAGTTGAAGTGGGCTCCACAGCAACCTCTCGAAATCAATCTTTAAGAACCCAAGTGGGCCCAAAACAGTTCAAATGGATCACACGTCGATGGATTAATTGATTGTTTCGTAGCCCGTTAATTAGTCAGTAAAAGTAAAACCAAAGTTAGGCCCATCACATACGGACGGTGAAAATAGGAAACGGATTGGCTACTCCCCCTGCCACCAGCCAATGGTTGATGGTCAATGCTCTGTGGGCCCGACCATGATGTATGTGTTTCATCCATTCCGTTCATCCATTTTTAAATATCATTTTATGGTGTGGTACCAAAAATTAGTATATCTCAATCTCAAGTGGACCACATTATATGAAAGAGTTTTGAATTAACGTGGACCATTAAAAACATTTTGGGGGTCATAAAAGCTTTGGATCAAGCTGATCTTTGTTTTTTCTCTTAATCTGGGTATGTATAACCTAATCAACAGATTGGATTTCAAATAAACAGTACAGTGGGCCTTAGGAGGATTTTAATGGTGGATATCCAATCACTATTGTTTTCCTGTGGTGTGGTTCACCTGAGATTTATATCCCTATAATTTTTGGGAGCAAACTAAAATGATATGTAAAAATGGAAGAAACACATAAATCATGGTGGGGCCACATAGCACCAACCACCAGCCACCGGGCTGGTGACAGGGGGAGGGGATTGGCCATCTCCGATGGTTCTTGTCGGGTAACCTGTCTGGTGGAGCGCTAGATATAAATCGCAGATGTCCATTTTTCTGTTCGTAGGTCCCACCCGCCATAGCAACGGCTCATATTTATGAAGAAAAGGTTCATTTATTATATGGATTAGACTGTCCATCCAAAGCAATTTTCGTATAGTGGTCCATCAATTGCTGAGATAATCGGTACGAACTAGAATTGGGCCCACAGAGATGCCCGTGAAAAATCTAATCAGTCCATCAAACAGCAGCGATTGAACGCTCACCATTGGAAACTTTGAGGGCCACAGAAGTTTTTCATCAAGATGATATTTATTTCTACAGTTTATCTGAGTGGTAATAACTCTATGAACCGTTTGGATGGCATATAAACGTCATGGTCGACTCCTGGAAGGTTTCAACGGTGCACGTTTCCGTTCCATTGTTTCGTTTATGTAGCTCACATGCGTTTGGATGTGCCTGATTTTTATGTCATTACCCTATCGTGGTCTTCCAAAACCGATGGACGGATTGGACGTTTTACGGAAATCTATGTGTGCCCCACACAGCTTCCGACTACAAGAATAATGAAACTGCCATGCGCCTGCAGATGCACCGGATCAGCTCCTTGAAGAGGAAATGGATGGACGACGGTTTGCGTTTGTTATAACAACTGCAATGTGGCAATTCATCCATGTTACACGTGGCATGCATATTCATAGATTGGGCAATCCATCTGACCGTCGAATTGGTGGCCAAGGAATTGATGTTTGAGTTAGGCAACCATAGAAATTCAACGTACACCTCATGAGGTCAAGAACTTCGTTAGTCAATATCTACAGTCTATGCACCAACTATATTGGGCCCCACGATTTGGACGGTTGTGATTGGTAGAAATGTCACCAATACCGTGACTTGTCGCAGACGTGATTGACCAGGAAAAAAAAATGGGAAATGTCGGAAGACCGGAGAAGACGTTAGATCGCCATGGGTTGCTCTCACCACCGTAGGATCCGGACGTGGGCCCCACTCGATTCAATTACATGTGGGTCAATGCAGCTAATGGTGTGAATAGCCAGACTTTCACGTATCTTTCACGAGGCTGGATCCACTGCACATCCTTGTAGATTGAACTTAGCCTACAACGTCATCTGTGGGGCCCACCTTGACGCGTTCGTGACATCAAAACCGTCCATCATGCGTGACCCTCATGTGTATCCCTGGAGCCCAAAACAAGTGGGCCTGCACATCTTTGTAGGTTGAGCTTAGCCTACAATGTGATGTGTGGGGCCGACCTTGATGCATTCACGAATCAATCCGTACATCATGCGTGAGTGTGACCCTCGTGTTATACGTGGGCGTTACCCTCACCTTATGGCCCACCTTGATGATATGTTGTATATCCACTCCGTCCATCAGTTTTTCCACCCCATTTTAGAACATAGTCCTAACTATTATGCATATCCAAATCTCAGGTGGACCATACCACAAGAAACAGTGATGATTGAAGGCTCACCATTAAAAACTTCCCAAGGCCCACTGTAAAAAGATCTGTACTACTTATTTCCCATCCAAACCGTTGATAAAGCCCACCGGAACTAGATGAAGGGAAAATATAAAGATTATCATGATTCATGATCCAAAACTTTCGTGGCCTACGAAAAGCTTTTAAGGGTCATTCACCACTTTTTCCAGTGGTATGGTCCACCGGATATTTGGATCTTCTTGAGTTTTGGTATAACGTTGTTAAATGAGCTGAAAAAACGGATAGGTGACCTAGATATGAAGCATGTTCATCAAGGTGGACCCCACACGGTAAGGGTAACACCCATTGAAATGATCTGAAAAAATATATGAATGGCGTGGATAAAAACCATACATCACGGTGGGCCCATAGATACCCTGCCTGGACCGAGTCCGTGCAAGCCGGGGCAGGACGCAATCCGCTTCCCTAATGCCTAGGGCTGTACATTGTGCCGAGTCGAGTTAAGGTGGGCTAAACTTGGCTTGACTCGTCCATGCTATACTCGACTTCGAGCTCGCCCTCGCGCTCGACATTGAAGCTGGGCTTGTTTGCTAAAGCTTTCGAGTCGAGTTCGAGTTGAGTTAGTGGTTCGAGTCAAGTTGAGTTTACCTCGGTAGGGTAGTGTAAGGAAAAGAAAAGGAGGGAATGTGGATAGGTAGGGTCAGTTAGGGTTTTTTAGTAAAAAATTTTGAGTTTTAAATTATTTTTAAAAAAACTTAAAAATATATATTATATATTTAATATTAATATAATATATATAATATATATTATTAAAATATATTACTCGAGCTCGAGCTCGAGCTTTAAGTCGAGACGAGTTCAAGGAGTTGAGTTGAAATACACCATGGTCGAACTTGGCTTGAACTCAACTCGAGCTTTAGTAAACAAGCTCAACTCACCTTGGGTCGGCCTTTCAAGCCGAGTCAATCCAGGCTGAGTCGATCCGAGTTGAGCAAGCTTTTGGAACTAGCTTGACTCGTGTACAACCCTGCCAACGCCTGCAAAACCTGAAGCGGATTAGGTGTTACACGTTGCTGGGTGTTACCCTTATTGTGGGGCCACCTTGATGATGTGTTGTAGATCCACGCTGTTCATCCGTTTCTACGAACCATTTTAGGACGTTGTTGCAAAAATTAAGAAGATCCAAATCCTAGGTGGACCACACCACAGGAAAAAGTGGTGATTGACTACTTCACCATTAAAACTTACAAAAGGCCATGCCAACGTAAGGTTTTGGTAACATTTATTTTCCAACTTGTTGATAATTTCAAGAAGAAATAATAAGGGAAAATACAAAGATTAGTTTGATCCAAAATTTTTATAGCATACAAAATATTTTTAATAGTCATTCATCACTGTTTTTGGTGGTGTGGTCTACCTGATATTTTTTTATTCTTAAGTTTTTGGATCTCATTCTAAAATGAGATGAAAAACTAAATGGACGGTGTGGATATACAAAAAATATATCAAGGTGGGCCTCACACGGTTAGGGTAACACCCACTATTGTATTACCCGAATTTGCATAATTTTACTTAAATGAACTAAAAATGAGGTAAATCTAAGGCTCAAGCGGACAAAAAATAAATAAATAGTTTTTAATGATGGCAATCCAATCACCATTATTTACTTTCCTATGTTCCACCTAAGATTTGGATATGTTTCAATTTTTGGATTACAAATTAAAATGATTTGAAAAATCTAATGGTCAACAATGCATCAAGGTAGGCTCACTGTCAAGTAAACATCCATTAACACGTTAGCTACTAACAGCTCATCCACCCCGGAAGCGGATTGGCTGGTGTATCGACGTCCGAGAGTTCTGTAGGTCTCGTCATGAGGTATGTGTTATATCCAAACCCTCCATCCATTAGGAGAGCTCGTCAAAAGGCTTGAAACGAAAAATAAGATAGATCTAACTATCAAGTGGACCACACTTCAAAAAGTAGTGGGAATTGAATGTCTACCGTTGAAACCGTTTTAGGGGTAAGAGAAGTTTTGGATCCGATGCTGTATAGCTGCTGTTGGAATCCGCTTCCATCCACCCCATATTACTCGGTATAGCGTGCAGTAGAATAGGGCACCTGGGTAGGTACCGTGTTTATATGGCAAAATTTCGAGGGCCTAATCATGATGTATGTATTATATCAACACCCTCATTCTATTATTATTATTATTTTCATGTCATTTCAGGTCATTTTAGGGCATGAAGGCAAAAATGGGGTAAATCCAATGCTCAAGTGAAACACATCACATAAAATAGTGAGGATTGAACTCCCACCATTGAAAACTTCCAGGGGTCCCTTCACCTGGGTCCATTTGACCTTATGAATAGATTTGATGGTAGGTAAACATCAAATCCCCAGAGTGGGCCATAGGAAGGTTTGAAAGGGGCATCATGATTCCAGAGGTTCTGTGGTGTGGTCCACTTGAGCTTTGGGTTTGCCTTTCTTTTCTCTCTTGCCACCAAAGGATTTGGCAAAATAGATGGATGGTGTGGATATGACACAAGTCTTGATAGGAGACAAAGAACTTTGCCACGTCAGCTTCCATGGTGCCCAATTAGCTCATTGAAAGCTCACACGAAAGTTAATTTTTAAAATTTCTAATTTAAAATCACTTACCTCGTTTAGTATTAAGGGACGCGGATTGCGTCCTACCCCTGCCCGGACGGTAATCCGTCCGGGCAGGGCTCCGTGGAGCCGACCGTGATGTAACTGTTTTATCCTGCCGTCCAACGATTTTTTAAGAAAATTTTAATATGTGAACCAAAACATGAGGCAGGTCCAAAGCTTGAGTGGACCACAAAGTGGGGATTGAACGTCCACCATTAAAAGCTTCTTGGGAGTCAGAGAAGTTTTGGATGAAGCTGATATTTGTGTTTTCACTTCATCCACGTCTACATGACCTTATGAATAGGTTTTATGGTAAAAAAAAACATCACGTGGGCCCTTAAAAAGGTTTCAACGGTGGGTGTCATATCAATGCAGGTTTCTTTAGTGTGGTCCGCTCAAGCCTTGGACCTGCCTCATGTTTTGGTTCACATATTAAAATTTTCTTAAAAAATCGTTAGATGGTGGGATAAAACAGTTACATCATAGTGGGCTCCACAGAGCCCTGCCCGGACGGATTATCGTAGGGGGGATAGGATGCAACCGCGTCCAGTATTAAGGGCCATTTTGGTTTTCCAACTACGTAGGTAATTGGTGGTAAAGTTGCCATTTTTACTTTGTACATGTAATTGCAATGGTTGTCAAAGAGCTTTGACTCTTTTACCCCATGTTTGTTTTTTTGCACTATATTAATGGAATTCAGCATCATTGCAAATTATGGATGTTTGGAAAGACAGTGTAATAACTTACCTTATTGTTATGGTGTCCACCACCTTATATCTGATAGGCATGCATAACCTATTTGGTTTCGAGCACGTATCACCCTCAAACGTATTGTGAATCACGCTTGAATATATGGGCTTTTGCTAGTCAAATTTTTGCCTTGCAGAATAGGTAGTTTTTCACAAACAACATTTTCTTTTCTCACCAACGTGTCACTTACATATAATATCCAAGCCATTCAAAAGGTGGGCCATATCATAAAGATCATCTGGGGTGAAATCCAAAACGACCCACTCATCAGGAGGACTACGCCACTGAAATGAATGGATAGCCGATGATCTGCCTCAATGTATAGGTATGGCTCACCTACGAGTGGATCAGTTCCATTTTCGCCTTAGATGATCTATACAGTTCATTCACCTTCTTGGACGGATCAGATGTCCCACACGAGTAACATTTGCCAGGAAAAAGGAGAGCGTTTGCATGTGAAAGAGTCACCCTGATAATACATGAAACACACCATGTGCAATTATAAACCACCATAACATCTCTATTTCCCTCCAGAAATTCAAACTCATCAATGCACCCAACCACATAAACCAAAGAATCCTAGCCGTCCACTACAAGGCCCACCCACCCATATCCTCATGTGGGTCCCACCAAAATATGAAATACAATCATTAAACCATGCATCTCCATCAAACAACAAGATGCAACCAAACACCCCCATATAACATGCATTCCACTTTCAGATTCTCCAAATCCATTCAAAGACATTTCTCTCCAAAATCCAAACAGTCCCCCACAAGCTCTCAACCCAAGTACACAAACCAAAGCATCCCACAGCCACCCATTACGCGACCCACCCATATCCTCATGGGGGTCCCACCCAAATCTCCCCCAAAACCAACTGCCACAGCACCATGACCTGCTCTTGAGATCATCCACCTATCTGCGTGAAGCTAGGAAAATCCATGCGTTTTTGCTAGTCAAAATTAATAGTTAAATATATACAAAGCTAAAACAGTCAACCATGATATATAGAGACAACTAACACACAAAATCCAATGAGAGATTCCAAAACTAGTGTGGTCTAAAGTAAGGAAGTCTACATAAAGCATGTAGTTGAAAGTCAAAAAAAAATTTCGAATCAAACAAGAAGAGAGAAATTATGCAAATCCCTCAGTTCACCAAGCAGAACTAATGATCACTATTTCAGCAATAATATGAGCTAAATCACAATAACAAAAAATAAGCTTCTGAAGATGAATCTAACAATTATTGCAACACCGTCTGCCATGTTTGTGACACCTTCTCTATGTATGTTAGTGCCTGAAGCATAAGAGGTCGTTGCCGAGGTCCAACCTATAGGATGACTCGTGTAAATGGCACTGCAGCACTCTCTATGTTGCGACCTAACATTCTCATAATCATCTACAATCTCGTCCCGTGGGACATTTGTAAGCTCCATTTTTTCGGACCATGCTGACCATTCGAGAAAAACCTCGACAGATGAATTGTAACCACAAAAACGTGCCCTTGAATATCCCTCCAATTGCACACGAAACTCCTCCTAGTCATAATATACTCCGGTACGGTGACCGTTGAATACTACATATGTAACGTCCTATCCAATCAGAACAGTGTCCTGTGGCGTCCACGTAGGATTTGCCGGAGGACCGTTCACTTAAACCGCTCGTGTGTAGGGTACCACTAATTAATTAACCCTAATTAGCCCATTAGGGTGGACCAGTCTAGTTATGATCAGACCAAGTGCAGGCCATCAATGCCATATAGCCCGTTTGCACCTAGCAACAGCCTGCGCGGGCCATGCAGCGGCCAAGGAAGGTCGAAAAATTCTAAAAATTTGGAGAACCGCAGATCTCACTGGGCTTGTGGCCTATCGCGGACCACGGACTCAGTAGACACCCAGAAAATAATTATCCATGCCGTTCCCAGCGGCACTTTCCAAACGCAACTCACCCAAAGGCCAGAATTGAAATATGGCACCTTTTAAATAAAACTGAGATATCAGGTTTTACAGTCGTCGGATCTCTTCTACATTTACGGTGAGAGCCTAGAGTATTTTTCTACGCCCATCCACAAAATCTGGGATCCGAACGTGGAACGATGACCGTTAATCGCAAATCGGACCCATACGATAAAACGTCGCGTCCGTTTGCCCTTAAACTTTACATGGCCCTTCATCGGGCCATAGAGCACATATCATATAAGTTTCATGGCCAAGGGGTCATTAGAACCACCCCAACAACCAGAATAGACCTCGTAGGGCCATTTAAACTAGCCGTACGATAAAACTCCGCGTCCGATTGTCTTCAAATTTTGTATGGCCCATCATCGGGCCATGAGTCACCTACACACCAAATTTGGAGGCCATAGGAGTGATAGGGCAGCCCCAAAGCCAAAAAGGGGGTCGTAGAGGGCCATTGTTGGAATTTGTTGAAACTTAAGGCCAATGAGCCAAAGTCTAAGAAATAAAGCCCTAAGGCTCTTTCTCTCATAACTTCCATCATTACTCCATCAACCAAGGAGAGCAAAGAGACTAAAGAGAGAAGAAGGAGAGTAAAGGTGAGAGTGAAGGTAGACCATAGATCGAAGTGGGGCCCAAGGGAATCCCATTTAGCAAATTCATACCTCTTCTTCAAGAAAACCTTCCACCACAACCATAAGAACCGCTCCCGCTGATTGTATAGGTAAATCCCTCATCCCTTTTTCTTGAAACCCTTGTGTTAAAAGGGGATTTGCATGAAGTTCTAACATGCAAGTGTTTTGCCTCAAGGATTCCGGCCAATCAACTCCAAAATCTACATTCCTAGGTCGTTCCCGAGATCTCAATGATCTATAGGTACGGACTATTATTCCTAGGTGGCCTAGCACCAATTTTAATATGAATCTAATGATTTTGCTTGGTTGGGTGATGTATTCGAGGAATCTAGAGAAACCTAGGTAAGACCTTATACTTTAGATCTTCCCCAAATCAATATGGATTGATTATGCAATGTTTGATGTTCTCAACATGATTGGGTGTAAATTGATGATTGCTTGTACATTCCTTACTCGGTTCTTGTATGATGTATTCTCATAACATATTTGATGCACTAACCCTTGTGTATATATTTGTACTATGAGATATATGAAATGCTTGGCTTCCTCATTGACCCACACGATACACATGCACCTTTATTTCGTAATATTGTTAGTATTTGCATTGTAGAAAAATCTAAATTTTTGGTTTGAAATTAGGAATGCATGATATCGCTTGTGTTAGTAAAAAAAAACCCTGATTGTTGAAGTGTTATTGAATACCATCAAACCCCTGGGTTGGTCAGAAATCTAAGGTGAGAGACGGTGGTCCCGTTGGTAGGACTCTCCTGAAGCTAAACCCGTAGATTTGGGCGGGTGCGTATGAGTAACAGTAGTTGGACTATATGAGTCGCTTGTACCTGATGTCGTTTATCACGTTCTCGCCTGAACTCGTACGATCTAATCTACTTACTGACCAACCATGTTTGTTAACCCTGTTTGATCACGGCTGTATAGAACCTGAAACACCTTTCAACCGTTGAAGCACATTGATAACAAATTAAAACTGATCCACCGACTCGTGAGCCGGGCATGGTGGAATGGGACACTATGTTCAAGCTGTCGGCTTACGATGGGGTGACGAGCCTCCCCGTAGTGACCACGAGCGATCTCTTTTCTCAGCACTCCCCATGTGCTTGAAGTCGGAGATGAGGAACCCGACGGGATCAAGGATCGCAGGGTCCTGGCCTCGCACGTTAAGGGGCCTTGGCCTCATAACTAGTTAAGAGCATTGATACGTAGGGTGTATCAGTTTTTCCAATCTACTGGATGAATGGAATTAATAAAAATTTGGCTAACATTATCATAATCGCATCGCACTAATTAGGTTGGCAACTCGACAGTTGAAGTCGCGATGAATGAGTGTTGGTCATACCCGATCGTTAGAGGGAGTCACTTAAGGGAGTGTTGTGGCGAGGTCATGCATCATTTCATTTATTATGAACCTGTGTTAACAAGACTAGTTAGGTGTTTATGGATGCTTGCCTTTCATTAAATTCATAATATAATTAATGTTTGTTACAACTTAAGAATAATAACACTCACTGAGTTGATCACTCACTCCTACTCTGAGACGGTGTTTTAAAACACTAACCAGACTCTCTAATAGTTACAGGTGACGCAGAGTACGAGGAGCCTAGCAGCGCGAGTCTTAATGAGGAGGACAAATTATCCTACTTCCAGCTGATGTGAGATTCTCCATCGGCTTAGTAGACGGATCTTGTATCGCTGGGTGTTGGCCTTACCTCATCATTCTCTTGTATTTTTGTTTGGGCGACGTCTGGAGCAACCCATGATTATATTTTTGGACTTGTATGTTTTTGTCATTTCCATACCAGTAGACTAGTTGTGAATTTTGATTTATGATTCAAATGATTCCATGCTGTGCATTTAAATCTAATTAAATATAAAATGGTGAAATTGGATATAAGTGATACCTGGAAACTTGGGAGTCGAGCATATGTACGACCCCCAATTTTTAGGGCATTACAACATATACCTTTTTAGCCATCTGCACATTATCAAATAAAGTGACAACGCACATGTTTGACTGAATACGAGCCTTCATCAACACGTGTAGTCTTGTGTTTGATTGAACAGAGAACGGTTTGTGTCCCATCTCCAATGTTCACTATGATGCGATCCACCCGAAAGGCTGATCTGGCATATTTTTTTGTTTCAGATCATATAATCAAGGATCTCACCTGCTGGATGAAGTGGATTTTACCATACAATGAGCTAGGCCCCATACAACTCATATACTTTACGTGGAGTGTAAAATAGGAGTTGATTGATCCGGCCATGTGTGACTTAGGCGATCAAATCACTTTCAAACAAATAGGAGCAGATTAGGTGCGGCTGACCTCACCCAACATAGTGCGGCCTTGATCATAGGGCCCACCTTGATGTATGCAGTATATCCACACTGTTGATCTATTTTGCCAACTCATTTTGGGGCACGTAGCAAAAAAGCAAATGCAAATCTTAAGTAGACCACATTAATGGAAATAGTGGTTACTGAATGCCCACCATTAAAATTTTCCTACTGCCCATGGTGATGTTTATTTTACCATTCAACCATCTAATAAGGTCACATGGGTTCCAATCCTTGCCCGAGTGGTACTCTGAGGAGTTTCAACATGAGTTCTTGGGTTCGAAACCCATAGGAGGTGATATTCCACTAAGGCGTGCACGGGTGTGTTGCGGGTGCGTGTGTTAAAAAAAAAAAAAAAAAAAAAAACCTAAAATGTGAGTGGGCCCCGTAGTCAGGGTCGCACCTAATCTGCTCTTCTTTCAAACATGGTTTATCAAGTGATCTCATAGGGGACCGTCCTTTTTGAATTCTACACTGCCGCTTTATTCTTTGACCCAGCCAGTTTGTTTAGGCTGTGAAAACGCCAAGTTTCCTGGGCCGTGACACACGGGCATGGCTTTGGTGGATTAGAGTCCACGGAGGTGGGTGGATCCTAACTATATCACCATCTTGATGTATGTACCTTAAATTCATGCTCTCCATCCATTTTGACACTTCATTTGCATGATTCTAAAAATAAAGCAAATTTAAATATCAGGTGGATCACTATGCACAAAATGGAAGTGATAGACCATTAAAACCTTTATGTAAGTCACAAAAGTTTTATATCATACTGATATTTGTGTAATCCCTTTAGCCAAGTTTTTGTGACTTAAGTGACAAGTTGGATGGAAAATAAACTTTTTGTTGGCCCATGAGAAGTTTTCAATGGGTATTAGTGTGGTGCGGTCAACTGATGATCTGAATTTATTTTATTTTTGAGATCATGCCCTAAAATGAAGTATTAAAATGGATGAACCGCATGGATGTAAGAAACATGTATCACAGTAGGTGCCACAATCATAAATCCACCCACCATCAGGGTGGGTCCATCAGTCAGGGATCCACTCGCTGACTAAAGGGCCCACTGTGATGTATGTGTCTCATATCAACGTAGTACATCTGTTTCACTATCTCTGTCTTATATGCATGCTGTCCATTCGTTTCACGGTCTCTTTGAAGTTATGATAAAAAATGCAGCAGATAAAAAATCTCAGGTAGAGGACACCACGGGAAGTATTGGCGAACCTTTGTGGCCCACGAGAAGTTCATAGTGGTCAATTATCATTGTTTTCCTGTGGTGTGGTCCACTTGAGATTTAAATCTGCTTCAATTATGTGATCATGCCTTAAATGAGCTGCCGAAAGGAATGGACGGTGTAGATTAAGACATACATCACGGTGACCCAACAATCAGGGAGCCACCAACCTCGGATCCATCGAAGCCGCGTTCGGGATAGCAAAATGAGGGAAGCGGATTGGCTCACACCAGCTATATAGCTGCTATGTTGACGTCAGCAAGTTTTATGGGTCTGACCATGAGGTATGTGTTATATCCCAACCGTCCATCCATTTGGCGAGTTCGTCTTAAAGCATGAGACGAAAAATAAGACAGATCTAACTATCAAGTGGACCACACTACAAAAATGAGTGGGGGATTGAACGTCTACCATTGAAACCCTTTTTGGGGTCATAGAAGTTTTGGATAGGGGTGTACACGAGTTGATCCGAGTTAAACTGGGCTCAACCTGGCCCGGCCTGGTCACCAGCCAAACCCAGCCTGAACCCAGCTCGGCCCGGTCACCGGGCCAACATGTCCATCCCGAACTCGGCCCGATCAGCAATCGGGTGAGTTCGATCAGTTTCGAACCTTACAGCAAGTTCGTGGGAAGGGATTTGGTAGGTAATCCATGTTCCATTACAAGGTCCTCGATCAACGGTTTATATAGTTAAATTATAGACGCCACAAAGAATCTAACTAGTTAGGAGATTATAATTCATTTTTTATATTTTAATGAATCTAGGCCGTTCAAGTTACAAGTCTGTGAAGTGGATGAGTCACTGTCACTTCAAAGATGGGTGGTGCACTATCCCAGAAGGGTAAAGGAGAAAGGGACAAGTAGGGTTTTGAAATATATATATATATATATATATATATATATATATATATATATATATATATATACACACACACACACTACTCGACCGAGTCGGGCCGAATTGAGACCTATCTGAACTCGGCCCGAACTCAATTTCGGGCTGAAGAAAATGGTCCGTCCCGACCCGAACTCAGTTCCAGGTCGGGCTGAGTCAATCTTTTTCGGGCCGAGTGGAGTGAGTTAACCGGGCTAGCTCGGCTCATATACAACCTTAGTTTTGGATCAATATGAAATTTATTTTTCCTCTTAATTTAGTTATTTTTGACCTTATGAACAGATTGGATATAAAATAAACATTATGGTGGACCCCGCAAATTATTTAACAATGAGAATCATTATCTCTACTGTTATTTATGGCGTGGTCCTTATGATCTTTGGATATGATTCATTTTTTGCATGAACTCTAAAAATAGGTGAACGGTGTAGATATAATAAATACATTGCTGTTGGGCCATGTAACTTTGATCTCCTTTGAACCGTTCGTACAACTCGGAGCTAGAGGAGCGCCGGTGCTAGTCTTCGCACGACACGTACCTACACCAGCTATATTGCTGGTGTGACTTGCGAGGTACAACAGCCAATCCGCTTCCGAAACGAGGTACGTTCACATTCAAACGCTGGGCGCGGATTAGCTACTATCCCTGCTCCGACGGCCATTAAGGGGTCACTGTGATGTATGAATTTTATCCATACCGTCCATCCATTTTTTCATATCATTTTAGAATACTGGGCCAAAAAAAAAGCTAGATTCAATTCTCAAGTGAACCACACCACATGAAGCGGCGGTGCTAAGGATGCCCACCATTGAAACCTTCTTAGGGTCCAACATATTTTTTATTTGCAATCCAACCTTTTGATATGGTCTTATAGACCTGGATGAATTGAAAAAACAAAATATCATCTTGATCCAAAACTTCTATGGTCCCTAAGAATATTTCAACGGTAGGAATTTAATCTACACTGTGGTCCATTTGAGCATTGGATCGTTGCTATCTTTGGAGTCATAATTTAAAATGAAATGGAAAAACGAATGGACGGTGTGGATAAAATCCATACATTACGGTGGTCCCTCAGTGTCCCTCGTAGCCTCCTCCTGTCCCGAGCTCGAACAAGTGAGGGAGTACCTAATCCGCGCCCTCAAATGCTTTGCGTGGTCCGTCAACAGCACGTTTCCCAATCAAAATTCGCAACGTGAGGACCTCACCGAATCTGGTTCCTCTGTAATGCGCCGGGCGCTCACGAAATCCAAAACACCTGTTTTGGCGGTTTCCAAGTCTCCAGCTGGGAACGGGCAGGAGCTTTAAGTGGACACAGTGATGTATGATTCTTATCCACACCGTTCATTCATTTTTTTCGTATTATTTCAAGGTATAAGTCCAAAAATGAGGCAGATCCAAGGTTAAATTGGACTACATAATAGGGATTAAATTCTTACCGTTGAAAACTTCTTGAGGGCGACAGAAGTTTTGAATGGAGCTGATATTTGTGTTTTCTCTTCATCCCGGTCTCTGTAACTTTACCAATAGCTTCGATGGAAAATAAATATCACGGTGAGCCCTATAAAAGTTTCAACGGTGAGAATCATTATCACCGCAGCTCACTGAGGTGTGGTCCACTTGAGCCTTGGATCTGCGATTTTAAAAAAAAATTCCTACAAGTTTACGAAAAAATGGATAGGAAAAAATGGTTGGACGGTGTGGATAATACCCATACATCACGGTGGCCACTCAAAGCTCCTACCCGTTCCCAGCTGGAGACGGGCGGGGTACGACGCAATCCGCGTCCGTTTCCAAGTAAGTAGGGGCATCACCGGAATTGCTTAAAAAAGCGTGTAAATTTCCGTAATTTTACCCTAACAAAATCGGTTGTGCTCCGTCGTCCTGGGAGCGGATTACATGTTACCCGGCTAAAACGTTAGTGGGACACCTTGATGAATGTGTTATATATCCACGCCGTCCATTTTTTTTTATTTTTTGTTCAAATCATTTTATGACGTGGTACAAAAATTAAAAAAGACCCAATCTCAGGTGGACCCACCACAGAAAACAGTGGTGACTGTATGCCTACCATTAAAAATGACCTACCTAGGGCTCACCATAATAAATATATTTTTTCCATTGAACCTGTTGATAAAGTCAAACAGACCTCGATGAAGGGAAAATACAGAGTTTCTGCTTGATTCAAAACTTTTTATAGCCCACAATATTGAAGATTTTAATGATCAATAACCACAGTTTCCCATGGTGTGGTCCACCTTGGATAAGTCCATGAAAAAGGGAATGGACAATGTGGATACACAACACATTCATCAAAGTGGGCCCCACACGGTCACGGTAAACCTACTGACGTGTTACCCGGTTAACACGTAATCTGCTCCCCATGGTCCCACCCAAGAAGGAAGGCTGCATTTGGTAAAACTAAATTTCATACCTTATCACTGTAAAATGCTATTTTCAGTGATTTTGGTAATTCAGACGGTTTGGTCCTCGTCATGTTCAGTTATTCAAGCTAACAAGATACGCTGGATTTCTCTCCCTCAAATTGTTTGCATGCTATACAATGTGACTTCTAACTTCTGGAACTGTTTTTTGCCCCACAATGATTTATGTTTTAGATCCACACATCATTATAGATGACGAGCTCAAAAATAAGACACATCCAAAGCTCAAGTAAACCATACCATATAAAGCAATGTAAATTTAACAACTATCAATGAAACCTTCTTAGGGTCCAGTTCCACGTTTATTTACCATCTAACCTTTTTGTAAGGTCACAAGGGCCTAAATGAAGAGAAAACATAAATATCAACTTGACCAGATCCTTCTCAGGCTCAAAAGTTACCAAGAATGGGTTTTCAATTCCTACCATTTTTGTAGTGTTAGCCCATTTAAGCATTGGATCTTCCTTTTCTTTCTTTTTTTTTTTCTTCTTTTTTAAATTCTTTATTGTCTCATTCTATAAAATGGCATGGAAAATGGATGAATGGATGGTGGGCATATGATACATACTTCATATAGGTCCTGCAGAAGTTCCACATGTCAACACTTTTTCGATTTTTTCTCTCGGCCTGGAATGCGTTGTACAACAAATTAGGTGAGACGTGAACATGGAGTGTGTGTACGGGTGTGTACTAACAAGCTAACTCAAAAAAAAGAAAAAAAAGGTGAGACCTAAACATCACCGGCGACATTAGGTGACGGTGACGGTGCAGCCCTCATAGTAGTGCTCGACTTGACGTGCGTATTATATATACACTCAGTTCATCTAATTTTCCTCATCACTTTAAAGCATTATGAAAAAATTAAAGTAGATCCCATCATTAGGTGAAACATACCATAGGTAACAGTGGTGATTGACCATTAATGTGCCACAAAAGTTTTGTATCAAGCTTATATTTGTTTTTACTCTTTATCTCTACTAATGTGAACTTATCTATAAATTGGATGGCAAATAAAAACCATCAAAATATTAAGGTGAGTCATAAGAAGTTTTTAATATTAAGGTGTTTAATCACCACTTTTTCTTGTAATATGGTCTACTTATAATTGGATCTTCTTATTTTTAGGTACAATGCTATAAAACGATATTATATATATATATATATATATATATATATATATATAGGAAAACGCTCACCTGCGAACCAGTTCGTACGTAGTACGTACGAACTTTTTTGATGACCCATCATACGTGATGAATCTCGTAAATCTGAACCGTTCATGTGAAGCAGAACCTCATGAAACCTCATAGTATAAATTTTTACTTTGATCCGAAACTTTGGTGGACCGTGAAAAATGTAAACAGCTTCTTTCCTTGATTTGAATTTCTCTTTGCTATGGACGGTATGGATAAAAGTTTTAGATAAAAGTAAAACTTGGTCCTGGGGGTTTCACTAGGTCTTTGCTTCATATGAACGGTTCAGATTTGCGAGATTCATCACGTATGATGGGTCATCAAAAAGTTCGTACGTATTTAGTATCGAATCTGGTTCGCAGTGAGCGCTTCTCTATATATATATATATATATATATATATATATATATATATATATATATAGAGAGAGAGAGAGAGAGAGAGAGAGAGAGAGAGAGAAGCTCACCTTGAACCAGTTTCATACGTAGTACGTACGAACTTTTTGATGACCCATCATACGTGATGAATCTCGCAAATCTGAACCGTTCATATGAAGCAAAGCACCTAGTGAAACCCCCAGGACCAAGTTTTACTTTTATCTAAAACTTTTATCCATACCGTCCATAGCAAAGAGAAATTCAAATCAAGGAAAGAAGCATTTTACATTTTTCACGGTACACTAAAGTTTCGGATCAAAGTAAAAATTTATACTATGAGGTTTCATGAGGTTCTGCTTCACATGAACGGTTCGATTTACGAGATTCATCACGTATGATGGGTCATCAAAAAGTTAAGTACGTACTACGTGCACGAACTGGTTTCGCAGTGAGAGTTTTTTCCTATATATATATATATATATATATATATATATATATATATATATATATACACACACACACACACACACACACACAAATGGACAAAGTAGATATAAACTACACACATCAAAGTGACTCCCATCGTACAGGCTGCACCGTCTTGGGTGGGGGCTTCAATCCAATACCCTACACCACAAAATAAGCAATGAAAAAAATTTAAGTGTGAAATTTATGTGAGTCTCATGTTAATGTATTTTTTAAATCCATTCATTTTTTTTTATATTATTATAAGGCATGAACCTAAAAATAATAGAGATCACGTATCCTAATGAAACAAAACTTTTGTCACCCGGTGTTCAATCGTTACTGTTTCGTGTGGTATAGCTCACTTGAGTTTTGGAGACGCTTTAATTTTAAACTCATATCTTATTGTAGACTTGCAAATTAGATTGATAGAGTCGATTTGTCATGTACATTTTTGTGGGCATTAGAACATCTTGGCGTTGGGGTTACATTAACTCATTGATTGGGTTGCTAAAGACGGATGGATGGTTTTATCAAGAATATGTGGAGCCTACTATGATGTATATGTTTTATCGACGGTGGCCATTCATTTTAACAAATAATTTTAGGGTATGAGTGAAAAAATGAGGTAGATTTAAGGTTCAAGTGGACCGCACCACATGAAATAGTAAGGATTGAAAACTTAACATAAGATAGTGGATAATTTTTATTTATTTAATCTATTAATTTAATTTAATAATATTGAGCCCTTATTATTATCCAAGGGTTATGATTATTCAATCAAGAAGAGTATAGTACATGGTCCATTAATTTAAGAATTATGTTCAACACATGCATATGAAACAGAGAATAAGTCTGCTAAATTTAGTGGAAAGTTAATAATTACATGTTTTGTCTCAAATTCTCCAAAAAGATAGAAATTAAGATAACATGGGCACATTTGTGATTTACTTTTACCCAATAGACTTATCATGTGAAAAAAAAAATACTTATTTTTAAATATTAATAACCATTAAAAAAAAAATTTAATAGATAAATTACCGAACAAATTTCTCAGTACTAATACGTACATAGGTTCGGCGGTTTAAGCTTTCTGTCACTTGTTTTTCAGTTTACCACACGGCACCGAAGTCCGTACTCCCTAGCCAACCGATACGCATCAATATCCCTAAAATACCCCTGCCACGCCTGTATGATAAACCATGTCCAAAACCTTCAAATACGTCGATTTCCATCTCTAGGAGAGGAGAGAGATGTCTCAAAGCAGAGAAAATGGAAGCGACTTTTGGAAGCCGTACATGTTCCTCGCCGAGAAAACCAGCGATTTTATCTGGCGGTGGCTGAAATCGGTAATCGGTCTTCTTCTCCTTACTTCCTTTCTCTTCGTCTTCTACCTCGCGTTCTCAAATCAATCCCAATGGAAATGCCCAAAATGCCCCTACGTTCTGCCGGAAATCCCCTGCTCCTCTCCTCCCGAGCACCAGCCCTCAATAACTCGGCCCGACGGACAACCGAACATCTCCCATGACGGACAAACGAACATATCCCACATCGTCTTCGGCATCGGCGGATCGGTGGAGACGTGGCCGAAGCGGCGCCGTTACAGCGAGTTATGGTGGAAACCGGGCCAGACCCGCGGATTCGTGTGGCTCGACAAGAAGCCGCCTGATGGAGACACGTGGCCGGCCGAGTCCATACCGTACCGTGTGTCGGAGGACACGGGTCGAATCGGTCGGCGATCTGCGGAGCGGATAGCTAGGATCGTGGCGGAGAGCGTACGGCTGGGGATGGAGCACGTGCGGTGGTACGTGATGGGGGACGATGACACGGTGTTCTTCACGGAGAATCTGGTAGAGGTGTTGGGGAAGTATGATCACGAGGAGTACCGGTACGTTGGGGGCGTATCGGAAAGCGTGGAGCAGGCCGTTATGCATTCGTACGGGATGGCGTTTGGCGGTGGAGGCTTCGCGATCAGCTCCAGCCTCGCACGTGTACTCGCACGTGCCCTGGACGGCTGTCTGGAACGGTATGCGTACTTCTACGGTAGCGATCAAAGGGTGCACGCGTGCTTGAGCGAGTTGGGCGTGCCGCTCACCAGAGAACCGGGTTTTCACCAGGTACTTTTCTCTCTCTCTCTCTCTCTCTCTCTCTCTCTCACAAGCTACAGTACTCCTAGTTGCATCAGTTTACTTTTACAGTCCAATCGATCGATCTTAACCGTCTGTTAAGTATAAAATACATTCCATCCGATTACGTGAAAAAATCGGACTGATCGGATGGTTTAATCATCCTTGAATTGGCCATTTATCTTTAGCCGTTCCTTTTAACAAATACATGAATCAGGAACTTTTTTGTGTAAACAATCTTGACCGTCCATACGAAGGGCATTGATCAAATGGTTAACATTTTTCAGAATGGTGTGCTGTTTGGATGGTATGCCATGAAATGTATGTTGGACGTAATGAACGGTTTTGATCAATGGATTTGACAGTGAAGGGGTTCCAGTGTAATTAGGAGCGCTATAACGTGTAGCTTTCTAAAGAGCACTAGAGCATCTTCCGAATTTTATTAGGGATTCTTACGGCAAAAGTCCTTCGAAATCAATTTTTTACCAAATAATGCCTTAATGGTTAGCAAATAGCAATTATGAGGAATTGCCTTTTGAAGAAGGAAATTACAAAGTGCTCTCATCTAATGTTTTTCTTTAAAAGTCAGTGAAAGTGGAGACTTGTGGCCCAGGTGGTACGTGTATAACATCCGAGCGATGCAACATATGCACTCCACCATGATGATGCATGAACCAAAAATCAGACCAATCAAATCATCAGATGGGCCACACTTGAATTTGGAAGTTTTGAGTGGCGTATATTATTTTTTGAGATTGGCCCACCTTGTGATTGGATTTCTATTATTTTTGGTCCATGTAATAATCATGTTAGTGTACACCTGTTGCCCGGGTTGATTTCAAACACATACCATGTGGCCCAGCAATTCTTGCTTCTCCGCCTTGTAAAGAAAAAGAAGATAAGAGAGGGTAGTAAAGTAATTTCCCCTTTGAAAAAGCTATGTACGAGGATATGGGCCGATGAGCGGTTATCCGGAAAAATCCGAATCACGAATGTCTTTTTCGGTAAAAATCCCTATTAATTAATTTTTATTATCATAGTCTCCCGCCAAAAATCCGATTTTTGGGCACAGTCGACTACCATGGCCCACCTAACGAGTGCATGGATCTGATTTTTCATATCAGATAGTCCTGTTGGAGGCCTTACACAAAACCTTAGGATCTAGCCTCCTTAAAAAAACTAGAATTATGGATAATAAAGCAATGAAATAAATCAAAGCATAAATCACACACACCATATAAGAGGTTTTTATGTGGAAAACCCTCAAAGAAGTAAAAACCATGGGATCTCGTCAAGATCAACAATCCACTATGAAGTAGAACGTTACAACCTTCTTCACTCATGCAGGAGTGAATAAACAATGAGAGAATAGAAGAAAAATGGAAAGATCTCACCGATTACAAGGACGTCGAAGCGCTGAGATATAAATTGCACAGTAGATAAGCTTAACGAGTATAACTTCCCTTCTACAAGCTTTTTTTTTTTTTTTCTCTCTCTTTCTCTTATCTCTCACGCATTTGATAGTCATAAACCATCCCTCCTAAAGTTTTAGGAAACCCTCTTGTCGTACTTAGAAAGCTTTAGGTACTTCTATTTATAGTTTAGGAAACTTCTTTCAGCATCTTTGTTGCGAAAGGCCTCAAAATTCGCAATCCGCACAAAATCGTGGAATGAATCTGTGTAACCATGATTGGTCGAGATGAGGCCACAACCGGTCGAGCGCCACCCATGACCGGTCGAGCACCCTGGAGAAAAATATCCCAAATTCGTTGGACTTTGAGTCGAGTCAGGGCTCGACTCCACGACTGGTTGTGCACCAGCCCTTGACTGGTCGTGTAAGGCTCACGACTGATCGAGCACAAGGGGAAAAAACCCCATCGAGTCTTCGGTAGCCACTAAACGGATTAGGTGTGGCGCGAGCCTGTTCTTCTGTGGGCCGCACCTTGATGTATCTATTCAATATCCAGCCGTCCATCTGCTTTGCCAGATCATTTTAGTACACGAGCCCAAAAATGAAGATTCAAATCTCAGGTGGGCTATATCATAGGAAACTGTAGTAGTGATTGAACGCTCTACCATTAAAAAGGTTCCTGGTGCCCACCATAGTGGGAAAAAACAAATACGAACTTGATCTAAAATTATTGTGGCCCTTCAATGGTCAATTGCCAACTTTTCCTATATTATGGTCCACCTGATAATTGACTCTGTTTCATTTTTGGTCTCATACCCTAAAATCATCTGAAAAAATGGATGAACGGCGTGGATATAGAATACATACACCAAGGTGGGCCCGAGGTTGCACCGTCTTGGGTGAGTCTCGGGCCGCACCTAATCAGCTCCCCTCTTGTATTTCGTGAACAAGTGACGTAAAGCCGTTTCCTTAAAAGATTACCCGTAACATACGGCGTTGGATGTTAACGTGAACGCGAATGGACACAGAAAGTTTCTGTAGTCGGAAGCTTTGTGGGCCCACATAGATTCCGTGACAAATCCGCTCCGTCCATCAGTTTTCTAAAAATCAGCAGATCTTAGGTGGGCCTCACCAAACGAAAGAGTGCAACAGAGTTGAAACCTTACTGGAGCCGACCATCATGTTTATATGCCATCCAAACCGTTTATAGGGTTATTACACTGGCCCCCACAAAGTTGTCAATCAAAGGCGTTCAATCCTGTTCTATTGGGGTCTGGATTTGTCACGGGCATCTCTGTGGGTCCTACACAGCCTCTGATTACTGGAATTTCCTGTGCCGTCGGGCATACGCAGTACGGTCATTTTCAATGTTACTCTTTTTTCATATCGAGAAGAGCAGTGGTCTGAGATTTGGGTGGCCATCGCTGAGTAATTCTGAGTAATTGGCAGGTGGGCCCAGAAACACCTGATCCGTCCATGACCGTTCATGTAGTTTCTGAGTGGGCCCATAGCTCAAGATCATTGTTCCGTTTGTGCCCCAAAAGTCACCTTGATAGGAAACGTTAACCGCTTGCACAGACAGGTAAGTAGATAAACACAAACGATTCACGTCCTATTATTAGTAGATGGGCCCCACGCGTCACAACTGAATTCCGGTTTTGGTTAATTCTCGCGTTGTCACAGTTATAAGTTTCATGACTGCTTTGTTTAGAAACACTACCCTCAGCTTTGCCATGCCCATATACGTGACACGTGTGATGGAATGACACACGTTCGAGATCCAATCCATCCATCAGAGGGGTACTATAGGCAAGATGTCTTCGACAGTGGTCCACTACACAGTTGGAGCCCAATTTACTAAACAAACGTACGGCTGTGATGAACATGCCCAAGTTTTCTAACCCATCTAACTGTTTCCGATGTCGGAAACGGATTGGCTACCCCCCCTGCTATGGCTGGTGGTCGCTTCTCTATGGGCCCCACCATGATGTATGTGTTTCATCCATGCCGTCCATCTGTTTTTCTAGATCATTTTATGGTATGAGTCCAAAACTGAGTTATATCCCAATCTCAAGCGGACCATATTACGGGAAACATTGTCGAATGAACTTCGACCATTAAAAACTTTTTGGGGCCATAAAAGTTTTTTAGACCTTAGGGGGATTTTAATGTGGATATCCAATCACTATTGTTTTTCTGTGGTGTGGTCCACCTGAGATTTATATTCCTATAGTTTTTTGGATCAAGATTTAAAATGATCTGTAAAAATGGATGAACGGAATGGATGAAGCACATACATCATGGTGGGGCCCACATAGCCCCGACCACCAGCCACGGGGAGTAGCCAATCCCTTCCCTTCCAGTGTCAGGGCTCACATGCTGTGGCCAGAAAGATCTAAAAGGTCACGATGGGTTCGACACGTGGGGATACACGTGGCTGCCTTGTACAAGCGTGTGGGCTTAGCAAATCTATACATAGTATAAGTATTATAGTTATTTCATTTATGGGTATTTTGGAAGCGTAACCGTCGGCAAAAATCTCAAAGTCGCAGGTTTCCGTGTTCAATTGCGTTTCTGGTAGTATCTCTATGGTCGGCCATCTCCGACTTTTCCATGTGCAGCTCAAAGCTGCTATCTTACGCCCGGATGCGTAACGTAATAGAAAACTTTGTGTGGCCCACTTCTCTTTAAGGACATACTCAGGTGCTCAATCTTAACAAGTGGGGCCTACGGTTCTGTAATCTGGATCATCCGTCTATTGCCTCCCAGAGTGGATGGGCTACAGCTAGGATTTCTACTTGATAAAATAATCTAAACTTTTCAATTTGTTACAGATGGACGGTTGATGATGGATATCATAATGGTCCACACTCAACTGTAAATGGTCCTAATACTGATCTCGCCAAGATCTTCAAATTTCTTTTAGGGCTGGTCTAGTGAGATGCTGATTGTCTAGGACACCTAGGTGGGTCCACAGTGATATTTGTGATAAATCCACTGCGAGAAATCTATACCATCCATCCTTTTTTCGGCTCATGTTAGGTCATGAACCTAAAAATAAACTGATCCAAAACTCAAGTGGGCCACATGATGGAAAGCAGTGGATTCATCATAGGCATTTTCTCTCCAACTTTTTCTTTTTGTGTGGTCTGGATTCTTGGATCTGCCTCATTTTTAGGCGATGTCTTCACATGAGCCGACAGTATGGATGGATGGATGGAGTACAATTTTCACAAGCATCATGGTGGTCCCACTCAGCTTCTTCCTGCAGTCAAGGTCATGGGTAATCCGGGTCCACTCGTTCAATGGTCTCGATTACCAGAACATGGGCCTCACTTGTCAAAATCAAAAACACCTTTGAAGCTCGGATACCACTAATTAGGTAGCTGAAGACCTGACTTTTTAAGTCATGGTGTCTTGGGTTGCGTCCCTATTACCCCAACCCAACATAAAAGGCTATGACTTTCCTCCTGGGCCGTGTCCTGATTAACATAACGGAGGAGACTATAATACGCATGGTGTGTACGGTGGTGGACTCGATCCGGGTGACCTAACGGTTCTAGAAATGACGGCCGATAATGCATGCGTCTTTTAACCGTCCGATCGTACATGCACGGATCGCGTGCTGCGTTTACCAATGACCCACCTCGATTTATCCAAACAAGATTGCCTATGGCCCACCAAAAAGAAAAAAAGACTAAATGTTACCCCTGTTTGATTATTCTGGATCACCGTTGAATGGTTAAGATATTTCACTGGGAAATGATGTGTGGTGAAAGTAGATCTTAACCGTCCATTTTGTGGACCCTGTCGTACAGACCCAAATGACTTGATAGTAATGGACAGCTGATTGGTTGATCCGATTTGTGGGGCCCGTGCCTCTGGTGTTCCTGCCGGCTATTTTAGGCTATATACCATCCAAACCATTCATCTGGCGAGCCGCACCAGGATGAATGGAAACACCAAAACTCAGGTGGGCCACACCACGTGAATACATGGGGTTTAGGCGTGATTCTACATTTTCCCCTTGATTTGTCCCACCTGAGTTTTGGATCAGGTAATTCTTGGAATGTACGGTGATTATAAGGTGGCGCACCATGAGAACGGTGTAGATTCCACACACCAGAACACACGGTAATTGATTCTTTGCTCGAAGCCATGTGAACAAACCGTCCGTGGACAGGCTACGGGAGAGAGTGCAGTTGTCGAATTCGATCAATGTCAATCAAAGTTAGGCCCACCGTATTAACGGTGAAGGTGACGCATTTAAATCCACATCTGAATTTCTGTCTTTGACTTTATTCGGTTTTAACAGGTAGACTTGCGAGGCGACGCATACGGCCTCCTTGCGGCCCACCCGCTGGCCCCACTCGTTTCACTTCACCACCTCAACTACGTCAAGCCCCTCATCCCATCCGGCTCCCAGTTCGATGCGCTCGAGGCGATCCTCCGTGCGTCGCGCTTGGACCCGAGCCGGTCCCTGCAGCAGACCTTCTGCTATGACACGCGCCGGAACTGGTCCGTCTCCGTCTCGTGGGGTTATACGGCCCAGATCTATCCTTGGATCCTCACTGCCAATATGCTCGAGATGCCGCTCCGGACATTCAAGACGTGGCGTAGCTTCAGTGACGAACCGTTCACGTTCAAAACGCGGCCTTGGAGTCCCAACACGTGCGAGAACCCCCTCGTGTACTTCTTGGACGGGGTGGATGCACTGGAAGGGGGGTTGACCCGGTCTGTCTATTCGCGGTATCGGGCCGACACGAAAGAGTGCGAGCGGGCCGGGTTCGAGCCGGCTCAGAAGATTAAAAGGGTCGAGGTCTTTGCTTGCAAGATGGGCCCGGGCGAGTGGAGCAAGGTGTGTCATTTCTCTCTAAATAATAACGTAGCTAAGCGCAACGTGGTCACACGTGCTTACTTGGAACGTGTGTGGAGGATTGATCGGCTGAGATCTTCATACACGTGCCACATATACGGCAGATATTTAAATGGATGAAACTGCCGTGTGCCTCCGGATGCACTGGATCAGTTTTCCATAACTCACCAAATTGTGGCAATTCATCCGTCGTACACGTGGCATGCATCTCCATTGATAGGCCATTCCATCCCACCCATCGAATTGGTGGGTACGGAATCGATCTTTACAAATAGCAGGTAACCGTCCAAATCCAACCGAGAAAATTACCACTGTAGACGCTACCTTTTATCCAGCGTCTTTTCGAAGTGTCCAAACCTTACCTTCCCAACCTGGGCCTTGCACGTACGGACAGAGCATTTCAGGACGAAAATACCCCTGCTTTTTCGAGGCATTGCACGGTCTAAGTTGGGAAGGTAAGTTTTGCACGGTCTAAGTTTTGCAGGGTATTTTCGTCCTCAAATGCTTTGTCCGTGCGTACAAGGTCTAAGTTGGGAAGGTAAGTTTTGCACTATTTATAAAACACGCTGGATAAAAGGTGGCGTCTACAGTGATAATTTTCTCCAACCTGTCAGTAACTTCCATTGTGCATTGCCTACTGTCCATCCAGTCATCACAGTGGATCCCACGATTTGGACGGTTCAGATTGGTTCGAATTGCTTAAAAAGTGTGAATTCTCACAATTGCGATTTGACTGTTTAAAAAAGTAGCGGATAGCCGAAAGCAGTGTAGAAGGCATTAAGATTGCTATCGCTGGCTTACCCACCGTAGGATATGGGATGTGGGCCCACTTGATTCCCACCGAAAAAAACCGCACTTTCGCCCGTGTTTTTCATGTCTTTCGCTGTCTTAATGCCCCAACAACCATCTTTGTACTCTGGTGAAGTACATGTGTCGACTTCGCACGACTGAATAAGATCTGAGACGTTCATTAGTTGTGATCCTCGATGCACATATTCTTGCGGGACTCGAATTGGGTGGTGATCCCAAAACCACCCATCTAGCTGGTGGAAAAGGTGTGGACCCCACCATGATAGTTTGTGTTTTATCAACGCCGTGCATCCATGTAGCTAGCTTAGTTTAGGGCATGAGCCCAGAAATGAGGCAGATCCAAAGCTCAAGTGGACCACACCATAGGAAAATGTGGAAATTGAATGCCTACCGTTGAAAACTTCCCGGGCCTCGGAAGATTTAGATATCCCTTTGGGCCCTGGCAAGATTGCAAGGGTGGACATCATTATCCTCACTATTTTATGTGGTGTGGTCCACTTGAGCTTTGGATAAGCTTTAATTTTGGGATCATGTCCTGAAATGAGCTGAAAAAATAGATGGACGGCGTGGATAAAACACATACATCACGGTGGGCCCCACAGAATCCTCCTCACTGCACATCGGACGTCTAGTTAGGCCACCCCTCAGGACAGTTCCACCGTTAAAACCTTCCAGATTCTGTGTGGGACCATTATGTTTTTGTTACGATATCCAATCCGTTCAGAAGATGAGCCCTACCAGGATTAATGGACACCCCAAAAATCAGGCCATTCCAACACTCAGGTGGGCCATTCCAGGTGATTTTAAAGCTCGTGGGCAATACTTTACATAGTACGTCAGAGGACAATGGTCTCTCCTGGTTTTTGGACGCGGATTGCGTCCAACCCCCTCTGTGGGGCCCACAGTGATGTAAGTGTCTTTTTCACGCCGTTAATCGCTTTTATCAGACCACTTCATGATATGATCCTAAAAATTAGGCAGGTCCACAGCTCCAGTGGACCACACCAAAGGAAGCAGCAGTGATAATGACAACCACCATTGAAACCTTTCTAAGGGCCACTGTGATTTTTTTTACGATACAACCTATTAATAAGGTCATGTAGACGTGGATGAAGTGAAAACACAAATATAAGCTTGATCCGAAACTTCTCCAGCTCCCAAGAACTTTTTAATGGTGGAAGTTCAATTCCCACTTTGTGATTCAATTAAGAATTGAGCCTGCCACATTTTTTGAATCGTAATTTAAAATGATCTGAGAAAAACGATTAACGGTGTGGATAAAACACTTGCATCACTGTATCCCCCACAGAGCCCTGCCTGGATGGATTACCGTCCGGGCGGCGGTAGGACGCAACCCGCGTTCCTGGTTTTTAAGGTACACCGTGCGTAGGTTAGAATGGTTTCAGTTTCAGTTTACTTGGTAACTCAAATAGAATAAAGTCACTGACACGTGTGATATCCAATCGACAGGCTCCACGTAGGCATTGTTGCGATGTACAGAGTAACGACGGACGAGAAAGTGATAGCATTGAGGTCAAGATACGCAAGTGCCACGATGGAGACAGCCCATCTCTACAGTAAATCGCTTCTCCTTTTGTAAATAAGAAGAGAGAGTATTAATGAAAAAAAGAAAAGAAAATAGCGGTAGGTTGTATTCTTTTTCCTGTTTTAACTTTTAACCAGAGAAATACTCCAGTGCTTTTACTGCACTATAAGTTACAGTGCTCCTAGTTTTACCGGTTCAATTCGACCTTTCCAATCTATTTATCCGAGCCGTCCATTAAGCCCAGTACACATTTCATTCACTTCCATGCAAAAATTGCACTGATCAGACGATCCAATCCATCCTTATACGATGATTAAGAATTCATATCAAAAGCGATTCTTCTTATCATCAGCAATCTATGATGGACTAAATTGTTAATTGGATCTAGATTTAATAAACGATCTTGACCATCTATATTAAAGTCTATTGATCACATGGTTAACATTTGTCTGATTAACATGGTGCTTTTATGGTAGACTATGAAACGTGAGTTGGACTTAATGAACGGTCTAGATCAGTGGATCGTACTGTCTAAATGTCCAGATGAAACTAGGAGTACTACAACATTTAGTGCTCTTAAGCACTGAAGCACTCTTACCTTACAAATATCATGAAAGCTGCCTGTAGGAATCTCTGTTTGCTCTCCTCTTTCATGTATGATTGGTCCATGCAGTTAGCAATGCAGAATTAATGTGATGCAGTATTAAATGCAATGTGTAATAATATAGTTCAGCTCCTTTATTTGGGTGCAAAGCTTATACAAAGCATGATCATATTTGCAGTAGGACCCTTGGTCGATGTGGGTCCTGGCGGTTTGGTCGGACCTGACAGAAATCAGTCTTGCTTCGCATATTGAGTAACTCCGTACGGGGCTGTTTGATTTTTAATTTCCCCCTGGTAAATACAGGGAATTACCTGATTATTACTTACACCTGTTTGAAAGTCACCAGGAATTACGTTTGGAAAATCGGTTCATGCAAACATTTTTATTGCTGATTTAAATATGTGGGCCCCACCATGATATATATGAGTTATCCACACCATCCATCCTTTTAAAAAATACATTTTAAGGCATGAGCCCAAAAAGGAGGAAAATCAAAAGCTCAAGGGGACCACACCTTAGGAAACAAGGATCATTAAAACGTAAATGGTTGAAAGTTGTTTCCTCTCTAGGGCCCACAGTGATGTTTATTTGTCATCCAACCCATTAATAAGGTCACACTGTCATGGATAAAGTGGAAACAAAAATATCAATTTGATCCAAAACTTCCAGGGTCTTCAAGAAGCTTTCAATGGTAGGAGTTCAATTCCCATTGTTTCCAGTAGTGTGGTCTGCTTGATCTTTGGATCTGCCTCTTTTTTTGGCTCATACCCTAAAATGAGTTGGCTAAAGGGATGGACGGTGTAGATAATACACAATCATCAAGGTGGGCCCCACAATTTAACTTTTTTCTCTTCGGATGATGTGAGGTAAAATCACCTTGGAAATCTAACCGGCAACAAAGAGGTAAATAATTATTACCCATTTATTTGGAATTACCTCTGTAATTAGAAAACCAAACAGGCCCACGCTTTTATCATATACAGTAATTTTTGTTGGGCCACCATAAATGTACGTGGTTTATCAACGCTATGCATCCATTTTTTATAGGATCTAAACTAGGAGTACTGTCTAAATGTCCAGATGAAACTAGGAGTACTACAACATTCAGTGCTCTTAAGCACTGAAGCACTCTTACCTTACAAACATCATGAAAGCTGCCTGTAGGATTCTCTGTTTGCTCTCCTCTTTTATGTCTGATTGGTCCATGCAGTTAGCAATGCAGTATTAAATGCAATGCAGTATTAAATGCAATGTGTAATAATATGGTTCAGCTCTTTTATTTGGCTGCAAAGCTTATACAAAGCATAATTATATTTGCAGTAGGACCCTTGGTTGATGTGGATCCCGGTGGTATAGTCGGACCTGACAGAAATCAGTCTTGCTTCGCATATTGAGTAACTCAGTACACTTTTATCGTATACAGCAATTTTTGTTGGGCCACCATAAATGTACGTGGTTTATCAATGTTATGCATCCATTTTTTAGGATCTAAAATCAAATGGACCATACTACATAGGAAAAGTGGGAATAATAATTTCCACCATTGAAACCTTCTTAGGGCCCATGGTGATGTGTTTTTGTTATCCAATCTGTTCATAATAAGATTACACTGACATAAATTAAGTGAAAACGCAAATATCAACTTGCTCCAAAACTTTTGTAGCCCCCAACAAATGTTTACCAGTAGGTATTCAATTTACACTATTTGATATGGTGTGGTTCACTTAGCTTTGGATATGCTTCATTTTTGGGTTTAAGCTCAAAAATTATCGGGTAAAATGAGAGTTGGGCATTGATTCACCAGATTTTTAAAATAGGCTTGACCTCACATCGACTTGACTCGGTAGGGTGTCCAATATACATCCGAGTTCGGGTCTAACTTGAACTAATCTAGACCAAGTTTGACCCGGTCATACGTACTGAGGCAAGTCTAGTGCAATGGGTATCTAATAGTTGAGATCATAACTCAAAACCTTCACTTGTCAAAAAATTGCTGCCTCTCCATCAGTTATACAGCATCTCATACCTGAGTATTTTTTTTTAATATATATGCAAGTCGAGTTTTCAGTAGAGACTAGGTAATACCAGGTTGGATTTTAGGTTGAGCCGAGTTGAGTTACAGGTGACTCGATTTGCGTTTGGCTTGTATGAAGTCAACTCATTTAGGATCGACATACCCACTCGGTCTGGAGAGAGGAAGATAAGTCAAGTTTGGAAAGTCAAGTCGTGAAAAAATACATAAAGCACGGTGGCCCACAGAGTCTGTACCTGACACACATCCGACCTGTTACAATATGCAATTTAATGCATTGTTTCACGCGAATTTCCCCTGTAATTTTTTCGATACCACTACTGTACAAAGGTCTTTCATGTACCTGAATCCTAACCGTCCAAATCGTTGGTTCCTCTTTGATCGGAGGTTTCTGATTGTAAAATCATTCTGATTTTTTGGGCATGGGGCCCTTGTCTTGGGCGGATTGGATTGGTTGTTTTGTTTACAATTGCTTCTGCGCGAGTATGGGTGGTGGGTCTGTTACAAAGTGCGATTCTTTTTTACGTATGTGGGATGTGGGTCTTATCGGAATCCCGGATCTGACGCAAATCCGACGGACTGTCCGTATGTCCTTCTTGGGAAAGATCATTTCACGCATGCTCTAGGACACTCGTCCAATGTTCAACAGTATCTGGTGTCCGGGAGTAGATTAGGTGCGCCCCCGGCCTTACCCAAGACGGTGCAGCCCTTACCGTAGGGCCTACCTTGATGTATTTATTCTATATCCACGCCGTCCATCCGTTTTTCCGGATCATTTTAGGGTATGAGTCCAAAAATGAAGCAGATCAAAAACTCAGGTGGACCATACTATAAGAAACAGTGTCATTGTACGTTCTACCATTAAAACTTACTAGGGCCCACGTAATGTTTCTTAATGTTTATTTGGCATCCCAACTTGTTGATAAGGTCACACATACATGGATGAAGGAAAAAAGAAAACTTTAGCTTGATCTAAATCTATTGTGGCCCACCAGAAGTTTTTCACGGTCAATCTCCACTGTTTCCCATGGTATGGTCCACTTGAGAGTTGGGTATGGGTCTTTTTTGGCCTAATACTCTAAAATAATATGAAAAAACGGATGGACGGCCTGGATATAGAATAAATACATCAAGATGGGCTCCATGCCAAGGGCCACGATCTTCCTGGGTAAGGCCGGGCCGCACCTAATCCACTCCCGTAGTGTCCACGTCATGTGGTACAGCGGCCCTACCATACTCTGTCAAAGGATAACATTTCGTACTCTGCCATGCATGTGCACCAACATCTAACCGTCCAAGCTACCGGTCCGATTTCAAAAGGGTGACAACAAAATCTTTTTGATTAGGACAAACGGTACATTTCATTAATCGACATCTGTCCGTTGAATGTGGACGGTTCTTTCACGTTCTGGACGTCTATTCCTGGATTGAAACCTATGTGAAGTAGACCCCACTATTTTGAGCGATTTTGGTTTGGATACATACGCATGCAGGGAAGATTGATACGTGCCTCGTTGGGATTTAGAAAACAATGAGAAATCTTCATTTTCATTAGAGGAAAGAAAAAATGGGACCGTTCGATGTCATTCCTTTATGCCAATTTGAGAAGCGGATCTTTATATATTCCAACCTAAATAAGAGAGAGACTACCTTTTACATTTTTTTTTTTTGGTTCTTTTTCCATTTTTCAGTGCGTAGATTGCAAAAAGTAGTGGGAATCTTCAGCCAGATTTCCAACCTTACCAACCGCATTTTTCTTTATTTGGCAATAATTTTTACAATATTCCATGTTCTTACCTCCATATCTTTTAAAACTTAAAAGTTATACTAATAAAGAAAAATATGTGAAAAATAATATTTTGCTATTTCCAACAACACATGTAACGAAACGGCCTATTTAGATTAGCTGTATCCAAATATCTTAAGTGCCGGAAATGTGAGTTGTATTCAACTTGAATCAAACTAATTGATTTGTGATTAAATTGATTAAGACTCAAATCAAACTAATTGACTTGTGATTGAATTGATTAAGACTCAAATCAAACTAATTGACTTGTGATTAAATTGATTAAGACTCGATCTGTGAAGATTGACCATTTCTTTACTCATTGATCAATGAGATAAATAGATGATTTATAAAGAAGAGGATTGTCTTTTTTATGAATTCTTTTTTTACTTTGAAAATAAAGAGTTTTCTTATGATAGTAATTATTTGGCTGCAGTCGTCAACAAAAGTAATAAAGATTGAAAATTTGAAAATTGACTTTGAACTGATTTTATTAATATAAAAGTAGACAGTACAATCGGTGAAAGAAGTAAATATAAGATATTACCGACGGCTGTCGTAGCTAGCAAAAGAGTCGTCATCCCAATAATCTTTCAGCCTGAATGGTTGTGAGAAAAATTAAACGATTGTGGTGTGTGGTTAGCAGGCGGTGACTAAATAATTATTAAGTAAGAACTCAACAATTTGAAAGATATGATAATGGGATTTTGGATATTTATATTAAATTAATTGGCTTACAGTAGCAATGCGCATGATAGGAGTGGAAATTAAAATAGAGCTTGTTGCAGCATGGCGCTTAACTGAAGTGGATGAATTTGAAATTGAACTAATTGGGATAAGTATTCGTAATGGTTGAAAGACAAGAAATGTTGAGCTAAAAAGGTTATGTGATTAATTGTGTTGGCATTAGGCATTGATAAGCTCTTCTTTCTATCTGATTTTATAGGTTTGGAGTGGTGATGGTTATGCATAAGACTTCATAACTTCTACAAGTGGTTTTCTAATTAAGTAGTGGCATTATCTTGACATGTTCTATTTCGATTCATAGTACTTTACGCGTTATGTTGTCGTAAGTGACGATGTCTCTATCTTCTGATGCTTCATGTCCTTTACATTCGGTTTTGTAGTTTCTAAAAGGTCACTTCTCTCCAAAATAAGAGTCTTTGGAATAGCAATTCTCTAACAAAAGTTCTCTAGCAAAGGTTTTGTTGTACGACAACTGATTAAGCAGAAGTTCAACAATCGTAATTCTTCAACAAAGCTCTTTCACACATAGCTAGCTAATCTAATGTACCTTACACTTGTCAATCATGCATTATAAGGTAGATGATTGCCTTTAGTATTTTGGCCATGTGTACGTCTTTGTATGCCTTGTCTTCTCGACAATGTACTTGTCCTTAGCAAATAGGTATTTACGATTTTCTCTAGTTACGAATAATTTTATTTCTTATCTTTCGTATGAATGTGCCAATACGTGATAGCATCTAGTTTACTAGTTTAAACCATATTAGGTCAGTTGTAAATTGAATTCAAATTAACCTATTTATTTTAGGTCATTTTCATAGCAATGTTGAAAGGTCAAGTAAAAGTAATTTGTTAGAACTATAAAAATCTTAATTAAACCGATTTAAGAAACAGAAACTCTCATTTCTAACTTGACTTTAAGGATATATTCGTTTTGCAAACAGGGAAAATCATGTCAAAGTATATTACATTTCCACCTCTGTCGATAGGAAGTTGTTGTGGTGGGAAGCTATGTAAGGCCCACCAGAGAACTGCACCCCATCCATCAACTTTTCTAACTCATGTTAGGAAATGATAAAAAAGAAAAAGAAAAGAAGAAGTCATATCCAAAACTTCAATGGACCACACTACCAAAACAATTGGGATGAAAATGCCCACAATTGAAACCGTCCCATGACCCATCATGATGTTTATAAACGCCATCCAAACCATTCATAAGGTTATCCTAACTGAGATTAATAGAAAACATAATATTAACTTGATCCAAAAATTTTGTGTCCCTCCGAAGGTTTTGACAGTGGGCGTTCCATCCTCACTGTTTCATGTAATATGGTCCATTTGAGCTATGGATCTCATTTTTATGATCTCGTCCTAACATAAGCTGAAGAAAATGATTGAAGGTGTGGATTTCTCAGGGACATCTAGGTGGTGAGCCCCACGTAGCTTCTAAAGACCACAAGAGCTTCCACTGCAATTTTCCCATCTCCTACTGCGATACATTATAAATTATTTACACCGTCCGTCCATCAAATGGCCTTCGATCCAACCACAATCGTAAAAAAAATCACTCCTTAATACCCACTCAACCTTTTCTTCCACAAATGTCACGTGCCAGCTAACAAGTCACATATGCAACTGAATCTCACGTGCGGTTAGTAACAGAGTGATAAAGCTACGATACAACTGTACTTTTCTTTGGCTATATAAAAAGTGGGCCACACCATTGTGGTCACGTGTTGTGAATATCTCACCCAAAACTTCTTATGAAAGTCAGGATCGTCAATGTAACACCTGGTATGAAAGTCAGGTCCATTAGCAAATAGATGAGGTTAGCATGTTTTATATATTCACACCGCCCATCAGTTTTTTCAACTCATTTCATGTTGTTATTCGAAAAGTTAAGCAGATCCAAATCTCTGGTGGACCACGCTACTGTAAAAACTGGTGAATGACCATTAGAAGCTTTTTATAAGACGTGTAAGCTTTGGATGAAGCTGATCTTTGTATTTTTCTCTTCATCCAGTTCTGTTTGACCTTATCAACGAGTTGGATGACAAATAAACATTATAGTTCTTCTCACTATGGCCCTTTGATGTAGAGCAGGTCGCGGACAATTACATGGCAAAGATGGATCAGAAAAGGCCCGGTCGGTGACATAAGTGATATGGGCCATCAGACCTTAAATTAGGCGTATCTCGCAATCCGGGATGAGTTAGCTGACGAAAAATATATGATTTTGGGGTAGAACGAGCTACTTTAGCCAACCAACCCAGCTACGCTAGGTTGCGACGCTCGGAATTGCGAGAAACCCTTGATTTGACGGTTGTTTCCCTGTTTCAATTTCGTTTTTACTATAAATAGTAAGTTTTAGTTTGCTTATAACTCTTCATCCGTTGGGCTTTAGGAGTTGCGCCCAACGTGAAAAGAGCTTAGAATAATTAGGAGAACGGGTTGGTGAAGCCAAATAGGACACTTACTATTTTTGACTGAAAACCTCACATGCACTAGTAGACATCACGACCGTCTATAAATAGTAAGTTTACTATTTATAGTAAGTCGCGAATTCTAGGAGTCCTAGTTGTAGTTTAATTCTGATTTCTTTCCCATTGCTTAGTACCCTTATTTAAAGGGGTTGTGAACTCGTTTTTATTCATTCATTAATCTATTTCGAATTTATTTAGAATTTATTTCTATTTTATGCTCTCTTTTCTCGTGGATTCGAGAAGTCTCTGTGAGGAGTCCAGAGAAGTTCCGTGGATTCGGAATAGTTATCCTCTTGAGGAAGACGGTGCTCGACCTCACGTCCTCCCCTGCGTCAGTTTGGTATCAGAGCGAGGTTTCTCCTCGAGTCGATGGCTTCTAACGACGGGTCGGGCAACAATCCCATAGGCGGTACTCCAGGAAATTTTTCTTTAACGGCGGCAGCTTTCCAAGCAGCGCAACAAGAGAATCGGCAAGCCATGCATGGGCTGCAGGCTTCCATGGACCGCATAACGAATCTCTTGGCAGAAACCCTAGGGCAACTCCGTGTTCCTGGTGGTAATCCTCCACCACCAATTGCTGAAACCCGTAATCGCCTTGATCGCAGGATAATACCAGCAGTGCATCCAAGGGCCGTCCCTGAGGACGGGGGCTTCAGTGAAGAGGAGATCGATGACGTGATCTTCCAACACCCCAGGCAAGGCGGCGATCGGGTAGATCAAATAAATCGAGACTTCAAGATACGGGTTGATATTCCTAACTTTAATGGCCAGCTACACATTGAGAATTTTCTCGATTGGCTTTCTGAAGTTGAGCGATTTTTTGACTATATGGACATCCCTGAAACAAAGAAGGTCAAGCTTGTGGCCTACAAGTTGAAAGGAGGAGCTTCAGTTTGGTGGGAACAACTGCAACTCGCACGAACCAAGCAGATGAAAGCACCAATCCGCACATGGCAGCGAATGAAATAGCTACTACGTGTCCGATTCCTCCCTAGCGATTATGATCATGTATTATTCCAACAATACTAAAATTGTCGACAGGGTAGTCGGTCGGTGAGAGAGTATGCAGAAGAATTTTACCGCCTAGCGGCACGCAACGATTTGGTCGAGACTGAATCGTAGCAAGTTGCCCGATTCAACGGTGGATTGCGTATGGCAATCCAGGATCGGGTCCAGATGCAGTCCGTCTGGACGATGAATGATGCAATCAAGTTGGCTACTCAGGCAGAAGTGCAACTTGAACGTTCTAACACACGGGCCTATCCTACTGTGAGGATCACTGCGGCAGGTCCACCCCAGGGAGCTCCACAGCCTAAGGGGAAGGAGCCCGTAGGAGCACGCACTCAACCTCCTACGTCTGAGAACTGAGATCAGGGAAGGGGGCAAGTTAGACTCCAAAGGGGCGTATCGACTGCTGCTGGTCCAAGTACAATCCCGAACCCTTATGCTCGGCCAAGGCCCAACAACTGTTATCGTTGTGGCCAACCAGGCCACCTGTCAAATACTTGTCCCCAACGAAAAGTGGCAAACCTCACCATTAATAATGGTAGTGCTGATAACGCTTATGAAGATCTAGATATTGAAGAACAGGAGCATACCACCGAGGACGGGGTAGAAGATTCAGGTTGGGTTCAGCAAGATCACCGCGAGTCGCTCGTCGTGAGGCGACTATTATATGCACCAAGAAAAGAAGTGCATCCACAGCAGCATAACATCTTCCGCACTAGGCGTACGGTGAATCGAAAGGTTTGTGACGTGATCATTGACAGTGGAAGTAGTGAGAACATCGTCTCCAAGGTCATGGTGGAAAAATTACAATTGAAAACGGAGCGTCATCCCTCTCCATATACAATCGGTTGGATCAAGAAGGTCAGCGAAACAAAGGTAACTGAACGGTGCACCATATCTTTTTCCATTGGCAAACATTATAAGGATGAAGTAGTATGCGATGTGGTTGACATGGAAGCATGTCACATACTACTCGGTCGACCCTGGCAATCTGACCGTGATGCTACTCATAAGGGACAAGATAACATATATATCTTCGTCAAGGACGGCCGGAAGACTATATTGGCCCCTATGGATCCGGACCAGCTGAAACTTCTAAAGTGGAGAGTCGTTTCCTCTCAACCATACGAGACTTCGTGGAAGAATTCAAGGAAACAGGACAGACTTATGCACTAGTTGTGAAAGGGGAAGAACTCGAGCCTACCATCATCCCTGAAAAACTAAGGCCCTTTTATAGGAATTCAAAAAACTCTGGCCTGATGATCTTTTAGATGGGTTATCCCCTATGCGAGATATCCAACACCATATCGACTTTGTCCCTGGGTCCAGTTTACCTAATCGTCCTCATTATCGAATGAGCCCGAATGAGTGATAGATTCTGCAGGGACAAGTGGAGGAACTGATCCGTAAGGGTCTTATTCGAGAAAGCATGAGCCCATGTGCTGTACCAGCTCTACTAACTCCAAAGAAAGATGGGAGTTGGCGCATGTGTGTCGACAGCTGGGCCATCAACAAGATCACCATAAAATACAGGTTTCCTATACCACGCTTGGATGATATGTTGGATATGCTAGAGGGCACAAAACTATTCTCTAAATTGGACTTAAGGAGCGGCTACCATCAGATTCGAATACGGCCGGGTGATGAGTGGAAAACAGCCTTTAAGACCAAGGAAGGATTGTACGAATGGATGGTCATGCCTTTCAGTCTTTCTAATGCGCCTAGCACATTCATGAGGTTGATGAACCAAGTTCTGAAACTTTTCATTGGGCGGTTCGTTGTGGTTTATTTTGATGATATTTTGATATACAGTCAAGACGAAACCACCCATATGGAGCACCTCAAGAAGGTCCTTCAAGTGCTCACTGAAAATAAATTGTACCTCAATTTAAAAAAGTATAGCTTCATGGCTGAGAGCCTATTGTTTTTGGGTTTTGTGGTTACATCCACGGGCATTCGAGTGGATGAGGAAAAGGTGAAGACAATCAGAGAATGGCCGGTTCCCAAAAATATTCACGAAGTGCGAAGTTTCCATGTATTAGCGACATTCTATTGTCGGTTCGTGAAAAATTTTAGTACCATTGTGTCACCGATCACAGCTTGCATGAAGAAAGGGCAGTTTCAGTGGACTGACGAAGCCGACAGGAGCTTTGTCGAAATCAAGCGCAGATTATCCACGACCCCGATTCTTGTACTTCCCAACTTCGACAAACTATTTGAAGTCGAATGTGATGCCTCATATGTCGGGATTGGGGGAGTTTTGTCTCAAGAAGGTAGGCCGTAAGCCTTCTACAGTGAGAAACTTAGTGATGCACGCAAGAAGTGGTCTATATATGAGATCGAGTTGTACGCGGTGGTCCAGGCACTGCGACACTAGTGACATTATTTATTTCAAAGGGAATTCATACTTTACACGGACCATCAAGCCCTCAAGTTTATTAATAGTCAATCTAACATTAACCGTATGCATGCTAGATGGATCTCATTTTTGCAGGAATTCACATTCGTGCTAAAGCATAAGTCAGGGCAACAGAACAAAGTAGCCGATGCGCTGAGTCACCGTGCAACTTTGTTAGTCATTATGAGCAATAAAGTTGTCGGGTTCGATCGCCTCAAAGACATATATGCCGACGACGACGACTTCAAGGACACATGGGTTAGATGTCAGGAAGGTCACCCCGGTGACTTACATATACAAGACGGGTTCCTTTTTAAGGGAAATTGACTATGTATCCCAAAGAGTTCACTAAGGGAACAGATAATCCAAGAGCTACATGGAGGTGGCCTCAGTGGACACCTTGGGCGAGACAAGACGCGAGCTCTTGTGGAAGAACGGTATTACTGGCCGCAATTGGTATGTGATGTGGGAAAGGCAGTCCAACGCTGTTATATTTGTCAGACTTCCAATGGGCAATCTCATAATATGGGCCTCTACACCCCGTTACCCGTGCTTGACGGTCCTTGGGAGGATTTATCTATGGACTTTGTGCTTGGTCTCCCACGAACACAACGCGGCATAGATTCGGTGTTCGTGGTAGTAAATCGTTTTTCCAAGATGGCGCACTTTGTTCCATGTAAGAAGACTCTCGATGCAACACACGTGGCGAATTTATTCTTCAGAAAAATTGTGCGGCTACACGGGGTTCCCAAGACTATTACTTCCGACTGTGACACGAAGTTCATAAGCCACTTTTGGTGGACTTTGTGGACTCGATTCGATACACGCCTTCAGTTCAGCAGCGCGTACCACCCACAGACTGACGTTCAAACTGAGGTTGTGAATCGCATGTTGGGAAACCTCCTTCGATGTATTTTAGGAGAAAAACCGAAGTAGTGGGATTTAGCCTTGTCTCAAGCAGAGTTTGCATTCAACAACATGGTGAACCGCTCGACAGAAAAATCCCCAGTTCCAGGTTATTTACGGACGAGTACCTCACCATACACTAGACTTGGTCCCTCTGCCCAAGCTTCCAGGCATGAGCATTGCAGCAGAACATATGGCAGAAAAAATCATGGGCATTCATGCGGAGGTACAGAACAAGCTACATGCCTCGAACGAAAAGTACAAGGAGCAAGCAGACAAGCATCGGCGACAGAAAGTGTTCGAGGTGAGTGACCAAGTAATGGTCCATCTGTGCAAAGAAAGATTTCCGATCGGAACGTACAACAAGTTGAAGAATAAAAAAATTGGACCGGTACCAATCATCCAAAAGATCAATGACAACGCTTATGTTGTTGATCTTCCAGATGATATGGCGATCTCATGAACTTTCAATGTCGCGGACCTGACTGAGTATCATGAACCAGCACATAATGATAACTCGAGGACGAGTTCTTTTGAAGTGGAGGAGACTGATGTATAGCGGGTCGCGGACAATTACATGGCAAAGATGGATCAGAAAAGGCCCGGTCGGCGACAGAAGTGATATGGACCATCAGACCTTAAATTAGGCGTATCTCGCAATCCGGGATGAGTTAGCTGAGGAAAAATATATGATTTTGGGGTAGAACGAGCTACTTTAGCCAACCAACCTAGCTATGCTAGGTTGCGACCCTCGGAATTGCGAGAAACCCCTGATTTGACGGTCGTTTCCCTGTTTCAATTTCGTTTTTACTATAAATAGTAAGTTTTAGTTTGCTTATAACTCTTCATCCGTCGGGCTTTAGGAGTTGCGCCCAACGTGAAAAGAGCTTAGAATAATTAGGAGAACGGGTTGGTGAAGCCAAATAGGACACTTACTATTTTTGGCCGAAAACCTTGCGCACTAGTAGACATCACGACCGTCTATAAATAGTAAGTTTACTATTTATAGTAAGTCGTGAATTCTAGGAGTCCTAGTTGTAGTTTAATTCTGATTTCTTTCCCATTGCTTAGTACCATTATTTAAAGGGGTTGTGTTCATATTTTTATTCATTCATTAATCTATTTCGAATTTATTTCTATTTTCTGCTCTCTTTTCTTATGGATTCAAGAAGTCTCTGTGAGGAGTCCAGAGAAGTTCCGTGGATTCAGAATAGTTATCCTCTTGAGGAAGACGGTGCTCGACCTCACGGCCTCCCCTACGTCACTCTTCACCCTTCGAAGTTTTTAATAACAAGCCTTCAATATATCACCACTGTTTCCTACGGTGTTGTCCACCTAAGATATGGATTTACTTAATTTTTGGACCAAATCTTAAAATAAACTGGAAGAACAGATGGATGGTGTGAATATATAATACATCATCAAGTGGTCCCCACGTTAAGGGTAACACCCTCTAAGGTGTTATCTGCTTAACACCTAACCTACTTCCTAATTTTACTCATTGTATGGGGCGCCTTTTCTTAACTGCAAATTCACTTCCTACTCCATGCAGTGAGAAATCAGTTTTAACAATTAAATTCATGCAACTAAAGTATGTTTATTTTACTAAATATCTCTATAATGTAAAGGAAATGAGTAATGATTATACATTATTTTATTTGTTTACTAACAACATCTGTTTATTTTATTGGCAATAAAGTTATATTGATAACATTTAATAATTTTTATATGGGAAATGGTTCTATGCATATCATGAGAACTTCCAATGAGGTCGAGCTGTGTGGGCCCCACCATCATGCGTGTTGAACATCAACACCATGCATTTGATGGGTTACTTTTAAATTATGACATATTCCAA
Source organism: Magnolia changhungtana (assembly GCA_030180095.1). Lineage (NCBI taxonomy): Eukaryota > Viridiplantae > Streptophyta > Magnoliopsida > Magnoliales > Magnoliaceae > Magnolia > Magnolia changhungtana. The sequence continues at coordinate 5,559,921 of JASAUF010000391.1, read as the reverse complement.
AAATCAGCTATATACGAAACTCAGGTGGGCCATACCATCTAAAATCATGTGAAGAAATTCCTAAAATATTTAAAAACACTTGGTGGGGCTTACCTAAAATTTAGATGCATCTAAAACTTGGTCTGACCCCTCATCTAAGTGGGACACACATCAGCTCGACCTCATGGGAAGTTCCCATGAGCTCAACAGCATAGAACTATTTCCCTTTTTATATTAATGTTAAATTATCACCAAAATACATTGATATTATTTTTTTGACTCAAGACTTTTATTGTAATATATATATATATATATATATATATATATATATATATATATATATATATATATATATATATATATATATAACCTACAATTTTTATGTTTGATTTTATAGTGGTAAAATGGTAGTGAGGACATATTTCCTTTTAATTACTAGGAGAATTGGTAAAACAATTAGGAGGTACTCTACGGGATAAACCTTTCTAAAGATACCCATTGCCAGCCTTATATATAGGGTTGTAAGTTGCTCCACAATTCACAAGAACAGTGCAGTTGATTGATCTAAACCGTCATTAAATCCAACTCATTCTTCATCCCCTAAAAACAAAACCAAATCGATTAGAAGACTCTAGTGCCTAATCTTGATTGGATGGTGATCAGATAAAGTAGTAGAGTGATCCTAACTATGTGATCACTGACATTTGGCCACCAGATTGCCCATTGCCTTTATTATTTTTAGCTATCCGTTTATAATTGTCCGATCAGAGCAGATTCCATGCGATGCTGTGCACCAATGTTAACAAAATATTAAAACTTACAAAATCCAGTAGAAAATTCGATCATGAATTTTCAAATAATCAAATATTCCAATTATTTATTTTTTAATATATAAAATGGTGTTTGGTTGCTCTATCTTTTATTACTTCACGCTCGAGCCAAGATTGCCACGTGTAAGGCTGGGGTGATTCCATTTTGAAAGGAACTAACGATAAACATTCCAACACCTCCCATGGTTTTTTAAACAAAAAAGATTAATAGACAAGATAAATGATAGATGGAGACATTTATATAGTATTAGGATAAATTTCCCATTTCCGCAAACACGTGGCAAGAAAGGTGGTAGATAAGGAGGCGGATTACGTCCTACCCTCGCTGGGACGGTAATCCGTCCGGGCAGGGCTCCGTGGGGTGCACCGTAATGTAAGTATTAATTTTATTCACACCGTTCATAGTTTTTTTCAGATCATTTTAAGGTATTAAGCAAAAAATGAGGCAGGTACAGGGCTTAAGTGGACCACAAAGTGGGGATTGAACTTCCACCATTAAAAACTTCTTGGGAGCTGGAGAGGTTTCGGATCAAGCTGATATATATTTTTTTCACTTCATCCATGTCTACATGACCTTATGAATAGGTTAGATGGAAAAAAAACATCACGGTGGCCCTTAGAAAGGTTTCAACGGTGGGTGTCATTATCACTGTAGCTTCCTTTGGTGCGGTCCATTGGAGCTGTGTACCTACTTTAGTTTTAGGATCATACCTTAAAATGATCTAAGAAAAGTGGTCAATGGCGTGGATAAAATACTTACATCATGGTGGGCCCCACAGAGCCCTGCCCGGACAGATTACCGTCTGGGCGGGGGTAGGACGCAATCCGCGTTCGGTAGATAGAGGGTGTTCATTTAGTGGGGCCCACAAATTAAATATAGACATTGACAGACGAATAATCGCATACGCCGACACGTACAAGAGTTCTCATGCGATTAAAATGTGGAAGCAGATTGCATGGTGTGTTGACGTGGCAAAGTTTTGTAACCCCACCATGATGTATTTATTATATCTACACCATTAATTCATTTTTCAAGATTATTTTAGGGCATGAGCCCCAAATACGAGGCAGATCCAAACATCAAATGGACCACACCACAGAAAGCTGCGAAGACAAAGAAGCCCATCGTTTAAACTTTCCTAGGGCTTACTATGATGTTTATTTTAATATGGTCACACAAACATGGACAAAGGAAAAAGACAAAATTAGCTTGATCTAAAACTTACGTGGCCTTAAGAAGTTTTCAATGGTAGGCGTTCTATCCCCACTGCTTTCTATGGTGTGGTCCAATTCAGGTTTGTATCTACCTCAGTTTTGATCTCATTCCCTAGGATGATCTCTTGAAATGGATGAACGGTATGGATATAACACACACATTGTGGTGGGTTCCACATAACTTTGCCATATTGGTGGTGTATGTTGTGACTCAAATATTGCATAATTTCCTCCATTTATATCTTGGTTTTATGAACATGAATCAACTTAATATTCTATTTTACTCATGTTTGTGTTGCAAGTGAATTTAAGTGTTTGGATTGAAAAAAGGTGTTAAAAGCATGGATTTGATGCTCAAGAATCACCAAGGCAAGGTATGGATCTTAGGAGACTAAGATTGAAGAATTCACATGCCAAAGATCCAAGAAACCAAGTGAGGAATGAAGAAAATCGAAGATTTGAGTAAAGAATTCTGAAATCGTCCTGAAAAAGTGTATTTTGAACTTTAAAGTCTATTTTAGAAAATTGCGCAGAGTAAAATCTATTTTAAAGAAACTGTGTAGCGAGAAGTTTATTTTAAAAAACTGCGTATATTTGAAATAGTTTCTAGAGTTTTCTAACTTTGTACGAAAATTGGAGTTCCCTACTTATAAATAGGCCTTCCTAGGGCATTCCTAAGCATCATTAGAAGCATTCAAGAGCAATATTTAGGGTTTTTAATTGGTTTTCAATTTTATAAGTTGTTTTTTTCTTTTTAGATCTTTTCTATTTGCATTTATTTATTTTCTTGTTGCTTTCTTTTTCTATTCTCTTTTATATAATTTATTTAAAATATTTAATCTTTTTTTATTTTTCGTTTAGGCCGACCATAATGCTCGGATCCTAGTCATGTTATCCAAGTCATCATGATTTTGGAACATTAACCTATGTGTGGAACTTTGAAGCTTGGGTGTTGTTTTAATTCAGTTGAATTACATCCATTCAAAAATCCCAAAATCAAATCATTAAATTAGTTTTTATTATTTAGTTTGTTTTGCATTTAATTTTCTCCTTCTCGCAATTCATCTCCCTGTGGGATCGACCCTATATTCACAGGATATTACTTACGAACCTCTGCACTTGGAGGTAAGCAATCAGTGTGTGGCACACTACCGAGCTCCACTTCCCTTCTATGGGGCCCACTATGATGTTTGTGCAGGATCGGAACTGTGCATCAGGTGATCCGCCTCATTTTTTCCTAGATCCAAAACTCAGGTGGGCAGCAGAACAATGTACAATCGCTCGAATTCAGTGGTACGGTCTGTAACGCCCCAATTTCTAAAACCCGAATACGAGACTCGTTTTCAGAAATTTGGGAGTTTATGAATCAGAGAAACAGCGGAATGTAAATTTTAGAGTACGATAGCCCAAAGAAGCATGTGTATTCATGAGAGCTCAAATATTTGACCCGCTCAGCTGGGGGTCTTAGTTACAAAATTCCAAAAGTCCAAAATACCAAACCACTATCAAACTACTGAATAACACCAAAATATGCCGCTGCGTCCTGATGCGGCTCGTCCTTATAATATTCCTCTCCTTGCTCCACGGTGGCATCATCAAGGTTGGCACCGACGCCCTCTACCTCTGTCCCTACATGTTCTGTACGGTTGGATAGTTGATGGATGAGTGGCCAACTCAGTATGAATTCCTCTCAAGATTACACACCTTCGCCTTAGCAATCATAGTTAAAATGAGGGCAAGCAGTAATCCAAAACAAACAATATGCAGTCTTATTAGATGCATGGATGCGTGAATGCAATCGTCGGCCCAGGTAAAACATCTAGATAGCCTATGTCCCGGGTAAAACATCCAGACGGACATTGGGGTCGTCACCCATGTAATCGTCAACCTAGGTAAAACATCCAGACGGTCTGTGCCTCGGGTAAAACATCCAGACAGGCAAATACGTACGAGGTCAATGGAAGATGGTTTGTGCCCCGTGCAAAATATCCAGTCGGGCGAATCCATATGTCCCGTACGATAGTAATAGATGCTGGTCTGTGCTATACATGCATGATTAGCCAACCCGTTATTACTCCAATTGCAACCTGCCAATTTAATTATGCTCACGGTCAGTACGGGAAGCACATGGCCCAGCGTAGGCCGACAGCTCAGGCATAGTGTCCCATTACCACTATCCCCGGCTCATGAGGTCCTCCACCTTGGGATGATCTAATAGGGTGCCTTGATCAAAATGACATCAGTTTAAGGTCCCTATTTCACACACATATTGTCTAAGTGCATCCCAAGTGTGGCTTGCATACAATCATAGAATCTTCCATGTATAGCATTATGAGATTTTGTGCAGAGGCAATCAAGATAATGTATATAACTTTGAATAAAAACATGAAGGGAGACATCATAATTTTAAATAATGATTTTCAAGAATGTATCAACAAGACAGGCGAATAGTAATCATTTTTCATGGGTTAGCTAACATGTGAGCCCATCATGTGGTGGAAGCAAGTATCACAATAGTGGTAATCTAGTGTAAACTATGTTTAACTAATTTAGAAATGGAAAGCCCAGGGGGAAAGTCATCACCTATATGGTAGTGCCCATGAACTTTGTCTGAGTCTCTTGGAGGCCCAGGGTCACTCAAAGAACCTCATAAAAGTTACAATTTACGTTTGCCAGGTATTTCCACTGCTTAGATTAACAGATGTATCATAGTGCGGTTCCATGGATGGTGTAACACATCATGAGGTGGAATTTACTGCACAGATGGACGGTTTGGATGAACCTCGTATCCAGTGGAGTCCATATGTGACCAACGTGGGGAGCGTCTAATGGTTCAAATGGTACTAACCCTACCTATGTTGGTACACACATGCCATGTTAGTCACCCTGCATTGACATCAAGATTTCTAGTGCTGACATGGGGTATCTCCAACAGTTCACAACAAGTGGGACGGCTTGGATCTGGATAAACTTATCAAGGTGGTCCCGCATGTTGAAGAGTTCCCACGCTCAGATGGACTGGATTAGTCCTAAATACATCCGAGGTGGGGGCCCATTTGCTGATTCAATAGGTGGGAGGCTTGGATTGCAGCAGAACTTGTGGTGGGCACCCGTTGTCAGATTTGTTTTGGACGGTGCAGGTGGGACTTTCTCAATGTGGGTTCCACATAGGGTCACCCACATGTGTCTAGCATATGTAAATGTTATATTAACATCTGATGCATCTAAGATATATTAAAGTATTATTTCATGTATCTTAAAGTATTATTTCATGTATCTGACTATTTAAATATTACATATATCACATTCATCTGTTGTTTAAATATCATGTATATCACATGCATTTGATATTTCTTTTGAGCGTGATATCAGCATGGGTCCCACATGGGCTCACCACAAGCATATGTTATAAAAGGCCCAGTGTTGGAGATCATGATGAACGGTCAAGATGTGCCTCACGTTGCTTGATGGATCCCATATATTAAAGGTATATGATATAAATTAAGGTTTGCCTGCATGCACAGGTGTACATATGTGCATACAGATACTTTTTCCTTTGTATGTATTATATTATATCTGTAGATATATGTATTCAAACATCCATCACTGGACTCTCATGAATGAATGGACGGTCAGGGTGATATGAGTGAGGTCCATGTATTTTTGAAGTGGATGGACGGTCAGGGTGATTTGAGTGGGGTCCATGTGCTTTTGAAATATGGATGGACGGTCAAGGTGATTTGAGTGGGTCCATGTGTTTTTGAAATGGATGGGATATACCTGCTAGTGGAGCCCATCCCACGTGGATGTGGGGCCCATATAATTTCTCATCACATGCCACATGCACTGGACGGTTTAATCCTAATAGGTGGGCCCCACATATCTTTAAATCTTCAAATCTGTACAGCAGCCGTCCAACACTGCTTGTCCATCGATGGACGGCCATGATGAGACAAAAGTTGTAGTGTTGTTCCCATGGACGGTCCCAGATGCGCCATACCTCATGCGCCTGAGGTATGTATGTCTTATGTACCTGTGGGTTCCACGTGGTATCAAGGTGGGCCATGTGATGGGCGGTCTGGATGAATAGTGGAGGTTCATGGCTGATGGAGGGACGGTCTGGATGCAAATCCGCATATGCACCATGCTATTCATGTGCCAGAGGTGCACCTTCATAATATAATATTAATTATTTAAAAACCCATATGTATGTGCTATATTCACATGCATATAAAAAAATTGTTTACAAGAACGTCCAGGCCTGACGTCCTCTGGTGGACGGCCTGGATGTTCCACGTCATTAAGGTGGGACCGTTAGAGTTTGGTGACGTCAATGCACCAGCTCTATAGCTGGTGTGGTGGTCCAGCCAATCGGCACCCAGCAGCAGGTGGGATTCATGTTTTCAACAGTGGACGGTCACTCTCAACACTATTTTATGCGGTGTGGCCCACCTGATTATTAGATCTACTTCATTTTCTGGTCCAAGCCTCAAAATGAGCTTGCCAAATGCATGGACGGTCTGGATGCAATCCCTGTACACTATGTTGCATCCAACAAAGGTACCTCATATATACATACCTAACATGCATGCTTCTCTTTTTTTTTTTTTGAACATCCAGGGACTATGCCATCTGACGGACGGCCCAGACAAGCCATCACACTATGGTGGGGCCACATACATGGTCCACCAACAGTGGTACGGTGGGGCCCAATTGCTGATGCAGGGGGCGGCCTGCCTGTACGTGTGCAAGGCCAAAAACCAAGGCAGCCCCTTAGTCTTTGGTGAGGCCTACCTGCATTTGGCAAGGCCCAGTTGCAACCCAACTTGGTTTTCAATGTGCACAACGCCCTGCATGCTGGCAGATGCTAAACGGCTCTGCTGCAGTTGCTTTGGAGGCCATTTTTGCCCCTAGTTTTCAGCCCAAACATAGCCTATTTCTATGTTCTACAAAGGCATGGTGGCTGTCATTTTTGTTAGCCTAGGAACGGTCCGATCAGGGTCGTGTTTATGCTGAAAACGAACGAACTGAGAAGCCGCTGTTTATTGGTCTGGTTTAGAGCTGAAACAGGGTCGGTTTTTGGCTCCATGAATGGTCCTTGTTGATGGGTGTTTTTCAGTCAAGGTGAGGTGTGATGGGGCTTTAGTCTTGGGCTTTTCTTTAGAGAGAAAGGAATGGAGAAGAAGGTTTCACCTCCAACAGTTGGGTTTGACTCCGGCTCGGGCTGATATGCACGCAGCCACCACCCTCGCTAACTTCCTCTCTTCTCTCTTTTCTCTCCTTTTACCCCCTTCTTTCTTTCTGCCACTCAAACGGTGTGGTAACAAACTCACACTGGCTCGGCTCGGTCCGTTGTCCACGGACTGAGTGGGGACAGTGCGAGTCGAGCTCACCTAGAAAACATCACTACCACTCTCTGTTTTCTACCTCTGCCCATTCTCTCTTCTGTGTGGAGTCTGTGAGCTGGGCTTCCCATTTATAGGCAGAGAGAGGAAAGATCCAGTGGCTGGGAAGCTCTGCAGATCCTTAGGCGACGGCGGTCGATGGCCGCCTGTGCTTTTTCTCAAAATGGCAAAAATTCGGCTGTAATTCCTCTCTGCCTAACCATTTTTGGTTTGAGAGAGGGGATCCACTGGGATGGTGAGTGCGTGCCTGTAACTTCCCAGGTAAAACGATGTCGTTCACCCCCTTACGCCCAACGGTCCGATCATGCTTCTCGAATCCAGCTATCCATGACAAGGAGAACGGACGGTTGATATTGATCTCCTTCATTTGTTTTCGGGGGGCCCCATCCCTATGAGGTTTTTTTGGGGCGGCCCCCACCGACAGAATGGACGGCCCGGATTGTTCGGAAAATGGCCAAGGTGGGCCACCCATAGGCTCAAGTCCATCATTTTCAAACGGGGGTTGGTGGGAGCGATTTTTGAGAATTTGAGTTCGATCAATTGCTCAGTGCACATCGTGCACTAGTATTTGGGGTGTATGTGCACCGGACTTTTGAGGCACATCACAGACTTAGTGGTTGATATGCTCCGATCAATAGTCTTGGGGACCAGTCATAAAGGCCCCAGCCCGGTTTGGGGCGTGACCAAGGCCCAGGTGGGCCGTATCAAGCCTTTTAGTGCTGAATTTGGTCCGAATGACGGGATCTGACGGTCAAGAGAGTTTGATACTTGTTTTCAACGGCTAATTACGTGTTTGTGACACAGAGATACCCTGTTGGTTATCTGCTGACTTTCGTGGTTCGAGTTTTTGAAATAACGTCAACACAGTTGTCTTAAAAATTGATCTGGCTTAAGTCATTTGATCATACTTACCTCTTCGACTAGTGTGGTGTCTCAATGCTGCTTGGAAAATCCTGCCCTGTGCATGTTAGGTTCGGTCATTAGATTTACGGGTCTCGAGTAAAAATAAAAAATAAAAAATAGTGGTTTTAAAGGGTAACACCCGAGTATCAAAGATATGGGGTGTTACATGGTCCGGCTGAGTTTTTAATTAGGCTGATTTTTTAAACGCAAGATAACACGGGGCCTTATCTGGTGAATGGTTTGGATGGCAGACACTTTGTTCCCTCAATAGTATAGCATAATCTACAGTAATCCAACTCCTGGCCAGAGTATGGACTGGGCTCGCTTTGGGCCATGGATATCTGGGTCCTCTGATACCCGAATTTCCAACCTAACATAATTGGTAGGACTTTCAAGGGATCGTGCTGTGTTAGAGGTGTACACGAGTCGAGCTTGGCATAGCTTGACTCGGCTTGGCCACTTGTTGACCCCAGCTCGAACTCGGCTCGACTCAGTCCTTGAGCATGATTGGCCAGCTTAGCTCGGTTCGGTCAGCAGCTCGGGCCAATTCGAGTCGAGTTCACCTGTGCGGCATTTTCACAAACACATGGTCTACACCTTCAAAATCTCACTATATATAAAATAACAACAATGATTTTATAAGTATTTTATCAAAGACCTTGTAAGCAACATATAAATCAAGAAAAAAAGAGTATTTGTTTCACATACGTGCCTTCCTTGCCACCTGCCACACCTTACCGAGTCATTTCATCAAACACTTGGTGAGCAACAACAATATCAAAGTAACCGTGTCACTGAACTGAATCGATCCGAGTTCGATTTGAGTTGGGTTCGATCTGAGTTGAGTCGAGCTCGGGCAAGCTCGAACTCAGTTCAAAATTTTTTCAGCTAAAAAAATCAGCTCGACTCTGCTCGAATTCAGTTTCAAACCGAGTTGAATCAAGCTTTTTCGAGTCGAGTCGAGCCGAGCAAGTTACTAAGCTAACTCTGCTCGTGTACAGCCCTAGCTGCGCTGCCCCAGATCTCCTAGGCATGGGCTGAACGTTCAGGGCTTAAAATTCAAGCCCATCTAATAACTGATCTGGTCTCAATATTTGTTTAAGAGCATGTCACCTAGCTCCCATTACAAGCTTCCTGATGGGAAGTAGGTGAGCCCATGGTGATGTTTGTTAGAAATCCATCCCGTCCATCCGTTTTTACATATGATGTTAGGACATGAGATAAAAAATGAGGTAAATCCAAAACTCAAGTGGGCCACACAACAGGAATCAATGAAGATTGAAAGTTCTCCATTAAAACATTCGTAGGGCCACCGAAGTTTTGGATCAGACTAACATTTTTGTGCTTTCAATTCATCAAGTAAGAATGACTTTATGAATGGTATAGATGGCATATAACCACCCTTTCCTTCATTTTTAAGCCCATGTCCTAACATGATATAGAAAAGTGGATGGACGTGATGGATTTCGGGCAGATTTTCATTTTTAGAAAACATATACAAGGTCAAATTAGCCCAATCAATGGATGGATTATATCTCGCACTATGTTGTGGCATGTGTGGCGCATTGTACATGCATGCATGCCTATGAAGTGACGTCACCAAGTTTTGTGGGCCCCACCCATGGTGATGTATGTGTTGTATGTACACCATTCATCCATTTGGATAGATCTTTTTGAGGCATGAGCTAGAGAATAAGACAGGTCCAAAGCTCAAGTGAACCCACCACAGAAAGCAGTAGGGACAGTGATACCCACAGTTGAAACCTTCCTACGGCCCACTATGATGTTTTTTTTGTTTTAATTATTATTATTATTTTAAAGATCCAACCTATTCATAAGTTAAAACAGACATCGACAAAGGGAAAACACAAATATCAACTTGATCAAAAACTTCTGTGGCCCGAAGAAATTTTCAACAGTAGGCATTCAATCCCAGCTGTTTTCTATGTGGGTCCAGTTGAGCTTTGGATCTACCTCATTTTTTGGAACATACCTTAAAAATGATCTCACCAAATAGATGGACAGTGTGGATACAACACATATATCATGGTGGGGCCCACATAACTTGGTGACATCACTTCAGTAGCTAATCTAGCTACTAAGCTGTCAGTAGCTAATCCGCAACCCTTTTAAGTCTTTATTATCAGTTTCCGGTTCCTTATCCCTTGAAAATAAGGGTAACTATGTAATTTTATCTTCTTGAATAGGTTCGAAGGCGTGATTTAGGAACTATGAAAGTTGGAAGAATGTTTTTGGAAGATCGACCTTTCTGAGGAATTTTCGGGTAAAAATCCCTTATTTAAAACGACAAAAAAAAAAAAAAAAAAAAAAAGATGATTAACGTCAGTACTGAAGATATAATTTTCCATTTTTACTTTATTTAATTAATTAATTATTTTTATTTAAAAACCACAAAAAAGATGTTGCCTGTCCGACCCAAATCCAGACTCGGGTCTAGGCCCAATTCTAAATACAGACCCGGAAGGTGATTATGAGTGGCTAGCATTTTGATTTTACAATTATGGGATCATGGCCCACCCATGGAAGTAGCCAAAAAATCAATTGAAGAGATGAACAATGCATATATTAGATCATATGATTACATTATCTATCATCAAATAGTTATTATAATATATTGCATATAAACGTGTGGGACACCCAAATAGAAGGTCCACACTCTCTAAAACATCCAAGCTCTATGGGGCCTATCGACATAGGGAGGGACATGATGAGATCGATCACCATCTTCCTCAAGGATATCTACTCCAAATCCACGGCGGATAAACAAAGAAATAATATTTAATAAATTCAAAATAACTTATTGATAATAAAAAAATGAAATTACAACCCTTAAATAATGATTTGAAACCTAGCATAGAGTTTTAGACCTCACTCCAACTCAAACATCCTAAAAACATGACTTATTATAATAGTAAATTTCCTATTTATATATTGCTTCCATTCCTACTATACCTCATGGTTTTTTAGCATGACTCTTACAAATCAAATGATCAAGACTTGTACTCGAATTAAAATTACTATTTATACTAAAAATAAAATAAAATAGATTTGATTTTTGACAATGGATTTGATGGAATCTCGCAAATCCAGCATGGGCAATCAGGTGTAGCAGGGTTGGTTGGCTTGCATAACTTCCCCTGCCCTAAAATCATATATAGTATGCTGAAAAACTCATCCTAGTTTGTGAGATACGGCTGTTTTAAAGTTATAACGAACTCCGATCAAGTCTTTCGTGGTCCATCTTTGCCATGAATGTATCTACTACCCACTCTAAATCACCTACCATGTTGTACATCTGAAAATCCTCTCCATCTATCCGGTGAGAACTCCTAGGTTCACAGCATCGGCGGAATGAACTGATATTGGGTTTTTGAGGCTAAAATGGCCTCAGGCCAAGCCCAATCTGAAAAATGACCGGGCCATGAATGGATGGCCCAAGCCGTGCAAATCTGAAAAATGACCGGGCCATGAATACATGGCCCAAGCCTAACATGCGGGCCAAGCCACCCAAATTGGGTTGGGCTCGTTGGGTCAGGCAGGCTAGCAAGCCCATTTGAAAACCCACCCAAAATCATTGGTTTCAGAACACCTGATTAAAAAGGCGCTAAAAAGCCCATGTTCAATGGATTGGCTTTTGGAGAGTTGATAAAAATATCACCTTTTGTTGAAGTTGCATCCAAAAGCCCTTTAGGAGTGGGCCCGATAAATGGGCCGCAAGCTCCACAAGACCCAACTCATTTATTCATTAGCTGAAATTCGGGCCCATATTGGCCTAGTGCTGCCGTTGGTAGTTTTGGATCAGGGCTTGGGCCTGTCTCATAAACATTGGCTTGCGTTGATTGTGACAGCATTCATTACTGGGCCCAACTCATCCGTGGACATAAAATTCTGGTCTGAGTGTATCCAAGGACGGCTAGGATGAGTCTGATTTGGGCAAATCTCTGCTAGATAGTTGAGGTCATTATTCCAAACCATGATGTGGGTCCATCGTAAATGGGCCGATTGCAATGGGCCTTGTCGTTGGTCTGGCAAATTGAGTGGACATGCACAGCAAATCTACACATTTTCAGCCGCTATCATATGATTGATGCTTACTTAGGATTGGTGTTGATGGGATGAAGGGCCAACATCGCAATTACCATGTGAGACCTGGTTCTCATCACCAGACGGGATCCGTAGAGCTGTACACGAGCCGAGCTAGCTCAAAAAGCTCACTCCAAGGGCCTGTTTGGCCAGCGGATTGGAAGGGATTGGATGGTATTGGCAGGGATTAGAAATTAAATCTCGGGATTGGCCGGCGTGCCAAACAGATGGGGTGATCTCATCCTGGGATATAGCAATCCCATGGATCTTAAGACAATCCACTGACAACACCATCATTACCTTCAAATCCAATCCATTCCACCCTAATCCGTTCAAATTTGCCTGTGACGACGAGGGATTGGAAGGGAAGGGAAGGGAAGGTTTAATCCCGGATTGGCCAGCCGTGCCAAACAGACTCGATATAGCAATCCTGGGATATAGCAATCCCATGGATCTTGCACCAATCCACTGACGCAACCATCATTACCTTGAAATCCATGCCATCCACCCTAATACCATTCAATCTCTTCCAATCCACCCGGCCAAACACGCCCTTAGCGCAATCTAGCTTGGTTTGACTTGGCTTGAATGACGACTTGAGGTGAGCCAAGTTTCTTGTGACTCAACTCGTTTAAAAATGAGCAATGTCGGGGATTTTGTCTACGGAATCACACAGATCTAGATTTAGGATAACAATTCAATAGTAACAAGCAATCACAGAAGAACACAAAGTTTTTACATGGAAAATCCTTGCAGGAAAAAACCACGGCACAAAGCGACAGAAATCCACTATGAAAAGAAATTATAAGAGAGAGGACTTACCCAATTCGAACAACCTCGAATCTCACCCTCGCTACACCCTTTGATAACCCTAGAATCCCTTTAAAAAGCTTTAGAATTATTTTCTATACCTCTAGAAAAGCCCTAGGGGACACCTATTTATAGTTTAGGCAACTTCCTTTTCGCACTCTTGTGAAAGGCGACTCAAATTTTCGCAGTCCGCATCGAATTCGAAAACGAATCTGCGAAACTACGACTAGTCGAGCCGAGGCTACGACTGGTCGTAGTACCCCCTCGATCAGTCAAGTCATCCCCACGACCGGCTGAGTGGCCCGGACACAAAAAGGTAAGCTCGCTAGACTTTGAGTTGAGCGAGCCACGACCGGTTGTGTGGACCCTTACGACCGGTCGAGAAATCCCAACGATCGGTCGAAGGCAGTGAAGACTTTTCTGACAACAATCTCCACCAAGTCTTCAACCTTCAACCGTGTAGCTCCTTGATCTCTTCTCTTATCTCTTCATCGCATCATAGCTTCAATCAACGCTTCTCGTGCACACTCCGTCCTTCTTTTACGCCATTGCCAAGCCCAGAGAAGTTGCACAGACCTTGAACTTCTCTACAAGAACGATCTAGGAGAGCATGTCCGTTGGATCAAAATCCACATGTCCAACTAATTTTGTTCCTGTCTTCCCAAAAGAAAAGACGTAGTCTTCTTACCATCTCACCGCTACCCAATATTACTTGTCGAGGTACTTGCTCACAACATTGATAGCCTGTGAAATAACTGGTCTAATCCAGACCATGGCATATACTGCCAACCGCATTTGAATAAGGCTCATAAGATATCCTGCTTTTCCTCATCTATTTTGGGACATGTCCTGAGGAAAACTTGAGGAGAGACACGTAGGGAACGTTCTCCGACTTTACATGGTCCATCACCTCCTTGATCAATACCTACACATAAGGTATTCCTCCCGTGATTACCAAAGCCTACTCCTTTTTCAGTCTCAACGCCGAGAACCATCTTTGTAGCCCCCCGATCCTTCATCCTAAATGTCCCACTTAACCGAGTCTTCAGTATATTGATTTCAGACATGTCATAATTGACGATCTACATGTCATCAATTCCTGACTCACCATGAAGGAATCAAATCACTGCCTAGACGACATGTCAAACCACGACCTCCTGCAAAGTCTTTTCTCAACCCCTTTAACTTCGAACTGCTCTGGTTGCTTCATGTAGATCTGCTCTTCACTTTCCCTTACAGAAGTGCAGACTCCATATCCATTCTTCTAGCTCAAGATCACATTGCCAACCAGCGCCAATCACGGATCTAATAAACACCTGATATACCGTCGACGGAATATCTCTGAGAAGCCGATCCTTTCTCTCTGAGCATAACCCTTCGCTACCAACCTCGCCCTGTATCTATACTGTATCCTCCTAAAGATTCGCCTACATCCAACCGCTCTCCAGCCCACTAGAAGCTCCACTTGCTCCCATATGTCGGTCTGGTACAATGAATCTATCACATCGTCCATAGTCACCTTTCACTTCTCAGCACCAGACTCACCTAGAGCTATCTGAATAGAAGATGAATCCTCTGCGATATTGGAGTCGTCCATGTACCTCGCCGATATCCTACAATCATGCCGTGTGATTCTTCTCACACGTGACTATTCCACCTGCTCTATATCCCTATCCGCACGTCTTAGCCTTCCTACCCTGCTTGCTCATGTGGCCATGCCCAACATGCCACGTACGTGCAGAGGTGGAATCCGCTATATCCACTGCAGTTCCACCTTTTGAAGTGCTCCCGATCAACCTGTACAAGCTATTGAGTCGTTGCGCTTTCATGATTATCCATGCCCCCTTATATACCTTAAGAGCGCTATCAATACCTATGTACTTGCATCCTTTTGCTTCAAGTACACCAAAAGAAATCAGATTTTGCTTCAAATCAGGAACATGCCTGACATCAGTCAAGGTACGCTTCACCCCATCAAACATCCTGATGCGCACCGTACCAACAACCACAACATTACAGGCAAAGTCATTGCCCATAAACACCTGTCCACCATCGCACTCGCTATAGCTAGAGAGCCAACTCCGATGAGGAGTCATGTGAAAAGATGCCCCTGTGTCTAGCATCCACTCGTCCTTACGATCATCGTATGACCGCCTGATAGTAGACACAGACAAAACATCACTATCACATCCACTCGATCCATCTGACGTGGCACATTGGCCTCCTTGTACGAAGTCTTAGAATCTTCTCTCTTCGATTGCCTAAATCCTTCTTCACGTGTCTTTCCTTCCCACAATTTCAGCACTTTACCTTTCTTTTGCCCTTGTCCTTTGATTTGGATCTATAACTTGAAGAACCCGTACCTTGTTTAGAATTCCTACCCATTGTAAATAGTACATCAGAAGATGTCCCTATGTCACCGTTTACTTTCTCATAGCCTTCCCTTGAAGGGCTGAGATAATGGTGTCGACACTTAGGGTTTTATTCGTGCTGCACATAGTGTTCTTGAATGACTCATACGACGCTGGAAGAGAATTCAGCAACATACATGCTTGTTCTTCATCTTTCATCACTTCCTCTATATCGAGCAATGTGTAAACTAATTTATTAAAGTTGCTGATGTGAGCCTCTAGATCTCCATCCTCTGCCATCTTGAAGTTATACCACTGCCGCTTCAAGTGTAGGCGATTTTCAGAGGATTTTTTTGCATAGACATCCTCTAACTTCGCCTATAACTTAGCCGCAGTTTTTTCCTCATGACGTTGTAGAGAACCTCATCCGTGAGACATAAACGGATCGACAATAATGCCTTCTTATCAAGAGTATTCCATTCATCATCAGTCATAGTAGACTTTCGCTCCTCAAGAGCACCATCTTCGCCTTGCTTGATTAAGGAACTCATCATCTTGATCTTTCATAACTCAAAATTATTTTTTCCTGAGTACTTCTCATTTCATACCTGGTGCTTGCCATTATTACTAATCCTGCAGATTCAGATCTGTGCCCTCAATGATTTCTCTGATACCATTTGTTGGGGATTTTGTCTACGAAATCACACAGATCTAGATCTAGGATAACAATTCAATAGCAACAAGCAATCACAGAAGAACACAAAGTTTTTATGTGGAAAACCCTTGCGGGAAAAAACCACGACACAAAGCGACAGAAATCCACTATGAAAAGAAATTACAAGAGAGAGGACTTATCCGATTCGAACAACCTCGAATCTCACCCTTGCTACACCCTTTGATAACCCTAGAATCCCTTTAGAAAGTTTTAGAATTATTTTCCATACCTCTAGAAAAACCCTAGGAACACCTATTTATTTAGGCAACTTCCTTTTTGCACCCTTGCAAAAGACGACTCAAATTTCCGCAGTCCGCATCGGATTCGGAAACGAATCTGCGAAACTACGACTGGTCGAGCCAAGGCTACGACTAGTCGTGGGACTCCCTCGACCAGTCAAGTCATCCCCACTATCGGTCGAGCGTCCCGGACACCAAAAGGTGAGCTCGCTGGACTTTGAATCGAGCGAGCCATGACCGGTTGTGTGGACCCTTATGACCGGTCGAGCGGCCCGGACACTAAAAGGTGAGCTCCCTGGACTTTGAATCGAGCGAGCCACGATCGGTCGTGTGGACCCCTACGACCAGTCGAGAAATCCCAACGACCGGTCGAAGGCGGTGAAGACTTTTTTGACAACAAGCAAATGTCGAGCAGAGTAGAGCTTGACTCGGCTCAACTCAGATCGATGCTGAGCTCGATATCGATGTGTGTGTGAGTGTGTGTGTGTGTGTGTGTGTGTGTGTGTGTGTGTGTGTATAATCATAAATCCTTACCCATCACTTTCTTTCCCTTTCCCCTTTACAAATTCTACCCACCGCACCCACTCGAGCTCCTCTCTCTCTCTCTCTCTCTCTCTCTCTCTCTCTCTCTCTCCCTCCCTCCCTCCCTCCCTCCCTCTCTCTCTCTCTCTCTCTCTCTCTCTCTCCCAATCCTCACCGCACCTGCTCAACTCAACATCTCGGCACATGACTGCACCCACCCAACTCTCTCTCTCTCTCTCTCTCTCTCTCTCTCTCTCTCTCTCTCTCTCTCCAATCCTCACCGCACTCGCTCAACTCAACATCTCGGTCCACATGACCTGCACCCACCCAACTCTCTCTCTCTCTCTCTCTCTCTCTCTCTCTCTCTCTCTCATTATTCATTTGAACTATTTCTCAGCCGGACTCGACTAAGCAGGTCGACTTGGAATTCACCCGTTTGAAGTTAATCATCTTTCTTTCTCTCAACTCAACAATAAAATATACTTTTAATTTTTTATTTTTTCTTTTAAATTTATGTAATTATTTGAAAATAGAAAATTTTCAAATTTCAAAATTAATATTTGGGATTTTGATTTGCAAATTGAAAATTTGAAGGTGGGGTTGGAGGTAGATTGGGTCGGTTGGGTTAACTTAACTTACCTTTTCAATTTTTTAAATGAAAAAAAAAAAAAAAAAATACTTGCTCGGCTCAACTCAAACCCAGCTTACTCAAGTTAAACCTTTAATTAGAACTAAGCTAGCGTTTTGAGCTCAAAGGTCGAGCCAAACCAGGCTCAAACTGAGGTAGTCATGGGAACGAGCAGAGCCACACATGGCAAAGCTCGGCTTGACTCTACTCGACTCGCCTCAATGTGATGTACAACTCTGATACGTATGATGAATTTAAGCCATTAATTAGGTAGTAGACGCTGTGAACATTCCCTGGACCAAAAAAAATAATCATACGTATAAGAGCAGTGGTTAGAAAGAAAATGCCAACTATCCAATGTTATATATATGTGATTCACTTGACAAGCGAACCACCCTAATTTTGAGTACATGGCATTGGTTCGTGCGAACAGATTACCCAAGGATTGATCCCACATGTGCCATCAGACACTGGGACCAGGCCTCGCATTCTATAAAAAATAAAGGTGGCAATGGGCCAGGCTGGGGTTGGCCCTATCCCGGCCAACCATAGTGCCAACGGTTGAAATCTCATACATCTGCGCCACATGTATGAATAGATGCAAGCTTTCGGTACAATGGATGGTAAATAATTTAAAATACTCATGCATCTGATGATCCCATCCATATGACCGATCGCCTTCTTTCTACTAGACGGCACAAAACAAAAGCCCATCCAGTGTAGGAAAAGCCAAGAAACATGATGTATGGGATTGTTTACACGTGTGATCTTTTTCTTCTTCAAATCATTGTCCAAGACTGGTACCACTGGATGGACGGCTCCAATTGATGCATCGAACTGTCAGGTAAAAGATCTGGTTATGAGTAGCAACTGGTCGGTGCTCTGTGGGTACCATGATGTATGCGTTTCATCTACGCCGTCCATCCATTTTTCCAGATCATTTTATAACACAAGTCCAATAATGAAGTAGAACCAAATCTCATGTGGACCACATCACAGGAACAAGTGTTGATTGAACGCCCACCATTAAAAATTTCCTGGGGCCACAAAAGTTTTAGATCAAGATGGTATTTTCGTTTCCCCTTTATCCATATCTTTATGATATAATCAACAGGTTGGATGTCAAATAAACATTACAGTGGGCCCTCAGAGGTTTTTAATGGTGTACATTCAATTATTACTGTTTTCCTGTGGTGTGATCCACATGTGATTTATATCTACCACACTTTTTTTTGTATAAAGCCCTAAAATGATTTGAAAATTAAATGGACGGTGTGGATGAAACACATACATCACGGTGGGGCCCACAGAGAACCAACCATTAGCTACCTCGCTACTTGCAGCGTCACTTGCCAAACGGCGTATTGGGTTGAAGCCTGTGTTGGCCTTAAAAAACAGAAAAAAAAGAAAAAAAAAAAGTAATGTGTATGGTGTATGGGAACTGCTCCCGATTGTTTTTAAACCGTTCAATCCTTTTATATAATGATGGCCCACTTTGATAATTTGACCAGGGCAGGCCCTTCCCACTAGAGGTGGGCAAAATGGACCCGATCCGACGGATCCGACCTGATCCGCCCCGATCCACCCCGATTCGAATAGAACCGATGGCCTGGATCAGTTAGGTTCGGGTAGGATTGGTCAGATCCAAACGCTAATCGGATTGGATTCGGGTACGAAGCAAAACCGCCCGAACCAAACCAAAATCCGATCCGTTTGGATCCGATCCGATTCAATCAGGATCGCGCCGGTGTAGTAACTAGTAAAAAAAAAAAAAACCCCACCCAACCCATATCTCTCTCTCTCTCTCTCTCTCTCTCTCTCTCTCTCTCTCTCTCTCACACACACAGAGAGATTCATCAGCAATTCCTCGATATCTCAAGACCCAAGTCAGGTACTAAACCCAACTTCAAGTTCTCATCAAAGGCACGAATTTCTGTAAAAGCTCTCTTAGGATCCTCTCTCCCAAGCTGTGCTAAAAACCACAATGCTTCAAAATCCGATCTTTTCAGCTTTAAGAAAAGAACTTGGAAGATGTATAGATAGGTACCGGCAACACCCAGGTCCATAACTCAAATGGCAGACTGAGTAGAGATACCTCGTTTCAACACTTTGAGTCTTGGTATCTATCCCTAGTGGGGGTGGCTAACATGGAGTGTGTGCACTGACATGGGTGCGTACTCACAAACTAACCTTTAAAAAAAAAAAAAAAAAAAAAAAAAAGAAGAAGAAGGAGAAGAGAAGACATTCCCATATTAGTCTTTGAAAGTGTAAATACCAAAATGCTTTCGTAGAATGCTCTGTGGACCCCACCATGATGTATGTGTCTCATCTATTTCGTTCATCCATTTTATAGATCATTTTAGGGCTTTATGTAAAAAAATGATAGGAATATAAATCTCAGGTGGACCACACCACAAAAAAACAATAATGATCGGATATCTACCATTATAATCCTCCTAAGGCCCACTGTACTATTTATTTGACATCTAATCTGTTGATTAGGTCATAAGAACCCAGATGAAGGGAAACAATAAATATCAGTTTGATCAAAAACTTTTATAGCCTCCAAAATGTTTTTAATGGTCAACGTTTATTCAACACTATTTCCTATAATGTGCCACTTGAGATTTCGATATAACTCATTTTTTTTTTCTAATAACATAAAATGATCTATAAAAATAGATGGAGGGCATGGATGAAACACATACATCATGGTGGGATCCACAGAGCACTGACGACGGGTGGCAAAGGAGTAGCCAGTCCGTTTCCACTTTCCAGGATGCGGACATTACACCAGATCTGGCACTGTGCGCTCCTCGAGCTCCGAGTTGTACGTACGGTCCAAAGGAGATCAAAGTTATATGGGCCCCACAGTGATGTATTTATTATATCTACACTGTTCATATATTGTTTTAGATCATTTTAGAGCATTATTCCAAAAATGAATAATATCCAAAGATCATCTTGACCACCCCATAAATAGCAGCAAAGAATGATTTTCACTGTTAAACCATTAGTGTGGTCCACTTGATAATTAGATCTATCTTATTTTTTGTCTCAAGCCTTAAGAAGAGCTTGCCAAATGGATGAACGGTTTGGATATAACACCTACCCCATGATTAGATCCACATAAGTGGCTAACGTAAATACACCATTTGAATTCAAAACGGGATTGCGTGAAAAGCAAGTAATTAGTTTCGTGCACTGGAAGTAACTTTAAAAGTAAAATAAAATCGTGTACAGGTAGACTGAAAATTCTCTCAGAGCCATGTGGGGCCCACCTTGATGTATATATTTCACTAAGCCGTTTATCCATTTTAAAATATTACTTTAAGCATTGAGCATAAAAAAGAGGTATATTAAAGGTTAACTTAGACCACACCATTTTGATTAAATTTATAATGTTCGAATTGTATCCAATCCGATCCGAATCGGATTTTTAGACCGAGTCAGATTCGGTTCGGATAAGGGCAAACATGCATCAGATCTGTCCGAATCTAGTGGCCCGGATCTGGTGTCGGATCGAATCGAATTCAGATCTAACTAGTGACATTTCGGATCTGATCGGGTTATAGCTAATCCGATCTGATTTAGACCATTGCCCACCTCTACTTCCCACACTAGAGGCATAGTTTTCAAGGTGGGGCCCGCCCGGCCCTTTTGCCAGGAATCGGCCCGTGACCTATGCCTACGGGATTGGCCACTGACCATGTTACGTCTATTTGCTCAAAGCGATGATCCGGATCCTACTCTGGTATCCAAGAAAACAGTGCCATTCATCAAGTGGGCCTCACTTGATATGTGATTGGCAAAAGGAGATTAGGTGGTCCAGTCATAAGTGTAAATGAATCTTTTTATTGAAAGTCAGAAAAAATGGGTCCAATTTCTAGTGGTAATGATTTGGAGTATTTAAAACAAAAAAAATAGTGGAATTTGTTAAATGTACATAAAACTTGGACTACACTTTAAGGAGATGATAGCCAGAAGAATTGGAATATGTAGAGCCATATTGCTAAATCACGTGGGGGGGGGGGGGGGGGATGTAAATTGATGATTCAAGACTCACTATACATGTAAATTGATTCAAGATAGGATATTGGGGGGGTGATATTGGCTCAAATTTCGGTTATTCGTATGTATGTATGTATGGTGCCAAGCGTGCCAAAACCTTTTACAACTTGATTCAAACTAAACGCCTATCACCCCAAGTGTCATAATAGAGAGATAGTAAGCAATATCTATAATTGAGAATTGAAGTAGTTCGGTCATCTGTTTAGTCACAATTTGTAAAGGAAATTATTTATCATTCTAATGAGTTATTTTTACCTTTCAGTTAAAAAAATATATTTTTTTCAACGTGATAAAACCAATAAATTAATTCATATAATGTAAGAATAAAAAGAATTCAATTATATTAAATTGAAATAAAAATGAA
The DNA here is from genome assembly GCA_030180095.1 of Magnolia changhungtana. Lineage (NCBI taxonomy): Eukaryota > Viridiplantae > Streptophyta > Magnoliopsida > Magnoliales > Magnoliaceae > Magnolia > Magnolia changhungtana. The sequence continues at coordinate 5,537,785 of JASAUF010000391.1, read as the reverse complement.
ATTTATAATAATATCCCTTGGCGATCTAGTGTTTGTCGCGTAGATAGCTATGTTCTATATATAAGTCTTTCTTGATCTAATGACTTGAGTGTAGACGAATGAAATTATACTACTAAAAATGAAAAGGAAAAAAAAAAAAATCTTCCTTGTTATCAATGCTTAGTGTAGATGGAAGGAAATTATATTACTCTTAATCTAGGTCGATTCAATGTAATAATATAGACAAACAGGATTACCCTATTTTTATATTAAAGCCAATTCGGCGTGGCAGCATAGACGAATTGTCCTAGCATAAGATAAGTTAAGACAAGATAAAATAAAAAGATTGATAGTACTGCGTTGTAGATTTAATTTGTGTGGAGTTGGAAAGGGTTCGGAGCTCTTTGATCATTCTCTTATTTATAGGATTTTGATGTGATAGTTGAAAAGTGATCTTCATAAATACTTCTCATGTCTGATGATATAGAAATAACCGTCTAGTCTTAAAGATAATTGTAACCTATCAAGTAATGTTACCTATATATGATAGTCATTTGTTGTGGGTTGGTTATTGTGATGCAGGACATGAAAATTAAATATGATATGCGAGATTTCATGCTTTAGATCACGTTAGTTCAGAAACAATTACACAAATTCCATATCCCACATGAAAGTTTAAACATTCAGTTAAGGTGAATCTATGCGGGTCCAGGCCTACACGTGATAGGGCTGGGTCAATAAAAATTATGAACCAAAAGATACTCAAAGATAAGAAGTAATCATCTACACATGCATGGTAATCAGTTCCTAATCCAAGGGATTCAGAAATTTCAATTTGGGTAACCCTAGGGTATGAAAAAAGGGCATAAAATTAGAGATTTGAGTAATTTAGGGTTAGGTTTAGGAATTTTGGGTGAAGGCGGAGTGAAAGAAAAGAGAGAGACGAACTAGAGAAGTATCGCACGTGTTGGCAACAACAATGGCTCAGACGCATGTGCGTGTGATTCCGGCCGCACGTGTGTGGGACCCACTATTAAAAAAAGGTCACTTGGTCCTGGTCGGCCAGGGATGGACTCCAAAACTCCCAAATCTCAGCTTAATCCGATGTACGGTTTGTGCGTGGTGCTCCGTCGAAGTTTCAGCCCTCCTGTAGAGCCAGATTCTGAAATTCTACTGTGGGGAGGAGAATTGCTGCAATAGATGGTTAATTCGAAGTGTAGATGATGGGGTGAGATGAGAAGAATAGATGGTAGAAGATGGGTAGTAGATATGGTGATGAATGGGGGCAAATCGGGATAGATGTGACTTCGCAACATGGTAGTTAACCCTTCGATGAATGGAGGGCTTCGTACCCAATTAGGCTTCACAACTCAGAGAGTCGGAAAATGCAGAATTTTTATTAATCTTCAATGAATGAAAAAAGCTATAAGGGGTGCCTATTTATAAGAAAACTCTATACCTCAAAACTCGCGCCATGTGCACAACCTATTACTTAGCGATGAAGTAAATCAAAATAAAAACTAATCAAAGAAATTTAAAGCGTTCATGATATTCTAAATAACATTAATAAGCAAAACTTAAAATATGAAATCAATCTGAATAGTGGGCCACGATAATGAGATCCCATGATGGACATTTCTTGACTAACGGGCCCACTCTTTTGAATCAATCTGACTAGTGGACGTGACTTCTACTTGACTAGGTACTTCTGAAACCCGCTGTCCGACGTTGAAATTATCTAATGGTCCAGGATATCCTCTATTTTCTCTCTGGGTATGTGAATGTTAGGTATGAGAGGCAGAGGCTGAGAATAAATGTCAGGAAGATTAGGTATGGGAGGTAGAGGCTGGAAAAATGGGTGAGGACGGGTAGGTATGGGAGGTAGAGGCTGAAAAAATGGGTCGGGATGGGTAGGTATAAGATGTAGAGGCTGAAAAAATGGGTCGGGAAAGGTAGGTATGGGAGGTAGAGGCTGAAAAAATGGGTTGAGACGGGTAGGTATGGGAGGTAGAGGCTGAGAAAATGGGTTGGGATGGGTAGGTATGGGACGTAGAGGCTGGAAAAATGGGTTGGGAAGGGGCCATGGTTCAAGGGATAAATATGGGGAATGAGAACGGCTAGGTGAAGGGCCGAACAAAGGGTTCGGGGCCATGGTTCCTGAAAATGAGAACTAGATCCTCCACGTTGAATGTGGAACTAATTCCCATAGAGGGTGAAAGATCTACCTCATACGCATTGAGACCGTTTTGTTTTATAATTTTGAAGGATCCAGCGCTACGCCCGTGTAACTTACAAATGGCCCCCGGAGGGTACCGCTCGGGCCAGATGCGGACTATCACAGAGTCCCCAATATTGAATTCTTTGAAACGTTTATGTTAGTTTGTAAAAAATTTGTAATGTTCATTACTAGTAGTAATTTTCTGCATGATTTCTTGATGCCATGAATGAATGTGATGCGCAAAAGATTCTGCAGGCTCTGATACCCTATGAGACAGTGATATAGGGACAAGATCAATATGTTTATCAGGTTTATAAATAGTAATGACTTCATAAGTACTGAGACCTGTGCACCTATCGACAGAACTATTAAACGCAAACTCAACTGTAGGTATTATGGTGTCCCATATTCTGGTGTGCACTATATCCCTTGTAAAGGGAGACTCATCCGGTAGATCATCCGGAAAGACATCATGTAACTCATTCATTATAGGAATGGCCTCAGTAGGTAACTCTACACTAGCCTCTTGTACACTCTCTCCAGTCACAAGGCCGCACATGTCGTACCCCTCAAAATAGTGGTCTTGATGTCTCTCACGGGGTGGGTGCACGGGTACACACCCATAATTGATTCCTTCACCAACTCCATTCATTGGTCTATCCTCCAGGCCACCTGCCTGAGATTGGACATCTACCCTAATGGTGGGGTTTGTCCTGGCGATGGTCTTTAGTCGGGTAATGTGTACATCAAGCTGTTCAAAGCATTGGTCTATTTCCAAGCACTTAATCAAAAACTCAAACTTCTGGGATAGCTTGTTTAGTGACTCCTACAATTGTTCCATATTTAGTGCAGGGTGCCAACCAAAATTCAGCAATATAGTTGTCAAAATATAAGATTTTTTAAAAAAAGAAACAACTTAGTTTTTTAAAAACGAAAAAGGAAAGTTTTTTTAAAACAAGTTAGGAAAGTTTCTAAAAAAAAAGCAACCTAGTTTCTAAAAATGAAAAATGAAAGTTTCTAAAAAAAAATAAAAATTTAAGAAAGTTTAAAAAAAAAACAAATTAGGAAAGTTTCTAAAGAAAAGCAACCTAGTTTCTAAAAACGAAAAAGGAAAGTTTCTAAAAAGCAGAAAAGGAAAGTTTATAAACCTAGAAATAGAAAGCTAAGTTAATTTCTAAAATAATTCAAATAAGAGGATAACAGAAAATTTCAGCAGCTTATGTCATGGTTTATGGACTTCTAAACAGCTATATATGATGAGAATTGATGCGTAATGGACATAAACAACCAAATCCTAAACATGTAATGAATTCCCCTACAAGAACCCTAGGCCTTGATACCAAATTTGATGCAGGACGTGAAAATTAAATATGATAGCAAGATTTCAGGCTTTAGATCATGTTAGTTTAGAAACAATTACACAATATCTATATCCCACATGAAAGTCCAAACATTCAATTAAGGAGAATCTATGCGGATCCAGGCCTACACGTGATAGGGCTGGATTAATAAAACTTATGAAACAAAAGATGCTCAAAGATAAGAAGTAATCATCAACACATGCATGGTAATCAGTCTCAAATCCAATGAATTCAGAAATTCCAATTGGGTAACCTTAGGGTAAGAAAAATGGCATAAAATTGAAGATTTGAGTAATTTAGGGTTAGGTTTATGGACTGAGTGAAAGAAAAGAGAGAGACGAACCAGAGAAGTACCGCACGTGTGGACAACAACAATGGCCCAGATGCATGTGGGTGTGATTTCGGCCACACGTGTGTGGGGCCTACTATTCAAAAAAGGCCACCTTGGCCCTGGCCGACCAAGGATGGACTCCAAAACTCCCAAATCTTAGCTCAATCCGATGTACGGTTTGTGCGTGGTGCTCCGTCGAAGTTTCAGCCCTCTTGTAGGGTCAGATTCTGAAATTTTGTTGTGGGGAGGAGAATTGCTGCAATAGATGATTAATTCGAAGTGTAGATGATAGGGTGAGATGAGAAGAATGGATGGTAGAAGATGGGTAGTAGAGATGATGATGGATGGGGGTGAATCGGGATAGATGTGGCTTCACACCATGGTAGTTAACCCTTCGATGAAGGGAGAGCTTCGCACCCAATTAAGCTTCACAACTCAGAGAGTAGGAAGACGTATAATTTTTATTAATCTTCAATGAATGAAAAAAGGTATAAAGGGTGTCTATTTATAAGAAAACCTTATACCCTAAAACTCGCGCCATGTACGCAACCTATTATTTAGCGATGAAGTAAATCAAAATAAAAATTAATCAAAGAAATCTAAAGCGTTCATGATGTTCTAAATAACATTAATAAGCAAAACCTAAAATATGAAATCAATCTGAATAGTGGGCCACGATTATGAGATCTTATGATGGGCTTTTCTTGACTAACGGGCCGACTCTTTTGAATTAAAACTTCGTCTTCTAGCTAGGAGACCCTCCCTTGACGTCGTCATCGATCTAGATCAACGGTGGGGCCCTCCTTCTGGTGTACAAGTGTAGGGAGGGTGGTATGTGTGCACATGTGGACGGCGTGCACATGATGTCCCCATCATATTAGTTGCACGCACATCTCGCTACTACTACATAGACAGGAGTCTCTCTTGAGGTGCCGCATATTAGTGATAGCTATACATTTCTCAGCGTAAATGTATTCCGTACGTCGACGTGAGACTACCAACTTGGCATTGCTATTATTCTGCTCCTCAAAACGTATTTTGCTATAAAGGCATCTATGTGATGTCAAATTACATCAGCTGAATTAATCACTTGTCACAGTCGTATTTTGGTAAATACCTATTTCCATGGTGATTAGCTGGCTCTGCCACATGAGCGGGATTAGTCCTTTTGAGCTACTCCTGAATTTGGGATTCTAATTACATTTGACTGTGGTCGCAGCGAAAAGATTTTATGTTTGTCTTTTGTTGAAATTTCACCGGCTCTACCACATGAGCAAGATATATGACATGTGTATTATGACTTTAACTAAATGGGGTTATCTTTTTTAACTACTTACGACTTTACGTATTCTAATTATAATTGATCATCGGTACATCAAATAGATCTGAGTCACTTGATCTGATACGGTTAGATTAAACGGAAGCCAGTATTGATCACCAAAGCAATGGCCTACAAACGAGGGGTCGAAAGAAAAGCAATTGATGGTCCACATTAAGTAATTATGGAAAGTAAGGTAAGTGATAGATATAGTCTTCTAAAGAGTATGATGTATGGTGTTTCGTTGATCCATTGTAAGGCCCACTAGTTGAACCATTCAGATTGATGGATAACCATGCCACGTATAATGTGGACAGATGCCTCCACTGTATTTATCATCTCCCATATTTCTAGCCATTGGTCACCTCTTTGGCCCACCTTTGACCAAACCACCATGATTTTGGCCTCAATATGCATTCACGGTGGACCCAAAATCAACAGTCCAGTTGTTAGTACGTAGGGGATCATTGGCACGTGTGGGTACAGTTAGATGAGGATAGCTTCTTGCAAGCAGTCAGAAAATCATTACCAATTGAACAATCCTAACCGTCCAATTTTGGAGGGATGGCCTAGCTGTGTGACCTATCTGATGGCTAGCATATGATGTTAATGTAAGGTTGAGCCCACCATTCAGTATGCTAATCCATTAATCTGGTGGACCAGGACTGTACGTGCCAAGCTCCAATCATTCCTTTATTATCACATTATTGTTATTCGATGGAAGTGGAAAATTACAGAACCTACAAAACCTACGGTTGTGAAGCTAATTAATTTCGACGGATCGGTACTCCTAAAAAAAAAAAAGACAAACAAAAGGACGGTCTATAATGACTTCTCGGATCGTCAAAGGGTTGGGACCACACTACATATCATATCGGTCCCACCAAATATCATATCATCTCAAGCAAATCAAATGCTCAATAATAATAGAACAATTACCTACGGCCAGTATCTTTCCTTTGTTTTTTTTTTTTAGGGTTTTACTGAGGTTCCTACCTTCATATCAGCATTAACATCCTCAGACGTTTTAAACCGCACATGGGATGACTTTTCTTCGATCTGATTCAGTCATTCATTCATGACTGATTGGATGATTCTAATCCTGTAAACGGAGCCAATCTATTACAACTTACGATTGTTTACTAGTTATCAATCACATTAAATCAAAGTCCTAAGTATTTTAAAATCATAAGAAATATAAAGTATGATCTAGGCCTATTTTGTTTCTCCAATCAATCTTGGCTGTCTATTTTCATGCTATTAATAAATTGCCTGATTGGCATGATTTTTGTATCATGGCTTACTCCTAGTTGCATGAACTTACCCTGAGTGCCATCTAAAAGATTTAGATACATTGTTAGGACCGCCGGTAACTACTGGACGGTGTTGTGTGGGCCCCACCATGATGTATATGTTTTATCCATGCCATCCGTATATTTTGCGAGCTCATTTTATGGCCCAAAACAAAAACAATGCAAATTTAAATCTTAGGTAGACCACACCAAAGGAAAATCGTGGTGATTGAATGCCCACCATTAAAAAATTTCTAAGGCCCACCGCTATTTATCCACCATCCAACCTGTTGATGAGGTCACACAGACCTGAATGAAGGAAAAACACAAATATTAGCTTGATCCAAAACTTTTGTGGCCCCCAAAAAGTTTTTAACGGTGGGAGTTCAATCACCATGGTTTCCTGTGGTGTGGTCCATCTGATATTTGGATCTGCCTCATTTTTTTATTAATGCCATAAATGATATGGAAAAATAGATAAATGGTGTGGATAAAACGCATACATCATGGTGGGGACATAGAGCACCATAGTGGCTACTAGGGCTGTAAACAGGTTGGCCTGGGTTGGTCTTAGCCCTGATTTTGAACTGTTTTAGGCCAGGCCTTCGGGCTGACTCTATTCAAAATTCTGATTTTAGAGGCCAGAGCCCAGCCCATCGACACCCCCAAATATTGCTAGGGGCAATGTCATAAAAGCACATCGTGGGCTAACCTGAGTTTTAGAATGGCCTGAAATTTGGTGTAACCCCTCATCCAAGTGGGACACACAATGGATGGGCTGAATGTCTGAACCAAAGCTCTGAAGGCCCTATAAACAATTAGGAGAAGATTTCAATGGGTGGGCCCCACTCTCAAATTAATGTTGCCTGTGATGTAGCCCACTTAAATCATGAATTAGCCTGGATTTTAGGCCTGTAACCCACCATGGAAGGGTGCATTTGATTGATGGGATGGATATCCAACCCACATTATGGTGAGGCCCACAAAACTCAACCTCATAAGGTCTCAGGAGGTCGACCTCATGGTAGCTTTTTCCTTCAAATATTTAATAAATTAACATACTACATTTTTAATTATCAAATAGCTAGTCAAAAACTCATCCAAATCTTCAAGGTAACCCCGCAGGCTAGACATCGATCGAATCGGATCGAGTTTTGGAATTTCTAAACTATGCTTAAGACTACATAACCTTTAGGTATATAATGAGTTCATCTGGATCATGATTTACTACTTTTTAATATAAAATTGTATCGATGCGGAAAGCAAGAGAAGAAACTTTAAATAGGCATTTAACGAGAAACACTTTGATGTGCTCGGGGAGTGTGATGCTCGTTACGCAAGCATTGAGAAGCCGCACATGTGGCACGAGTAACTCAAATTATACCGTCCAAATTGTGGGACCCAATTTAGATGAAACGTAAAAAAAAAAAAAAAAAAAGATTTATCTCCGTTTACTTTCCTAACCATTTGAATGAACTGTCAAGCAGAAAATTATCTGACTTAAAGTTAAAGAACAAATGTCCATGAATTGATTAATTTTAGTTCTATCATTCAAACTGTGTCTGTGTGTCGAACTATTTACAATGGATGCTGTGATTTGGACAGCTTAGTTTGAGATAATGTATGCACTTATACATTGACCATCACATGTAAGAATTGTTATAGTTGAGGCGGAAAAATAGAAAAATGAATCACTTAAATATATGTTTAAGGCGCGTTACGATGTCGCTATCTTTAAGGTGATATTCGCATTCTATTGGTGATTAAACCAATTTGCAAGAAGGTTACAACAAATCTGCCTCTAGGATAAGCCTCTTCTCCAAGACCGGAGAAATGTGGATTTCGGCCTACAAAACCGAAAAACCACACCCCGAACGCACTTTTACAGTGTACAACCTTGACTTCTGTGCTGTTATAATTTACCCTCTGAAAACTGTTTATAATTTATTGCCTGAAAATTATTTATAATTTAGCACCTGAAAACTGTATTTTTTTCAAAAAACCTTCCAAAAATGAAAATGGTGAAGATAAAGAAGATGGAGAGGAGATTGTTAGAATTTGTGAATTCGGATTGACCCAAAGATGGGTTTATATAGAATGACAGGAGATGTTTAAGACCTTTTTCATGAAAAGACATCTTCTTCCATGGTGTCTTTTCATCAATAGTGGTGTCTTTCCAACAATGACATCCCTCTATTTCAAATTTAAAAGATGTTCCATTTACCAAGAGGCATCACCATTCACATAAACAATCACCAAAGCCACAACCATCCTTTTCCTAAAAATTTCTTTTCTTCTTATTTTGAAAAAATTCAACAATCCCCCACCATTTTTCAAAATACAGATGTCAGGGTATATAAGGAAAATATGTGCATAGGAGAAGGTGTCTTATGCAATTGAACCTTCACTTAGTGTAAACAAATCAAAGTTGAATCAAAATCCTTATTGACCATGGTATTGAACTAAGTATTCTATATGACACAACCGGATATGTTACACACACATATATTTCAATTGTCATGTGTAGCACATTAACGGCCTTGTGCTCTGTCCTGGATTCATGAGTTCATGAGAGTAGCCAAAAACTCTCGAACATCAAGAAGCAGCCTCACTTCCAATACTCATATAGGCGAGTCCTTATGAATGCCCCTGTAACTATAGCACCCTTGAAAGAACTCATTAAGAGCAGCAGCTCATCTTTCTTTTTATCATTACAGGTACCCAACACTATAAATATATCCAGGAATGAGACAGATAGAAAACGTATAGTGCTACTTCAGACACTTCCTATGAGGTACTTTGCCCATTGAACCTATTAACTTAGGTTGGGTTTCCCCCACAAAATCTCCATTTTCACTTGGAGGTTGTTCCATCGGGCCATCCCCACGGATGATAGGATTCAATCGAAGGGAATCTCCCTTACATCCAAATGCACATGTTACGTCAGCGACCAAAACCCCTCCCCTCATATGGAGATGTTGGACCACCTTTTCTTCTCCGGGGCGATTGTCACCATCGTTTGGATTGAGTTCTTAGATATTTTCAGTATCCACCATCCTTCTCCTTCTTCAACAGTGGATCTCTTCACTTCATGGTGGAATCCCACAGATCGGGGTGGTGGAACATATCTCTCTCGCCGCATAACTCTGTGCCTAATCGTTTGGGAAATCTGGAAGATGAGAAATTTAGCCAACTTTGAGGGGACCGTTCCTTCCAGCAATAAGGTCATTAGCAATGTCAAGTGGTTGTTAGGGAGGATCTTCCATGGCTCCCAGGTTCCAAGGCCAATCGTTCTCCGTCTCGGTCTTCACCGCAGGCCATGTGCGCAGATCTCTACTCAGTTAGTTAAATGGTCCAGACCACAGGCGGGCAGGGTAAAATTCAATATTGATGGGGCTGTAGCTGGTAATCTCGGCCCATCTGGGGGCGGTGGCATTTGCAGAAATGCCAATGGAAACCTCATTTTTGCTTTCTTTTCAGGCTATGGACAAGCTTCAAGCAACAGGGCCGAACTGCGTGCCCTTCATGATGCCATGCAGCTAAGTATATCACAGGGTTTGCATGAGGTCCTCTTTGAATCTGACTCTTCCTTCATGGTGGAAGCGTTCAAGGGGACGTCGGTCCTTCATTGGAAGTGGGATTATTGGATGTCGAGAATAAAAAATCTGCAAAACAGAGGTACCTTCTCCATTTCTCCTATCCCTAGGGAAATCAATGGACTGGCGGATGGGCTCGCCCGTTTGGGTGCGGCTCATCCAGGATCCTTTTGGATGGAGAAGTGGACTATCTTCCTAGGCTGATCAGGGGGCTCTGTTTCCTTGACAGGGCAAGTATAGGAGCAGTCAGAGAGAGCTAAGTTTTTCTGCTCTTTCTCTTGCTTCTACTTCCTTTTTGTATAGCTACACGATAGGTGGTATAGGGCCTCTTTTTGTCTGCCCGTGTGCGCCTGAAATCCTCTCCTGTAATTTTGTTGATGATATGAATGAATTCACAGTTTTTTTTTAAAGGTTGGGTTTCCCTCATCTGATGTCTGTGAAATTGGCTCAAGTCTCATTCCTCTTGATGTTTTACTGACAACATCCCTTGCCAGTCCCTTAGTGAACGGGTCCGATAGATTCTAGATAAATCGTACATATTGTATTGTTATAACACCGTCACTAAGTGTTGCCACATAAAACTATGTCTTAGACTGATATGTCTGGATTTTTCATTGTAAGTCTTATTATATGCCTTTGATAGTGTCGCTTCACTATCACAGTAGATTGAGACCGGTGGTAAAAGCCTTACCGATAATGATATTTCTAATAACAGGTTTCTTAACCATTCTACCTCTTTACTACTAGCTGCCAAAGCTACGAATTCAGATTCCATGGTAGAGTGAGATATGCAAGTTTGTTTCTTGGATCCCCAAGAAATGACAGCTCCTCCATGTGTAAAAATTCATCCACTGGTAGACTTGGATTCATTAAAATCAGTGACCCAACTTGCATCACTATACCCTTCAAGTACACTAGGGTAACCAGAAAAATGTAAACCATAGTTAATAGTTTTTCTCAAGTATCTGAGTACTCTAGAAATAGCATTCCAATGATTTAAACTTAGATTACTTGTAAACCTACTCAATTTACCTATTACAAAAGCAATATCAGGTCGAGTAGAAAACATGACATACATAAGACCGTCAATCACCTTGAAATACTCTAACTGAGATATACTACGACTTTCATTTTTAATTAACGTGATATTAGAATAAAAAAGAGTAAAAACCGGGTTCTTATCATACTGATCAAACTTTTTAAGTATCTTTTCAATATAATGTGATTGATATAGAGTTATACCATCATTGTTTCTCAATAACTTGATACCAAAAATCACATTACCTTCACCCATATCTTTCATGTCAAAACTAGATGATAAGAATCTTTTAGTGTTATTTATAACTTCTAAACATATACCAAAGATTAGCATATCATCTACATAGAGATATATACTTACTCATTTATTATCAGAGAATTTTGAATATACAAATTTATCAGATTCATTAATCTTAAAGCCATATAAGCTATGTAACTACTTTATCGGTTTTTTCATGCCATTGCTTAGGTGCTTGTTTAAGTCCATATAGTGACTTGATCAATTTACATACTTTATTTTCCTGTCCTGGAACTATAAAACCTTCTGGTTGCTCCATATAAACCTCTTCATCAAGGTTACCATTTAAAAAAGCTGTCTTCACATCCATCTGATGGATTTTTAACTTATGAATGGATACTAGAGCAACTAAAAGTCGGATAGTTATATCCTTGCTATTGGAGCATAAGTATCGAAAAAATCAATACCTTCTTTTTGTGTAAATTCTCTAGCTACTAATTTAGCTTTAAACCTTTCTGTAGTTTCATCTAGTCTTAATTTTCTTTTGAAAATCCATTTACACCTTATTAGCTTTGATCTTGGGGGCAGATTCACAAATTTCCATATTACATTTTGCAATATATAATCCATCTCATCATTTATAGTTTCCTTTTAGAAAGAATCATTCTGAGATTTAAGGGCATCATCTATTATTACTGGATCATTTTTTATGTTACAAACCAACATGGTTTCCTTTGTTATATTATCTTTATCTCATTCTATTAGCAAAAGGTAGAAGTCGGGTCCAAAAGATGTACCTGTTCTAATCCTCTTAGTCCTTTTAGGTTATATGTCATCTTTATCGAGATTGTTGATATCTTGATTAGATCTTTGAGAACTACTGCTTGTATAAGATCTTGAGGTCTTGTCTCTTTTTTAATTATAAAAGAGAATGAGTTTTCATAAAACTTGGCATCTCTAGATTCTATTATAGTGTTTATCGGGATTGCATGATTAGATTCTACAAATAGAAACCTATAAGCCTTACTATTTTCCTATGAAAATACACTCAAGATATCTCAACCCTATCTTGGGCTTTTTTGGATCAGTAACCCTGACTAAGGCTCTACAACCCCATACGTTGAAGTATGAAGTGGTAGGAATCCTATTCTTCCATAGTTCATATGGAGTCACCCATGTACAAGAACTCCTCCTCGGCATCTATGGTCGACTCATTCAATGCGTCGGGTTCTGTGATACCTATATTTAAGATAGGGTCTGATTGATGTTTTAAAATACCGTCCCAGAATGGGAGTGAGGGATCAACTCAGTGGTTCTATTAATTCTAAGTTACACATGTTATCATATCCACATGCACAATTAATGAAAAACAACTTAAGCATACAATTTCTAGATACTCTTGTTAATGTACATGCATGCCATTATGATAAGATGCATGCCCTTACTATCCAACACTCCCTCATAGTGATTCCATGTTACGTTCACGAATGACCAACACTCCCTCAACACTCGACCTTAACTGCTGAGTCGCCACACCAAGGTAATGCAATGCAATGAATGCTCATGTTAACCAAGTGAATTAATTAAGTCTGTTCATCCAGTAAGATTGGGGAAGCTGGAACATCTCTATATAATAAATGAACTTATCCAGATTGCTAGGCCAGGGCGACCGTAGCGGCTCTGTGCCTGCGATTCTTGATCCATGTTAGGGTTTACCACCCAAACGACAACTCTCTAATCAATGTAAGGCTAACACTTGCCCAACCAACTGACCCGATCAATCACTCACGACTGGATGACACAGCCTGAACGCACAGGGTTAGGCCGCCCATCGACGGGTGGAGGGCGCCCACAAATGATGTAAGGGTCGTCACCCAAACGCAATTGTGGAACGGTTGTGGCATCATTACGGTTTATTAATGTACTAGGCTCATAGCCTTATTGGTTTCTCATTAGTCACTATAGGGAGGCTCGTCACCCTAGTGTATGCCGACAACATGAACACAATGTCCCATAAAAATTGACCAACGCCGACGGTCGTGTAATGCTTTCCTCGACACATCCATAACTAGATATGAACATTTTTCCAAAGCCCTAAATGAACCAACCTATTTGAGAAGGTAAGTCTACACAATAGAAAAGGAAGAAATCAAAATCAAATATATTATCCAAATTCCATTAATTTTCATTTTTTAAAATAAATTAATGAGAATTGCCGACGGCTAAAATTGTCGAAAACACCGACAGTTTTGGCCGTCGTCCTTAGCTGTGTTTTAGCTGTCGAAAACGCCGATGGTTTTAATACCCGACGCACCCTTTACCGATATACCTTGCGACGGCTTAAAGCCGTCGGTGAAGCTTATTGCCGACGGTTTTTAGCCGTCGACGTTGCCCTATTTTTTTGTAGTGATACCACCACACTCGGCTCCTGAGACTTGGGGATCGTATCACTAACAGTTATTAGTATGCTTTTCCAGGGTATGTGGATGCTCTAGATTCAAGCTGATGTGAACATACATGGTGGATATACATGGTTGGTCGGCTATTAGGCTAATTCGATTGACTCAAAATAATTTCAACGTAATTGGCATTGGGTGCAAGCATCCCATTAGTCTGACTACTGCCGGTTATCCATGTTTGGCCTGGATCAATCAAACTAGTCTGGGGCAGCCAACCCAATTGGGGCTGCCCTTGTGGATTTACAGTTTGTCGACTAACTCGGCTACCCAGGTAGTCCTAGTCAGTTAATCACACTAATAAATTGACTATCGTGACTAACAGGGAGGGATATAAACTAGGGGTGCACACGGGTTGGTTCGGTTTGGTTCTGGGGTGAAACCGGAACCAAACCGTTCCTAACGCTTCTGGGATTTTCAGAACTGGAACCGGACCGTTAGCACACTAGAATCGAACAAGAACCGGACTGTGAAAACTGGTTCGGTTCTGGATCAGTTCCATGGTTTTGGGCTTTTAAAAATCCAGCCCAATTGCAATCTGCTCCTCTTTCCAGGAGTGCACTTCAACTTGAGTAGAGATTTCCAGCATCAGGCATTCTTTCTTGGAATGCAAATAAAGTGTTAACAGTCTAACAACAACAAACATAGAGGGAGAAGATGGATGACAACCTGTTCAAAGGTCAAGCAATCGCACGTAGGGGCCTAAGCAATCGCACGCAGGGGCCTGGGCAGTTGACAACTGAACGACGAGAGAGAGAGAGAGAGAGAGAGAGAGAGAGAGAGAGAGAGAGAGAGAGAGAGGACAGGGGCCTGGGCGATCGCACGCACCACACCACGTGAGACGGCGAGAGAGAGGGAGACGGTGAGAAAAGAGAGATAGAGAGACTGAGAGAGAGAGAGAGAGGAGAGAGAGAGATGACGAGTGAAGAGATTGGGCAGGGGTGAGTGAAGAGACGACAAGTGAGAGAGAGGGACGACTAGAGAGAGTCACAGCAGTTGCAGGGTGAGAGACGGCGAGAGAGAGGGAGATAGTGAGAGAAACTGAGAAAGTGATGATAGGGTTTTTTTTTAAAAAAAAATTTAAATCTTTAAGTTGGGATCAACGATTTGGATACATGGTTCGAATCCACGGTTCAACGGATCGGGTCCATAGTTTGGTTAACAGTTCTACATGCCCCTAAACTGGAACCGAACCGTATCCAACGGTTCTTGCAATTTTAGAACCAAAACTGGAACTAGTGCTGCCTAGAACCGGACTAAACCAGACCGATCCAATGGTTCTACCAGTTCAATGTGCACCCCTAATATAAACAATGAATTCAGAAAATCCTACTTTATGATGTATTTCATCGAACATCCAGGTGGCATTACATTAAGATAACAAATAATGGAAAGTAAACGGCCATATAAGTGCTTACTGGTTAGCATGCATTCATCTACGCATTATATCAATCATCAATAGACACTAATTATCACGCATTTGTCCATACGTTACCCAAATCGATCAACAATCAGCACTAGTTAGCATGCATTCGTATATGCATTGCACAAATCATTGATTGACACAAGTTAACATGCATTCATCCATTTATAATAAAAATCACTAATCGTGACATAGGGTTCGACAAAAGGAAACCTAGGGGTAATGGTCCACACTTAGGAAAAATTTGACGATTCTCTTATGTTGCACCTAGGTTACCAACTGAACAATTGGTGGATTAACACCTAGCGTCGAATAGGTTAGCTCGTAAGGGCACATGCAACAACCTACAAAGCTTAAATTCAAAAGGGGGTTAGGAGATTGCCTCTCTATTGTCACCAGACCGCTCTCTACGGTGGGGCGTGGTTCCGGGCTTTGACGTGGGCAGCGATAAGACGAAAATTTCTCAAATAAACTCCCCAAGGAGCTCTCTCTCTCTCTCTCGCTTCTCCCCATACTCTCTCTCCCTTGCAACTGAAATTTCGTATGGGAGAGAGGGAGTGTGAATTTTGGCTTTAAATGATCCATATTTTGTGTCTAAATGACCATGGGGTCCTTTTTCTAACATACATGCCCCTAGTGGGTTGAATTTTGGCCCATATGGCTTCTTCATGGGCCCGTTGGCTCATTTTCGCCATGGGGCAAGTGCCCCATCATAGGATGAGCGATTGGTTCAAATTGGGTGGAGATTGGATACCTTAAATGACTGCGGGGGCCCTACTTACGATAGGCGGTCGTCGATGATCGATCGAGGCCAGAATTATATGGATATGAGTAGGGAAATATCCTTAACTCATACCTCAATTTTGATTACGATCTAATAGTTGGAAAGTCACAACTTTGCAAAATATTGAGGGGTTTATTTCACTTAAGTTTTCATATTTCAGCTTAGGGAATTCGCACGTTTCAAGCACTTGACTTTCGGCCTAAGTTGATTAGTTCTAGGCACTTTCTTAGTTCGCTACCCGTGATGAACGTCAAGCCCAATGAGACGAACATTATCCTATAGTTTCGAAATTAGTGGGCCACTAACGAGCAGTATAGAGCTCGTTTGGATAATTAATGTATTTCTAGAATGAATTAAGTATCAAGATTTCCTATGCACAATTATTAGTGTGGCCTATTCATAATTAACGAAAATGACGATTCGATCTTGATCACTCTAAACCGTTGGTTCATAGGCTAAATGAATAACTTGGTTGATTTGGTTTATTAATTAAAATCCGACTCATAGTTGTATCGACTTTAGGTATGTCTTTATTTAGTTATGATTTTCTCGATTGGTCAGTGATAAGTTGGTTAGATTTGGGCCCTAGATGAACAAATCACGATGCTAGACTTGAAATTTAAGTGATTAGACGAATTCGTTATCTTCTTATAGTTGATTAATCGAATTCGTGCCATTCTTTATTGGTATCACCTACGTATACAGGGTCACATCAAGCGTTAAGAGTCAGTAAGTGATGACGTAGGCTAGTTTTATATATATATATATATATATATATATATATATATATATATATATATATATATATATATATGATTTTTGGCAATCCAAAATAGCGGAAATTCAAGACGTTAAAATTCAAGATGTTACAGGTCAGAAGCTCTGGCCAGTTCGAGCCAAGTTCAAGCCTATGCGGCATTTTATCAAACACCTGGAATGCATCTTAAATTTCTCATATAATGTAAAATAGTAACGACACTTTATAGGTATTTTATCAAACACCCGGCGTGCAACATCAAAATCAAATAAAATCTAACACCCAACAAGTAGTATCAAAATCAAACACCTAGCCAGCAACATCAAAATAAAACACCTAACATGTCCATTTTTTCCTCACTAACACTTCGTTGAGTTATTTCATCAAACACGCAGTGTGAGCAGCATTCATATCAAAATAACCAAGTCGCCAATTTGATTCGATCTGAGTTAGTTAGAGTTGAGGTTTGATCCGAGTTGAATTGAGCTCGAACAAGCTCAAACTTGGCTTGAAATTTTTTCAAGCTCCAAAAACCAGCCCAACTTGACCAAAATCCAACTTCAAGCCGAGACGAGTCAAGCTTTTTTGAGTCTAATCAAGCGCGCTCACTGAGCTAACTCTACTCGAGTACAACTCTACTGAGCTATGAATGGAGACCCGGCCTCAGTTGAAGCTTGGATGGAATGCTATAAATGGGATGTCATGGGACTTTAGCAAGTTCCAGTCCATTCATTCAGTATGCCCATTGCTGGCCAGATGATCCTAGCCATCCAATAATATAATAACTTTTATCTTATCAAAAAAAAAAAAAAAAAAATTGTCTGAGCAATCTTTGGGCCCTGGAATATGTGGTCCAGGTTGCGTGAAGGATGGAGATTGCATGATATCCTGTCACCTCAAGTCATCAATGACCAGCGTGGAATGATTTGATTACGCCGCATGCTGCTGTAAAAAAGATAAGTCTACACGTAGGTACTCTATGTAATTAGTTTTAAACATGCTTTGCGTCCAAGCCCACAAGAGCTACTTGTTACCCAATCAAATTAGGCCATATCACCATAGATACAGTGGTTGCAGGGATCACCACGCAATCCGCATGCGATTATGCTTAAATCATATGAGTGGACCCCACTCTTTGCTATCCCAATGTTCATGCCTGGTTTGATGATTAAATAGACAGATGGATACCATTTATCATTAAATCGTCCACATCCATATGATTGAAAATTTGCAACTTGCAACCCAATTTATGCCACCATATTCCTGAATGCGCAAGTCTAATAACTCAAGTCTCACACCTTAGGCCCTCATGGCCCACTCTCTCCACGTGCATCCCACGTGCCAACTAAATTACTATATAATAAAGCAACTGGCAAACTCCAAAGCTAAACCAGCCTATTATGTTTAATATATCATAATCATGCTGATAAGACTTTGTTTAAGGAAGTTTATTAAGCTCACACGCGTGTGTATCCCTGCTAATTCACACGCAAGAGCACGTGCCGATATGGTATACGTGTTTAAGATCCTAGACTTCCATCATGCGAGTAACACTGTTTAAATCTTCTCAGTTAAAAACTAGGCTGTTTCATTAATGAAGTAGGCCACAGTGTACGAAGACAAATGGATGGCTATAAATATTTTGTATACTTCAAATATTTTGAACATGTATGCGCACGTGAGTAATCAAAACACCTGATTTTTAGGATATATGAACTAAGAAGTGTGGCCCACTTGATGGAAAGATTGGATGTTGCATCCAATTATCATATTGACGCGTGTAGATAGTCAGGGATTCACGCGCGCGGGGGCTTAGCAAACTTATTGTTTTTTGTTGGGCGGTCCTACCTCGGGCCATTTTCAGAAAGAATAAAATACTGATACATTCGTGTATATGAAATTATATGCACATGCAGAGGGCCACTGAACACGTGGAAGAAAGAGTAACACCAATCAAGGGTCCAAATAATGGGTCCCAATAGCAGACGGTCAATACTCTCGGATAGAGATTAATAGAACAATATAGGCCTCTAATTAGAGTCCCGTTTTATTTATTTATTTATATTTTTAATTTGGACATTGGTTCTTAAATATCAACCGTCCAATTTTTAAGCACCAATCATACGGATGTAATTAAAGAGATTATAATTTTTTGTGTATCAACGGCCCACACGTAAGAGATTAGGAGGGATTGATGCGAGCTACATACATGCCACGTGTACATTAGGTTATGTGCATGTACATGGATGCACATGGTACACCAGCGTAACATGTAACACCTTGGTTTATGCTCTTCTGACCTTGGCATTCGATGCTATGTCGGGACTCGAGACGGTGACGTGTTCTCCCACCACTCCACCATCTCACGCGCACGTTACCCCACTCAACTAGATTCCTCCACCACACCTGTTGCAGGAAATGCCTACAACACCCCAGATCTTTGGGATCCACTATGTTCTTTTTATGACATCCACACCGTAAATAATGTTTTATTCATGATTCTAGCCGTTCATACTTGAAATCAGATCGATCAAAAGTTTCTGTAATTCCAACCATGGAGGAAATGCCAGATCATGAATAAAACCTGTAAAGTAAGGTGGTATGGCTCATACGAATTTTGAATCAGGTTCGAATTCAGGAATGTCCCTTCATCCTTGTGATTCGCATCTGATGCACGGGTTGGATGGCATAAAAACTCTATGTGGGCCACACAGCATTTGGAAAATTTTCATGATGTGTGTCACCGTTTCCATTGTTTGATGTGGCTTGGCCCAGCTTTCACACACCGGACTGAAATCGGATTGCGCACTGAGTTACTCAGTGCGCTTTTATCGTACTGAGTAAACTCAGTTTGGCATGCCGTGAATGTGTGTGGGTTATCCACGCCGTCCATCCGTTTTTCCAGCTCATTTAAGTAGTTGAATAAAAAATGGAAGAGTGCCCAAAGCTCAAGTGTGCCACACCACAGTAAACAGTGGGAATAATGACTTCCACCGTTGAAATCTTGCGGGCCCACAGTGATGTTTATTTGTCATCCAACCCGTTCATAAGATCACATAGACATGGATGAAGGGAAAAGATAATAAAAGATTGATCCAAAACTTCTGTGGCCCCTAAGAAGTTTTCAACGGTAGAATTTCAATTCACACTGTTTCCCATGGTGAGGTCCACTTGAGATTTGGATATACTTTGTTTTTGGGCTAGAACCCTCAAATTATCTTTTAAAATGGATGGACGGAGTGGATAACATATGTAAATCATGGTGGACCTCACAGAGTTTACTCAGTACGCCAGCGTGCTGAGTTACTCAGCACGCAATCCGCGTCCCATCGGACTGATTTCTTGCTACCACCACAGCCTAACATCGAGGTTGGAAACTGATGGACGGAGTCCATGTCACACAACAACATGGTGGCCCACTGGTCTGGGATGTCGTAGTCTATGTACTGAGCCGATCAGTAACATGGCGGTACTGGTCGGTGGTAGAGCTGTACACGAGTCGAGTTAGCTCGGTAAGCTCGCTCTATTTGACTCGGAAAAGCTTGCTTCAGCTCGAAATTGAATTTTGACGAGTCAAGCTGGTTTTTAGAAATCAAAAAAAATTTGAACCGCGTTTGAGCTTGGCCGAGCTTGACTCGACTCAGATCAAACCTCAACTTGAATCGACTCAGATTGAATAAGCTTGGAGACTTTGTTATTTTGATACGAATGCTGCTCACCGAGTGTTTGTTGAAATGACTCAACGAAGTGTTGGTAAGGAATGAATTAGATACACCTGTTTGATTTTAATGCTGCTCGTTGGGTGTTTGATGAAATACTAATAAAAATGTTATTAGTGTTTTGCATTTTTTGAGAAATTGAGAATGCATTCTATGTGTTTGAGAAAATGCCGCACATGCTCGAACTCAACTCGAATTGGCCCGAGCCGTTGACAGAACCGAGCTGAGCTGGTCAAACAAACTCGAGGACTGAACCGAGCCAAGTTCTAGCTCGGGTTAGCTACTGGCCAAGCCCAGCCCAGCTGTGCCAAGCTCGACTCAGTTCAACTCGTGTACAGCTCTAGTCAGTTGCCTATGGGTCGCACTATGACTTATGTGTTTTATCCACACCATCCATCCATTTTTCATCTCATTTTAGAGTATGATTTGGAAAACGAAGCAAATCCAAATCTTAGGTGGACCACACCACAATAAACAGTGGCGATTGAACAACTACCATTAAAAACTGCCTAGGGCCTAATGGATGTTTCCTTGCCATCCAACCAGTTGATGATCAGGTCGCACAAACCAAGAGGAAGAAAAAACATAAATATCGACTTAATTCAAAACTTTTATGGTCCACTAGAAGTTTTTAATGATTGACATTTAATCACCATTGTTTCTTGTGGTGTGGTCTATTTGAGATTTGGATTGTTGTTGCTCAAATTTGGTCAATCATGTCTCACATCCTATGAGCCACTAGGTACCTGTAATTTAATGGAGAATAAGGAAATACTGGGGGAGCCGATTGTGGCGGGGGATCCTTCGATGCTTAAGTCAGGTGTATAGACTCACAATAGACGTAGTCGAATTAGGATACTTGCGAGTACATTTTTCTTGAAGAGGATTATGTATTTATACTTGCTCTTAAGCAATTATTGTATTTGAGTAGGTCTGTACAATATGCTGAAGGGGATTGTATTGAAATTAGAATATATTTTTGAATATTTCTTCGATTATGTCTTGACTGACGTGAACCTTGGCTGAGACTTTGTGGGAAGAGCCCTGCCTATATACAGTGCAGGATTCTCTCTAGATATTTCCATTCCGAGCCCGGGGTCAGCATTCAAACTTGAGGTCGGATCAAAGATCGAAGTTGAATTTAAGGTCGTAGTCGTCATCCAAGGTCGAGGTTAACATCTGAAATTGAGGTCGTCGTATAAGGTCGAGGTTGGTTAGGTTAGCTGATGAGATCAGTGCCTACAATCAAGATCTATAAATTAGTTGACAAGTCTTATTTTCAAACCAATTTAAGTCTCTTTCCTTGCTTATCTTCCATAACCCTTGGGTATTTCTGAGAACTTGCTCGAATGCTCGTCTCCGTGTGTCTAATACGTTAGTTTAACTCAATTTTACCATGTCACGTATCAACCTCGATTTTGAACTCACGCCATAAAATGTGAGATGTAAAAATAATTGGACGGCATTAATAAAAATACATACGTCATATCATGGTAGACCCACAAAGCTTTTACTTCACAGAACAGCACCGACGGAGTCCGTGACATCTCAGAGCCTACTCCCAATGTAAGAATAAAATCCGTGACATCTCGCACACGTATTTCCCGTACCAACCGTTCATTACGAGAGGCTTGCACGTATTTCGCGTACCAATCGTTCATTAAGAGAATTTACATTTCCTGGTCCAAGAGTAAGTGCGCTTCATTCATTACGTGATCCTATTGGCTAAATCTGGGCCATTAATCTAAACTTTATTAGTTCATTCACACAAGCCTACCTAATGAATGGACAGTCCTTTTTTAGGGTCCACCCGACAAGTGGCTGGATCTTGCTGACAAGAGCCCTCTGGCACGTGTGGCTGCTTATTCATGCGAACTACCGGAATCACCAATAACACCTGTTTTATGCAGCGCCTAAAACACCCAAGCTCTGTGGGTTGCACCATATTTTATATATAAATCCAATCCATCCATCAGGTTATAAAGCTTATTTAAACCGTACATGAAAAATATCAGCCGATAAATAAACTCAGATGGGCCACAACATTGGGAACAATGTAAAGCGTCTAAGTTCATATGGTGTAACCCATCTGAGTTCTAGATCAGGCTGAATTTTTTTTATTTTTTATTTTTTTTTAAATTTTTTTACATTCACTTCATACCAGTGAGTTATACCTGTTTAACGGGTTTGATGAAAGGTACCAACCATGGTAGCCCCACACACAAAGCCATGGTTGGTATCCTATCCCAATTTTCCCCTGTGGTATGGTCCACCTGAGTTGTGAATCTAACTGATCCTTTATGTCAGGGCCTCTACTCGAGGATAGAACCGGATGGACGGAGTGGATTATACATTTACGACTTGGTGGGCCCCACAGGGCTTGGGTGTTTTTTGCTTTGCGTAAAAGAACAGGTGTTGCAGAGGATTCCAGTCCTTGTGCGCGTAGAGAGAGAGAGAGAGAGAGAGAGAGAGCCATCTAACCGGACCACATAAACCCGCAGCAATCTAACCAGAGAGAGAGAGAGAGAGAGCAAACGAGAGGGGGGATAACGGTTTTCCCTCCTGTCTGATGATAGATTTCAGGCTCTTCACAGAGACGGATAGATTGACTGTTTATCGTACGCCACCCTGCAGTGATTGCTTCTCGTACACCCCTTCTTTTAAACGATCACAAAGGTCATCACATCTTGTACTTTCTATTCCTTCACAAGGTGGCAACAGTACTTTCTTTCTTTTTTTTTTTTAAAAAAATAATCCGGATCTTTTCTTTCTTTTTTCTTCAAACTGCAAAAACCAGATATTATACTCATCTGAAGGTTGGTTTTCTTTTCTTTTTGTTTTGTTTTGGGTTCCTAATATTGGGAGTGTTTGGGCATAGATCTCAGTATGTAGAGAATTTGGTGCGGTTTATTTTTGGTTTTTGGGAGTAGGTTTTTTATTTACCTTTAAAAAATATATATATATATTGAAGGAGAAATGAAGCGTAAGGTAGCCTTAGCTGGTTTGTATTATTTGAAGTGGTTTGATGAAAGATAGAAGGGTTTTATTGGATTTAAGTTGAGTTTTTCCCTTTTTAACTCCTGTTTTGGCCTTAGATCTCTCTTAAATAGAGAGAGAGTTGACCTTTATTGGTTAGGGTTTGAGGAAGAGATTCATGCAACACTGCTTAACATGATTGAAGATTTTTTGAAGAAGTAAAGAGAAAAGATCGAGTTTAGTTACCAAGAGAGAGAGAGAGAGAGAGAGAGAGAGAGAGAGAGAGAGAGAGAGAGAGAGAGAGAGAGAGAGAGAGAGAGAGAGAGAGAGAGAGAGAGAGAGAGAGAGAGAGAGAGAGAGAGAGAGAGAGAGAGAGAGAAGGTAGAGATTCATTTATTTTCTTAGCTGGGTATTCTTCACGAGATCTCAATCCATAAGGAGAAAAGGGAAGAAAGAGAAAGAGGGTTCCTAGTTCTCTCAGCTTGGTATTTCTTGCAAAGAAAGAAAAAGAAAAAGAAAAAAAGGGAGAGAGAAGTGGAAGAACGGATAAAATACATAGCTTTTCTTACTTGGTTATTTCCATTTATAGATCCCAAAGAAGAGAAAGAAAAGAAGAAGAAGAAGAAGATAGATTGATTTTTCTCCAAAAGCTCTTCTCATCTTATTCCTGTATTGATTTGTAAAGAGAAGTATCAATTCTTTCCCAAATAGCAGAGCTGGCAAATCGGTGGTGGGCTGGACATGTATCGATGGGAGGGGTCGATCCCTCCATCCCATCCCTCCATCTACGAAACCCTGACACCAACCATTCCGGCGGACTCGGCCGCCTTGGATTATGTAGAGAACAAGAACTCATGGAAGGCAGCAACAACAACAGTCTCGGCAGCAGCAACAACAACAACAACAGCAGCACTAACAACGGCAACCAAAATGCTGAGGACGAAGACAGCCGAGGCGGTGGTGATGATCAAGATGGCGACGACCAGGCCGCCGGCCAGGAAACCATTGAGGGAAGCAGCGGTCGCCGGCCCCGCGGCCGCCCACCAGGATCGAAGAACAAGCCCAAGCCACCTGTAATCATTACCCGTGAGAGCCCCAATGCTCTCCGTAGCCACGTGCTTGAGATCGGCAGTGGCAGTGATGTCGTTGAGAGTATTGCTGCATTCTCACGACGACGGCAGCGGGGCGTCTGCATCCTCAGTGGCAGTGGCATCGTCACCAATATCGCTCTCCGTCAGCCCACCGCGCCTGGCGCAGTCATCACTCTCCATGGTCGGTTTGAGATACTATCCCTATCAGGAGCATTCCTACCTGCGCCAGCCCCTCCAGGCGCCACCGGCCTGACTGTCTATCTTGCGGGCGGGCAGGGGCAAGTGGTGGGCGGAGCTGTGGTGGGCCCACTCATGGCATCTGGACCTGTGATAATCATCGCAGCCACATTCTCAAATGCGACATACGAAAGGCTACCGCTTGACGAGGAGGAGACGGGGCCTGCCAACGCTGGGGCTACTGTGGGGGAGGGGATGCAATTACAGCCATCTCCAGTGGCAAATTCAGGAACTGGCGGTATTTCTCCATCTCAATCTCATGGTTTGGCTGACCCATCAACACTTCCATTGTACAATCTACCACCCAATCTAATGCCAAACGGGCAGCTGCCTCATGATCTATATGGGTGGGCCTCTCATCCTCGTCCACCACAATCTTACTAGAAAAAAAAAAAAAAAAAAAAAAGGAAAAACATGCATTTCTCGTTTTTTTTTTTTTTTACTCCTTAAAATAGCTTGTTCACGTTATTTCAAGGTCTTTTGTACACTAAGAAAGAAGCAAGGTTAGACAGTTCTTTGTGAAATCTGATTGCCTTTCTGTTCTTCTCTGGTTTGGAAACTGATACTCACCGCCCCCTCCCTCTTTATGATACATACAACCCTTTTTTCCTAATTTTGCATTACACTAGTACATAACACCGGGGTGCATGGATGTTGTCCTTTCCCTTTATGTCTCTTTAATGCAATGGATTTTCATGTATTTATATCTGATTTTCTTCATGTAGAAGATTCCGTTTTTGAAATGTTTGTAGACAAGAACAGGTTGACAAGATGAAGGGAGGAGCCTAGCTTGCAACCCCACATTAGGTAAGAGTTCTTTATTTTAATTTATTTTTTGAGAATTAATATTGACAAACATCTGGCTTGACAAGTAGATCTTTCTTTTCCACTTTTTATTTTTTATGATACATTATTACAAACTTAAACTATTGAATTACCACCAATAAAATAAAGTGTGGATGAAAAAAGGGGGGGGGGGTGGGAGGGTGTGGGTCTGTGTAAAATTTAATGCAGCTGTTGTTGGATACATAGTGAAAATGGGCAATTTTTCAGCATGTAAATTTCTCAAGAGATTTTCATATTTTGATGTTTTCTTGTGATATTATTAGGAAATTCTAGTAGAAATTAAATAAATTATTTTAAAATAGCACTATAAATTAATAAGTAATTTTAAAATTTTAAATATGGGTTGTTGTTTGAGGAAGAAAAAGGTGTGTTGGTTTCTTTATGTACCATTTTATTAAAAAAAAAAAAATTAGAAATTAAAAAGACAAGAAACCTTAACCCTAAGGGCCCGTTTGGCCGGTTGGATTGGAAGGGATTAGATGGTAGTGGAAGGGATTGGATGGTAAATCCTTGGAATGGCCGGGCGTGCCAAACAGGGCAGGTGATCTGATCCAAATCCGATGGATCTTCCGACAATCCACCGACAACACCATCATTACCTTAAATCCCATCCAATCCATCTCAATCCGTCCAAATTAGCTGCGCGACGTGTTTGGTTCGTGGGATTGGAAAGAATCCGCTTTAATCTTCGGATTGGCGAAGCGTGCCAAACGGACTGGATGTATCAATCCAGGGATATAGCAATCCCATGGATCTCAAGACAATCCGCTGACAACACCATCATTACCTAGAAATCCACGCCATCCACCCTAATACCGTTCACTCCCTTCCAATCCACCCGGCCAAACGGGCCCTAATGTGCCTACATATGGGCTATATCATGGGCCCAAGGGCCAAACAATAATACAAAGATGGGCCCAGCTCAATTTATCTCAAATATCCTAACACTTCCTCTTCAAGTTAGAGCATACACATCATGCAAGGCAACTTTTAGATACAATGTTATGAAGTTGAGAAGATGGGACAACTTTAGTGAGGATATCTGCTAACTGGTGGAGAGACGGGAGAAAAAAAAAAAAAAAAAGACCACCGGAAAGTTTTTGGTAAAAAAAATGATAGTCAACTTTGATGTACTTAATTTATTCATGGAAGATAGAATTTGAGATAATGTGGATTACAACTTGGTTATCGCAAAAGAGATGAACTAGAATCATCACAAAAACCAAGATCCGAGATATGAGACCAAAGCCAAAGTATTTTCCACACGGCGTAACCCATAGAGTGATATTTAGCCTTGGTAGATGAGCGAGCAACTACCAACTATTTCTTACTATTCCATGAGAAAAGACTCTCGCCAAAGAAGGTTCAATATAGCCAATAATAGAGTAATGATCATTTAACGACCATTCCCAATCAACATCATAATAGGCTTGCAATTGAAGATGCCCATGGTCAACTAAGAGAATACCCTTGCCTGGAGTTAATTAGTGAAGAATGCAATAAACAACATGAAGATGATATTGACGAGGCGTTTGCATAAATTAACTCACAATGCTCAAGGCATAAGTAATATCTAGTCGAGTCATTGAGACGTATATTAGCCTGACCACTAGACATTTCTAAAAGAATATTAGACTACATAAAGACAAGATGGTGATTAATTTCAACAGGAGTCGGCCTGTCGATATCTCAACATACTGGTTTCACTAACGATGTCCATAGTATATTTGCATTGAGAAATAAAAACACCCACCTAAGATCGGGTGACTAATACCTAGGAAGTAGCGCAAATGGATAAGGTCCTTGATTACAAAGGACGAAACGAGAAAATCCTTAAGATCCTAAATTTTATTCGAGTTGCCACCCATGAGAATGATATCATTAACATAACGACAAAAAATGATCATATGTAAACCCTTCTTCTCAATGAAAAATTGAGTCATCACAAGAGCTTTGAATAAACCAATCATAAAAACGACCAGACTAAATTGTACGAACTAAGCACGAGGGGATTGCCTGAACCCATATAATGCTTTCTTTAATTTACACACCCTACCTTTAGAACTAAATAACGAAACCCAAAATGGATGTTCATGTAAATCTCTCCATACATATCACTATGAAGGAATGCATTTTTGACATCTAACTAATGACGAGACCGGTGATGAAGAACATCTACTAAGAAGGAAATGCCACACAAAATTTAGATTTTCTACAGGAGCGAATGTCTCATGATAATCGATGCCATATTACTGAGTAAATCCTTTGACAACCAACCAAGCTTTGTGTTGTGCAATTGAGCTGTCAACACTCGATAGTATACACCCATTTGCATCCTACAACATGATACCTATCTGGTAATGGAACCAACTCCCATGTACTCTGCTTTTCTAGTGCCAACATTTCTTCCAACAATGTCATTCTCCACTGAGGATCTATCAAGGCATCCGTTAAACAAGATGGCATGTAAAAAAAGGAAATAGTGAAAACAAAAGCACGATATGATGGAAAAATGAATATAAAAAAAAAAAAAGATAAAATTTTCAATGGGGTGAGCAATATTTGATCTATACCTTGTAGGAACAAATGAAATTCTTTTTTATTTGTGAAGAGTAATTGGAGATCCTTAAAAGGGGGGAATCTAATTAGGTAGGGGAAGTAGGATCTGCGATTGGAACAAGGATTGGGTGATGGCTGAAGGGCTCTTCTTGTCCCAAAGAGTCTCCTAAAACAAGAAAAGAAAACTTGGGTGTTCCAGTAGTTTGAGATTATGGGAAGCAAAGAGCAATATATCCTTAAGAACGTAATCTTTAAACATAAGCTTTTGTCTAGTCTCTTGATAGAATTTAAATTATGGAACGCTTGAGAAACACACATCCATACCCCTAATTAGTCCTGGTGGTAACATTGCTCATGTACTATACAAATACACCCAAAGCACCCTCGATTGAATTGTAAACAAAGATGCTATAGGCTTGTAAAACACATAAGCAGTAACAATTGTTAAGCACCATAATCAAACATCCTATGTTAGGATTTGTGCTGCGGAATTACATAGATATGGACGTAGGATAGCAATCCAATGGCACCAAGCAAACACAAGAGAACACAAAGATTTAACGTGGAAAACTCTTTCGGGAAAAAACCACGACACAAAGCGACATAATTCCACGATGAAAATAAAAATTACAAAGAGAAAGGACTTGCCCGATTCGAACAACCTCAAATCTCACAATTTGATACCCTTTAGAAACCCTAGAACCCTTTTAGGAACCTTTAGAACCCTTTTAGAAAGCCTTAGCATGCCTAAGAATGGCCCTAGGGACTCCTATTTATAGATGGAAAAACCCCACTTACGTACCTCTCTAAAAACCGCCTCAAATTTACGCAGTTCATGCGGAATCTGCGCACCATCTGCGTAACCCTTGACTAGTCGAGCCTGGGCTTTGACTGGTCGAGCCTGTCCCTCGACTGGTCGAGCGTCCGGGAAATCTCAAATACATCGTTGCTGGACTTTGAGTCGAATTGTCTTCGACCAGTCGAAGGGACCTTCGATTAGTCAAGCCAATCCCTCGACTGGTCATGCATCTCATTGAACCAAGATTTAAGACATCTGTTTTACAACATCCTATTTATCAGATATATTGCTCATGTACTATACAAATACACCCAAAGCACCCTCGATTGAATTGTAAACAAAGATGCCTTAGATTTGTAAAACCCATAAGCAGTAACTATTGTTAAGCACCATAATTAGACATCATATTTATCATATATATTGCAGTAAGGACTGCATCAGCCCAATATGTTGAGGAAAACCCATGCCGATCATGAGAAATAGAATTACTTCAAACAGGTGGTGATTTTTTCATTCAGCTACTCCATTTTTGTTGCTGGTTATATGAGTATTGTGTTTGAAAAATGGTTCCCTTGGTGGTAAAAAATGATCGAATCATGACTTGCTTATTCCTTAACATTATTTGAGTGAAAAATCTTAACCCTAGTATCAAATCAGTTTTGTAATTAATTCAAGGCATATATGGACAATTGTAGGAACTCTGCTCCTACTCTTCATATATACACGTGAAACAAGAATAATCATCAATAAAGGAAATAAATAGTGATATATATCCAAATAAAGGCAAATTTAGGACAGGACTTGATACATCCGAATGAATTAATTCAAGAGTACTAGATTTGAATTCATTGTTAGGATAGAGTACTATTATTCAACAATGCTTAGAAAGTTTACAAACTTTGCACTAAAGATTAAAGTTTTATTGAAATTTCATAAGGAAATAAAAGATGCAATGACCTAACTAAAACATAACCTATGCAAGTATGCCACAAATGAACACGCTTTTTATTGAATCTGGATTCAACGATTGGAGAGTTCTCTTCAAGTCCAAGAGCCCTTGAGCCTGACATCCACCACCAACCATTTAATGGGTCCATCGATCCTATATAACACAATAAGTAGGAAAAAAAAATATAACAGAACAAATAAGTTCTGTAGCAAGGAAACTCCTTGATACAGAACTATTGGTAAATGAAGACACAAAAGACAACTTCATAGGACTTAGCTGATAAGGTCATTTTTCAAAAATTGTAAAAGACCTTAAGATTTCCTCTACTCTGATACAATGTTGTTTGAGGAAGAAAGAAGTGTTGATTTCTCTACACACCATCTTATTTATAGAGTAAGTAAATAGACATGAAACCATGACCCTGATGGGCCTACCTATGGGCCATGACATGCGCCCAATGGCCCAAAAGTAATACAAAGATGGGCCCAGCCTGGTCCATCTCAAATATCCCAACATGGGTAAAAATGAATTAATCTAAAATTTTAATTATTTATTATAATTGCAAAAAAAAAAAAAAAACAGTGTAGATTTTGAAATCTCATTATATCTCACACTAATATCATTTGATGAATTTTGCATGAAAATATCACAATATTTTCGAAATCTTGCCATATTTGTCACAATGGTTGGATAGAGGTGGGAAATGAGTTTTCTTGATCAGGAGTTATTTGATACTGTCACCTTATGAAGCTATCAACACAGGAACTCAAAATATGCACTCGAAACTTGCATTCCTAATATAGAAACTTAAATTAAATTGCCCAAACTGAACCCACAGTAACCAAGTCACGATTCCAAAATCAGATCGACTGAACTATCCTAACCTCTTATTCGTGGACAATCGTTTGCTGAAATATCACCGTTGGATTTGTTTGGATATGTTTCATTTCAACCATACAATAAAAATATAATGTCCTTCAATACAATGGTTGCATACCCATGTGTAATTTTTGTTTATAATACATCTAAGTTGGCACCCATAATTTAGTCCATTCAAGTTTATTACTTGTATACCACATGTAAAATTTCTCAGTGGCTGTGTATCATCCATCACACTCTGCAAGAGTATCAGTGTCTTCCTCTTTCTTGATTGGGATTTGGTTTGCTAAGCAATGACAAAACCCAGCTGTGGTGCATTGACATGACACTCCCATCTCATTTATCCGTAGGGGATCTTTCTCGCCTGTCTGTAATGAACCATCTTTGGGTTCGTTGCCACTCTAATTCTAACTTGGTTGGCTGGGTCACTAAATCCAGACCGTCCATCCAATGGGCTCTTCCAAGAAAGGGCTGTTGGACAAAAATCACAGTGATTGGAGGGTCTCAGCCATCTTTGTAGAAAACTTCCTTCCCCCTTGAATGTGAACCATTGAAACTTGTTTCACGGATCACTTTCAATGTGTTTTCCCACAGTAGTAAGGGCTACTAGATGAACTGTCTGATTCATTTTTCATTCATATTGCCACGTGTACATTGAAGCAGCGATGAACTGAGATCAGTTTATTGCAATAGAACTATAGAAGGGCCTCTTATATGTGTAGGCAAGTAGATTGATCTAGTACTGGGTAACTTTGAACAAAGAGATCCATAGGTTTGAAAACTTTTGGTTTTGGGTGATTTGGTTGTTGGTGGGTAAGAAATAGGAATGAATGGGGAGATTTTATTCATGAGAAAAGCTTTTACACTCACCTGGACTGATGGTTGTTACGAAGTCACTTAAAAATTGTACATGTGGCATGCAAGTAAAATCTAACTGTCAGAACTGTGGGCCCCAATTTAGATTGGTCATGAACTAAAAGTTACGTTTATTAGGGTTGCTAAATAGATGATTGATGGATGTTTAATGGACGGTTGTAATTAAAATTACTCAGTGGTCTGAAATTGAACAAACAAGATCCATTGATCAGTGTTGAGGATCCTTCATTCCATCTGATTTTAAGGCAATGCCCTATCTATAGTAGGTAGCACGATTTGGATGGTTTAGATTGAGTTGCCACGTGTACGATTTTTGAATGACTGGGTATCGACCATTACAATATGCCTCCCCTTTATTCATCTGAATCTTTCCTTCAAGGGTCCTTTCATTACAAGTTGGGCTGAACTTGTTGGGACTTTTGAGTGCATGCTTTCACATCCAAAGATCACATCAACTGACTAGATGGGCCCCCGTTTTCTTATATGGAAAAAAGCTAATGGAATTCTAGAGAAGTGTTCATGCAGCTATCAATGCAAAATAGGACTAGAAGATTTCCACAACCTTTCTGTTGCTTCAACCTGGGTGGCAGGTTAGATTGCACCCACCTTCTTTTACAATTGCACCCACCTTCTTTTACAAATACTCACTTTCTTTCTATTTCTGGTCACAGAGCAGTGCAATTTGTACCATTGGATCCACAAAAATCAAAATATAGGGTTTATGTACAGAAAAAGGTGGTGTTGTTGAGATTAGAATCATTTAATTCTATAAAGAAGAGATACTCCAGTGCTCTGGGAGCAATAATGGTTATAGGGCTGTGAGCTGCATGGGAGACTTAGTCTAGTATTGATCTAGACTGTTCATTAGGTCCATTGCCAATTTCCAGGGCTACCAAGAAAAAATACACTAATCTGACAAACATTAACCACTTGATCAATGGCTTTAAAAGTAGACGGTCAAGATCATTTACACAAAAGTGAATCTAACCAACAATTTGATCTTTCTATTTGTTAGAGACTATCATGGACTGCTTATGATTCCAAGAAATCACATTTTTTAGGCAATGTTAACCATCCCATCCATGGCTTGGGAAAAGAATGGCTATATAAAATAAGACCAAATCAAGGATGGATTGGATCATAGTATCCATATCATTTTCACATGGTATCCCATGAAATTTATAATGAACTTAAATGGACAGTTCAGATCCATTGATTGGATTTTCCAAGTGGACCCATGCAACTAGGAGTGCTCTGAGAGTAATGGAGCATTTCTCTACCAATGAGAGGTTTGCTCGTCTCCTGTACATGCACCTTTAAAAACAGCATATGCGCCAACCTGCCAAGTATGTGGAACATCTGGCCATGAATGATGTGGCCCCCACCATGAAGATGAACATGGAAAAAAAAAATCAGACCAATCTACATGTCATCATGCGAGCCACACATGTAAGTTGAAGGTGGACTGTTGGCATTTTTTTTATTTTTTATTTTGTAACCATCCACTCTTTTGTTTAGAGGTGGCCCACTGGACAAGTGGACCAGCTTGATATTTTAGCACGGCCAACTTCATGGCGGGGTTCCTTTCAAAAAAAAAAAAAAAGAAGAAGAAGAAGAAGAAGAAGAACTTCATGGTGGGGTTTATCAC
This sequence comes from Magnolia changhungtana, assembly GCA_030180095.1. NCBI lineage: Eukaryota > Viridiplantae > Streptophyta > Magnoliopsida > Magnoliales > Magnoliaceae > Magnolia > Magnolia changhungtana. The sequence continues at coordinate 5,504,415 of JASAUF010000391.1, read as the reverse complement.
CACTCTGATTTTCCACTCAGCTGCCAGGTTGGCACATGTGCTGCATGTCAAGGCGCATGTGGGGCTATCAATATAATAGTGTTTATTGTGTTATAAATGATCGTATTTATTGTTTTTGTTCGCTTTACAAATTTCAAAACGTTAGTTGGACGATCCTTCAGTTTCTTTGCGCAGTGAACCAGTCCATGTTTGTCTCACTCTAAAGTACATGTGATTGTTTGGCTGGTAATCCTGACCATCCATCTTGTGGGTTTTCTGTAAACATCCTATGGTACAAAAACTACACCTATTGTAGAATCCTAGCCATCTGATTAATGGACTTCTCTCTTTCTGAATCTGAACCACAATCAGACATCTAAAGTTGAGTATTTAGCAAAATATTTATTTCTTTCTACTGTTACCACGTCAAACTAGGATTAGTTGAGTTAGTAATTGGTTTCTACTTGTTGAGGTGTGTGAAGGTGGCTTGGAAGTCAAGATATCTTACCACCGTAGTTGGTGGTTTTGGAAAGTCTTGGATTAGGTATCTTTTCAAGGTGTTTGCTAGTTATCATGTTATACTACTGTTGCGCTGGTTACGAAACTGTTTACTTTGGGTCCTTGTTTTACTTAGCTTATTACCTTGCCAACTTACCCACCAGGGTTCCTTCACTAATGTAGGAAAACAACCTAATGTGCATAAAATCGACGTTGTTCATCAGGTAAACCATACCTTGTTTGGCCTTGATTCGAAAAATCAGGTTAATTCAATCTTAAGGTGGGTCACTCCATAAACTTATACCTAAAACCTCTAAATTCATGTGGTATGGACTAACTAAAGCCTTGGAATATTGTTCTTTTGGGCAATTCTTTCATCACGATGAAACACATCATAAAATGTCTTTTCATGTCCCTTAAATACATAAAGTTATCCGCAATTGGAAACTAATTGCAGGGTTAAAAAATGTCCCCCACTATTCGTGTTATACTATAGATGTGTGGAACCTTCCAACAAGGTATGTTCACTAGGGACACCCCCCCCCCTCTCTCTCTCTCTCTCTCTCTCCCTCTCCTGATGATCGCAATGTTAATGATCGGTGGAGATCGTCATTGAAAGAAGCTAGTGGGAAGATAAACGGTCAAAACAGGCTATATATGACGTTGGTCGCTGGATTGCTGCGGCATACGGTTTTTACCCTCATGCTCGAGTTTTACTTGAACACTCTTCTTGATGTTAATCATCTTGTATCATGCAAATTACAATGTTTATATCCACATAGGATACTTACAATTGAGGTTTTATGACCATTGCCACAGAGCAACCGGCCTCATTCAATCAGTTCTCCTGCAGGATCAGGTAGCGAACTCGGTGGCGGATGGGCTCGCTTGGCTGGGGAGGGGTACGCAAGGTGATTGGGATTACCTGTCGTTGGGAGACCTCCCTCCCCTAATCCAAGGCCTCTTGTTCCTAGATAGAGTGGGCCTAGGTTCGATACGTGAGAGCCAGGTCCTTTTCTGCCTCGTCTCTGTTACGATAGGCGGGTCTGCCTCCCTTTTCTTGGCAGGCCCTCCCGAATTATGTGCCTTCATTGCTGTATCCTTCAGTTCCTATGAATATATATAATACTTCATTTTATTTTATTTTTTAAAGGTGCGTGGAGACTAGTTTAGCTACTTTTTAGTGGACAACAACACACTTTTATGTACACAACCATTTTCGACTTAGCTACCAATACCTTCATACTCCATAAGCTTGCGTTAGTGTAGTTTTTTAGATTGTGGGCCATTTGCTGGATTTTGAAAATTTTCAATATAAAATAATTTTCAAAACATTATCATCTTTTATAAAATTAATTTGATTTTATCCTTTTCCATATTTGATCCTTTGAAGCCTTAGCTCCTATGTGATATGGTCTATTAGGTACTAAAATTGAGGCTATTGTCTTTCCTCTGGCTTTGTGTGAATCCATTTCTTTCATTCTTACTCTTGGTATTTTAATCTATGGAGAAGTTTGATAAAGGACCCTCAAGTCCCAGCATGTGTGAAACACATGCGGAGGAAATTACGCGAACACATGTAGAGGAAGTAACATGACGCCCAACCCACATAAAGGAGAAGTCTCATTCTCACCTAACTAAGATCTGAATTTACTACAAAAGATTCGGGCCATCTTCACTATTTTCTTAGTATTGAAGTTATTCTTTTTAATAACAGTTTTTTCTTGTCTCTATTCAAATATGCCGTTGATTTCTTGTCTAAAGCTTAAATGTTGAACTCCAAATCTATTACCGAAGTTAAGCGTTGTTAGACTTCTAGGAAATCCAGATATCCGCAGCTCCCATTTACTTAAAAAGTAAATTAGAACCTTGTCCATTAACAAGGTTAGGAATGAGAAATTGTCCAAATGTGTTGATTCAGTGGTTAAGATTCTCAATTTTCACCCATAAAACTAGAGCTCAAATCACCATAAATGTACTTTTAACACCTTTGGCTATGAGCCACTTGGTGCTTGTGTGGCAGACTTATGTGTACCACATATGTGCACTTTACTACAACCGATTACGGAAAGTTATCATATGGTGCCAAGTGGCAGTTAGTGCACTTCACTAGATTTTTTATTTTTTTTTTCGAAAAAGAGTAGATCAAAACTGTCCAATTTTTAGGGCCCACCATCGATTGCTGTAATCCAAAACCTAACAGTCAATGGACTTTTCTCTTTCTGATGAGAAAGAAAGTTAGACTTCACTAGATGTGAATTTTGAAAATGTATCATTTGGTGCCACGTGGCAGTTAGTGCACCTCACTACTAGTGATTGAGTGCCATGAAGCACCTGGTGATTGGATGATATGTGATGTTTCATTTGAATTCAAATGAAAACATCCACTTTAGGATTCATCGCAGACTATGTCCTTCACCTGGTGATTGGATGATATGCGATGTTTCATTTGAATTCAAATGAAAACATCCACTTTAGGATTCATCGCAGACTATGTCCTTCTCTCTCTCTCTCATTCTCTAGAGACTATCTCCCTCGTCTCTAGGGACCATCTCTCGCCTCTCTCTCACTACTATCTGGCTCATTCTATTCTTACAAACCCTTCTTTCCTACTCTAGTAAGAATATACTTCAGAAATCATTCTCAAGTAAAAGCAGCTTTGCTAAGATCGGAGACTGTTGTATCTAGCGTTTGCACATCTGTTTCTACATGTTTGGAGTTGCCTTTAATGGTGAGGAAATTTTGTGCAACATGGCGGCTGTGATCTATCCTTAAAATAGAACTGCTATATCCCATTTGCAACTTTATGGATTTGACTATTAAAGATGAAATTAATGTCTTAAATATAGCGATTGTCCTTTGATACAAAGCTCGGATGGACACTCAAGATTCACCGACAGTACAACATATATTCTACAACAAGATAGAGCTTGCCTCCATTTTAAATAGGATTTGGTCAAAGTTGGTATGCTATAGCTTTTAAGTGGAGTTTTACACGAAGCTACTTCCTCTCTCTTTCCACCTCACTTGCAAGTTTCACTGATTTCAACATGTTAGTGGAGTGAGACTATTGTGGATAATGATGGATTCATTGAAGTTCTTAAAGGAAAATTACAGAAGATTGAAATGTTTCAATGAAAAGTTGTTTTCTACGTCCAGACTAATGGATTTAAATTCATGTCATTGCCAATTAATTCAAGTAGTGTTTTGGAGGAAGAAAAATAATAAGGTTATCATACATTATTCTTTTTCTTTTTTAAACGGATGTGGGAGTACACCATCTGTAACTTTGTTAATGTGGCAAAAATATGTATATTCATTTGAGTAGATGCCACAAAAACAAACGAGCCTCACCTATCGTGAGCAATCAAGAGAAGACGACAAATTTTTTTTTTTTACAGAAGCAATTAAGACCAATAAAGAAAGGTGAGTTCTTTCCAATGGAAAACAACACCCAATTCTCAGTTTAGGAAAATCCATTAATAAAAAAGTTTTATGGACTAATGGTTACAATGAAAAAAAAGGGAGGGTACTGTTTTTCTCTTAAAAGAAGAGATAAAAAGGCAAGGGTGGAAGGAACAAAATGTGACCTATTTCTATCCTCTGAAGTTACTAGAATCTTGATTGGGGCTCATAATTTGGACGGTTCAGTTTGAATTACTTACTGCATCGTGTAGAATCTCTTAGTGCCTAAGTATTAACTATATATCCTACTTTGTTCAGGTGGGCCATGTCAAACCTGCCTTAAATTTGTTCAGAAATTGGGTAGAATAATATAATATTAAATCCATTTGAATTCCTAATTTCTCAATATATATACACACACACACACACAAACACACACTTTTCGAGAGTATCAAAGTGAGATGGAGGTACAACAACCCTGGAGAGAGCCTTCGTTGCATGGAATGCAACAGCTCCTGGGCATGGGCATGTCCTAACCATTTGGCAAGCAGTTTTCACATTCGCTCTGTGTACCATCTGGAATGAATGTAACACCAGGTTTTTACCCAGAAAACCAGCAATCTAAATGCGATTACCTTACAAATTTCCCACTCGGTTCCAAAAATTTGTGTCAATCTTCCGAGTAAATACATCTACAGGCCGGAGGATCTAAATGGGCTAACCTTGTGGAAGCAAACTAACCTGAACCCACATCATCAGCATAATTCAAGTGCAATGGGACCCTCCGGAAGTTCGATCATGTGAGCCAATCTTTGCGGTCCTATTTATTTTGGCAGCGTTTATGGGGATCAAACCACGGATGGAAAAAGATGTCCCGACAGATGCTTGCTTGGAGACGTAGATCTTCCGGACAAAATACAAACCCTAATATGTGTAAAAGTGGAATAGATCATGTTGGATTCAATGTTTCTGTATCTTATCGTATAATGTATCGCACCCTTGCATATCAGTTTTTTTTTTTTTTTTTTTTAATGAGCATTTCGTTAAGTTGAAATTTTTTTTTTTAATGAGCATTTCGTTAATTTGAAAATGGCCCTGAAGGCATATACGTATTTCGGGAAGGACCGGAAACAACGGCCCGCCTATCATATGGGAAGCGAAAAGAAAAACAAGGCCCGGCTAGTGGGAGACTACGCAAGGCGCAACGACCGGAGCCCGACTTTGTCGAGAAACAGGAGACCCTTGATGTCAGTGGGAAGCATGTTCAAAGCAAGAAATGAAGTGTTGGACTGGGCCGCACTCCCCAGGCGCGCAAGACCATCTGCGACCACGTTGGCTTCTCTTGGAGTGTGGACAATCCGAAGCTGGAGGGAGCGGGAAAGACGGGCCACCGACGCTTTCCAGTACCAAAGCGGCCAGGAGAAGTTGGAATCATCCGCCAACGCTTGCACCACCACCCTCGAATCACTCGCCAACATGATTTTGGAGTAGCCAGACGGTGGGCCAGCGTGAGAGCATCAACGACCGCCTTTGCCTCGGCCCTTGTGTTGGTGCCAAAGCGGTAGCCATGGGCAAACCCAAAAAGAAAACGACCTGTGTCATCACGCCCAACCCCACCTCCACCCGAAGGACCCAGGTTCCCTCTTGATGACCCATCGACGTTTAGTTTAATCCAACCCAGTGGGGGTCTACACCATTTTACAATGGATACAGAGGGCTTGATTAGCTGCAGAGTCGGAATGCACCAGCTTCTGTATAAACAAGACACTGAGTTCAGTAAGTGCGAAGGGGCTATAAGCGTGGGGCTGACGAGCTTCACCCAGGCAAGGATTCTCTGAAAAATGTGGGACTTAGGGAGGCCAGCGTTCTCAAAACGGATAGCGTTCCTAGCCATCCACACTTCCTAGAAAAAGAAGATGGGGATGAGGCCAATGAGCTGCGACGTAGACACCCAGGACGCGTTCCACCAATGGATCGCCCGACCCGCCGCTGAGGAGAGCATTGGCTAGGGGATCCTGTAATCCCCACACACGTTCCTAGACTTTGGTGGCCAGCAGACTCGTAGCAAACAGATGGTCAAGCGACTCACAGTCAGGGGAGGCGAGCGAGGGGCAGCATGAGTACCTAGAAGCAATAGAAACACTTTGTGTTGAATGTTGATGTCAACCGGAACCGCATTATTGAGGACTTTCCAGGAAAACAGGGAAAGTTTTGGAGGGATCTCGAGGTGCTAGACCCACGCCGACCACCTGGATGATGGAGCTGTTGGCCTGATACATTTCCACGCCAAAGCCGCAGATAGTTCCCCGTTTGTCGCTGACACCCAGACGCATTTGTCTTCCATGTTTAACATGCAAATACCTTCCTGCAAGACATGTTCCACGACAGTCTGAGGAAGGACCAAAGAGGCCCTGGCCACATCAAGCCATCCCGATGGGAAAAGCCAATCCTCGACCAAGGCAGGCGTCTGCGTCTGGGGATGCAGCTGCAGATCACGCAGCAGACCGAGCGTAGACCAGTCCTCTGACCAAAAATCAATATTACCACACCCAATAATCCATCTCGACCTCTCGAAGAGAAGGGGAAAAGCACCTCTGATTTTTTTTCCACATAGGGGAAGTCGTGGAGGCAGAAGACGTGGAAGGAGCAGCGACAAAATCAGCCGTATACTTGGCTCGGATGAACTTGCACCAACTGTTGGATGAGCTGCAAAACCGTGTAGTCCATGCCATCTTCAGACGCCATGCTTGCATCACCATTTCAAGGGCCTGACACCGAGCCCACCCTCAGCTTTTGGCATCGAAATGCACCGCCATTGCCTCCAATGACATTTTTTCTTTGGCCCATCCCAGCCCTAAAAGAAATCTGTAAATATTTTTTCAAATTAGCTAGAATGCTGGACGGGACCTTCATGGCAGCGAGAGTGTGGATTAGGATGTTGTTGAGAACATGGATGATAAGAGTGAGCCTTCCTGCCTGCGACAAAATTCTGCTTTGCCAAGAGGAGATTTTTTACTAGATCTTCGTTACGAGGGGCTGGAAGTAACTTCACTTTGCCCTCCCATGGAATATGGGGACACCCAGATAGGAGAAGGGCGGCTCTGCCCTGGGGAAGCCAAGAATAGCAGCTAGCGTTGTGCATCTTGAGTCAGGCGTATTCTGAGGGGGAATAAAAAAGCTCTTTGCCAGATTGATTTTCTGACCCGAACACCTTTCGTAAACGTTAAGAAACTGCTTAATTTGAACCAGGGATCTTTTGAAACCATTGGTGAAGAGGATGGTGTCATCCACAAATAGAAGATGGGAGACAACCGGGCAGTTAGGACGTGTCCTGTACTGTTGATAAGCACCTGTAGCTAAATGATGAAAGCCCCTGCTAAGACCCTCCGCTACAAGGATGAAGAGACCTGGGGAGATTGGGTCACCCTAAAGTAAACCTCTAGAGGAACGAAAAAAGACAATAGCTTCGCCATTGACGAGGACCGAAAACTAATAGTCCGACCAACATCTTTCCACTAGTTAAATCCAGTTTGTATGGAACCTGAATTGCATGAGGACTACTTTGAGGTAGTGCCAGTTGAGCCTGTCATAGGCCTTCTCCATATCCAGTTTCATCAGGAGGTTACCTCCCCTGACCTTCCTGTTGATGTCCCTAAACGCTTCTTGGACTAATGCGTAGCTTTTAGCCATGGAACGACCCTGAACAAATGCCCCCTGTTCTATGGAGACAATCCTGGGGAGAATATTGGCCAGTATAATAGCAATCATTCGAGAAAAGATTTTATACAAGCAATTACATAGACTAATTGGGCGAAATTCAAAAAAGGAGACCGGGGCACTTATCTTGGGAATGAGACAAATCAGTGAGGCTATGAGTGCTATAGGAAGATCAGCCTCACAGAAGAAAAATTTTGCTGCTGCGAGAAGGTCTTGGCTAATCGTGGTCCAACAGGCCTAGAAAAACGCCTCAGAGAACCCGTCTGGACCAGCTGCACCATCAGGCGGGATGGCTTGCACTGCCACCTGGACTTCCTTAAGGGATGGATCGGCTAGCAGGGAGGCATTTTCCTGGGCTGACATCATGGTTGGAATAGAATTCAGAAAATCCCCAAGAGGCTGGTTGCCGTCAGCCTATAATAGGGACTGGAAATGGGAGACTGTAGCCTAGCGAATTTCTGCATTGTTGGACAGCGTGGAGCCATCAGGCAGCCTGATCTCCTGGATTACAGCTTTTTCCTATTGTTGTGGAGTAAAAAAACTTGGTATTGCGGTCCCCTTCTTGCAGCCAATGAACCCTCGACTTTTGCTTCCAGAAGGTTTCTTCGTAGAGTTCCAGGCGGGCGAGATCCTCTCTGAGATTCTGAACTGCACGAAGGGTTTGTTGATTCAGGGATGCAAGGACTGCAGCTTCAGCGGTGTGGAGCTCCTCGATTGTGGCTTGGATTCTTTGGAAGATGTTACCAACGGTTGCTTTGTTCCAGTGTCTAAGCACTTGCTTGACTGCCTTAAGCTTGGCTATGACGATATGGATCGTGTTCCCTTCTACGGGCATTGCCCAAACAGTATGAATCAGCTCCTGAAATCCGTTATGAGAGCACCACATTCTTTGGAAACGGAAGGCTTTAGGTCCTTATGGTTGGGGTGAAGAAAAATATAAGAGAAGTGGAGCATGGTCTGAATTTCTCCTAGGAAGATGTTTGACTTAGAAGGAGGGGAATTTCTAAAGTCAGCGATCATTGCAACAAACATGGTCGAGCCTCGCCCAAACTCTAGGAAGGCCCAATTGGCTGCTCCCCCACGTGAAACGGTTGCTCGTGAAAAGAGCATCAGTTAAGCGAGCATTGTGTAGACACTCCATAAAATCAGCTGCGCTTCTGGCGTCGAACACCCCTGAGCCCTGTCTCTCCTCCTACGAGACCACCACATTGAAGTCCCTAGCCACAGCCCATGGAGAGGTGCACATCGAGCTAATGTGGGCCGGGTCATCCCATAAGTCCCTATGTGCAGTTCTAGTGCATTTCTCATAAATGAAGGAAATTAAGACCTTTTAAGAAGCCTGCTGCAGGCCCAATTCCAGCGATAATATCTGATTTGATGTGGCAAATGTCGATGATGAAAGATGCGACTCCTAGAACACCCAAATTTTTCCTCCAAGGGATGCGTTTGAGCAGGAGGCGTGGAAGCCTAGTTTCAGACCAACCCGAATACGTTTCTCGTCCCTGAGCATCGGTTCCAAAATGGCCAGCACAAGAGGCTTATGCTGCCTGATGAGGCTTTTGAGAGTCCTGATGGTGGGAGCATTTCCTACACCACGAGCGTTCCAAACCAGGATGTTATGCATTAATCGCGTGGGTAGCAACTCGCCCCGTTTCTTCAAAGTACGCAGTCTGCCGTACCAATTAACATCTGACACCTTGTACGTTCTTTTCATCCTCTGTTTGGGCTGGTAAATCACTGATCCTGCAACCTTAGATGTGTAAAGATCGAGCACCTCTTCGGGCTTATGGATCGGATTGTCGTAGTTGGCACTTGTAACCTCAGTCGAATCCCGTGAAGCAGACAGGCATAGTCCTCTCCATGGCCCTTGGATAGGGGCCTCGAGGTTTGTCGGCGGAGGAGAGCAATCTGACATGTGGGCAAGTATTCTGTCGCATAGCGGGACAACTGTGGGACCAGCGGACCCTAGTTCGAGAAGGCAATCCTAATGCTAATAGCTAGGGGAGGTCAGCCTGGATCGCTGCCTGAGGGAGGTCAAGTGGCAGGGGCTCGGGGAGTAGAGGATGGGCGAGGATTCGAGGAAGTAGGGGGACAGATCAACAACAAGGCGACCCCCAAAGGCAGACCGATTGGGCACTCTCACCGCATTCCATGCCTCGACCTGAGAGTCTCCAAGGTCTTCCACAAACTGATGTCCTGTCTTGAGGGGATTGCGGCCTTCAGAAAGGGCTTTCCTGGGAGATAGCAAAGCATTTGGAGGACTGTGGGATAGCAGGCCTGTAGTTTGTAGAGGGGGGAGGGGATGAGGTGGGGTAGCAAAGAAGGATGGATTGTTGGTGGGTTAGTGGGATGGGGAGGGAAGATTAGGGGGGTCTGGGATACGTCTAGACCGGAAGGAATGAGGGCCAAGGTTGGGCAGAGGGGAGGGCATGGGAGGAGGTCCTGGAGGATGATCGAGGAGGGAGGTTCGACTCAAGTAAGGTTTCAGTGTGTTACAGGGCTAGGCTGGGGAAAGTTTGCTCCACCCTTGCATATCAGTTATTGTTGACGGATGTTTTAAATCAATATAGATTAGGGCCGTTTGATCAAATTGAAGACCAGTTGATCTGATTTAAAAACTCTCAAATTTTGGCTTCTGTTCGATGGACAATTTTGAGTTCAAATCAATCGGATCCAAGATGGCTTCAATCTCACTGATGGGTCATCGATTGTACACTCCCCTAGACCGACTTGTGCAGTTTTTCAGAATTGCGGTTTTTGTATCTTAATTTGGTTTTAACTATTTATAAGGGCTTGTAATCGGGAATTAGGGTATTGAGAATATGTGTGGGGCTTTTGTGAGCAAAGGGAGAGCAAAGCTAGGGTTTTGTGTGTTTTTCAGGGGTTTTCTCGGATCAGTAAGTTCATCCATCTCTTGTAACATTATTTATCATAGCAGATTCGTTGGCGCTTTGTGTCTTGGTTTTTACCCGCGAGGGTTTTTCCACGTAAAACCTTGTCTTCTTTATGTACATGGTTTATTTGATCTCATATTATTTGATTCTAACTAGGATTTACTTCCGCACGTCCCCCCAATAAGTGATATCAAAGATAACACTGGAATTTTGAGTTTTTTTTAATATGAAAACATGTTGTCTAAGAGATTTAATATTAAATATGTAATGAAGAAGTTCACAGTAGAAATAATTTTGAATTATGGAAGGTTAAGACGAGAAGCCTCCTAATTCATCAAGGATTGCAACACGCTTTCCTTGGCAAGGCGAAGCGTCCTGCATTTATGCCTAATGAAGAGTGAGATGAACTAGACGAGAGGACCACAACCTCGATACAATTGTGTCTAGCAGACAACGTTCTATCTAATGTCCTGGATCAAAAGACCGCTACAAGGGTATAGACAAAATTGTGTAGTTTGTATATAAAGAAATCCTTGTGTTGCCGTCTGTATCTTAAGAAGCAATTCTATAGTCTTAAGATGACAGAGGGGTCTGACTTTAATGAACACATGATTACTTTCAACGAATTGCTATATATAAATTGACGAATGCAAATGTCAAAATCCGAGAGGAAGATCAAGTCTTATTTTTTTTTAATTTGCTTTCACCATCTTTCAAGAATCTAGTAGACATGCTGATCCATGATAAGGATACCAGTGATATTGAGACTGTCTTCTCAGCCCTTTACAAGAAGCAGTTGAGAAAGAAGGATAATATGGAAGGTACCTCTACGAATGCGTTGGTTGTCAGGATAAGAAATACTTAAAGGAAGAAAGGTAATTTTCGATCGCGATTCAAATTGAAAGGGAATGGCAAGATTATTTGTTGGAATTGTGGGATGACAGAGCATATGAAGGATTGCAGGAACTCTAAGACTCAAATTGGAGAAAAATAAGAGAATGCGCTGAAAGAGGCTAACACAGCACAATTAAGGTAGGAGGTGGATGGTGGTGATGTCTTGACCGCATCCAAATCTAGTTACTTTAAAACAACTGGATTTTAGATTTGGGGGCCTCATACCACATGATTTCTCATAGGGATTGGTTCATCACATACAACGAGTACGATGATTGACAGGTTTTTATGGGCAATGACATTGCCTGTAAAGTTGTTGGAATCAGTTCAGTGTGCATCAGAATATTCGATGGGGTGGAGCTTATAATGACAGACGTTCGACACATTTCGAACCTCAGGAAAAATTTAATATATCCGGGGGCTCTAGAGGCACTTGGTTGTAAGTTCACTAGTTATAATAGAGTTCTTAAAGTTTTGAAAGGGGCACTTATTATGATGAAAGTGCAGCGAAACAACAATAATCTATACAAGTTGATCAAAAATATTGAAATAAATGGAGTTGCAACATCTGTAGTGCAGTCTATGTCGGCATTTCTACTTTTTTATTGATAAGTATGACTAGGACAAGTAGGAACCAAGATAAGATACTCAGGAATAACTAGCTTAAACAAAATAACTTATAATCTAATCAAAGCCAAACAGACTTATTGCTTACATCCAAATAAGCAACAGACAAGTAACTTTCACGTACCAACTTAAAAACTTAGAAGCATCCAAATGACCCCTTATTAGACAGATTACAGCTGTTAACTTTTTTGAAGCGTTTGGAGCATTCAATGCGTATGAGGATCCCCGTGTGGTGTATAAAGTACATGCTCTTGTGCAAAATAATGGTTAATCAAGCCGATGAGGTTGCCCGGATAATCTCTTCTAAAGCAAGTTTGTTCTACATGGGACATGAATTGGATGCAATTAGAGGTATCACCAATGGTCACTCAAAACGATTTCTAAATTCCTTTAAGAGGAACCTAGGGGATTTGAGGGCTTAGTTGGAAGAAGACCCAATTGTTCACGGGTACCTCTCATGGTCATACAATTCCATCTTAGAGCATAACCTCTACAGGTTGAGATTGAGCCTATCTCTAGAATCAAGATTGTGCATGTCACTGATCATGTGGATAAGAAGCAGTCACAGATGATTTTGGACGTTAGCATGAAGGTGGGATGTTAGTATGCTTTGTTTTGATTCGCATTCTGTTTGAGTTTGGGTTGTAGTTTGCATATTGCTGGTTTGAGGTTGTCAAGGCTGTAGTATTGAGGCGGATTGCTTTGGAGTGGTCTTGTTTTGTGCAGGATTTTTATATTTAGATTTAGGTGCTGAGCAGGCTTAATTTGGTAGCATGCCTCTTGTGTATTCCTTGAGCACCTTTTCCTCTGCTAGAGTGGTCTCTGTGCCCTTTTATTGCAGTCGGCTTAGATTCTCTCGACTTTGTTAGGTCTTTTATTTTGTCCAGGTGAGGTTGGGCCGGCTTATGTACAAGTCTAATCAGTCAAATTTTATACGATGAATAAGGCACTACTTTCTTTTTTATGGCGCCCACCTAAAGTTTATAAAGACTTTTTTGTGCTCCCACTTTTTTGTATTAAAAAAAATATACAATTTCCCGTGCACAAAGTGAATGGTGTGTTCTGCAATTAACCAAAAAAAAAAAAAAAAAACCTAGTTTGCAGGATGATCCAAATGGAATTATGTTCAACATTAGATGTTCAGTGTTGAACTCATTGGATGAGTGTAGGGCTAGTCACATTTTAAAAAAAAATACATGAATAAAAATCAATAATGAAATCTCCTTTTAGTTAATAGCGATGGCAACGAATCTTAATTTGTTTGAAAATCATATATATATATATATATATATATATATATATATATATATATATATATATATATATATATATATATATATATATATATTTGTTCAAAAAGGTGAAACCACATCACCTGAAAATAAAAGCAACAAACAAAAGAAGGTGAATAAAAATACTAAACATAAGAAAAGGAATAAACAAGCCATATTCACTAACTGATTAAGAAAACCACTATTAAAAAATGTGATTATGCTGATACACGGAAAACCCATTTACCCACAGCTACATAGCTGATAGCCCTTAATCATAAATCAAAAAATCTCATCGCACTAGCTCAACATGCACCAACCAACCCAATTGTCATTTGATACAGCAGTCAAAGCAGTAAAGCATAAGAGGCTTCCTTCTCCTGTCTTTCAGGCAGAGATAGATAGAAAGTTGCACCCTAAAATATAACAAAGCCAAATATAAGCTGCAACAAATGATCCATCAACTCCAGAACAGTGGCGTCCAATGACAAAATTGGGCAGGACATCAAGTTTCAATAGATTCCATGCACACCACAACAGTGCTGCATTACCGGCATCATCAACTCCAAAGTAGCTTGCTCCAACAGTCATTCAACACCAAAACACGGAATCATTAATATGTTAGGCTTCAATAGATTTCATGCACCCTAGTAGTGCTGCACCAGAACAGCTCGACACCTCAACTTCTAGCACCATCAATGTACACATCACCTGAACAAGCCACATGAAAACAGAAAGGACTGTCATGCCTCCATTTTTATTTTTTTTTTTCATTCAAAAGGAGAGGTCATGCCCCTGTATGATTGAATATAAATAAATGATGAACAGACCAGACTTTCAGGTGGGCTGCACATAAACTAGCAGGCCTCACCTAACATATAACCTAATTTGAGAAAGCAAAAACAAAGGCTATAAACTCCGAAGGGAAATAAAGAAACAACCGACCACTCCTAAGAGCAAAACATGGGCTTCCCAAGCGAAGCTTTTTCTGCGACAACAAACAGCCCCAAATCATCATGCTGCTAGTCATAGAGACTGCAACACACAGTAAGCAGCAGACGAAACAGCAACCATCAAACAGCAGACCTGAAGCCCGCATGCAGCAGAGAATCACCTAATTCGGGCAGAGGAACTGCCTATCATATGCTATACATGTAAAGTGTGGGGACCGTTTCTAATATACCCAAGCACAGTTTTATCCAATAAAACCTGACCCCTGATCAACCGAGGGAGGGAAGGCAGACCTTGGAAGAACGAGTTAATCTGCTTCGAGCTACCAATCTTAGCCAGACTATCAGCCGGGCTATTTACTTCCCGAAAGACGTGGAGAATGCGGAAGTTTCCTTGAGTGGAGAGACGTTTAATCTTGGTCTGCCAGTAAGACCACTTCCAGGAAGGTGCAGAGACATTGGTTAGGCTGGTCACCACCCAAGAAGAGTCTGATTTGATGATGACGTTGGAGATCCCGAGAGCCAGACAAAAATTTATGTCGTCATGCACAGCACGAATCTCAGCCGTATTGTTTGTTGCAGATCCGTATCCACAAGTAAAGGCGAAAATAGGGTTTCCATGGTGATTACGGCAAATCCCACCCTCACCCGCAGGTCTAGAATTGGCCAGAGCTGAGCCATCCACATTCAGTTTAAAAACACCAACAGGAGGTTTGATCCATTTGATACAGGAGGAGGGGCGGCCAGGGAGATGTGCAGAGGAGCCAGAGTGAGAAACTGTCGCAGGGGCCGGAGAGGGGTGGAGACCACTGAGGAATAAATGGTCAAGATGGGGAAAATAGAATGTAACCACCATCGTACCTTGTGAGAAATATCAGACACTGTGGACAAATGGTTATCAAATCTGGCAGCATTCCTGGCCTTCCAAATCTCCCACAAAATGAAAACGGGGGCCAGGCGGATGATAAGAATTTTCCTCCCAGTGGGAAGATGTCTCCGCCACCACCAATGAAGCCTATTTGAGATGGATAAATGATTGAATAGTTGAATCCCAAGGAAAGCAGCGGTGTGTTGCCAAACAGAATCCGCAAGAGTGCTCCGAAGGAAGAGATGAGATAGTGATTCAGCTTGAGGGCCCGTATTGGAGTCGACGGGACAGCAGCTGCACGCAGACGCAAGTTGAACTCCTTTTCGCAGCACCAAGACATCTACAGGGAGGGCATCGTTAAGAAGACGCCAAATGAAAACCGAAATTTTGGGGGGGATTTTTGGATTCCAAATCGTTGTGGACCAGGGAAGAACTTGCCCAAAAATTCGAGAGATATTCCACGCCGATTTAGCTGAGAAACGCCCTGAGGGCTCTAGAGGCCAGATGAGCATATCATCAGCGTCAGTAGTGCAGAAACCGCCGTTGGTAATGTGGGATTTGAGCCAATTTGGGAGCAGAACAGTAGCATCCAGTCTAATACCCTCTCTGTCCAAGAAATCAGATACTTTCATATGTCTCGAGGGCTCCGCTATGTGGAGAGAAGGGAGACAATCCAGTGGGCCCAAGCCAGTCCAATTGGCACTCCACATGTTGCAATCCCCCCGTCCTACGATCCATAGAGCATATTTTTCTACGACAGGGAATAGTCCCCTGATCCTGTTCCAGATTGGGGACGCCCGCACACGCTGACTAACAGACCTGGGATGAGAGGAATTCATGTATTTGGATCGGATGAAATTCCCCCATAAACTACTGCTATCCTTCTGCCTAATTGTCCAAGCCATCTTTAAATGAAGACCCGTCATGACATCTTTCAGCTGCCTGACACCTAGACCACCCTCCTCTTTAGGCCTAACAATGTGTTTCCAATTTCGCCAATGTAGGTTCGATCTGCCATCCCGCCACCCCCAAAGAAAATTGGCAAACAACCTCTCCACATCTTTCAGAATACTCTTTGGTAAAATCACTGCTGCTAAAGTATGAATTGGGATACTGCTCAGTACCGACGAGATTAACGCAAGTCTGTCCGCTTGAGAGAGAATTCTGACTGACCAACCTTGAATCTTTATTGCCATCTTGTCCAAGAGGGGGCCAAAGAAAGACCGTTTAGGTCGGCCTTTGAAGATGGGGACCCCCAGATAAACAAGACTCCCCGCCGAATTGTTGACACCAGTGGTTTGCTGGATGCATCTAATTCTCGTTGTGGATAATCTGGAAGAGCAAAAGAAGGAGCTCTTGAGAAGGTTGATCCTTTGACCCGAGCAGGATTGATAATCCGAGAGGAATCTCTTAACTGCTAGAAGGGAACGCTTTGAGCCATTCAAAAATAAAACTGTATCATCCGCATACAATAAATGGGAAACAGGACAGCAACCTTGTTTCACTCTAAAAGGGGTGCACGTTCCGCTTGAGCTGAGCTTGGACAAACCTCTACTTAACACTTCAGAAGCAAGGATGAAGAGACTCGGCGAGAGTGGGTCCCCTTGTCTCAGACCGCGAGAAGACTGGAAGAAGCCGCAACTAGCACCATTGATCAGGACCGAGAACCAGTTTTTTTCCCAACATGATTGAACTAAGCTGACCCAGGGTTCAGAAAAACCAAATTTCAATAAAACCTGCTGCAGAAAATACCACTCTACCCTGTCGTATGCTTTCTCCATGTCAAGCTTAAGCACAATGTTCCCACCCCTCACCTTACGGTCCACATCTTTGAACAGCTCATGGACTAGCGCAATGTTTTCTGCAATCGATCGACCCCGCATAAAGGCTCCTTGTTCAGTAGAAATTACCTTTGGGAGGATAGAGCTTAGCCGTTCCGAAATTATAGAGGCAAAAATCTTGTATACTACATTGCACAAACTGATGGGCCTGTAGTCTAAAAAGGATTTGGCTCCCAATTTTTTTGGAACAAGGCATATTAACGTAGAAGAGAAGGCCCTTGGGAGTTCAGTTCCTTGAAAGAAAGTGACCACCGTAGTGAGGAGGTCTGACCCTATAATGTTCCAGCACCCCGAGAAGAAAGCCCCGGATAGACCATCTGGTCCAGGCGCGCTATCTTTCGGGATCTTGTTAACGGCCACTCTAACTTCCTCCAGAGTAGGCTCCTGCATTAGGCCTGCATTGTCTGCCGCAGTGATAACATGCGGGATACAATCCAAGAGATCCTGAAGATGAAGAGAAGAAGGCGTCTCTGCCTCAGAGGAAAGTAGGGACTGCATGAAATCCACGGCAGCTCTTTGAATTGCCGGTTGATCCGATAGGAGCCCCCCATCTCCCAGTTGAATCTCATGAATCCCCAGCCTTCTGGCCCATTCAGTAGCCTGAAGATGGAAGAACTTTGTATTTCTATCTCCCTCTTCCAGCCAGGAATTCCTGGATTTCTGCTTCCAAAAAATTTCTTCCGCAAGCTCCGCTTTAGACAAACGAAGACGAGCTTCTGCAATCTCAGCTGCATGGACCGAGGGGTCAGAAAAGGCTTGGGCTTCCAATTCGGATAGCGATTTGTAACGACCCGTAAATTTCCGTACATTGGGTCGAGTACCACCTCGACCAGAAATCACGTAGGATTAAATCCTTTAGAAATTTAACAAAGTTAACTAAGTACTAAACTCAATTAGCCATGAAATCCGTTAGGATAGCTTTAAATACGATCTGCAAGACTCAAAACTTGCAGAACAAGTGACGCTAGGTTACCCTAAAGTTTAGAATCAAACTCATTTCCCGTCTGCTCTCGGGAATGAAACGAAACTTCGTATTAGGTCTAGATCGCACATCGGGAGTCCGATTAACCCGAAGCTAAGGAACTAGGACCGCCCCACTGGGCTTAACAATCATCTCAAAAATCAGCTCCATCCGATGTTCCATGGCCATTCGTTTTGATTCGGAGCGAGGGAGTGTGAAAAACACTATTCCCATCCAAAAATAAATATCTGGAATAGTGATCTGGCATCATTCGTTGACGCGTCAGTATTAAGCAACCTGACCGTCAGAATCAGACCAAATTACACCCTCGGATTAAGAAAAATTTCAGGAACATTTACATGTACTTGGAATTTCTGATCGTGGCCCACTGACCGTCGAACTGAAAGTGGTCCGCCACATGCGATCTGGAAATCCGATCGAGTCAAAAACGTAATCCCACGTAGATCCATAGATGGTGAGCTTAAGTCTGACGTTTGGTTCAAGGAGGGCCACCAGAACTTCCCTTTTGAGCTGGAAAAGCGACGAAAATCCTATATTAGCAGTACCCCTTGAACCTGAGTCTAATTTCGTAATGTTTTTGGCTATAAAAGGAGCTTAGAACAGCCCCTCTCACAGCCATACGAATTTTGGAGAAAAACCCTAGAGGGAGAGAGAGAAAAGAGAGAGAGAAAGACTTGGAGTTTGTTGCCGATTTCCCTCCTCCTGCTTTGGCTTGTTACACGGCCTACACCGCCCTATTCTAGGCGCTTTCACGGCGGTATCCATCTCATTTGAAGGTAAGAAACCCTAACCCTAGGTCTGATTTGAAGTGGGATCGAGGTGGGTTGTGTAACAACTAACCGATTCCGCTCTTTAGGCTAGAAATCTCCCGTATACGGAAGTTCCACTACCCTTGCTGATTCGTTTCGTTTCCAAAGGCAAAGGTGAGGACTTTAAGTCTATAAGTTACGGTTTTCAACGCTTTCAATGTCAGATAATGGTAGATTCATGATCTGCATGCAATTGCACATGTACAAAGTGCTTTCCGTTTCCTGTTTCGATTAACGTTGTGAAATATGGAATTTCACATATTCTAGGTATACGTAGAAATACCGTATACGTATTTTTCTTAGATAAATGTTTGACATGTTTATTTAATGTATGATTATATAATATATGAATAAAATACTAGTTTAGCGAAAGGAACCGCCAAAATATATGTTCACTTGTAAATGCGACATATGTTGAAATTACGTATTTTAGAAATACCGTATACGTATTTCTTTTGGAATAATGTTTGACATATTTATTTAATATATGATTATACAATACATGATTAAATTACTAGTTTGGCGAAAGGAATCGCCGCAATCTATGTTCCTTTGTAAACACTATGCATGTCGAAATTGGGTATACGAGGAAGTACCCTATATGTATAAAATTTGCTGATGTGATTGCCATGTTTAATTACTGTATGAATATGATGTATATGTATAAAATACTAGTTTGGTAAAGGGACAATCCTAGTACACATTTCTCTAGCATACGTCATGTATGTTGAAATAGTGCATTCCAAGTGTTGGTGAAATCACTTGTGAGTGTAAGTGCTTAAGTGTTAGAACCTTAGGTAGGTGCTGAGATGGGATTCTCCGCTACCTTAGAGTCACATATGACACTCTCCATGTGGTTGTTCACTCTAACCACTCACCTCTGAAATCTAAGTATTTGTATCCCTATTTGCATAAATGCTTTATAACATGCTTTTGAACATGCTTTGTAATTTGTTTATTACCATGTTTCATGATATGCTTTGTAACATGATTACTAGTGTCCTTGAATTACCATGTATCATGCCGTATTTCATATGCTATGGTTAGGACTTGACTGAGCTTGGGACTATGTTCATAGTCCAGGCATCCGGTATCAGACTTGAAGATGTGGTTGGGATTCGTTCCGCCACGCATGATGTGTTGGCGAACTCGTGTCGCACTTCGGTTGGCGATAGTGGTTGGCCACACGAGGTGCTTCTGCGCTTCATATCGCCCAACTTGTTGTGCGCTCGAGCCAGCCGAACACGTCAAGTAAACCGTGTGTCTTATGTATGTTCACCATGTTTGGTCGCTAATGCTTGAACCTAGGGTACCAAACTTACCAGTGATAATCCCGTTAACCATGGTACCTCGATCCGCTAAGACTCATGAGCCGGGCATGGTGGTATGGGACACCGTGGTCGAGCTGTCGGCCTACGGCCGGGGCTACGTGCCTCCCGTAGTGACCAAGGTGAGCAACTTAACTCGTGAGCCGATTATGGTGGTATGGGACACTATATTCGCGGCTGTCGGCCTACATTGATAAGGTGATGGGGAGTGGTGCACCCTTTGTGCGTAACGACCACAGCGACCCTTTGTAGTGACCGCGAGCATATTCTCAAGTTGCGGCGTGCCTTAGGGTTCGCCGCGATATATAGAGTATGAACTAGGCTGTTTACGTATAGTGATGAATCGTTTAAGGGGTGATGGGGGAGTGGTGCAACCTTTGTGCGTAATGTACCACAGCGTCCTCTGCGGTGACCTAGAAAACACACCATCGTCTGATATTAACTAGGACTGACGACCCTAGATTGGATCATGTTTGGAAATGATACAAGGGAGGTACCTTAGTTTCGCAATCCTGCTGGTTGAAATGGACTAATAATAACTCGGTAATCATACTCATCATGCATCGCATGTGCCTGGAAGATGTGGAGCACTGTGGGATGTAAGCATGCCGCGAACGTGAGATGGTGTCGCATGAAGGAGTATGTCGGCGAGGGCATCCATCATACCTGTATTCATACTTACATTAATCAGAGTAACTAGGAGTGTTTGATTTACTGCTTTATCATTACTGCTTGACTGTATTGATAACATGATAACTTATGCCTTATCATTCCACTGAGTTAGCTACTCACTCCCATGTTACGGGACGGTGTTGCGCACACCAACCAGACTCTGTCTCAGGTTTAGGCGATCCGACTACTCTGGAGGCGGAGCCCGATTATGACGAGGACCAGGAGGAGTTCTCGTATATGCAGTTCGCTGGCGGCTTCGACTAGGCTGCCGGGACCGATGGGATTTACAGGGATTGTACCTAGTTTATTTTGACATTTTGTTTATAAACAGACATGTATATTGTGACTCAGAAGGATTCATACTCTGGATAATGAAACGTTTATTTTGTTTCTTTACATACACATATATACAGTTCAGTCTTCCGCTTGCTTTTATACAATTGATCTGGAGTATGAATTACTGCTTTGGTATAATCTCATTCATGTTTACTGCTCTAACACAGACAACATTCAAACATCATTAAACATGTTGCATAAGTGATGCGTTGGAACTCGGGAGTTGAGTTACACTCGACCCCCGATTTTCAGGGCGTTACAAGTTGGTATCAAAGCATGATTTTGATTAAACCGGACCTGAGTTATGTCCCCACTACGTACGCTGACGCATTATACTTAGGAAGGTGCGCAAAATCTAGCAACAGTCTTAGGGTCTCCCGAATCCGCCATTCGGCGAAGTTCATTGCAAATGGACAGGTTGATCGAGTTTGTACTCGGTCCTGACTGCACATACGTACCCTAAATCACTCCTAGATCGTCTAATGACGTGTCCAGGTCACAATCCACCAAAAATTAGTCGTTAAAAATCAGGAAAAATCAGATTATATCAAAAATGTACCAGAACTGACCGTTCTGGAACTGAAATGAGTCCGTGGGCCCCCACGATTAATCCATCAAGGGTTCAGACCAAACCAGGGTGCATTTGGCACCCTGGGAATGTGGCAAACAGGGTCCCACCGCGGCGGCGCGGTTCCGGCCAAACCCGACCGCGGCGGCGCCGCGGCACCGGCGGCGGACCGCGGTCCGGTTGCTTTTCCGGCGAAGCTCCAAGCTTGAGGTTGGTCGGCCTGACCCCCTCTAACCCCTGGCACGTGCCAAATCGTAAATGGGTTGGGATTTAAGTGGCTGGAGCACCCTTTTCTCTCATTTCACCCTCTTTTCAAGCACCTCCACTCCCATTCCGATTTTTCTCAAAAACCCATCCCTCCAAACCTTCAATCCTTCCATTTCCTTCCATAACTCACACACCCCTACCTTCCACAACAGCCCTAGCTTCCTCCTTTCCCCATTTTCACAAGTTGGAGCTCTCATACCCCTTCTTGGAGCTCAAAATCGGGTAATCTCCTAACCCATTCCATTTTCTTTTGTTCCTTCTTCATTTCCTACCTCTAGAGCTCCTTCCACACCTGTTAGATTGTTGATTGAGGAAGATAAAGGAGATCAGCCCCTTGATTCCCCATTTTGGAAATTTTCCATGGCCCTCCTTGGTGTGGTGGCTACCATTTTCTCCATTTCCTCCATCCTATCTTTCATGGGAAAGAGGAAAACCGCGGCCGATGACGCCGCCGGCCCAAGTAGGCCACCCATTCCCGAAGAAGATCCGATGTTGGGGCCGGCACAAGCACCGTGCGGGAGTTTAGGTCGAAGCGAGACCTGGATCCTGACCACCCCGCCAGAAATGCTTATCCGATAGGCATGGAATATGGGCGCTTCGCGGGCCGCAAAGTTGTGTTTGAAGCTCATGTGGATGAAAGGATGTTTGGCCTACACCCGATGATAGACCACTTGGTGGATATCAGATGGAATTCCATTTTTGAAGGCGAGTCCCCCGCATGTGAGAACACGGTTCGCGCTTTCTACGCTCACATCGTGGACGCATCAGTAGAGCCTCTCCAGTTTACTGTCTTTGTGAGGGGCATAAGGCGCACAATCACTGTGGATGAGGTGGTTCGAATCACGAAGATCCCGCTTGGTCAAGTACAGCCTAGTGATGACTTCTCTAGAAGTGCGCGGGAAAGGGATCGTCGCACGCGATTTCTCTGTGGTCGCCGGGTTACTTGGAAGCGAGGAAATTGTATTGCGGCGACAAAGATGTCCGAAGACTTCCATTTGCTCCATCACATCTTCACATACAATGTATACCCACGGTGGGGTAACCGCACGGAATGTACTAGGGTGATGGTGGACTTTCTGTACAAGATGGGACGCTGGGACAACATATGCCTGCCCACATTCATCCTATCCCAGATAGTTAATGTTGTTCGTTCTGCCAGGAACGATCTTTCGCTCCCATTTGGCCGACTGATCTGCAGGATGGCTCGTGATGTAGGCTACAGATTGAATATGGAGGATCTTGCACCAGTCCGAGTCATAAATGAAGCGACACTCAGGAATATGAAGATCGGCCCTCAACAGCGGCAAGCCCGACTCGACGAGTCTGGAGATGAGTCGGATAGCGCCAGAGAGGAGAGTGTTGACCTCCAGACTGAGAGTGATGAGGAGCGCAGTGATGACATACAGGAGGAAGAACCTGAGGCTCAGGACACCGAGGAGAGTTCACCCCCTACGGCTCAAGAGCAGGGTGTGGATCGAGATGCTTTTGATACACGATTGGCCCGTCTTGAGGAGGGTCAAGCCGCCCTGCAGCAAGAGATTGGTCAAGTTCGAACCAAGCTTGAAGAGAATGAAGCCTACATGAAGAAGAGTTTCAAGAAGATGTCCCGTACGTTGAAGGCCATCTGTCTTTGTGCACGCAGATAAGAATGCTCCTCCTCCACCGCCTACTTCGGATGCTTAGTCATCCATGTCGTTATATGTTGTGTTTGCTTTGGTTACCGCGATAGGCGGTTTGTGTTTTCGTACGGATGTTGTATTAGGTAGTAGCGTGTTCTAAGTGTTTAATGTGTGGATGTATTGGCTATCATGTGATTTCCGTCATGATTCATGTAAACTCTGTAATCCATGTATTATGACTAATTTTGGGTAAATGAAAGGCATGTAGCCCCTTTTGTTTTGATTATGTGTGGAATGCTTAAAGTGCTTTATGATGTGTGTTATCTTTGTATCTCACCAATGTTTGTACCACTGTGTTGTATAGGACATGCCGCGACAGTATACGCGGAGCACGGCACATCTCCGTCTGACTGGCTCTATGGACCAGACTCCTTCTGGTAGTAGCGGTCCTGCCGACCGTGGGTTAGGTTCTGATCAGCCCCCTGCTGGTCCTGCTGGTGGATTGCCACCTTACACGCCCCCGATCCGTGAGCAGTTTCGGCCGTCATCTTCTGCGCAGCATGACTCCCAGGCTGCTCCGCCGACTGATAGATTTGAGCAGCTGATGTTGATGATGCATCAGCAGCAGATATCTGGCGAGCGACGAAGCACCCTGACCAGCTTATGGCCACTATCGCTGAGGCCTTGTCCCATGGTGGTAGTGCGACTCCACCTGCGACATCTGCTTGTCCTGCCGGGCGCCCGGAGCCTCCTACTCAGAGTGAGGATGTGCCTCTGCCCCCACCCGTGGTGCCTCCTATGGGAGATGTCAGTACACACGGTCTTCTCGAACGATTTCAGCGCTTGAGGCCTCCTTCATTTATGGGCACTCATAGACCCGAGGAGGCAGAGTTTTAGCTTGACCGCATTTCTAAGATGCTTCGGATGCTGCATTACTCAGAGGCAGAGCAGGTAGAGCTAGCGGCTTTCATGTTTGAGAGGGAGGCCAGTTTATGGTGGGATAGTGTGTTGCGGTCTGTCGCAGCAGATTATGTGTGGACCTGGGAGGCTTTCGAGTTCCGGTTCCATGAGAAATATACCCGCAGACTTACCGACATGAGCGGGAGGATGAGTTTCTGCGCCTCAGGCAGGGAGGCATGACGATTACAGAGTACGAGCACCGCTTCACAGAGTTGGGCCGCTTTGTCCCGACTATACTGGTGGACGAGCAGATGCGGATGCGTCGTTTTTCTTTGGGCTTGCGACCGGAGATACGGTCGAAGATATCTTGCCTCGGTATACCTACCTATGCAGCATTGGTTCACATGTCTATGACGGTAGAGCAGGATGTGGACCGGTTGGCCCGATCTCGTGGTGCTATGGTTGCGAGGCCACGACGGGAGATACAAAGCAGGCCTATCCTAGGCAAGAGGCCTCGTGTTGACTCGCCTCCTGGGATCGCAGCGCCAGGGGCTCAGGTGAGGCGCCCTGTTATGACCTGCACGTACTGCGGGAAACAAGGTCATCTTATTGGGAGTTGTTTTGCGCGGATGAAGGACAGTGGTTTCTCTCCGCCACAGATGTTGGGCCGTTCTCGCCCACAGGCCATATCGCTCCACCGCTTCTGAGGCTGCTCCCGCACATCCTTCCTTCCGACCTCCTGTGCCGCGCTTCAGGCCGCCACAGCGACCCTTGGCTCCTCAGCCGAACCGCCAGCAGCAGGCTCGCGTTCATACTCTTGTGGCTGAGGCACCTGAGACGTCGGTTTCAGCTCCGACGGCTTTCGAGGGTACGGCTTTTATTCATGGCACTCCTGTTTCTTTGTTGGTAGACACTGGGTCCACCACTTCTATTGTTTCTTGTGGGGCGGTGAAACGCCTATCTTTGCATACGATTCCCACTAAGGGAATGAGACTCACTACGGCTCTACGGGACACATTCGGATGTCACACGATTATGCGAGGGTTGCTCGGTAGTTTTGGGTAGCAGCACAGTGCTCGTCGACCTCATTGTTGCTCCACTTTGGCACTACGACGTTATCCTTGGTATGGATTGGCTCACCAGGATGAGGGCGGAGGTAGATTGCGATACTCGGATCGTGACGGCCTATGGACTGACGGTGCGACTTTCACGTTCCCGGTGCGGTCAGTTGGCCTGTCGAGTTGATTGTTATGCTGCTTTGCTTGTGCCGATTGATGGTCCGAACAGGAGATAGTACGCCGGTGGTTCGAGAATTTGCAGGCGTGTTTGAGACTATCCCTGGTTTACCTCCTCGGCGTGAGATTGATTTTACGATTGACCTTACGCCTGGTGCGATGCCCATCTCGTTGCCGACTTATCGTATGCCTCCATATGAGATGGAGGAGCTGCGGAAACAGATTGACGGACTTGTAGAGAAAGGTTTTATTCGACCTAGTGTGTCTCCTTGGGGAGCACCTGTGTTGTTCGTGAAGAAGAAGGACGGGTCGCTACGGTTGTGTATTGATTACCGTAGGTTGAACCAGGTCACGGTGAAGAACAAGTATCCTTTGCCCAGGATTGATGATCTATTCGATCAGTTGAGGGGGGCGAAGTATTTCTCGAAGATTGACCTTCAGTCAGGGTACCACCAGTTGCGCGTGAGAGAGGAGGACGTGCAGAAGACAGCCTTAAGGACGTGCTTTGGGCACTATGAGTTCTTGGTGATGTCGTTCGGTCTGACGAACGCACCAGCCGTGTTCATGGATCTGATGAACCGGGTATTTCGGCCCTTCCTTTACCGATTCATCATCGTTTTTATCGATGACATCTTGATATACTCCACGAGTCGGGAGGAGCACGAGAAGCACTTGCGAGCGGTATTGGATACACTGAAGAAGAACCAGTTGTTTGCGCAATACAAGAAGTGCGACTTACGCGGGGAGGAAGTCAAGTTCTGGGACATGTAGTGTCCAAGGATGGGATAGCATGGACCTTGCTAAGGTAGGCTGCGGTTCGGGATTAGCGGCACTGAATCGATTCTTGAGGTGAGGAGTTTCCTTGGTCCAGTTTGGGTACTACTGAGACGTTTCATTCGGGATTTCTCGAAGATCGCCGGGCCATTGTCTCGGTGACTCGGAAGGACTGAAGTTCGCTGGAATGAGAAGGCGGAGGCGGCTTTTAAGGAGGCGAAGGACAAGTTGACGTCCGCCCTGTGCTAGTATTGCCGAGCAAGGGTGAAATACACGGTGTATCTTGACGCGTCTCGCGTTGGTTTGGGTTGTGTCTTCGATGCGAAGGATAGGGTGATTTCGTATGCCTCGAGACAATTAAGGAAGCACGAGGAGAATTACCCTACACATGACACAGGTTAGCGGTATCATCTTTGCATTGAAGCTCTGGAGACATTACCTCTATGGTGAGGAGTTCGAGCTTTTCTGCGACCACAAGAGCCTTAAATACATATTCACGCGGCGAGATTTGAATATGAGGCAGTAGATGGATGGAGACCTTGAAGGACTTCAAGTTCGAGGTTTCCTACCATCCTGGTAAGGCGAATCTTGTGGCAGACGCGCTGAGCCGCAAGAAGGCGATAGCATTTGCGGCACCGCTGATGATAGCCGAGTGGGACATGGTGGAGTTTGTGCGGGACTTCGAGTAGAGACTCACTGTCGAGGAGCCATTTGAGTGTGTTGCGCACGTTCGGGTGCGGCCACTTATTGACGACAGGATTGTTGAGGCCCAAGAGGGCGATATACGGTATGTGAGCCGAGAAGCGAGGCTAGTGACGCCGTGGACTCCGAGTGGAGAGTTGGTTCTGATGGGGGTTTACGATTCCGTGGCCGCCTATGTGTTCCAGATGTGCCTGACCTGAGACGCGAGCTTCTCGAGTCTGCCCATAACTCGAAGTTTGCGATGCATCCTGGTAGCACGAAGATGTACCAGGATATGAGACGGGCGTATTGGTGGGATAACATGAAGGCCCACATTGCTGAGTATGTGTCTCGATGTCTGACGTACCAGCAGGTCAAGGCAGAACATCACCGACCTCCTGGACTGCTTTAGCCCATGCCTATAGCGGAGTGGAAGTGGGACTTCATCTCCATGGACTTCATATCAGGGTTACCAAAGACGAGGAAGGGGCACGATTCCATTTGGGTGATTGTGGACCGGTTGACCAAATCGGCCCATTTCCTCCCTATCAGAGTTACGAACTCTGCAGACGAGCTGGCTAGATTGTACATTAGGGAGATCGTCCGTCTGCACGGGGTTCCTTTGGAGATCGTGTCGGACAGAGACACGCGGTTCACATCTATCTTCTGGACTTGTATCCAGGAGGCGATGGGTGTGAAGTTGAAGTTTAGTACAGCGTTTCATCCTCAGACGATGGGCAGACAGAGCGGGTGAATCAGATTCTGGAGGATATGTTGCGAGCATGTGTGTTGGACTTTAAGGACAGCTGGGATGACTGTCTTCCGTACGCAGAGTTCGCCTACAACAACAGCTTCCAGGCAACTATTGGCATGGCCCCATATGAGGCTCTATATGGTCGACCTTGTAGGGCACCGCACTGTTGGGCAGAAGTTGGAGAGCGTAGCCTGATTGGCCCGGAGTTGGTTCAGGCGACTACAGAGAAGGTAGACATTATCAGGCACCGATTACTCACAGCGCGGAAGCGAGCGAAAGAGTTACGCCGATACGAGGCGGCGAGCGGCGGCCGTGGAGTTCGAGGTCGGTGATCATGTGTTCCTTCGGATTTCCCCTATGAAGGGAGTCATTCGGTTTGGGAAGAAGGGGAAGCTCACACCGAGGTTTATCGGTCCATTTCAGATACTGGATCGAGTGGGTGATGTGGCGTATCGTCTCGCTTTGCCTACACCACTTGCTTCCGTACACAACGTATTTCATGTATCTATCTTGAAGAAGTACGTTCTGATCCTTCGCATATCATCAGATGGGAGCAGGTACAGTTGAGCGAGGATGCTACATATGAGTTGCGCCGACGCGCATCCTTGACGAGGAAGGAGCAGTGCTTGCGTAGCAAGGTCATCCCACTTGTGAAGGTGCTTTGGACACATCATTCCGAGGAGGAAGCTACCTGGGAGACTGAGGCCGAGGTCAGGAAGAACTACCCTCAGATTCTCGAGGAGTACGAAAAGGTATAAATTTCGAGGACGAAATTTTTTGTTTAAGGGGGGTAGATTGTAACGACCTGAAAATTTCCGTACATTGGGTCGAGTACCACCTCGACCAGAAATCACGTAGGATTAAATCCTTTAGAAATTTAACAAAGTTAACTAAGTACTAAACTCAATTAGCCATGAAATCCGTTAGGATCGCTTTAAATACGATCTGCAAGACCCAAAACTTGCAGAACAAGTGACGCTAGGTTACCCTAAAGTTTAGAATCAAACTCATTTCCCGTCTGCTCTCGGGAATGAAACGAAACTTCGTATTAGGTCTAGATCGCACATCGGGAGTCCGATTAACCCGAAGCTAAGGAACTAGGACCGCCCCACTGGGCTTAACAATCATCTCAAAAATCAGCTCCATCCGATGTTCCATGGCCATTCGTTTCGATTCGGAGCGAGGGAGTGTGAAAAACACTATTCCCATCCAAAAATAAATATCTGGAATAGTGATCTGGCATCATTCGTTGACGCGTCAGTATTAAGCAACCTGACCGTCAGAATCAGACCAAATTACACCCTCGGATTAAGAAAAATTTCAGGAACATTTACATGTACTTGGAATTTCTGATCGTGGCCCACTGACCGTCGAACTGAAAGTGGTCTGCCACATGCGATCTGGGAATCCGATCGAGTCAAAAACGTAATCCCACATAGATCCATAGATGGTGAGCTTAAGTCTGACGTTTGGTTCAAGGAGGGCCACCAGAACTTCCCTTTTGAGCTGGAAAAGCGACGAAAATCCTATATTAGCAGTACCCCTTGAACCTGAGTCTAATTTCGTAATGTTTTTGGCTATAAAAGGAGCT
This sequence comes from Magnolia changhungtana, assembly GCA_030180095.1. NCBI lineage: Eukaryota > Viridiplantae > Streptophyta > Magnoliopsida > Magnoliales > Magnoliaceae > Magnolia > Magnolia changhungtana. Next base: position 5,474,955 of record JASAUF010000391.1, on the reverse strand, counting down.
TAGAACAGCCCCTCTCATAGCCATACGAATTTTGGAGAAAAACCCTAGAGGGAGAGAGAGAAAAGAGAGAGAAAGACTTGGAGTTTGTTGCCGATTTCCCTCCTCCTGCTTTGGCTTGTTACACGGCCTACACCGCCCTATTCTAGGCGCTTTCACGGCGGTATCCATCTCATTTGAAGGTAAGAAACCCTAACCCTAGGTCTGATTTGAAGTGGGATCGAGGTGGGTTGTGTAACAACTAACCGATTCCGCTCTTTAGGCTAGAAATCTCCCGTATACGGAAGTTCCACTACCCTTGCTGATTCGTTTCGTTTCCAAAGGCAAAGGTGAGGACTTTAAGTCTATAAGTTATGGTTTTCAACGCTTTCAATGTCAGATAATGGTAGATTCATGATCTGCATGCAATTGCACATGTACAAAGTGCTTTCCGTTTCCTGTTTCGATTAACGTTGTGAAATATGGAATTTCACATATTCTAGGTATACGTAGAAATACCGTATACGTATTTTTCTTGGATAAATGTTTGACATGTTTATTTAATGTATGATTATATAATATATGAATAAAATACTAGTTTAGCGAAAGGAACCGCCAAAATATATGTTCACTTGTAAATGCGACGTATGTTGAAATTACGTATTTTAGAAATACCGTATACGTATTTCTTTTGGAATAATGTTTGACATATTTATTTAATATATGATTATACAATACATGATTAAATTACTAGTTTGGCGAAAGGAATCGCCGCAATCTATGTTCCTTTGTAAACACTATGTATGTCGAAATTGGGTATACGAAGAAGTACCCTATACGTATAAAATTTGCTGATGTGATTGCCATGTTTAATTGCTGTATGAATATGATGTATATGTATAAAATACTAGTTTGGTAAAGGGACAATCCTAGTACACATTTCTCTAGCATACGTCATGTATGTTGAAATAGTGCATTCCAAGTGTTGGTGAAATCACTTGTGAGTGTAAGTGCTTAAGTGTTAGAACCTTAGGTAGGTCTTGAGATGGGATTCTCCGCTACCTTAGAGTCACATATGACACTCTCCATGTGGTTGTTCACTCTAACCACTCACCTCTGAAATCTAAGTATTTGTATCCCTATTTGCATAAATGCTTTATAACATGCTTTTGAACATGCTTTGTAATTTGTTTATTACCATGTTTCATGATATGCTTTGTAACATGATTACTAGTGTCCTTGAATTACCATGTATCATGCCGTATTTCATATGCTATGGTTAGGACTTGACTGAGCTTGGGACTATGTTCATAGTCCAGGCATCCGGTATCAGACTTGAAGATGTGGTTGGGATTCGTTCCGCCACGCATGATGTGTTGGCGAACCCGTGTCGCACTTCGGTTGGCGATAGTGGTTGGCCACACGAGGTGCTTCTCAGCGCTTCATATCGCCCAACTTGTTGTGCGCTCGAGCCAGCCGAACACGTCAAGTAAACCGTGTGTCTTATGTATGTTCACCATGTTTGGTCGCTAATGCTTGAACCTAGGGTACCAAACTTACCAGTGATAATCCCGTTAACCATGGTACCTCGATCCGCTAAGACTCATGAGCCGGGCATGGTGGTATGGGACACCGTGGTCGAGTCGCCGTCGGCCTCGCCGGGGCTACGTGCCTCCCCGTAGTGACCAGGTGAGCAACTTAACTCGTGAGCCGATTATGGTGGTATGGGACACTATATTCGCGCTGTCGGCCTACATTGATAAGGTGATGGGGAGTGGTGCACCCTTTGTGCGTACTGCACCACAGCGACCCTTTGTAGTGACCGCGAGCATATTACGAAGTTGCGGCGTGCCTTAGGGTTCGCCGCGATATATAGAGTATGAACTAGGCACATTTTATAGTGATGAATCGTTTAAGGGGTGATGGGGGAGTGGTGCAACCTTTGTGCGTAACAGCCACAGCGACCTCTGCAGTGACCTAGAAAATACACCATCGTCTGATATTAACTAGGACTGACGACCCTAGATTGGATCATGTTTGGAAATGATACAAGGGAGGTACCTTAGTTTCGCAATCCTGCTGGTTGAAATGGACTAATAATAACTCGGTAATCATACTCATCATGCATCGCATGTGCCTGGAAGATGTAGAGCACTGTGGGATGTAAGCATGCCGCGAACGTGAGATGGTGTCGCATGAGGGAGTATGTCGGCGAGGGCATCCATCATACCTGCATTCATACTTACATTAATTAGAGTAACTAGGAGTGTTTGATTTACTGCTTTATCATTACTGCTTGACTGTATTGATAACATGATAACTTATGCCTTATCATTCCACTGAGTTAGCTACTCACTCCCACGTTACGGGACGGTGTTGCGCACACCAACCAGACTCTGTCTCAGGTTTAGGCGATCCGACTACTCTGGAGGCGGAGCCCGATTATGACGAGGACCAGGAGGAGTTCTCGTATATGCAGTTCGCTGGCGGCTTCGACTAGGCTGCCGGGACCGATGGAATTTACAGGGATTGTACCTAATTTATTTTGACATTTTGTTTATAAACAGACATGTATATTATGACTCAGAAGGATTCATACTCTGGATAATGAAACGTTTATTTTGTTTCTTTACATACACATATATACAGTTCAGTCTTCCGCTTGCTTTTATACAATTGATCTGGAGTATGAATTACTGCTTTGGTATAATCTCATTCATGTTTACTGCTCTAACACAGATAACATTCAAACATCATTAAACATGTTGCATAAGTGATGCGTTGGAACTCGGGAGTTGAGTTACACTCGACCCCCGATTTTCAGGGCGTTACACGATTGTTCAGCCTATTGGATTTTCTGGAAAATGTTACCGAATATCTCTCGGTTCCAGGTGCTTAGAGCACGTTTGACTGCTTTCAGCTTTAGAAGTAAATTGATCATGGGCAGAGGGGAAAGTTCTATCGCCTAAACAGTCTCAATCACTTGGAAGAAAGAGCCGTTGAGCATCCACATCCGTTGAAATCTAAATGGTTTTGGATCAAGGATGGAAGGAGCGGGGAAAGACAATAGAAGAGGAGTATGGTCAGAGTTGAGTCTGGGGAGGTGCTTCACTATAAAATCCGGGAAGAATTGAAGCCAGCTGCTATTGCATAGAGAACGGTCAAGCCTAGCCCAAGCTCGGGAGAGGCCTGCACGATTATTGCTCCAGGTAAATCTGTTGCCAGAGAAGCCCGCATCACATAAGCCAGCCTTATCAATCGCTTCTCTGTATTCCCTCATACTACCCAGATCAATGTCCCGATAACCAATACGCTTAGAAGAGTGAAGAACCACGTTGAAGTCGCCAACAACAGCCCACGGACCCGTATAACCCGCAGCGAGGGATTCCAGGGAGCTCCAAAGCGGTCTATGACTAATCCTAGAACACTTCGCATAGACAAAGGAAATTCTGCAAGAGTTGAAATTATTTTGCACAGAGATTTGTAAAGTGATCAGCTGGTCTGATTTCCCAACGATAGAAATGGAGAGATCCTGACGGTGGAAAACCCAAATTTTACCACCTTCCGGGATGTTAGAGAGAGAACAATGGAAGCCCAGCTTGAGGCCAATCGCCACTCGGCGATTGTCTCTAGCCATAGGTTCGAGAATAGCAATAATAGAAGGGTTGTGCGAACGAATCATCCTTTTCAAAGTACGAATAGTGGCCGCATTGGCCAACCCACGGGCATTCCAGGAAATTATACTATCCATCAGACACATTTCCCATGTAGTCAGCCCTTCTTTTAAATTGAATCAATCTTCTTTTTCCTTCCACAGATCCAGACCGGGGGTCGGAGCACAGCCTACCATCCGAGCAAACTATTTTGTAAGGGGAGAGGTCTACCGAGAGGTCCAGTTGCCTATAGACTGAGATACAATCATCAGTGAGACCCTTTAGAGGCAAGCTGTTATAATTTTCTTCAAGCCGAATCCTGGGGGAGATGTCTGGGGAAGAGAAGGGAGTCAGCACTGATCCCAGCCTCAATGGGGACTGAGCTCTGTGCGAAAGACTCTCTAAGAGGATAGGGAGGCCCTGGGCAGGCCTTTGCCTATTCGCAGGGGCGGTTAGCACAGTAGGGGAACTTGAGTCGATCCCTGCACCCTGATGATTATGCAATGACGTTTCAACAGGGCTGCGAGAGAGGGAAACGCATACCTGAGAGGGGTTGTCTGTTGACTGGGAAGCAGGAGAGGGAGGAGTTGAGGAGATAGCATTAGCAGGTCCATTGTTGTGCCAAGAGTCAGCGTCCTGGGGTCTGCAGGGGTGGCATGCATGAACAAAATGCTGGTTTGCTGTGACAGTGGGAACCGCTGTAGCGGAAAGCTGAGCTGGAGAGGCGAAAACCAACTGTAGTTGCCTGTGTTGAGGGGATCCTTCAGGTTGGAGCAGAGCATTGGGTGGGATTTTTCCAACCGCCTAATTACATACTGGGTCGGGTGTGACATTTCATCGAACATGGAGCAGGCAATGTGTCTCTCTCACCACTTCGTCTGCTTCATGGAGCAGGCAATGTGTCTCTCTCACCAGCTCGGCTGGGGCATTCCCTCGAACAGGGTGCAGGCAATGCGTCTCTCTCACTAGTTCATCTGCTTCATCCAGATTTTGGGGTGCCGCAACAGCATTCTCTGTCTCGGCGCTGACAATCAATTGATTCTCCTTACTGGATTTAGCCCCATCCAGATTTTGGGGCGCCGCAACAGCATTCACTATCTCAGCATCGGTAATCAGATGATTCTCCTCGCTGGATTTAGCCCCATGTACCTCCAGCTCTTGGGCAGGGGCATGGTCCCAGATCGGGCTGAGAGGCATTCCTCCGAACACCTGAGATGCATCACTTTTGCTTTCTAGTTTGGCCTTAATATGGAAAACATCACCAGCCACAAGAAGCTGAATTGGAGATTTTAGAGCCTCTACATTCACATTTGATAGTTTCACCCTGGCAAACATCTGAAAAATACCGAATCTGGAAAGGGTGTCAATACCTGTTACCATTCCAAAAAGGCTTCCAAGATCATGAATTACAGTTTCATCCCACGCATGTGCCGGGATTCCAAATAATCGTATCCAGTATTCTTCTTCTATTGCCTGAATCGATGGAGACCAGGGGAGGAGCTCCGTCAGCCCCATCTTCTGCCAGAAAGACGGATCTGAAACAAAATCAGCAAGGTCCTTCCTGGACTTGAATGTGATGAGAAAATGACATGCCGAAATTCTCGCAACGTCAATCGCCGAATCGATGAATTTGGAGGATCTGATAGCCTCAATAATCTGCAAGATGGAGATCAGCTTGGAGCCTGATGAACATACCAACGTCAGTTCGAGATTTTTCAGTTTACGGGAGACTAGCGTTGGGTCTGCTGTAACCTTCAGGGGGCCTTGTTCTTCTAGAGAAGCATGTTGTGTTTCCCATCTACGAAGGGGTGGAGGCCTACCCCTTATCTCGGCTTGCTCTGAAGGCTGGGATTAGGGTTGTGGTTGAGGTTGAGAAATATGAGGGACCGACGCGTTTTTACTGAAAGCCCGCAGAATGGGTTTAGGACGAGCGATCTTCACCGTGGCCTCCCTTCCATCTATTCTTTTTCCATGTAGAACACCCATAGCAGCCCTAGCATCATCTTCATAGAAGAATCGGACAAATCCATACCCCCTAGATTTTGAAGTTCCTGGGAAAAAGGGGAGGTAAACCTCTGCAACACGCCCGTATTTCTGGAAGATTTTAAGAACATCTTCAGTGGAACAGCTGAATGGCAGATTTCCCACAAACAAGCACTTAGGATCTGGGAGATTTCTCCGACGCCCTTCAACCGTTGATTGCCCCCTCCTACGGGAAAGGGCACGGCGCCCTCGCATGCCAGAAACCCTGTTTAGGCACCCATCTTCTCAATCCACGGTGCCCTTCAATCCTCGATGATTGCCCCCTCCTATTGTTCTCTCAACTTGATTCGCATGCCAGAAACCCTGTTTAGGCACCCATTCCTCGTTGGAAACCCTGTTTAGGCACCCATCTTCTCAATCCACGGCATCCATTCCTTGTTGGAAACCCTGTTGGAAACCCTGTTTTGGATAAATCTGTGGATGAAACCCTGTTGGAAACCCTGTTGGATGAAACCCTCCATTGGACAAGCACATTTACATGCATTTGCATGAGCTAACTGTACTTATTTACGATTCAAACATCTGCCCAGTAGCCAATGAAAGCATTTACACTTGAATGCAAAAACATCAACACAGTGATCATTAATTACAATATTCATCATATCCAACATCAACTGGTTCTAGATCGGACTGGTTTAGGTGAAGTGCGCATGTGTAAATCTTAGTTTTTATTTTCCTTTTGTTTTCCCTTCATATGATAGGAGGCCCTGGAGGGGGGGCCTCCCGAATTGTTCAGGAGGTGTGTTCCAGGTTTTCTCGTTGTTTTTTGTCTCGGGTCTCCTGTGCTTTGTGTATTCCCTTTTCTCGATGAATATATCCAGGTTAAAATTTAAAAAAAAAAAAGGTAGTGTAAGAATTAATATTAAATTTCTTACTAAAAACGTGAAAATACTTTATGAAAAAATTTAGCAAGAAATTATTTTAAATTAATTTGATATTTTAGAATTTATCGTGGGTTGTTTAGTTTACTCCAATGTCCCACACGATTGAGTTTTTTTCCTGTAAAAAAATAAAACCTAGTCAATTACTCGTAAAATGGAGAAGTATGCAAGTTAAGAATATTTCAAAATAACATTACTGTAGATGAAATTACCTGAGGTTAAAGTAATTTTAAGTATTTTAAATTAAAATACCATTTAGATATAATTGATTTACACAATAAATGAAATGTATGTTATGTTCCTAAGAAAATGGATGGACGTCATAGATCTGCCTCATTTTGGGCAACGCCTAGACATGTTCTGAGAAAAGGAATGGACAGCATGGATAAACAGATACATCACGGTGGGCCCTACACATATATGGTGGATGCTTAAAGGTCCGACCAAAGCATCGAAGGTGGACATGGCCAGGGTATCATCACAGTCCTTCCTTCTTACCTTCCAATCTAGGGAAGAAGCTCTTGCATTTCAGTGGGACACCATCCTCCACCACACCACGGGTCTTTGTTTCACCCTGGAGACCATCGGCTATTTTGACCAATAAGGGAACCTGGATTCGTATTCAAGGGATCCCTCTACACGCCTGGTGCAGGCAATCCATCGAACAGGTAACCAACTTCTTTAGAATGGTTGTGGAGATCGACCAACTTGCCCTAACTTCTTCATTCCTCACGTTTGCCCAAGTTAAAATCATCCCCTACCCGGGCCCAGACCTCGCAGCTATCTTGTACCTTGAAGTCGACGGACTATCGTTCCCGATCATCACCTCCATCGAGCCTCCAAACCTGGCTCAAGAAGTTCTCCTCAATTGTAACGCCCTGAAATTTGGGGGTCGTGTATACACTTAACTCCCAAGTTCCCGAGTATCACTTTTAATCAAATTTTAAAATTTTGCATATAATTCAATTAAATGATCAGAATGGAATTGACTGGAACATAAACCACAATCACAACTGGTCTACTGTAATGAAAGCGACTAATGTATACGGGTCTACAAAAAATATCAACAGGCCGCACAAGGCATCACCTGACAAAATACAAAAAATGATATGTCCAAAAGAATAGTGCGTTGAGTCCATTATTCAGCAATCTATAATCACCCCGCTCAATCTATGGTGACCCGCCCATCAACTGAAAGTAAGATAGCTCATCCTCCTCATCTATGCTCGCGCCGCTCGGCTCGTCATGCTCAGCATCACCTACATCTATTGAAGAGTCTGGTTGGTGTTTAAAACATCGTCCCAGAGTGGGAGTGAGTGATCAACTCAGTGGGTGCTATTAGCCTTAAGTTACATCAAGTGTCAATTCTATGATGAATTTAATGAAAAACATACATTTACAAATCCCTAACTAATCTTATTAATGCATATGCATGGATTATGATATAATGCATGACCTCGTAATAACACTCCCTCGAGCGACTTCGTCTAACGATTACACATGACCAACGCTCCCTCATTGCGACCTCAACTGCCGAGTCGTTAATCTAATTAATGTGATGCGATCATGATCATGTTATCCGAGTCTTTAATTAATTCTGTTCATTCATCAGAGTGGGGAAACAGGTACATCCTACGGTATCAATGCCCTCAACCAGTTGCGAGGCCAGGGCCCCTCAACGTGTGAGGCCAGGACCCCACGATCTTTGATCCCATCGAGGTCTTCATCCCCGATTTTAAGCACATGGGGAGTGCTGAGAAGAAGGATCGCTCGTGGTCAATACAGGGAGGCTCGTCACCCCAGCATAGGCTGACAGCTCGAACACAGTGTCTCATTCCACCATGTCCGACTCTTGAGACAGTGGATCAATTTCCAGCAGTTGTCAGTGGACGAGGGGTGTCCCAAGTTCCATACAGGCGTGAATAGGCATGGTTTTTTTTTTGAAAAAGAACTCATGCTATAATTCCATTAATCACAACAAATTTACAGCCATTCGGGCGCGGCCCGGACAAAAGGGCAAGCCACACCTATCATGTAAAGACAAACAAAACAAAAGGAGGACACTGGGGTCGGCAATAGTAGGGCTGGGACCCAAAGCTGCGCTCAGACCGCACCAGGCTATCTACTGAGGAGACGATCTAATAGATCCCAAACCTACTCTATCCAGGAAGAGAAGACCACGAACCTGGGGGAGGAGATCCCTGACGTTATGAAAGACAACTGTGGCCTGAGCATGGCTAGCTGTTCACTCCCCAAGTGCAGGGTTGTGATGTAGTAATAAACTCGGTAAGACTGAGGTCGAACCCACAGGGACTGAAACCTGTACGTTATCTGAAAATAACCAGATCTAGAACTAGAATGAGATGAATTCTAAACCAAGTATGATTTGAGGAATAATGGTGAAATAATAATGTAAAACTTAAGAAATTCATAAAAAGGAAACTAGGGATTCAGAGGATCCACTTGTAGAGATCAGGGAGATCTTATGCCTGGATTAAAAATCAGGAAAATTAACTGAACTGCCATTGATATAGTTTTCAAGAGATGAGAGGTATATGAATTAGAATGGATTCCATCACCAAACCATGCCCAAGAGACAAAGCAAACAACAGAATTAATCTAATTACCAACCAATCAACATGTTTATGAAGGTTAGGAAGGGTACTGTCATCCGACCATGCCCAGGAAATGATGGTGAACAACAGGGCTTCCTGACGTCATAAACATCAAGAGGAAAAGGATATACTCAAAGCCATTGCAGACCCATTGTAATTTCAGTCACAACAGACCATTAAAGACTGAAAACATTCCCTTAATAAAAACTCAAATCAACATCAATTCAGTCTAAACAAAGGCACAAGCAAAGAGGCCTCCCATCACGCTACAAGCTTCACCTCTTAGCCCTAGCTAAGAGGTTTAGCCACACATGAGTGGACTAGATCTCTCAAAACAAAATAGAGAAAAGAAATAAGAAAAAGACAATTAAAAACCCAAACTTTACTCCCTGTGTTTCTCTCTCTCTCCTCACGTCTCCACCAAATTCCAGCTGAGCTGCTCTCCCCCGGCTCCCCATGGCTACCTCTCTTTTATATCTGCCAGCCTCAGTCAGTGCACAAGGAAGCCGTCTCAGTAACAGAGTTGGAAATCCTCTGTGTAAGGGAGTTTACGCAGCCAGAGAGACTATCCTGAAGAGCGCCACTTTTCATTCTTTTTTTTCAAAAGCTTAACATCACTTGGGTAATTTCTGAACTAGCTACACGATGGACGGTTTAGATCATCCATCTGATCAAAGATAACGGTTCACAACCTCCCGGAAATTCCGGTTTTCACGGGCGTGCCAAGGCTTCCGCATGGTGCTTCGCTTACGTGATCGGTGGGGCCCACTTCACTTTTATTTTGAGAATCCACACCGTCCATTGCGTTGTACTCGAAAAACCGTTCAGACCTGATAGATTTTAGCTCAAAACCGTGGTGGCCTACGGTTTATTTGATTGCACCGTTGGTTATCTGTTCGGACGGTTGAAAACCGATCGTTGTCAACTTTTCAAATTCTATTAGCTAGGAGTTAGTGATATGGTCCATAGAAGTCTGATGGACGGTCCGGATCATGTCTCCGCGACACGGTGGTGGGCCACAAGCAACGTCCGCAACCTCTGTTCGCACGAAGAGTTTCCGTAAACTCTTGTTTTACGCTGATGAGTGGTGGGGCCCATGATCGACGTTGGAAAGAAAATCCACTCCGTTCAATGGCTTCAGGACGAAAAATCGTTTGGGAAAGAGTGTTTTTTAAGCGAAATCGGTGCGGCCCACTTGATCTTTTATACCGCCGTCCATCTTGCGTTTGACGGTGGAAAACCGATATTCATGATATCTTGAAATTATGCCACCTAGGCAGTGATGAGACGCTCGCTGGGAGGTCATTAGACGGTTCGGATCATCGAACCCGATGATGAGTGGGGCCCACAAGCATGACCCCACCGTCGGTCGAGAAGACGCTGTGGCGTCTTCTGTTTTCACGTGAAATCGTCGGTCAGCGTTGCGCTGACCGACTTGGCTTCTTCAGTGCACCGCAAGTGCACCGTTTCTGTGCACTTCGCCTACATGAGGTGGGCCCCACCTTGATGTATATGTAACATCCAATCCGTCCATCGTCTTTTACAGCTCATTTAATGGGTTGATACCAAACTTAAAGTATATCCAAATATCAGGTGGGCCCCAGATTGAGATTTATGGGCTGATCTGTCCGTTGGGCTGCTTCTATGATGATCCGACGGATGAATTTCGATGTGTACAGTTCATTTAGAGTCCTTAGGCCCTGTATAGAGTTTTGAGCCGGTCAGATGATAAGAACCCTGTGATCTTGCATTCTGGTTGGTTTTCGGGCTCGTTAAATGCGAACGGCTTGATTTCCTCTGATCTCTGGCGTGCAAATCCATCAATTTTGGTCCTCTGGAGTCTATCCCTTGCCTGTGGTGTCATCAGAGCATTAAATCCATGCTTTAAGCTCCCTTTTTCAGTCCATGTTCGCAGATACACTCTGCATCACAAATACGATTAAAGCGGACCATTAAACGGTATCATATCTGTAAATCCAGGCAATATTTAGGGTCTGATATGCAATATTTGACCCTCAACACAGCCCCCAACCAGCATTTTGCTAGTCCCGAGCAAAATATGCGAAAATTAAGTTGAGAATTACGAGACAATTCTTATGAAGCCGAGTGATATTTTGAAAAACAATCCAGATATGAGAAATCTTAAGATTCATGAATGGTGATTATCAATTTCTCCTGGCCTCTCATGCACGGTGAATTTCATAATCAAGTTCAAATATTAATCCATAAACTAGAATAATTTTAAACATTGAGTTCCATGGTTGTATAGTGAAATCTCGACCTATCATCATTAAAAGATCAAATTGTCGATTTCATGATATCATTGGTAATCAATCAGAAAATTCATAACTACCATCACCTAAACCAGAACTTTGCCTCACAGATCATTCTTTCATTTTCTAGTTTTTTTTTTTTTTTTTTTGACTAAAAACTATGGGAATCAAATTTTCACTTATAGGGAGCAAACCTATGGTGAAAATAGTCAAGCCAACTACTGTCTCTAACTCGTTAATCATAGAAAATCAAATCCACACCTATAGGGAGCAAACCCATGGTGTAATTCTCTTTTTATACCCTGATGGCCAAATCTTTTAGGCTGGTTTCTTTCATGCTCAGTGATTACCAAGCTAATCATTCAATATCAAACTGAAATCTCAATGTGTAAGTGAGATGTGGTATGTGAAATCCTGACTCAATCAATGTTTACAACTTCTAATCATGGATTAATAATTCAAACTTAACTGTGAAATCTACAGATAACTAAATCCAAAAGTCATGAATTACCAACAATACGTATCTTAACATTATAAATCCAAGATGGTCGTCAAAATCACTTAAAATTCACAAGAATTTCCAGAAAAAATTTAAAAATTTTCACAATTTTTGCTCAAGACTAAGAAAAACACTGATTAGGTTACCTAATCTCCCACCCCCAACCTAAAATCTACATTGTCCTCAATATAAAAGATGTAAACATGCAATGCACATGGGACAACGACAGTAAAGAAAAAGTGATGGGAAGATAGTACCTAGATAATGAATCGAGAAAGACTTTCCAAGAGATCGCAGCATGGAATCCAGTCAGCATGAGAGAGAAAGCAGAACAAAAATAATAAAATCCTACCTATACCACTTTCGCAGGTGCTCTCGATTGCATTTAGCGTATGCAACAAGCCTTTAAACCCCTAGGTTACCCCTAGTGGACGAGTTGTAGTCTTGTGAGGGTTTGCAGTAATGTTACCCACAAACATTGAACTAACTAGGAAAATGAAATAAGTTGAAAAGCTGGGTTGCCTCCCAGGAGTACTAAGTTTACCGTTTTCAGCCAGACCAAAGCAACTACCCTAATCCTATGAAAGCGATAAACCTACCTATACCTCCATCAGACTAGGAGATCAGTCCTGGTAAACAGGATCAGTCAGAGGCATGGACATGTCCTCTGAATCAAATTTCTCGACAAATGGCTTTAAACGATGTCCATTTACTTTAAACTCCTTGCCATTGTCGGGATCTCTTATCTCGACGGCCCCATGAGGATAAGCAGTAACAACAATGTAAGGGCCGGTCCAACGAGATCGAAGCTTACCCGAAAAGAAATGTAATCAAGAATTATACAAAAGGACTTTCTGGCCTGGCGTGAATGATTTTCGTAGAATATGTTGGTCATGAAACGCCTTCATCTTGTCCTTGTAAATTCTCGAGTTCTCGTATGCGTCGTTCCGGATTTCTTCAAGTTCATTCAACTGAAGTTTATGTAGCGAGCCAGCGTTGTTCAGATTGAAATTTAAATTTTTGATCGCCCAGTAGGCTCTATGTTCCAATTCCACAGGCAAGTGGCAAGCCTTCCCATAAACGAGTCTAAAGGGAGACATTCCAATAGGGGTTTTTAAAGCAGTACGATACGCCCATAAGGCATCGGTCAATCGAATTGACCAATCCTTATGGTCAGGGTTAACCGTTTTCTCCAAAATGTGTTTGATCTCCCTATTAGAAATCTCAGCTTGCCCACTTGTCTGTGGGTGGTATGGGGTGCTCACCTTATGAGAGATACCGTATTTCTTCATTAAACTCTCGAATGGCCTATTACAAAAGTGTGAGCCTCCATCACTAATAATAGCTCGAGGCGTTCCAAATCGGGAAAGGATGTTCTCTTTTAGGAATTTAATGACCGTGCGATGGTCATTATTCCGACACGGAATCGCTTCGACCCATTTAGTGACATAGTCTACGGCAAGCAAAATATATAAATTCCCAAAAGATTGGGGGAATGGTCCCATGAAATCGATGCCCCAGCAATCAAATGCCTCTATGATAAGAATGGGATTCAAGGGCATCATATTTCGACGGGACAATACTCCCAATTTCTGACAACGCTCATAAGCTTTGCAAAAATCATGAGTATCCCTGAACATAGTGGGCCAATAGAAGCCACACTGCAGAATCTTGGCCGTGGTCTTTTTTGCAGAAAAGTGACCACCACAGGCCTGTGAGTGACAAAAGGAGATGACACTCTGATGCTCATCGTCTGGCACACATCTCCTCAAGATTTGGTCTGGGCAATATTTAAACAAGTATGGATCATCCCAGAAGAAGTTGCGCACCTCGGTGAAAAATTTCTTCTTGCGCAGTCCAATGTGTCAGTATGGAACCTGTAGCAAGATAATTAGCAATATCAGCAAACCAAGGTGAATGGGAGACTCTGAACAGTTGTTCATCAGGGAACATGTCATTGATATGTGTCGTCTCAAGGGAATCAGAGGTATTAAGACGAGAAAGGTGATCGGCCACTACGTTCTCTACTCCCTTTTTATCTTTAATTTCTAAATCAAATTCTTGGAGTAGAAGGATCCATCGTATCAAGCGGGGCTTAAAATCATTCTTAGAAAGAAGATACTTCAGTGCCGCATGATCTCTATAGATAATGATCTTGGATCCGATCAGGTAAGACCTAAATTTGTCCAAGGCGAACACTACGGCCAAGAGTTCCTTTTCTGTAGTCGAGTAGTTCACTTGGGCAGGATTTAAAGTCCTACTTGCGTAATGGATGACGTAGGGCCTATTATCTTTTCTCTGGCCTAGAACCGCTCCAAGAGCATAATCAGAGGCGTCGCACATAAGCTCAAAAGAAAGGCTCCAGTCGGGTGGCTACATGATAGGTGTAGTGGTTAACATGCCTTTAAGCTTGGTGAAAGCTTCTTGGCATTGCTCAGACCACTCGTATGGAACATCCTTTTGAAGAAGATTACATAAAGGACGAGAGAGGAGACTAAAGTCCTTTATGAATCGCCTGTAAAATCCTGCGTGTCCTAAGAAGGATCGCACGTCCCTGATGTTCTTAGGTGGAGGTAGGTTAAAGATAAGATCGATTTTTGCCTTATCTACCTCAATTCCCTTGGACGAGATGATATGTCCAAGGACAATCCCCTTATGAACCATGAAATGGCACTTCTCCCAATTAAGTACCAAGTTCTTTTCTTCACATCTTTTCAGCACACATTTAAGACTTTCCAAGCACTTGCTGAAAGATGAACCATAGACAGAGAAATCGTCCATGAAGACCTCTAGATATTGCCCCACCATATCAGAAAAGATACTCAACATACATCGCTGAAAGGTGGCAGGGGCATTACATAATCCAAATGGCATCCTTCGGTAAGCAAAGGTGCCATAGGGACATGTAAATGTGGTCTTTTCCTGGTCCTCAGGGGCAATTTCAATCTGATTATAGCCCGAATACCCGTCAAGAAAACAGTAATAGGAATGACCAGCTAGCCTTTCCAAGATTTGATCGATGAAGGGCAAAGGAAAGTGATCCTTCCTTGTGACGGTATTCAACTTTCTGTAGTCAATGCACATTCTCCAACCAGTAGTGACTCTAGTTGGCACGAGTTCATTATTAGCATTGGCTACGATGGTGATTCCGGACTTCTTAGGAACCACCTGAGTTGGACTCACCCATTGACTATCAGATATAGGGTATATGATACCCACATCTAATAGTTTGAGAACCTCGGCCTTGACCACTTCCTTCATGTTTGGATTTAGTCTACGTTGTGGTTGCCGAGCGGTTTTCACATTTTCCTCAAGATATATGTGGTGAGTACAAATCGAGGGGTCGATTCCCTTGAGGTCCGCTATCGTCCATCCTAGGGCTCCTTTATGCTCAATGAGGGTAGATATGAGCATACTCTCTTATTCTTTCTCCAGGTGGGCAGAGATCACCACCGGGTATGTCTCATCTTGACCTAAATAGGCATATTTCAAATCAGAGGGCAAAGGTTTTAGGTCAAGCTTCGGTGCCTTGAGGTTAGACGGTAGAGGCACTACATCAGTTTGTGACAATTCTTCAAATTGTGGCCTCCACCGGTTAACTTCAAGTACCGGTGCAGTATCAAGCAAGGCACACGTCTCCCTAATCATATCATCATCAAACTCATGGGAGTGGGCCAAGCACGTCTCTAGAGGATCAGAGGATAAGGTAAGGGGTGTCCTATCTTCTACGAAAGTATCGATCATGTTAATGTCGTGAACATCGTCATCATCCTCTGCGTTGCTGCCGTTATTGAAAAAGATGTTTGACTCCAATGTCAAATTTCTAAAAGACATAATCATGACACCATTCCTGCAATTGATGATTGCATTTGACGTGGCAAGGAATGGGCGACCAAGAATGACGGGAATCTGAGTGCTCATGTTGTTGATGGGTTCGGTGTCCAGGATGATAAAATCTACAGGGTAGTAAAATCTATCGACTTGGACTAACACATCCTCAATAATCCCTCTTGGTACACGAACAGTTCGATCGGCAAGTTGTAGTGTGGTTAGGGTAGGTTTTAACTCACCCAATCCTAACTGTTTGTATACCGAGTAAGGGATTAGATTGACGCTCGCTCCCAAGTCAAGAAGTGCATGATCAATTCGATGGTTCTCGATTACACATGATATGGTTGGGCTACCGGGATCCTTGAATTTATGCGGCACGTCTTGCTTCAGGATGGCACTCACTTTCTCAGTCAAGAAGATCTTCTTTTGAATGCTTTGCTGTCTTTTGGTAGTACATAGGTCTTTCAGAAATTTTGCATATAGAGGAACCTATTTTACGACATCAAGTAGAGGAATGTTGACTTTCACTTGTTTTAACATCTCCAGAATATCCTGAGAGTTAGAAAGACGTTTTGGTGCAACCAACCGTTAGGGGAACGGAGCAACTGGCTTCTCTAGAAGTTCCGGTTCTAAATTTTGTGGGACATCACGAGATCCATCATTATTGTCCTCTTCTGGTTCTTGAGGCTTTTCGGGCCTAACCGGAAGGGTTTTATCAATGATCTTCCCACTCCTAAGAGTGGTGATGGATTTAGCGTGTCCCATTTGATTTGAAGAGCTGGGATCATTTATCTCGTATTGCGGTTTAGGATTGGGGAGCGGTTGTGCAGGAAGCATCCCCTTTTCTATAATCATCATACGTGAATCTATTTTTTGCATAAAGTCTATAAGTCCACGCACTGCCTGATTCTTGTATGGAATTTTGAACCGGTTCTTCTTGAGATTTCCCCTGATTTGGATTTTGATTGAAGAAACTTTGAGGGGTAGCAGTTTGTCCATTCCTCCAACTAAAATTTGGATGATTTCTCCAACTAGGATTGTATGTATTACAGGTAGATCCATTGAAAGGTCTTTGATAGTTATTTACGGCATTGGCTTGCTCATTCAACACTCCTCGAAAGGCAGATATGGTAGGACAATTTTCAGTTGTGTGAATGTTGCAATCACAGATGCCGCAAACAATTTCATTAACCTTATCCTTCTTTCCTTCTATGGCCTCGACTCTTCGAGTGAGATTAGTCACTTTAAAATTTACATCGTCCTCTTCTTTCAAGAGATATACTCCACCTTTCTCCTTAGATTGAGTTGGCCTAGGCGTGGTGTTTGATTTTGGGTAATGGTCCCATGATTGTGCATTCTCGGCAAGTCTATCAAGGTAATCCCATACCTCATCGACTTCCAAAAACTTGTTCACTCCTCAAGTGCAGGGTTGTGATGTAGTAATAAACTCGGTAAGACCGAGGTCGAACCCACAGGGACTGAAACCTGTACGTTATCTGAAAATAACCAGATCTAGAACTAGAATGAGATGAATTCTCCATTACACATTGTCTCGACCAGTTGGCGCATGGAAGATGTCAGTCCATCATAGAAAAAATTTGTAATGCGCCACATTTCAAAACCGTGTTGTGGGCATGAACTGACAAGATCCTTGAACCTTTCCCAACATTGGTAGAATGTTTCATCTTCCTTTTGGGCGAAGTTCATGATTGCTTTTCTGAGGGTAATCGTTTTATGGTGTGGAAAAAATTTCTTTATGAATTCCCTCTGCAAATCATTCCATGTGCCAATGGATCTAGGACGCAGTGAATGTAACCACGTCTTAGCCTTTTCTTTCAAGGAAAAAGGAAAGAGTTTCAGCCTGATTGTATCCTCGGATACATTGGGAAAGTATAAGGTGGCTATAATCTCATCGAACTCTTTCAAATGTAAGTATGGACTTTCTGATTCAAGCCCATGGAATTTAGGAAGGAGTTGGATAACTCCTAGCTTGATGTCCATCTGTCCTGTGTTTTCAGGAAAAATCATGCATGAGGGCGTACTCATCCCCACCGGTTGTAAATAATCTCGTAAGGTACGAGGCGGGGGTGCTTGAAACACCTCATTCTCATCATGTACTTCCTCATCCATCTGTTGAGGTAGTGCTTGAGGTTGATTTGCAGCCATAACCTCAATTAACTCAGGGGAATTCGAGCGGTGTCTAGTCCTGCGATGGACGAAATAACCCCTCAACTAATCCTCCTTCAGTCAAGAGACGTCGAGTGTCGTCACGGGCCCACTTGGGCATGAAACACTCGCAGCCCTCAATCAAATTCTAAATCTAATCCTAAGAAAAATGAAAATCTAGAAAGGAAGAGAGGGTTGGAAGGAGATTACCAAATTGGAGTCCTCAAGCTAAAGACCTGCAAAATAAAACAAAATAAGTTAGTTTCTAAATAGAAGAAATTTCTAAAGCAAACCAAATCTAAAGAGTTAGAAAATCTAGAAAATCAGAAAGAGTTTACCAAATTAGAAGTTCTATCTTAACAACTACAGAATAGAAAATAAGTTAGTTCTGTGAATCAAAATAGAAAACAAAATTAAAAATTAAAATTAGTAAAATCTTAATCTTAAACTAACTCTAAATCCAATTAATTTCAGAAAATCGTAGCCGTCAGTCCCCGACAACGGCGCCAAAAACTTGTTCACTCCCCAAGTGCAGGGTTGTGATGTAGTAATAAACTCGGTAAGACTGAGGTCGAACCCACAGGGACTGAAACCTGTACGTTATCTGAAAATAACCAGATCTAGAACTAGAATGAGATGAATTCTAAACCAAGTATGATTTGAGGAATAATGGTGAAATAATAATGTAAAACTTAAGAAATTCATAAAAAGGAAACTAGGGATTCAGAGGATCCACTTGTAGAGATCAGGGAGATCTTATGCCTGGATTAAAAATCAGGGAAATTAACTGAACTGCCATTGATATAGTTTTCAAGAGATGAGAGGTATATGAATTAGAATGGATTCCATCACCAAACCATGCCCAGGAGACAAAGCAAACAACAGAATTAATCTAATTACCAACCAATCAACATGTTTATGAAGGTTAGGAAGGGTACCGTCATCCGACCATGCCCAGGAAACGATGGTGAACAACAGGGCTTCCTGTCGTCATAAACATCAAGAGGAAAAGGACATGCTCAAAGCCATTGCAGACCCATTGTAATTTCAGTCACAACAGACCATTAAAGACTGAAAACATTCCCTTAATAAAAACCCAAATCAACATCAATTCAGTCTAAACAAAGGCACAAGCAAAGAGGCCTCCCATCACGCTACAAGCTTCACCTCTTAGCCCTAGCTAAGAGGTTTAGCCACACATGAGTGGACTAGATCTCTCAAAACAAAATAGAGAAAAGAAATAAGAAAAAGACAATTAAAAACCCAAACTCTACTCCCTGTGTTTCTCTCTCTCTCCTCACGTCTCCACCAAATTCCAGCTGAGCTGCTCTCCCCCGGCTCCCCACGGCTATCTCTCTTTTATATCTGCCAGCCTCAGTCAGTGCACAAGGAAGCCGTCTCAGTAACAGAGTCGGAAATCCTCTGCGTAAGGGAGTTTACGCAGCTAGAGAGACTATCCTGAAGAGCGCCACTTTTCATTCTTTTTTTTCAAAAGCTTAACATCACTTGGGTAATTTCTGAACTAGCTACACGATGGACGGTTTAGATCATCCATCTTATCAAAGATAACAGTCCACAACCTCCCGAAAATTTCGGTTTTCACGGGCGTGCGAAGGCTTCCGCATGGTGCTTCGCTGACGTGATCGGTGGGGCCCACTTCACTTTTATTTTGAGAATCCACACCATCCATTGCGTTGTACTCGAAAAACCGTTCAGACCTGATAGATTTTAGCTCAAAACCGTGGTGGCCTACGGTTTATTTGATTGCACCGTTGGTTATCTGTTCGGACGGTTGAAAACCGATTGTTGTCAACTTTTCAAATTCTATCAGCTAGGAGTTAGTGATATGGTCCATAGAAGTCTGATGGACGGTCCAGATCATGTCTCCGCGACACGGTGGTGGGCCACAAGCAACGTCTGCAACCTCTGTTCGCACGAAGAGTTTCCGTAAACTCTTGTTTTACGCTGATGAGTGGTGGGGCCCATGATCGACGTTGGAAAGAAAATCCACTCCGTTCAATGGCTTCAGGACGAAAAATCGTCTGGGAAAGAGTGTTTTTTAAGCGAAATCGGTGCGGCCCACTTGATCTTTTGTACCGCCGTCCATCTTGCGTTTGACGGTGGAAAACCGATATTCGTGATATCTTGAAATTATGCCACCTAGGCAGTGATGAGACGCTCACTGGGAGGTCATTGGACGGTTCGGATCATCGAACCCGATGATGAGTGAGGCCCACAAGCATGACCCCACCGTCGGTCGAGAAGACGCTGTGGCGTCTTCTGTTTTCACGTGAAATCCTCGGTCAGCGTTGCGCTGACCGACTTGGCTTCTTCAGTGCACCGCGAGTGCACCGTTTCTGTGCACTTCGCCTACATGAGGTGGGCCCCACCTTGATGTATATGTAACATCCAATCCATCCATCGTCTTTTACAGCTCATTTAATGGGTTGATACCAAACTTAAAGTATATCCAAATATCAGGTGGGCCCAGATTGAGATTTATGGGCTGATCTGTCCGTTGGGCTGCTTCTGCGATGATCCGACAGATGAATTTCGATGTGTACGGTTCATTTAGAGTCCTTAGGCCCTGTATAGAGTTTTGAGCCGGTCAGATGATGAGAACCCTGTGATCTTGCATTCTGGTTAGTTTTCGGGCTCGTTAAATGCGAACGGCTTGATTTTCTCTGATCTCTGGCGTGCAAATCCATCAATTTTGGTCCTCTGGAGTCTGTCCCTTGCCTGTGGTGTCATCAGAGCATTAAATCCATGCTTTAAGCTCCCTTTTTCAGTCCATGTTCGCAGATACACTCTGCATCACAAATACGATTAAAGCGGACCATTAAACGGTATCATGTCTGTAAATCCAGGCAATATTCAGGGTCTGATATGCAATATTTGACCCTCAACACTAGCCTCTCTTGCCATGTCATCCGCTGGACCATTCCCTTCTCTAGGAATTAGAGAAAACACTATTGATGCACTCTGCTCTAGCCGGTTGATCCTGTTGACCCAAGAGCATCATTGTCAGGGGATGCTAGTGGATGTGGAAGAGAGACCTACTGCCACCATGGAATCTGACTCGACCACAATTTTATCGAAAAAACGTTCCAAGCAATGGACTATGCCATCATAAATTACTCTGACTTTCGCCCCATTGTTTGTACCCACTCTGTAGGCAGCAGAGAAAGCAAAAATCAGATTGCCTTTCCCATCCCTACAGACTCCGCCCCCTCCTGAGAGGCCTGGATTACCACATGCAGACCCATCTACATTTAATTTCACCCACCCTGTAAGAGGTTTTAACCACTTGACTACCTGGAAAGAGGAGGGGCAGCCATACAAGTAGACATAGGAAGAGGCCCCTGAGAAACGCTGCCTGACTTCATCATGGCCCTCCAACATGGTGAACGCCCACCATTTGACACGGACAATAGCAGCATAATCCCCCTGAAGATCATCATTATATCTGGCTCTGTTCCGGCTCACCCAGAGTTCCCACAGAACGAGGATAGGAATCAATCACCTAATTAGGGCCGACACTGAACCCGGCGCAGCCGCACTCCTCCACTGTCGAAGTCGATCGACCATAGAGAGGTGGTTAATGAACGTGATGACACAAGCTGCCGAGAAGAAACGCCAAACGTGGACCACTAGCTGACTAGATAAGAATAGGTGAGAGAGAGACTCCACCTGTGGCACTGAAGTAGGACCGGCCTTGCAACAAGAGCATCCGGATGCCAGTTGAATGCCTTTTCTCTGCATCCTGTCATCAACTGGAATAGCTCCCTGCAGCAAACGCCAACAGAACAGGGACATTTTCGGTGGAATGTTGGAGTTCCAAATCCACTTGCACCACCAATTTCCCTGCCCAGACACCCTGCCTAGATGCCACGCCAATTTAAAGGTGAACTGGCCCGATGGATCATGTGGCCAAAAGCAGGAGGGAGAATCAGCTAAAGTAGCAAACCACTTTGGACTATAAAGCTGAAAATGTCTTGAGGCAAGAGCAAGGAGATGGAAGATGGAGGCACAGGACTTGCTGAGCCAATAAAATCTTTAACCTGAAGGGTAAGAAACTCCTAGGGAATGGGAGAAGAAACTAAAGACTGGAGAGGCCCTAGCCCCATCCAATTGGATGACCAAACATTCAAGTCTCCATTCCCAATATTCCATTGAGCTGATGAAACAATTACTGGAAACTCAAAGCGAACCTTCTTCCAATAGGGGGATGCCAAGGAGGAAGAGGCATTCCCTCTTCCAAGTCCAGCCGATGCCGATGTCGCATGTGCAACACCCAAGGGCTAATCTTGTGCCCATATTTAACATTCCAAGCCATTTTCCTCCTTAGCGCTATCAGTACCTCTTTGAGATTTCTAATGCCCAAACCTCCTTCCTCAATCAGCCTCACTATCTTGTTCCACGCAACCCACTGCATTTTCTGTTTGCCTTCCACCCTACCCTAGAAAAATTGAGCAAATTTGCATTCCATCTCTGCCAAGAAATTGTTAGGGAGTTTAGTGGTTGCCATTGTATGTAGAGGGATGCTGCCAAGAACATGCTTGATGAGCATCAGCCGGCCTGCCTGCGACAAAAATCTGGTGTTCCACCCTGATATTCTATTAACTACCTTATCCAACATGGCTTTATAGGAGGCCATAGATACTCTTCCCTTGAAGAGAGGGATACCTAAATACAGCACCCCCTCACTTGCTTTGGGTAAGCCCAAGACCCTTTCTGTTTGTCTAATTCTTCCTGAGGTCATCTTAGATGGACAGAGGAAGCTGCTTTTCTGGAAGTTAAAACGCTGGCCTGAGGCTGCTTGGAATGCCTCCAAGAAAGCCTTAATCGCTCGCAAAGAGTCAAGGCTGCCATTAACAAACAGCAAAGTGTCATCAGCACATAATAGGTGTGAGAGGAGAGGACAACCTCGGGGCAGATTGAAAGGTCTACGGCAGCCCCTCTCCATCAGCTGCTTGAAGTTTCTGGAGAACACTTCAGCCGCAATAATGAACAATGCTGGGAATATGGGATCCCCCTGACGAAGGCCCCTCGACAATTTGAAGAAACTTTTAGGCTCCCCATTGAATAGAACTGAAAACTAGCAGTTTCCCCAACATGCTTCCATCAACATTATCCATCTTACGCTGAAGCCAAACCGCGTCATTACCTTCTTGAGAAAGCCCCAGCCCACCCTGTCATAGGCTTTTTCCTGATCAAGCTTTATGATGAAGCATGCTTAACAATCATAGTTAGTCAGTAAGCGGACTAGACCATCCAAGTTCAGGCGAGTACGTAATGGACGACATCAGGTGCAAGCGACCTACGGTTTTTTTTTTTTTTAAGCCAAGATTCCATTGCTTCACAAAAGATTATAGAGCTTCGGGAGGGCCCAAAAAAAAGGGTGGGACCACCTATCAGAAGATATGGACAGGACAAAGACTCAAACCCCTATACAAGACGAACCTGCACAAAATTAAAAAAAAAACTCTTTCACTGCACCCAGACCCACCCTATCAAGGAAAATAAACCCCTTAATGGTCTCAGGGAGATCAGCAGCACACTCAATAACCCGAGACTCTTGCACCTCGTTGCCCTAACGAGTAAGCCCATCAGCCAGGTTGTTGCCTTCACGGTGGATGAAAGAGAGGGGATGATACCTGTGGTCATGATTTTCTGAATCCTTTCAACCCTCCCTTGCCATGAAGGAGAGGATCTGCCCACCAGAAGATCAATGACTAGGTTGGAGTTTGATTCGAGCACTATCTGCCGGTACCCTCTGACGAGAGACAACAGGAGCCCGTCATAAGCTGCTCTCATCTCCGCTCTGTTATTGGATCCCCTCCCGTAGCCAGAAAAGAAACCAAACAGGAACCTCCCCTTATCATTTCTGACCAGGCCTCCTCCACCTAACATGCCTGGGTTGTTCCTGGCAGAGCCGTCGATGTTGAGTTTAACCCATGCACTGGGAGGCCTAACCCAACGAATGATTTTCACATGAGATTTGCTATGTAGCGGGGCCGGCAAGCCAAAGCTTTCCCAGATGAGGGACCTCCCATAAGGCGGAGCCTTGGACTTTATATCTGAAGCGGACAACTCCTTCAACCAGAAGTGGATTCGGGCGAGGCAGGAGACGAAACGAACATGCTGATTTTCATGCCTGGCGGCGTTTCTAGATTTTCAAATTTTCCAAAAAATAAGATCAGGGAGGGATTTACGAATAGATGGCGGGACTCTCCCATTTGCCGAGGCTATCCACCATTGCCGCACCCTATCCTCCACCGTTTGATTGAGGGAAAACGTGATCTCTAGCCGCGCTCCAACGTGGGACCAAATCTAAGAAGCTAGCTTACCATAGAGGAAAAGATGGGGGATGAATTCTAAGCTAAGCCCCTGGCTGTTACCTTCACTACAGCATACACATCTGGACGCCAAACTGATGCCTTTCACCTGAACTCTTTCATCCACAGCCACTGCATGTTGAAGGAGCTTCCATAGGAATAGAGCAATTTTCGGCGGGAGATTACCTTTCCAAACCTACTCAGACCAGCTTTTAGCAGAACCAGGCGTCCTACAATTCGCCCATGCTGACTTCAGGGAGAACAAACCAGACGGCTCTAGAGGCCAAAAATAGGCGTTGGCTTCAGCAGAGGTGAAGAAACCTCCCTGGAAAATGAACTCCAGCGCCTCTTAAGACAATAGGGAGAGGGCGGAGGAGGGAGGCAACAGCCCTGCTTGACCCAAGAATTCCTTGATCGTCATCGACAGGAGCGCGAAAGGGATTGGCCTGATTGTGTGCAGTAGGAGGGGGCCCAATTCGGACCAATTATCTGACCACAGGTTTCTTTCTCCAACACTCACGTTCAACTGAACAATAGTATCTAACTTGGGAATCATTTTAGAAACCTTTTTTCATAGGGAAGTTGCAAGCGACCCACGTAGTCTAACTACTGTCGCTCATTCGCATCCACCCAAATCCGTTAGTCTAGCCACGGGATAGTCCTACCAATGGGACCACCTTCTTCAAGCTCAGTTCCCTGACCAACCCAGAAATTGGATTGTATTTAATAACACTTCAACAACTAAGGGTTCATCTTCTAGTACAAGTGGAGTCATGCATACTATATATCGAGCATAAAAATTCAGATTTTTGATATAAATGCAACTACTCTCAATAGCATGAAATTAAACGTGTATGTGTGTGGTGTTGGGTTACCAAAGAGACCAAGAACAATATATCACTCATAGTACAAGAATACAACGAGGAACAATGCAATCATGCATGCTACAGGGAAAATCATGCAAGAATCATCTATGAGATGAACATGCTACACTCATTTCATGTCCAATCATATTGAAGAACATACAAACAATAATTAATCATTTCATGTAATTTGGGTAGACCTATCATGTAGGTTCTTGGCTAGGTTTTCTCTATATTACTCATGCACATCACCCTAACATTCATAATCATTAAATTTATCCTAAAATTAGTACTCGGCCACCTAAGGATAATAGTCTGCACCTATGGATCACTGAGAGCTTGAGGAAATGACCTATAAGTGTTGAACTCGCGGCTCAATTGACTGAGGTCCTGAGTCAAATGCATTTGCATGTTAGGATTACATGCAAAGCCTATATCCACGCAAATGATTTCTAGAAAAGGTAGGTGGTTATCTCCTTAATCGTTTGAAAGTAGTGCTTGTAGTGGAGGGTATGGGGAAGAGGAAGGAGATTCACCGAGTTTCCAAGGTCTTTGGGCCCCACCTTCTTCTACACTCTCTTCCTCTCACTCCTTCCTCTCTTCTTTCTCTCTTCTCTCTCTTTTCTCTCTCTTCTCTCTCTTTTGTTGCTGGAATTTGGTGTGGGAGTGGGTGAGAGAGAGGGTTTGAGGGTTTTATTTCCTAGATTTGGGCTAAATGGCCTTAAATTCTAATAATCTCCATTCGATGGCCCTCTAAGACCCATCTTTGGCTGTTGGGGCAGCCCTGTCACTCCTCTGGCCACCAAATTTGTAGTGTAGGTGCCCCATGGCCCGATGAAGGGTCGTGCAAAATTTAAAGGCAAATAAATGCGGGGTTTTATCGTACGGGTTCGATCTTTAAATGGCCCTGTGGGGCCCATTTCTGGCTTTAGGGTTGCTCTGATGGCCCCCTAGCCATGAAATTTGTAGGATAGGTGCTCCATAGCTCAATGGAGGGCCATGAAAATTTGAAGGCAAACGGACGTGAGGTTTTATCATACGGGTCCGATCTGCGATCAACGGTCACCACTCCACGATTGGAGTTCAGATTTTCTAGACGGGCGTAGAAAAATGTTTTTTTCCATCAACATAAATTTAGAAGAGATTCGATGGCTGCAATGACTAATATCTCAGTTTCATTAAAAAGGGCCAGATGATTTAGAACGTTAATCCTTGGGCCAAGGCTAGGGTGAGTCGCACTTAGCAAGTGCCATCTGGACGACGCGAATAATTAATTTCTAGGCATCTGCTGAGTCTGTGGTCCATCACGGACCACAAGCCCAGTGAGGTCCATGGTCTCCCCAAGTTTTAAATTTTTCTGACCTTCCTTGGCTATTGCACGGCCCACATAGATAGTCGTAAGTACATTTAAACTAATTGGCTTAACGGCCCGCACTTGGTTCGAACGTAACCAGACTCGACCACCTTAATGGGATCACCTAGGTTAATTTGTTGGTGGTACCCCTCACACGAGAGGTTTAAATAACGGTCTTGCAGCAAATCCCACGTAGACGCCTCAGGACCCTGTTCTGGTTGGGCCGGGTGTTACAATCTACCCCCCTTATAAATAAATTTTGTCCTTAAAATTTGTACCTATTCGTATTGCTGAAGCAGGCTTGGATAATGTTGCATACGCCTGCTTCTATCTCCCAAGTGGTCTCATTTTCATCGTGGTGCGTCCATAATACCTTGACTAATGGGATGACATTATTGTGTAGGACTTGCTCCTTCCTATCCAGTATTTGAGTGGGTCGAAGAATATATGTGGCATTTTCCTTAAGCTCCATATGTTTCCACCTAATGATGTGCGAAGGGTCGAGGACGTACTTCTTTAACATTGAGACATGAAAGACGTTGTGCACTCCGGTAAGCGGCATGGGTAGGGCCAGGTGATAAGCAACTGGACCCACATGGTCCAGGATCTGGAAGGGTCTAATGAATCGTGGCGTGAGCTTCCCCTTTTTGTCGAAGCGCATAACACCCTTCATTGGCGAAATCATGAAAAATACGTGGTCCCCAGCTTCAAATTTCAAGTCCCTCCGCCTCATGTCGGTGTGGCTTTTCTATCTGCTTTGTGCCGTTAGGAAGCGGCGTCGAATAATCTCAATTTTTTCTGTCGCTATTCGTACCAAGTCTAGCCCTAGTAAGCTTTTCTCACCAATTTCCTCCCAACAATGTGGAGTTCAGCACGGGCGTCCATACAAGGCTTCATAAGGTGTCATGCCAATGCTAGTTTGGAAGCTATTATTATAGGCGAATTCGGTGTAAGGGAGGCAGTCATCTCAACTCTCCTGAAAATTCAATACATAAACCCGTAACATGTCCTACAATATTTGGTTTACTCGTTCAGTTTACCCATCAGTCTGGGGGTGGAAGGCAGTACTAAACTTTAGTTTCACTCCCATAGCTTCTTGGATGCACATCCAGAAAATCGACGTAAATCATATGTCCCGGTCCGACACAATTTCTAACGAGACGTCATGAAGTCGTATTATTTCTTTGATATACAACTTGGCTAAGTCATCTGCGGAGCTAGAAGTCTTTATTGGAAAGAAGTGGGCTGATTTCGTTAACGGGTCCACAATCACCTATATTGAATCATGCCCCTTCCTAATCTTGGGCAATCCAGAGATAAAATCCATAGATATGAAATCTCATTTCCATTCAACCAAGGGCATGGGCTGTAAGAGGCCCGGCGGTCGGCGGTGCTCGGCCTTGACCTGTTGACAAGTGAGGGGACACATACTCTGATGTTTCCTTTTTCATGCCGTCCCACTAATAGTTTCGCCTTATGTCCCGGTACATCTTAGTACTACCCGGGTGCATTGCCAATTTGGAGTTGTGGGCAGCATTTAGGACTTCTTCCCGTAGTACATGGAGATTTGGGACACAAAGATAGCCATGGTACCACAATTCTCCATCAGAACCGATTCTCCACTCGAATTCTGCATCATTCCCCGCTCTTTCTTTCATCTTTTTCAACAATTCATCGCCTTCCTAGGCTTCAATGATTTTATTGATAATTAGCGGCTGGATATAAATGTGAGCTATGACCTCGTACGGTTCCTCCATAGTTAGCTTCATGTCGAAGTCCCACACAAATTTCACCATATTCCATTCTCTCACCATCAACGGGGTTACAAATTCGAGTGTTCTCTTGCGGCTCAAGGCGTCTGCCACCAAGTTGGCCTTGCCAGGGTGGTATAAGACTTCAAACTTGAAGTCCTTCAACATCTCCATCCAACGACATTGTCTCATATTCAAATCCTTTTGAATGAAGATGTACTTGAGGCTCTTATGATCACAGAAGAGCTCAAATTCCTCTCCATAGAGATAGTGTCTCCATATCTTTAAACCAAAGATTACCGCCGCTAGTTCGAGGTCATGAGTAAGACAGTTCTCCTTATGCTTCCTTAGCTGTCGAGAAGCATAAGCAATTGCCTTGTCCTTTTGCATGAGTACGCAACCCAAGCCCACACGAGAGGCGTCGGTATAGACGGTGTACTTAACCCCTTGCTCAGATAACACAAGCACCGGCGTTGATGTCAGTTTATCCTTCAATTCTTGGAAGGCCGCCTCTGCCTACTCCCAGTTAATATCAGGCAGAAAAGAAAGGCATCGTTCAGGAGAAGCTTCTGCCTAGCGAGGCTCAAGAAAGGGTCGCTGCGATTGGCTGGGATTTCGATGCCTAGCATCCTCTCTTGGAACATGCGAGGAGCTGGCAATGCTTCGACCCTGAGACATCTAAGAAGGCTAGTTCACATCAACAAGATAGCTATTCTTCTCCTTTAAGAACCCATGGTCCGGCCCGTAAGGAGAAATCAAGTAGCAATAAAATTGGGTTATCAGCAATCCATTGCAGAGGAATTGTCTGATGGGAAAATCTGGATACTCTCCAACCCCCATATCAGCTCCAAACGATTGCAACCTCCAAGCAATGTGTCACGGTTCGAGTCACTACAGAGGACAACAATCAATCTATCATCATCTCAGTGGTTTACACAACGTGTAGCAGAATAGAGAGATCTCACTTCTGAGAAGAGATCATATCCACGTCTAGATCAGTCGGTGGTCCATGGCTAGTTTGTGAAGATTTCAACCTACCATCAGCCCAAACGAGAGGATTGGCAGTACTTTAGTAGATACCAGGAGCATGGATGACTTCAGATCAGCAATTGAAGAAGCAGGCTTGCTAGATGCGGGGTTCTGAGGATCCAAGTTCACATGGTGCAACAACAGATCGGGCCAAAATTGGCGATGGGCAAGACTCGACAGGATGTTGATCAACGCTAACTGGATGCAAGCATATCCTTAAAGCAAAAAGTGGAACACTTCCCCCGGGTATTCTCCGACCACTCCTCCATGTTTCTTTCTCTTAAAGATCCGAGAGGTAACATGCCTAGACCTTTTAAATTTCAGAACACGTGGACGCATCATGATGATTTTCATAGACTAGTTAGTGAATCATGGCAGCAAGAAGTGCAGGGCACCCTGTTGAGACTCAAATATTGCATAATTTTCCCCATTTACATCTTGATTTTATGAACACAAATCAACTTAATGTTCTATTTTACTCATGTATGTGTTGCAAGGTGAATTTAAGAGCTTTGATTGAAAAATGGTGTTAAAAGCATGGATTTGATGCTCAAGAATCACCAAGGCAAGGGATGGATCTTAGGAAACCAAGATTGAAGAATTCACATGCCAAAGATCCAACAAAATCAAGTGAGGAATGAAGAGAATCGAAAATTTGAAGTGAAGAATCCTGAAATCGTCCTAAAAAAGTGTATTCTGAAACTCTAAAGTCTATTTTAGGAAACTGCGCAGCATAAAGTTTATTTTAGAAAACTGCATAAATTTGAGGCGGTTTCTAGAGTTTTTCAACTTTTTACGAAAGTTGGAGTTCCTCATTTATAAATAGGGCTTCTAGGGGCATTCCTAACCATCATTCAAAGCAACCAAGAGCAAGATTTAGGGTTTTTAGAGGGTTTTCAATTTTATTAAAGTTTTATAAATAAAAAAAACTTCTTTTTCTTTTAGATCTTTATATTTGCATTTATTTCTTTCTTGTTTCTTTCTTTCTCTATTCTAATTATGTTTTTCTAAATTCCCTCTAGCCCAGGCTAGAAGGGAAGCACATTGGTTTAATGTTTTTATAGTTATGATGATTGATTATTTTAATGATAAGAAAAATGATATATGCATGTTATATATTGTTTAGGTTTAAGATTTTTATCATCATATGAGATCCATATGTTTCCATCATATGAGATCCACATTGATGGATAGGCTTACCCTGGATCAATTAGATTTCCTAAATAGAAGAGGTTATCAACCTGCTACATTTCTTTAATTCATTATCTCATGGATATTGAATGCTTAAAATTACTGGAGCTTGAGAATATATATCAATGATGTAAATCCATGATTTTTTAATCTTTTATATCATTTATTAAAATATTTAAATTGTTTTATTTTTTGATTAGGCTGGCCATAGTGCTCAGATCCTAGTTGTGTTATCCAAGTCATCATGATTTTGGAACATTAACCTATGTGTAGAACTTTGAAGCTTAGGTGTTATTTTAATTCAGTTGAAAATCAAATCATCAGTTTAGTTTTTATTACTTAGTTTGTTTTGCATTTGATTTTCTCATTCTCGCAATTCATCTCCCTGTGGTATCGACCTTGTATTCACGTGATACTACTTACGAACCTTTGCACTTGGAGGCAAGCAATCACACCCCTCTGATTAAACTATTTCTGAAAATGAATAGGCTAAAATCATACTTAAAAACCTGGAATTCCAGGGTCTTTGGGAATGTTTTCCAGAATGTCAAGACCGCGAAAGACGGGGTTATCCCTACAGAAGCTAACCTTCTTCTATCCAGATCCACTGAGGACAGAATCAGCCTAAACCTAGCCCAAGCGTCCCTCAAGAGAGCTCTATTTCTTAAAGAGATCTTCTGGAAATAGAGATCCTAAATCTCTTGGCTGAAGGAAGGGGATCGCAACACCAAGTTCTTTCATGCTTCCATCCTGGATAAGAGGAGAAGAGCTCCATCAAATCCATCCCGCCTCCCTCAGGCCCAACCATTCATTCCGTCAAAGAGATTGGCGAAGAGGCTATCATATTTTATGCAGATCTTTTCACATCCAGGGCCTCCCAAACTCCTTCTGCCCTGCTAGACTGCGTCCCCCCTGATTTCATATCAAATGAATTCGCACCTTTTAGGCCCTCCCAATCTGGATGAGGTAAAGGCAGCCGTTTTTTCTATTCTTACTGACAGCACGCCTGGCCTGGATGGCTTCTCGGGTGGGTTCTTCACCTCATGTTGGGACATCATATAATGTAACATTCTAGGACCAGCCACCGACTTCTTCAAGGAAGGCCCTATCCGTCCACTTTCCTCATTCCTAAGAAGAAATATATCGCAACTTTTGCTGACTATCGGCCCATCAGCCTATAGGCTGTCCAAAATCCTCCCATCCATCATTTTTGAAGAGCAAAGCGCCTTTATCAAGAATCGATCTATTGTTAAGAGCATTTTCATTGCTTCGAAGATGGCTAGCGACATCGATCAAAAATCCCATGGCAGTAACATCATTATTAAACTAAATATGGAAAAGGCCTATGATAGGATGGAATGGTCTTTCATTCAAGCCATCTTTCTCAAGTTCGGCTTCCATCTAGATTCAATCCAGCTAGCAAAACAATGTTAGGAAGGATGTTGGTTCTCCATCCTAATCAATGGAAATTCGTTTGGCTTCTTTTAGTCCTCTAAAGGCCTCCACCAAGGAGATCCACTATCTCTGGCTATCTTCATCATTGCGGCTGAGGTTCTTAGTAAAGGCCTAAAGGAGCTTTTTCTTTCATGGAAATGCCTTTCATACAACCTCCCAAGGAGCTGCCCCATCATTTCCCATCTCTTATTTGCTGATGACACCATAATTTTTTTGAATGATAGGACTTCTTCGATCTGCTCTCTACTATCATTCATCCAATCATATGAGAAGGCGTCTGGGCAGAAAGTAAACTCATCTAAGAGCTGCTTCATCCTCCCAAAGAGAGCTGGCCCTGCTAGAATCAAGCAAATCACCCACTACTCAAGTTTTAAGCCGTCAACGCTCCCCATCTTATACCACAATGTCCCTCTCCTCAAAGGAAGGATTCGGTATCTTCATCTGCTCCCCCTCCTTCAAAAGATCAAGCATAGGATCACTGGCGGGAAGGCGAAACTGTTGAACCAAGCAGCCAAGTTAGTCCTCATTCAACATGTTCTAATCAGTATCCTAATGCACATCCTATCAACAGTCAACATTCCAAAGAAAGCAAGCAATCATATTGAAAAAACGCTCGTGTCTTTCTTCTGGGTATCAGCGGACGGCATCAAAAAGCATCATTGGGTTAGCTGGACCGAGATATGCTACCCGGTAGCCGAGGGAAGCCTAGGGATCCGTCGAATGGGTGAAGTCATCCAGGCCTTTCGTTGCAAAATGGCTTGGCGCCTTATAGAAGGAAAATCTCAATGGGCTAGATTTTTTTTCTACGAAATACATGCAAAGACTTCTCCACTCCACCAGAACAGATAGGAGTAATGAATCTAGCATATGTAAGGACATCATAAGCAAGCTTGATTTCACCATTCTCAATTCCAAGTTTTGGCTTCGCAACTGGATAGGCAAGGGCTTGCTAATTGGCATGGCAACCTCTCTACCTCAGCCCCACGTTAGAGAAACTCTTCTCTCAAATTATTAGGATCAATCTGGCACTTGGAACCTGGCCCAAGCACAAGAAATTCTTCCCCTGCAAGCCATTTAAGTTATCTTAAACAATAGTGTTTTCAAATCCGACAGGAGGGACAAACTTATGTGGAACCTCTCCCTGGATGGCAAGTTCTACACCAAGTCCGCCTAAAACGCTTTACGGGCTGCCAGACTCAAATAATGTTGGACAAAATGGGCCTAGAACAAATTCATCCCTCCCAAGATAACTATCTTTATCTGGAAGGTAATGCACAACGTTGTCCCGGTGGACGCCGCCATCCAACACATCGGGATCAGTTTGTCATCCATCTGCGTCTACTACAAGCATCCCATTGCCCGCCCCCTGATTTCATACATTCCCGTCCACCCACAGCTCGTCCCCAGCTGGCTAATTCAGTTTCTCAGCCGACCACAGTAGGCCTCTAACACACCCACCGTCAGGACCATGACCCTCCCATGGCTATCAGCGGCCCTTCACACAGCACCCTGCTCCCTCTTCCAATCAGCGTCTCCCAACAATAGAACCTAAACAGCAGTGCTCGCCCTCTCAGCCCACTTCACATAGGCCCAACGTCCCAAACCCCAGCTCAATCTTCCAGATGGAGCTTACAGCCTAGACCCCAACACGGCAGCAGCAATCCCAAAGCCTCTACAACCAGTACAGTAACTCCTCTCCCCAATCCCCAAGTAGAAGACTTAGATCATCTGCTTTGTCAAGGGAGGATTGCTTCTCAAGTCTGGAACCACTTTGCCCGTATCTTTCAAGTCCCCATTACCCTCAACCAATCCATCTAGGCACGGGTCCAGCAATGGACTTCAACAGCGTCAGATCTTCTGCCCATCAGCTCCTCAGGGGTTTGACCCCTTCCATCATTATTTGGGAGATTTGGCTCGGTAGGAATGGAGCCGAATTCTAGAACTGCCAATTTAAAGCGGATCACATGATCAACAGAGTTTCCAACGACTCGTGGAGATTGGAACTCAGCTCATAGGCATTGACATTTCTGTTTGGAAAGGGATAGTTCTCCAAGGCTTCGCTACGGCTACGCCCCCTCCTATTTCTCAGCTGGAAAGGCTACAATTGTTATGTGGTTAAGACCAACTAAGAGCTAGAAGAAACTGAATGTTGACGGCTCTGCGCGGGGCAATCCAGGGGTTGAAGGTGGTGGAGGTGTTTATTGTGACCACTCAGGGAACCTGATTTTCACTTTCCATAACAATTACGGCCA
Source organism: Magnolia changhungtana (assembly GCA_030180095.1). NCBI lineage: Eukaryota > Viridiplantae > Streptophyta > Magnoliopsida > Magnoliales > Magnoliaceae > Magnolia > Magnolia changhungtana. Next base: position 5,440,785 of record JASAUF010000391.1, on the reverse strand, counting down.
GGTCTCTAACATGGTAGTAGAAGCCTGAGCGATGGTTGATGGACTTATGTTATGCAAGGATATGGGGCTATCCTCAATCATAGTCGAAACTGACTCCCGCATTCTCTTTGAAGCAGTTTCCAATCAATCCCTCTCCTGCAGCTGGAAACTCTGATATCAATTAGAAACTATCCACCAACTCTCTCAATCCCTCAATCTCAATTTCAGCCATACCTTCCAGGAAGGCAATTCAGTAGCGGATGGCCTCGCCAACATCGCTAGTAGCGGTGCCTTGGACAAGCTTTTCCTCAGCATCGCTGAGCTTCCCAGACTCGTTAGAGGATCCATGATTCTAGACAAAACAGGGGTGGGTCAGATTCGGCATTGCAAAACTAAGAAAGGAGTCGGTTAATTCCTCCTAGCTTGGCTAGTTCTTGGCTCGATTCCCCTACCAGCATGCCCCCTGTGCCTGATGCTTTCGTGAGGGGATGTTTGCTCGCCTTCATCTTAGGTCCCTGTTGCTGGTCCAATGCTGCTGCTGTTGGTCCCCATGGTGTGGCTGGTCCACATAGTGCTGCTACTGGGCCCTGTTGCTACTGCTCCCCATAGTCCCTCATCTCAGTCCTCCTCCCCTTTTTTCCTTGCTTTTGTCCTTCGGCATACGATAAGCAGGGCCAACGAGTTAGGGACTTCCAACTCCAACTTGCTGAGTGCAAACGTCCTCAATTAAGGGATTTTCGGCTCAGACAGGGAAGCCCCTTCCCCATTTCAGTTCGGCCAGCATGCTCAGCTCTGTCTGGGGGTTTCGAGTAGCTCTAGGAAGGTGCAATTCTTCATGGAAAAGGGGAAGTCTAAGTCTAGCAATCTTTTTCTATATAGTTTTACAAGGAGGATAGGGCAATTTTTCTGCTATGTTTACCTTTTCTTCTATTTTTCCGATTTTAGCTGATATGATAGGTGAGGCCCAAATTTTTTTTGGTGCGGAGCCCACCCGAAATCTAGCATGTACATCATTTGTTCCTTGTTAACAAAGATTTAGGGGCTTGGCCCTTCTTTTGGGGAAAAAAAGTCTGCTTAATAGAAAATTTTTGGGTCGTCGCTTCTCATTGTAACATGTCATTGCCATTGACATCAGCTCACCAAACAAAACACACCAATTTTCTCTCCACGATATATTACCTACTACACGACATAACTTTTAACGTGTGGATTTCTTTGGCCCCACCATAATTTACTTACTACACCATCCATTAATTTATTTATTTTCAATTTTTTCAGATCATTCTCGAGCAGGAGCTCAAAAATGAGGCACATCCAAAGCTCAAATGGACCACCACAGAACATACCAAGGATTGAATGGCTACTGTCACAACCTTCCTAGAAGGGAAAAAATAAATATCATCTCGATCAGAGCCTTTTATCTCCCCTAAAGAGCTTTTAACGGTGGCGTCCAATTTCCACTGTTTCCTGTGGCCCACTTGAGTCTTTTTTTTCTTTTTTTCTTTTTTTGAGTAAGCTTTTTAGTACACCCCACTGTCAGTACACACTTCACTATTAGCCACCCCCACCAAGGAATCGATACCAAGACCTCAGTGGGCCCACTTGGGTCTTGTATCTTTCGTTTTTGCTCTAAATTGAAATGGAAAATTGGATGGACAGTGTGTTCCAGGCAAGTTACATACCAGGGATTGAATGGCTACACTATCTATCCGTTTTATCAGATCATTATATGATGTAAACTCAAAAATAGATCATATTCAAAGATCAAGTAGAGGAAGCAGATTGCCTACTGAGTAACTCGGTACGCCTAGCGTACTGAGTAAACTGTGGGTCCCACAGTCATTCAGGCATTTTATCCACTCCATCTATACATTTTAGCAGATAAGTTTAGGTCGTTAACCTAAAAATGAAGCATATCCAAACCTCAAATGTACCACACCACCAGAAACCGTGTGAATTGAACATCTACCATTGAAAATTTTGTAGGGGCATAGAAGTTTTAGATCAATCTGATATTTATTTATTTTTCACTTCATCAATGTCTTTGTGATATTTTGAACAGGTTAGATGAAAAATAAACATCACTGTGGGCTATTGAAAGGTTTCATTGGTGGAAATCATTATTCCCACTGTTTTCTGTGTTATGGTCTACTTGAGCTTTAGATATATCTCAATTTTGGGCTCAACCACTAAAATGATCTGAAAAAATGGATGGAAGGAGTGGATAAGACAAATACATTTACGGTGGGCCCAACCGAGTTTACTCGGTACGATAAGAGCATATAGAGTAACTCAGTACGCAATCCAATTTCTCAAGTGGACCGCACCATAGGAAACAATAGGAATTGACGCTGTCGTTGAAAACTTTTCAAGGCCACGAAAGATTCTAATCAAGTTTATATTTATTTTCTCCCTTTATCCAGGTATGTGTGACCTTATGAACAGGTTAGATGTAAAATAAACTTCACTGTTAACCTTAGGAAGGTTTCAAAGGGAGTTCATTCAATCTCCAATGCTTTATGTGGTATGGTTCGCTTGAGTTTTGAATGTGACTCATTTTGGCGTCATGCTCTAGAATGATCCGAAAAAATTGATGGACGGTATGGATGTAACACATAAATCATGGTGGGGCCAAAAAAGCTCCACACATTAAAAAGTTGTGGTGTAGTTTACAATCGGGAGAGAGAAAATTGGCCAGCTAGTGTGATCAGTAATGACGTGTACCAATGAGAAGCAACGTACAGGAATTCCCTGTGCCTACAACACGGACTATCTGATGGATTTTTTTTACCCATCGTCGACCGGTCGTGAGCCTCGCTCGACCAGTCGTGGAGTCGAGTCGTGGCAGACTCAAAGTCCTGCGACTGTAGACTATTTTTCTTCGAAGTGCTCGACCAGTCAAAGGAATTGCTCGACCAGTCATAGGTGGCTCTCGACTGGTCGTAGACTCGGTTCGACCAATCGAGGTTACGCAGAATCGTTCCGCGATTTCGCGTGGATTTCGTGTCGCAAGTCCTTTCGTAACTAGGATGCGGAAAGGAGTTTCCTAAAACTTTAAATAAGAGTTCCTAGGGCTTTCTAGGTATGACAAGAGGGTTTCCTAAAGCTTTACAAGGGATTTGTTAAAGGGTTTAGGGCTATCAAAGGTGAGAGAAAGGGAGAAAGAGAGAGAGGAAGATTGTGGAAGGGAGATTATGCTCATATAGGAGATCTATTGTGCTCTTGATATCTCAGCACTTCTATGTCCTCGTAATCGATGAGATCTCTCTATTTTCTTTGTTTCTCTTATTGTTTATCCACTCCTACGTGAGTGAAGAAGTTTGTAACGTTCTACTTCATAGTGGATTGTTGAGCTGGACGAGATCCCGTGGTTTTTACCCTTTTTAGGGTTTTCCACGTAAAAATCTCTTGTGTGGTGTGTGATTGATGCATTGATTTTCATTGCTTTATTATCCATAATTCTGGTTTGCTCTGGTGGGCTAAATCCTAAGCTTTTGTGCAAAGCCCCCAACAAAGTGGTATCAGAACCAAGTTCATTGAACAGGTAGGATTAATTTTGAATTATGGAAGGTGGCTCATCAAGGATGATCAGCCTCAATAGTTCTAACTGGACCATATGAAAGGCTAAGATGGAGGACTTGCTTTATTGCAAGGACCTATATTCTCTAATTTTAGGCATATCAGCAAAATCCAAAGATATGACTGATGATGATTGGAAGAAGCTAGACCGAAAGGCAGTGGGGTTTATTAGACAATGGTTGGATGATTCAGTGTTCCACCATGTGTCTACGGAAACCTCAGCCGCTAGCCTATGGCTGAAATTACAAGGGCTATATGAGAGAAAGACAACCAGTAATAAAATTTTTCTGATAAGACGACTTGTGAATCTCAAGTTCAAGGATGGTGGTTCTGTGGCTGAGCACATAAATGAGGTCAGCAATATAGTGAACTAACTCTCCTCTATGAAGATGGTCCTGGATGATGAATTGCAGGCTTTACTTTTGCTTAGTTCATTGTCTGACAGTTGGGAGATATTAGTGGTATCTCTAAGTAACTCCGCGCTAGACAGAAAGATATCCATGGAACAGGTAACTAGCTGTCTCTTCAATGAAGAGACAAGGAAGAAGTCTCAGGGGTCTACTCAGCAAGAGGCTCTTGTGACACAGGAATGGGGGAGAGGAAAGAACAGGAAGGGCAGGAAGGCCCGAGATAAATCAAGAGGCAAATCGAGTAACAGAAAGGATGTTGATTGCTGGAATTGTGGCAAGAAGGGCCACTACGAGCATGAATGTCATGTTAAGAAGAACGACAAGAAATGAAAAGGGAAGGAAGATGAATCAGATTCCACTGCGATCGCTTCAGATAGCGACGTTGTAGTTATTCTTTCTGCAGATCATGATGTATGTCTCACGGCTACGAGTCAGGACACCGACTGGGTGATAGACTCAGGAGCTTCTTTTCATGTGACTCCACGCAGGATTTCTTCACAAGCTACAAGTCAGGTGACTATGGGACTGTGAAGATAGAAAATTCTGACGTATTAAAAATCGTGGGAGTCAGTGATATTTATGTGAAGACCGATGTGGGCTGCACATTGGTTCTTAGGGATGTGAGGCATATCCCAAACCTTCGCCTCAACTTGATGTCGATGGGAAGGTTAGATGATGATGGCTATGAAAGCCGGTTTGCTGGTAGGCGATGGAAGCTCATCAAAGATTCATTGATCGTGGACAGAGGAAATAAGTGTTGCACCCTTTACAAGGCAAGTGTCAGTATGTGCAAGGGTGGGTTGAATGCAGTAAAAAATTCAGCTATTGACATGTGGCACAGGCGTCTAGGCCACACGAGTTAAAAAGGGCTTCAGGTACTAGCAAAGAAGCGGCTCCTTCCAAACGTGATAGGTACACCTCTCAAAACCTGTCTTGATTGTTTATCAGGGAAACAACATAGAGTTTCATTTGTCAAATCTACTTCTCATGTTAATAAAGTGCATGCATTAAATTTGGTTTATTCTGATGTTTGTGGTCCTATGAGGATAAAAACCTTGGGTGGGGCATTATATTTTGTTACTTTTATAGATGATGCATCTAAGAAGGTTTGGGTTTATGCTTTGAAATCCAAGGATGAGGTCTTTGGTGTGTTTAAATTGTTTCATACTATGGTCGAGAGAGAGACAGGTAGACCATTGAAGTGCATCCGCACTGACAATGGTGGTGAATACATTGGCGACTTTCACGAGTACTGCAAGTCCCTAGGTATACGGCATGAACGGACGGTTCCCAAGACCCCCCAGCATAATGGTGTAGTTGAGCGAATGAATCGCACCATTGTAGAGAGAATCAGATGCATGTTATCCCATGCGAAATTGTCCAAGACGTTCTTGGGAGAAGCAATGCACACGGCGGTGTATTTGATAAACAGGTCTCCATCAGCCCCATTGAATGGAGAAATACCTGAGAAGGTATGGACTAGATAGGATCCATTGTACAATTATCTCAGGGTGTTTGGATGCAGGGCATCCGTTCACGTACCAAAGGACGAGAGGTTCAAGCTCGATATGAAGATCAGGCAGTGTGTGTTCTTAGGGTAGGGTGATGAAAAATTCGGTTACAGATTGTGGGATCCGACCGAGAGGAAGCTCGTCAGGAGCAGAGATGTGGTTTTCTTTAAAGATCAGTGTATAGAAGACATTGGTAACTAGAGAAGAACCAGCCTACTTCAGGTGAGCTAGAGGACATGGATTCGGTTACTCCTCCCATGGTGCCTGATAATGGGGGAGTACAACAAGGTGCAGAGGACGAGGGAGTTCCTTCAGAAGGTGGACTAGGGGAGCAGTCCCCACTTGATCCACCTGTTGAGCCACAGGTGAGGAGGTCATCTAGGGACAGACAGCCGTCCAAAAGGTACTCGTCGCATGAGTACATTATGCTGATTGTTGGGGGAGAGCCAGAAGATTATTCTGAGGCTCTAGCCGACGAGCATAAGGGGAGTGGTTGAAAGCTATGCAAGAGGAGATGGAATTCTTGCATAAGAACCACACCTATGATATGGTGAAACTGCCTAAGGGCAAAAAAAACTCTGAGCAACAAGTGGTTGTTCAGAAAGAAGATTGAGCAGAAGAATTCACAGACGAGGTTCAAGGTCAGACTTGTGGTGAAAGGGTTTGGTCAGAGGAATGGCATAGACTTCGAGGAGATATTCTCACCAGTGGTGAAGATGACATCCATACGGGTGTTGCTTGGGTCGGCGGCTAGCATGGATCTAGAGATAAAGTAGTTAGATGTTAAAACTGCCTTTCTCCATGGTGACTTGGAAGAAGAGATCTACATGCACCAACCAGAGGGGTTGGAAGTCAAAGGCAAAGAGCATATGGTGTGTAGGCTGAGAAAGAGCTTCTACAGGCTAAAACAAGCTCCACGACAATGGTATAAGAAGTTCGACTCGTTTATGTTGAAACATGGGTATGACAGAACAGAGTCGTACCACTGTGTGTTCACACGCAAGTTCTCAGATGGTGATTTCTTAGTTCTGCTGTCATATGTTGATGACATACTCATCATAGGAAAAAACATCAAGAAGATCGACAGGCTGAAATATGAGTTGGGCAAGTCTTTTTGCGATGAAAGACTTGGGCCCGGCTAGACAGATCTTAGGAATGGAGATACCCGTGACAGAAGCAACAAGAAGCTCTGCTATCACAAGAGCGTTATATAGAGGAAGTCCTAGAGCGGTTCAACATCAATGAAGCGAACCCGGTCAATACTCCACTGGATGGTCACTTCAAATTAAGCGACAGGCAGTGTCCCAAGACAAAGGCAGAGGTGGATGAGATGCAGAAGATACCCTACGCATTAACAATAGGAAGTTTGATGTATGTTATGGTATGTATACGCCCATACATAACATATGCGGTTGGTGTTGTCAGCCGGTATCTTGTCAATCCTGGCAAAGAGCATTGGGCAGTGGTGAAATGGATACTACGGTATCTAAGAGGTTCATCCAGGTTGAGCCTATACTATGGTGACGATAAACTTGTGTTAGAGGGCTACACAGATGTAGATATGGCAGGTGACATAGACTCCAGAAAGTCTACATTGGGGTTCATGTTCACATTTATAGGGGGAGCGGTTTCCTGGAAGAGCAAGCTATAGAAGGTCGTAACATTGTCGACGACAAAGGCCGAGTACATTGCAGCCACAAAGGCATGTAAAGAGATGCTTTGGATGAAGAGGTTCCTACAAGAACTTAGCCTAAAGCAGGAGGAGCATGTGGTTTATTGCGATAGTCAAAGTGCTATACACTTGAGCAAGAATCCAAGTCAGTATTCCAAGTCGAAGCACATAGAGATTCGGTATCACTGGATCAGGGATACTTTGGAACATAAGGTGTTACAGCTTGAGAAGGTCCATATGGACGATAATGGGTCAGACATGATGACCAAGGCTTTGCTTAAGGGCAAGTTTGAGGTTTGTAGAAACCTGGCTGGCTTGAAGAAGGTGGATCCCTCCTGGGTCAAAAAAGGAAAGATTTGATGGGTTTTTTTGACCCGTCGTTGACCGGTAATGAGCCTCGCTCGACCGATCGAAGGCTGGTGGTCAACTAGTCGTGGAGTCGAGTCGTGGCACGACTCAAATTCCAACGACTGTGGACTATTTTTCTCCGGGGTGCTCAACCAGTCGAAGGAAGTGCTCGACCGGTCGTAGGTGGCTCTCGACTGGTCGTAGACTCGGTTCGACCAGTCGAGGTTACGCAGATTCGTTTCACGATTTTGCGCGGATTTCGTGTCGCAAGTCCTTTCACAACTGGGATGCGGAAAGGAGTTTCCTAAAACTTTAAATAGGAGTTCCTAGGACTTTCTAGGTATGACAAGAGGGTTTCATAAAGCTTTACAAGGGATTTGCTAAAGGATTTAAGGCTATCAAAGGTAAGAGAAAGGGAGAAAGAGAGAGAGGAAGATTGTGGAAGGGAGGTTATGCTTATATAGGAGATCTATTGTGCTCTTGACATCTCAGCGCTTCTATGTCCTCGTAATCGGTGAGATCTCTCCGTTTTCTTTGTTTCTCTTATTGTTTATCCACTCCTGCGTGAGTGAAGAAGTTTGTAACGTTCTACTTCATAGTGGATTGTTGATCTGGACGAGGCCCCGTGGTTTTTACCTCTATGAGGGTTTTCCACGTAAAAATCTCTTGTGTGGTGTGTGATTGATGCATTGATTATTTTCATTGCTTTATTATCCATAATTCTGGTTTGTTCCGGTGGGCTAGATCCTAAGGTTTTGTGCAAGGCCCCCAACACTATCCGCACTCAATTATAAGATTCACAAACTGTGCATTTATAGATACTTGTTTTATAAAAATATAGTGAAGAATGCTTCAATACTCTCAAAAGCACTTGGGCTTTAAATGAGCTGAGCCTGGGGTTAGCTTCTTCTAGGATGTTGAATTATTTCTGGTTGGGCGCCTTTGGGCTGGGTCTATTCAAACTTTAAAATTTCTCAGGCCTCAGCCCAGCTCATTATGACAACCCTAAAAAGCACTTAAAGTTAAAGTGCTCAAAGTTGCATCAGGTCACTTGGACAACCTAATCAATCAATCCAAACTGTCCGTTGAGTTTAAAAGAAACCCGGGTGAAGGTAGTCAGGTGGAGTTTGTAAGGACCATACAACAAATATCATCCTGGCTTTTCATCATGCATATGGCAGAGTTTCTAATATAGTTGATGGAACAAAGATGAATAAAATGGATCTCCATAATGTAATAGTAAAATTTGACAAACTGATTATTAATGCTACAGTAAATGCCACCACCTGATCCATCCCTTGAGGAAAGTCCGGCGTATCATGGGGGAGATCAAAGATAAACCACCCAATCTCACTTATATGATTTTCCTATGGCCTGTTTTAGGAACTTGATATGGTAATTGGAATGTTCTTTTGTTTTTGGATGCATTTGTGTATTGTTAAAGAGGAAGGATTGGTTAGCCGTTGTGGCCTTTCTCCTGGATGGTCCATATTTTTCACAGTAAAATGAAATTATTAGTGATGTGTTCCCACCTTTTAACAAGAAAAAGAAAAAGAAAAAAAAAAAAAGAAAAGAGCTACAATGCACAAATCACCTTGATCAGATGATCTAATCAGTCTTTGATTTGGCCTTTTTTTTTTTTTTTTGTGGCTATCCTTTTTCTAAGCCATGTATGTGATGGTTAGTATTGATAACAAAAGAGATTTTCTAGAATTATAAGCAATTCACCATGGAAAGATAAGTATAGATGGATCAAGTTGTTGATTTGACCTTTGATCTGGAAATGATCTTAGCATCCATATTAAAGGCTATTGATCAGATGGCTAATATTGGTGTATGAGGATGATGTTTGCACCATATATAGCCCATGGATTGTGTGTTAGATCTAATGATCAGTCTAGATGAATGGATTGAAAAATATAAGTGTCCAAATGTAACTAGGAGAACTATAATTTATATCAATTTGGATGGTGCATTCAATATTACCAGTGGGTGCAAACCACAACGCAAGAATTATGCTGATCCAATGATCCTAACCTTTTGAATGAGGCCAATTTGTCATGGACGTCCATTTTTTTAAGAGCCATAGATCACATAGTTAGAATCATCAAACCTAAGTTCTAATCTGTAATCAAAAGCAATACAAAGTGAGATTTACCTAATAGATGTTTCAAGATGATGATTTGACATATTTTGTTTCTCCACTCAATCTTGATCATCCATTTTCCATGCCATTAATTGGACGTTTAGGATCATCCTTTTGGCATAATTTTGCACCATGGCTTTAGATAGCTCATCTTTATTTTATTGTGCAGGTGTAACTTGATAGAGTATGAAACTTTTATATAAAGAAATCATAGTAAAAATGTGAATTGAATTGTAAGTCACACATAAATTGTCTTTCTACTTCTGTTGCAAAATTGGTTTCTCATGAAAGTCATAAATGGTAATCTCGTGTCAACTTCTAAAAGAAAATATAAATATCAGGGTGGCACACAGGGTCCAAGCTGGGTAAAATCATGTACTAGTCCAGCCCAAGGGCTAAGGTCGAACCTTGGATCAACCATATGAGGATTTGGGCTGGGCCTATCAAGAGAGCCCTACTCAAAAATTTAAAATTTCAGTGCCTGGGTCCAGCCTATCTATTGATAGCCTTTGCAAACTACTCATCATCCAACTCTCCTACATTGTTTATAATGGATTGCTACAAGGGGAAACTCCTTCAGCTCCAAATTTGGACAGCTTAATTTGAAATTGAATTATTTATATGACACGTATGCAAATTCTGAGTAATTTATAAGTGCCAGCATATCATCTATCGCATGTGGCCAGAGTATCAATTTTTTTCTCCATGGACTACTATCATGGGATACTTCATCCCTGCCCATAGATATCCATTATTTTAAGTGCCATGGGCTGTGAATACAAGACAGTTATTTCCAGTTTTAAGGGTGCTAGTTACCCATCCCACCTAAGCCATTAACACGCTAAGCTGGCCCAGTAGACTTCCAGGCATGCATGACCCACACTAACCCATCTGATTTCACCTTGTGTGGGTGACCATTGAATTTTTTGTCATTCACTTGATAAAAATCAGTGGACAATATATCAAACTGTCCAAATACCTTATCTTTCAGTTGGATAGTGGTAGCTATCAAAATTCTAATATTGTGAGTCTCACCATACCTATGGGCCAAAAACGCAAACATTAATTTTAATTCTTCCATTGTTGAAAAAATGGCCGACTGTTAAGAAAGAAAGCACAGCAATAGTTCAATTGAACTAAAATAATAATTAAAAAAATGCAGGGACAAGCATTCAATTATCTGAATGGTATAATGGAATTCAATGGTGAGGAAGGAGAATTCAAAGGAGGAAATCTTTAATCCGTGATTAAATTATCTATGACTGTTTGTAATCTATTTTGTATGTTTAATGGTCTCTGATTCAGAATCACAGCCTATCATGTTCACTCTTCCAGGTTGAAGAAAGCACTGGCATGATTGACCGGCATGAAATTCTAGGTGTCAGCCCACAGCTCACATTAATACAGGATACAGGAAACTTGGGATCACAGTCCACCTCGACCTCAACAAAATCAGTTGAGTGGTTGCCAATGGCACATTTAAGTTAGAAATTCGATGGTGAATGATCAAACAACAAAGAAATGAGTCAGCCAAAGTCCTCGATCAACCTTGAATGTATCAGCTGGCCCTGACCCAATAGAAGAAAACAAGAAAGGAAACCAAGTAAACATCATTAGCGATGCCTCCCATTTCATGCTGGCCTGCAAATGACCTACGATGTCTGCCCATTCACCATGAAGAAGTTACGATCATGACTAGGTATTTGGAATCAAAGACAACCAATCCAATTTGGAAATTATTGAAAGGAGATACAAGAAGCTGAAGATCTTGGTCATTAATAGCAAATCGAAAGTGAGGCAGGTATGGGAGGCAAGGTACATTTTCTTGGATAGAAGACGGGGCCTATGATTTAAGGTGGAAGCCCTGTAAAGAAACAAGTTTGCAAATTGAGAAGGCTAGATTCTGGAACAACAGTTTCTATGGCATGCAAATGGTGTAACAGAACATACTATCGGAGCTAGCTACAAAACTAACTTGCCTTTGACTCTGTTCTAAGATTGGCCAACATACACAATTCATGCTGCATTGAACAATAAATAAATAAATAAATAAAAACGTGTATTGGCTAATCCTAGATTGACCAATATGAGGATTCAAACGGGCAGTTAATGTTCATTCAATAGATGAGGATAGCATGGTACAGGGTAAGACGATCTGGATGTTTCATCTGGTGGGCCTACAATGGATGGGAGGTTGCAAAAATCACGTTTTTAAACCGTCTGATTTTCCCATGAAAATGGATAATTGGAGTTTCAGCTTTAGCGTGTGTTTGGTTGCACCAAATGAACTTATTTGGTGCACCAGAATGCAACCTTAACTACCCATTTTAATGTCATTAGTCTGACAAGATTGTTCGACACGCCACACAGTCCAAGCCATCCTTCCACTCAATCACCATGGCCCACCCAGCTTCGATCAGATCAGAATCAGATTATCATCAAAATCCAGCACATGGGTGTTGTTTTATTATTCCTAAAATAACAATAGTGCTTAATTTATATACAAGGGTTGAGTTAAAGCCAAGTTATATGAGGCGAGGGAGAAGTGTTTTGTCACAAATCACCATTAGAAATATACACTCAAGCTATTCAACTGAGAGTTTGTTGCAGCGAAATGAGAAATTTTCAGTTACACGAATAATCCCGTTTGTGTGGAGCACTGCAATCTCATTGTGGAAATGCAGCATTACAATACACTCAACGGCCATTGAAATCATGTATACAAAAATAGCCTTCTTAACATACAACTCCTCTCTCCCTCTCTTTCTCACGAGGAGGAGAAAACAAGAGATGGATTACAGAATTTTGAGGAATGCAACTTGCAGATGCCCACCTGCAAGTGCCAAACAGAAGCACCCCACACGTGACAATGTGACACACATGTGCAAGAACAAGGCCGTTCATCAGGTGGGTCCCTCCATGATTGCTCCCAAGCCCGAAAATCAGAGCAGTCCACTCATCAGGTGGTATATACATGTACAAAAAGATGAGCAAGAAGACAATGACTAACACTCCGCTCTTGGCAAGTACATGTGTGTCCCACCAGATTACCGGACCTACCTGATTTCTAGCTAGGCCACATCCATCGCAGGGCCCACCTGACAAAGGGCATGAGTCTATCACACGTACAAAACTTTGACACGTGGGGGCACTTCTGTTTAGCATTCCTCTTTACAGAAATATGGAACTCAATCATCGTCCATGTAGATGGTTTCTTGCTTGAATAAACCACCAAACACCTTCCTCACCTCCGGTTTCGGCTCAGCCGGTTTTGTTTTCGGTTTCTGAAGGGGTGGCGGTTTGACAACTGCCTTCTTAGGCATCAACGTGCGAGCCTTCGCTTGGCCCCTGACAGTTGCAATCTGCACCTTTGGTTTCTCATCATCATCCTTTTCAGAAACCGCAGTTGCAATTTGTGAGCTGAGCTTTTCCCATGAGAAACCGCTGCTTAAGCCTTTTGCTCTATTCACGAGGCCCTCTAGGGAGGATCCAGCCGCCTCCGCTTTCTCTCGGGCTTCTTCAGCAAGGCTGGTGGCCTGCGCTTCTTGCTCTGACAACTTCTTCACCTCTTCTTCAAGCTTCTTCGTAGCTGCTTCTGCTTCACGGGCTTTCTCAGAAGCTCTCAATGCATCTTCCTCTGCTTTTGCCTTTGCCAGAGCTTCTGCGTATGCTTTTCTTCTGCCATCTTCTGGAATTGCACTGAAAATATAGGAAAAAAAAAAAATTGAAATGTTTGTGTTATGGCTGGTTTTAGAAATTGAAAATGGGAAATATGACAAGATCAAGGCCAATCATTACGTAGGCCCGCCCCATCATGTACATTCCACTGCCCAAAATTCAGTCTGTTTCGATCATCAGTTGGGTCATGAAAATAAGAAAAGCACAGAAGAAAGATCTGGACTATGGATGCTTATTCCATGAGCATGTGTGGCAATTCTGGCCCCTGATGCATCCATAGTGTGGTCCAGATCTAAGACGTGCATGCCACATTGGCATGTGCAACAAGACCAGGACTGGAACCTCATGGATAACTTCTATACTTTCAAAAAAAAAATACTGGCAGTTTTCAAGGCATTGTGAATTTTCACCTGAAAAGTTCGTCTATGGGCTTGGAAGGCGCTGAGGGATTGGTCGAAACTTCGACAACCTGCACAAATCTTACCCAAATGAATCCAAGCAATGACTAATCTCACCCACCCAAATCAAGATTTGGCTGCATATCGAAACACCCTGAATGTTTCGAGTTCAATGCATTATCTTCAAAAGGCCATGAATGTTCTAGCTTGTAACTACCTAGTCCTTGGAAGCTTCCTCCTGGAGCATACATGTCAATCCAAACCAACTTATGAGCTCCACTAGTGATGGCCAAAGTTTACATAGGATCCTCGCAGTCCAAATGGCGGGCCATTAAAAGGAATTCAAAAGAAAATGATTGATGGGTCAACCGCTAAATGGACAACTAACAGAAAATGGTATATGGTCCAAATTCAACAGGGAAAAAAAAAAAATTTCAAACAGTTGGGATTGTCTTATGAGGTGATAATTGGGCCTTTCCCCACTGCAATGGGACTGGCGATTTGGATGTTTGAAGACTGATACCTGTAGATTAGTAGTTTTCAGCCTAATGATACAATTCTTTTATAATATAAATGCATTGAATTGGAAATCTGATAAATTGAATTTAAACGTATGCGGCATTCAAGACTCTCTGATTTGATGATTAGAAGTAAAATCGAAGAACAGTGGTGTGCAGCATATACCATGAATGATCTTTGTACATGCAGCTCCCTAGTAAATCACCATCTGGGCTGCCCGGGTCTGCCTGAGCAACCCGTGGGTTTGGACTTGGGCCCGAGTTTAAGACCTGGTGCTGGACTTCAGCTTGCATTTGGGTCCATCTTAAACTTACTAATCTGACGGTGAACATGTTGGAAATTATACAGAATAATAATATTTCTGTAAAATATGGAACCCAAAAAATCCAGATGATCTAAACTAAGGAAAGACTGAAGCACGTCTGAGACGCTATCCTTAAAGCGTTATTTGCCCCTACTCAAAAAGATTGAGTACGCTGATAGGTTACAGGCAAACCGCTTTTAGGATACGACGAGCCTGATGTGGGTCTGCGTTCAGTGAACACGAAGGCCCACTAATGGAACTCTTTTGCACACAGTCTGGCAGAATTACAATGAAAGAAAAATCCCAAAAGAGAAAAGAGAAGAGAATAGAAATTTGTAATTTAGACCACTACACTGGTCAATTCTTCAGCCACTGGTTCAGTTGAACAGTTCTAAACCACACCGTTGGTCTGTTCTTCAAGCTAAGGTTCTGATCAACCTTGTTATATTGCTAATTTTAGTCTGTAAGAGAGAAGAAGCTCTGATTCGTATTGGTATTGCTGGAGTGTGGTGAGATGGTTTGGAAACCCATCCAAACCCAGTTTATATAGGCTGTGGTGGCTAGGGGTTATGGTCCAGGAAAATAAATCCCATGATCATGTTCTAGCTGTTGGAGAAAACTAGCCATTTTATAGCCGTTTTCTAACTGTTGTGCATGGTCCATTAAGCTACTGCATGCTGACTATTGTGAGACAGTAGCTAGCCGTTTTCTAACTGTTGGGCTAGCCATGCAGCAAGTTTCATTCTCCTTTGGACCATGTGGGTAAGTATTATAATACTCCACACTCCTCATATAAACCACAAAAATTCCTCCCCTTTTTCCAATGTGGGACTATTCCCAAAAACCCACAAAAAAGTGTTTTTCAAACACTTTTTATATATATTATATATAATATTTTTTATTTTAAAATACATTTATAAAATCACTATTTTATGACAAAACATTACCTGGATCAAGCCAAACTAAACTCATCAGCTCGCGGACCACGCCAGGTATGGACCGAAGACTGTAGCTCATGTTCCAGAAGATGGACAGGACCCCACTCAGTGTATGTTGTTGAAACGCATTCTGGCGAGTCATGGCTCTAACTTAGGTCCCAGATCCAATTTGGGTGTCTTCTTGGGTCAGGCCTCATTTTAGGACCCGAAGTGAATCGGGTCCAGGTGGCCATCAGGTCTTCGGATCTTCGACGAAGTCGAGTCTGATCCCCTAACCAGTCCAAAAATATGCCCGGCTCGGCAAGTTCCAACTCAACTTAGAACTGAACAACTCTACCCAAGCATCCAGTCAAAAACCCATGCCTTGGACCGGGTCACGTTTGGGCTAAATAAGGGCATTTACATGGTCAGGACCAATCAATGGATGGATTAAATGCCATTCACACACGGGGGCAATGCCTCTGGCCTTGCAAACCTCATTCAATTCTTATAATTAATATATTTAAAACATATGATATTACTAATAAAACCTGCCATGGATCCAATTTTCATTGAGTCCAAGACAGTGGACCACCCCGAACCCGAATGGACCCGATTTATTGCATCCCTAAAACGGGACACGTACCCGATCCGATTTCCAAACGGGTCTGAAATTTTTTACTATCCGGTCAGTCAGTCCATTGGGTATCCGGTAGCAGCACCACATATTGAGAGCGTTGATGAGGTGCCCCATGATGAGTTATGAGTGGGGCCCACCAACTGTTAGGATATCTAAGGAAGTCCGTTCATTGGTGGGCCCTGTTACTTAACTGTAAACAGCACAAACACTTGTAATTTTCAATACCTTATTTTCTGCGACGGACGTATTAGCGAAAACACCAGCCACCAGAGACGCGATCTGCGATTTCGACACCTGGCAAAACAAAAATCCCAGCCGTGAGACGTGAGAAACCAACAAAAAGGGCGGGCCACAGCATGGATGGGCCCGTGTGGACCCCACGACGGGGCCCACCAGAAAATTCAGACCCAAAACCACACGATTCGAAAATCGCCCCCATTACATTACTTTGTACTCGTTGCCTGTCGTCGCCCCTTCGGCCTTCAACACGACGTTATTCGAATATTCCTTCGAATATTCCTCCGTCAGGCTCGCCTTTATGAGCGTGTAACCAACGTCCGTCTCGACGACTTTCTCCAGGAACTCCGTCAGAGTTAACAACTGTGAGCGCGAGAAGAAGTTGTTAAAGAAGGACGAGATGCCGTCCAGGACGTTGTACGTGGACCCCATCGACGTGAAGTTCGCGTTGTAGATTACCGCCACGTGTCCCACGCCGGCCAGCTGGGCGCCCTGGATGACTTGGAGAGCGTCCGATGTTGTGACTTCGGAGGTGGGGCCGTTTTCGAATGGGCCGATCGTGATGACGACTTTCGAGGCGTTGCCGATCGCCTTGGCGATGGATTCCGGATCTTGGAAGGCTGATTCAACGGCGTTGAAGCGTCTGGATTCCTCCGAGGATATGATCTGACGGTCAAGATGGATTTTGAGAAAGTGAGAAGCCCAATGGACCATTGAATATAATAAAAGTAAAAATATATATCATATGAACCGTAAAAGCACATCAAATTTATGATTTCAAGTAGGGCCCGGCAGATCACAGAACAACGGCACCCACTCATACACCGGACCCGAGTATACGAGTGGGGCCCATTAAGTGGTCCAGAGTGTTGATATGATGGTACCACCTTGGGTGTTACATGTCGTAAATATCAACCGGGTTGGAAGATCCTAGCCATCCATAGTTTGGCCTTCTGCTTTTCTAATCGTGGACGCCTATGTTTTCTTGTTCTTTTTTTTTTCCTTTTTTTTTTTTTTTTTTGCATTGTCTACTTGAAAGCATTTATCTATCGACAAGGCGTTTCGGGCAGGGTCTAAACTCCGTGGGACCCATCACATCATCGGTCTGAATCATCTAAGTGTGGGCCCTCTTGTACGTACAAACTTAAGCCAAGTATCAACGATGGAGGCATGTGATTAACCAAAACATCCTCAAGTCTGAACCAATTTACAGAAGGCGGACCCGGTCTCTGTGGGGCCCACCGGGATATATGTGTTTTGTCCACTACGTCCATCCATTTTTCCCATGCCAATTTAGGGCAGGAATCCACAAATGCGGTAGATACAAAGCTCAAGTGGACCATACCACAGGAAACAGTGGGGATTGAGCACCTATGTATGACAAATAAACATCAATGTGCGGCCTGCGAAGGTTTCAACGGTGGACCTCACTATACCCACTGTTTCCTATGGTATGGTCTTGAGCTCATGATTTACAATTAGCTGGAAAAAGGATCGATGGACGGCGTGGATAAAACACAAACATCACGGTGGATCGCACAGTCGATATCCCTGGCGACCTGGAGAGTCTCCAGGTAATCCGCGTCCAACATTTTGGTGCAGGTCAGATGTCCAGCACAATGTGGCGACTCAGGCCCACAGTACACGGGGGAAAGGTACAGCAATCACAAACGTCAAAACTGCTGACGCAACTTTAGATGGAGCATGACCCAGAATTTTTTTTTTTTATTTTATGTTTGCTTGTTAATACACCCCCACTGTCAGTTCACACATCACCGTTAGCCACCCCCACTAGGGAATAGATGCCAAGACCTTTGAAAGGAGGTATCTTTCACTAAGTTTACCCATTTTTTTTTTTTTTCTTTGGGGTTAGCTTGTTAGTACAAGCCCATGTCAGTACACACACTCCATGTTAGCCACCCCCGCTAGGGATCGATACCAAGACCTCGAGTGTTAAAACGAGGTATCTCCACCCAGTCTGCCAGTTGAGCTATGGATCTGAGTGTCATAACCCAGAATTCACCCTGAGAAGATGATAGTCACTGTCAAATTTTGCCTGTTGATAATTGACAATTGGATGGTTAGGATTGCTCGGTCATTATTTTCAAGCTTTGCTCCATCATGATGCGATGGTATGGATAGCCGTACGTATACCCCGAATCTGAGGACCATCACCACCAATTTTAAGATGGTGGTAAACTATCACCGAGTCGCAACATGTTGGTGTTGTGGCCATTATGGGCAGAGGGGGGGAGGCCGATTGGGTGGTGAATCCAACGCCACGTGTGAATACTCTCTAGGGCCCACCGTGATGTATGTGTTTTATCCACGCCGTCCATCCCTTTTTTTCCACTAATTAAGTCATTAGCCGAAAATTGAAGCAAATCCAAAGCTCAGGTGAACCACACCACAGGAAACAGCGGTGGGGCCCACACTGATGCTTATTTGTCATCCAACCTGTCCATAAGGTCACAATGACCTGGATGAAGGGAAAACACGAATATTAGCTCCATCCAAAACTTCCGTGGCCCCCAAGGAGTTTTCAACGGTAGGCGTTCAGTTCCCATTGTTTCCTGTGTTGAGCTTTGGATATACTTCAATTTTGGTCACTACCCTAAAATGAGTTGGAAAAACCGATGGACGACGTGGATAAAACACATGCATCACGGTGGGCCCAACAGTCTTTCACACCACGTGGTGTTGAGTTAGCCACATAATCCGCGTCCCATGTCCTCCAGGTAGACTGCAAAGGAGAAAATACAGAAAGGCCCACATTTAGTGGAAAATTATCCAAAAGAGATTAAACGGTTGGGATCTTCCAATCTGGGCATTGGGCCTGCCAGATGGATCACCAAACAATCATGTTTCACACTATAATTCCTCCTCTCGACCAAAGCACCCTCAACTAAAAAAAAAAAAAGAATAGGTGTTTAGCTTTTAAAAAAAAAAAAAAAAATTAATGCAGGGTTCTAATCATCAATTTCGTTAAAAAAGAGGGAAGTTTTAGCAAAATTCCAAGGGTGCTAGTTGTAAATTTCATTCCAAAAAGGAGGTTTTAGCAGAATTCCAAGGGTGCTAGTCGTAAATTTGATTTGGAAAAATGGAGGTTTTAGCAAAATTCCAATCAAGGGAAAATTTTCGAGCAATTCACCACGTTCAAGCCCACATTGCAATCTCCAAATACCAAAAACAGCCATTCAAATCCAACCTTATATTTTGCAGCAAGCCGAGCAAGCTCCTGAGCAGAACTGAGTTCCGGTACGCCGGCCCTCACTGCAAAGCCTTGCCTTAGCAGTGTCTGCACAATTCGAATACCGGACAGTCCGGTGGCCCCAGCGATGAACACCGTCCGTGGATCCTTACGTCGACTGTTCCCGAACGATAGCGCAGTAGACGGCTGGCTCACAACAGGCACTAGAGACTTCATGTCGGGGATCTTGCCGAAGTCGAAGAAGAATGGTTTCTTGCTCTTATCTGATTCTGTGGATTGGTTTTCATCGTCAGTCGAAGATGATCCATTGTCCCGCTTCCCGATGCGGAAGTTAAATTTTGCCAAGATGGGCCGCCCAAGTTTTCTACTGTTGACGGCGAGCCGCGACCGAGGGGTGGTTGTGAGGAATGAATTGGAGGTCAGTGTGGAAGCCATGAGAGAGAGAGAGAGAGAGAGAGAGAGAGAGAGAGATTGTTGTTTGGAGTTTTTAGATGGGGGTGTAAAAGAGGACTGAGGTGCACGTTAGCAGGTGATTTGGATGTGTGGGAAAGAGGGGTGTGGGTTTGCTTATCTGGATGTTCATGCTGGCCTATGGGGTTGCGCCACGTCATATAGTGTTTATCTACAAGGAGAATTTAGAGACCAGACGTTCAATAGGCCTTTCTCATCTCTAGCAATGATCAGTGTCATGGCTCATTGGAATACGATAATGGAATTGGCATATTTTTGTTGCTAACCGTCATCTACTAGACCATGAATTGGACCATGAATCGTGCCCGAGAACAGACCCGATTCTGATGTTAATGAGTCAACTTGGGCCTAGAATTACAGACCCGGGCAGGACCTAGGATAACATTTCCGCCTGATTAATAAATAATATCCAGATCGAGCTCGAGCAGGACGTATCCCAGCCCAGTCTTAGGGTTATCAACGGACTGAGTAGTGGACCAACGAACGGGAATGGATTCGGTCCCAACACCACCTATGAGAAAGTAGACCACCTGACCAGATTCGGGAAGGGTACATAGTCTCGAGTCTTGGGAGGGCTGATATCATTTCATAGGAGACTTTCTGTGGGTCCCACTACACAACTGCATCTCAAAAAAAGGGCTCCCCTTAAACACAAATCCTTCCATGGTGGGGACCCATAAGACCAACGGTTGGGTTCAAACTCGTACAAATCTCATGGGCTCTTAGAGAAGACCAGATGAGAAACGTCATGGACGCATCCATCAACAGCTGCAGATGAGACCTTGGCTCGCTACCAAGGTAGATCGGCTGTCCTCGGGATTAAGATTGGGGGTGAAAGAGTACATTAGAGAGTAACCCAACAAAATGCTGGATCCAAATCCGTCCAAATCAGGCTGGTCGCGCTAGGTATCACTCATGGATCTGGGTACCTGTTGACGGCTTGCCAGCCTTACCTACACTTGGGGATTTAAAAGGGAGTGGTGGGCCTCATCGATCTGCTCTCAAGTCAATCCAAGTTGGGGCACAGCATTTGGAGGGTCAAGATCAATGAACATGTAGGCACGGTATTAGCTGTCAGAAGGGTTCCGGCAATGGTGGTCCAGCATGAGTGGGATGTCCAATCTCACACGCAAACCATACAAGCAGCGCACTAGCATTAGATCTGGAGCACTCATCAGGCAGACACCACCAAAGATGAAAGATACCACTGTATCCACCAGATTTGTTGAAATGGTTATGTTCAACAAACAAATTCATATTCCACGTTCAAATTTAATAATTACAACTGTCCACGGCCTAGTGAAGGCCACCAGATTGATGGCTGAGATCCATGGCAAGAGATCAGAGTGTAACTCAAAAGATATATCAGGCCCTAAAATCATCTGAAACTTCACCCACCCCAGGCCAAATTCACAATATCTTTATGGAACGCCAGAACGCATGTTCTCTGATGAAAAATCACCAAAAAAAAAACAAAAACAAAAACAAAAAGGACCGTATCTTTCAAACCTGGTACTTTGAGTCATCTCAAGCTATGATTTGACAAGCACAGAGAACAGAAACAGGCAAGGCAAGGCAACCAAAGAATGGCAGATTCAACTCTAGCAAGAAATATGTTTTTGGGGGTTCTATCTGTAATTAACAGAACTGATCAAAGCAATTCAGCCGCTAAGAGCCCGTTTGGATACCACCAAATAAGTTACTTTATCTACTAACAGCAGTAGATAAGTAAAAGTAACTTATTTGAGATAAGTTTGGTTTATGATCAACTATAAGTAGCCTTTTTATTTGAAATTACTTAATCACTTCAGTTTAATAAGTAGAAATCAAGATAAGCTACTTGAGACATAAGTAGCTTATCTTAAGTAACTTAAGATCAAACAACCCCCTAAAATTATTAAAAATTCCCACTTGCAATCAGAGGAGAGAGCGCATGTTAGAACAAGTGCCAAAAAGGCACTTTGAGTGGTTCAAAGGCTGTTAGGAAGGATCTCAATTTTGAATGCATGGATTTGAACATGTACGTGCCAATCAAAAAGTGTATGCAATCCCCCTATTTTTATTTATTTCCACCTATACTGTAGTAATACTAGCATTCTTCAATCTTCCATACCAAAAATCATCATTATCAACATTATTATAGCCTTGTCCAAGCTATTTGGAGTGGGTCAACCTTACCAATCCAGATCCGTCAATCATTCCTCAGGGCCCCAACCTTGCATAGCACATCTTCCCACGACTTCAATCCAAGTCCTTTTATATTCTACTCTTCATCATTTCATTCCCGGATTCATCATTTCCAAATTTGTGCTACTTGAGTCTTTCCACACATACATATTCAGCATATCCTCTGCTGCTATAGCTAAATTTCAGAACCCCAAAGCAAAGTTGAAGTTCTGTTTGGAAAGGATAAAGCTCAGGTAAAGATGGCAAGAAGAATGAAATGACAGCTACTTTCAGGCAAAGGAATCACGCATGGCATTAGCAATATAAGCTTCTTAATTGCAGGTATACAACTCAATTGTATCTACAACTCTGGCAATATCAAAAAGACCCATCATATCACAACATGTGTTGTGATTCAACAGCTACAAACAGCAAGACACAAGACTAATACATTTTAAGATGAGGAAGCTGTTGCACATGAAGCAAGTATGGAAACGGGTGTGAGAGTGTAGACGTGTCTATTTTAGAATGTTGCCGAAGTATAAAACAACAAGCAGGAGTACACGTCCAAAGCATGGGTCGAAGGGGGGGATGAGTGGCAGCTGGGCAGATAGTTTGTGCAACTACGATGAAACAAGGCTTTGGGGTTATTGACTAGAGGATGACAGTCGAAAGAGAGATGGTCATTTTATAAAGAACCAATTACTTCTGTTTCATTCTAATTCATCTTTCTTTCTTTCTTTTCTTTAAGAGTGGCTTTCTCTATGTTAAAAATGATACCATGATGTGCTAATGTAAAAGCCTCCACCGATAAGAATAAGAGTTACAACTTCTGCTACAAGTGCAAAGGTGAAAATAATGCCTTCACAGGGGTGACCTAAATGTCACATGTAGTGGTTTGAAATGCCGTGACAAGTGTGTAAGGTGTAAGAGCTTTGCTAAAACCCACCCTGTGTGTAAAAGGCAGCTCATGTAAGCACCGCATGTGCCAGCATCGGACAGGTGCGAGATCCAATCCATCCACCCTACACTTAATGCTATGAAGATTCCCTGGCACAAGAATCATGCCGGTCCACTAGTCAAGTGGGCCACAGCTTACATACCAAATCTACAGCTATGGACAACCTGGCTGAAGTTAGTTAATATGCCCACCTGTTTCTCGTAACAGGGCCACCTAGAGAGTGGACCAGCTTTATGTTTGTGAAAGAGCATCTAGATGGTCAGACCCACATCATAGATGGCGTGGATTTGCACCTGCCCGGCATGCTGGCAGATGCGGTTATGTGTGCATGAGCTGACGTGTACATGTCAACAGTGGGAATGAGGGAAAAGTTGGAGAGGTTCAACTTGGTGGCAGTTTCAGAACAACAGCAATATCAATTGTCAAGATCATCCAGGTAAGATTCACGAATACAACAATACTCATGACTATCAAATACCACCCCATGACTCCGAAGGTTGATTAACAATTTTTGAGAATCACCAACTCCTGTCTCTTGTGGTTGCAGACCACAGAACTATTTTCAAAAGGGCCCAATGACCGGTGCATCTCACTTCCAGATCGCTCACTCATGAAGATACAGTAAATAGATTCTAAGGCTGTTCCACCATCATCATCCAAGCATTATACCAAGTAATTGAGGTTGGTTTCATGAATCATGTTCCGCCATTCCACTCTATCAAGGGTCATACCTTCAGTTAGACCATAGGTCATCATCTTAAGGCTGTTTGGACTGGTGGAAATCAAAAGGAAAGATATATCACGGAGTTGGATTGAGACTAAAAAATGGTGAGGACCAAGTAGCAGAAGATCAATTTTGTTGGGCCATCTGCAAATTTCAAGGATTTGGCAAGGGTTCCATTGACCCAAAAAGGAAAGATATATCACGGAGTTGGATTGAGACTCGGCTAATTCAAGTCGACCCAGCCAGGTTCCAATTTCAACTAGTTGAGTTTCTAGACCACAATAAAGAAACCATATGACTTGAAGATGTTGAGTGTCTATACCTGTCACAATTTCTAACACATGGATCTGTTCAACCCAAGTTTTTTTTATTTTAAGACAAACAAAGAAACAAAATTTTGCATGTGAGCTGCGTACAAACCCTCCTTCAAGTTAAAGGCGCTTCCAATGATTGTAGTTATAATAATAATAATAATAATAATAATAATAAAACAAACAAAAAAAAAAAAAAAAAAACTCTAATCATGTGGTATAACTGAATAAGACCTGCACGTCAAATGGCAATGAGGATCAATTACCATACCTGACAGACATCAAGATTTATGCTCCAACCAACCCAAGTGCAAATTCAGACTCGGCCACCTCATCCTTTTTACCATCCATCTCTTAGCCTATCAGATCACTCACTCAAGGTACACACTACAGGCAATACTTGAATTTCCTGGGGATATTTTTAAATTTCCTGGGGATATTTCTTATTTCCTTTTCAAAAGTCAGTTTATGATTCACAGAACTTCATCCAAAACTTGCAAAAAATAAGAGGGAGGTCACTCTCAATCAACGAGTTCTTCCAAGATCCCTCTTTGGGTAACATATCGGCAGTTTCATCCACCCCTCCCCACTCCAGTAAACAAAAATGTTCAGGGCATGTTTGGGTGCCATCCAAAAATGAGTTTTAATGCGTTTCTCCCTACAGGTGCTGACACGTATCAGCATTCAAGTGAAGATTGTAACCTCCTAGGCATCAAACGGGCCTGAAATTTCACTGGAAACCGTCTCATCATGGAGAGGTGAACAGTTCGGATTTTGATTACATGGCACAGATTTACGTGTATCAGAGGCGGGACAATCACCCCATTTCACTAGCATATTGTTTTTGCAAAAGGGTTGGGATCAGCTTTTCTGACAATTACCACAGGACATTGCAGATATAATGGAAAACAAAAATGAGTGGGCAGCAAAACAAACCCTTAGCCTATGGTCTAAATGACAGAACTTGTCAAGGATAAAGAACGGTCGCCATGCTAAGAATGTTTGTTAGAAGTCCACAAAATCACCTCTCTTCAATCCCCTTCAATCAAAAAGTTGTTGGCAAAGAGTGACGAACCGATTCCTAGTTCCTTCCAAAGGGCCTCTACCTCCACCACTTCAGAATCAGCAGGGCTGGAGGATTATTTTTATAGCGCCATTCTCCACAAAAATTCAACGTTTGAATTTAAAATTAAAAATTTTTAAAAATTAAAATTAAAATTTAAAATAAATAAATAACCTCACTAAGAATTTGCCAATTATTGTCCACTCTCTACTTGCCTATCCTCCATGCATAAGCACAAACCTCAAATAGAACCCTGATTGATTTCCAATACAACTCAACTTCCTCCTCCCTCAAATTCCAATTAAACAAGATGGTCCACACCAATAACATAACAATCTTTTCAAAGATATCCACTTCCAAGGAGTTTCTCGGGAACTGGAAAGGCACAATGGTGGTTAGGAGGGATGATATCTGACGTTCATTGTTCTGCTGGATCGTATCTTTGCCCTTCTAATAAAAATCTTCAAAGGACGTCCTATGTCTCAGCTCTCATTTGTATTGGCAAATTTCCCTGTTTTTTTCATATAACTTGCAGCCCCATGCTCTTGAAGGACCATTTCATTGCTAGCGTGGAGGGACAAAAGGGTCGCTTGCTTGCCTTACTGTCCTCAATTCTTTGAACTATGACATTTTTGTTGATCCTATCTTTAATAAAACTTAGTATCCTTTTTCAGACAAAGAAAAAACATCTATGGTTACGGTTGTTAAAATAGTGGAAAGAGAGATGGAATGGAGAAGAAGAAAGAGAGAGGAGGAGGATGTGAAAGGAGAGTGGACTGAAGTAGGATTCATGATAGACTAGATTGTTTGCTACACATGAAGCTGCCTGATTGTCAAAAAATAACTGCATGGTAGGTGCACTCTAAATTCCATTTCATGATAGAATGGAGAAGAAGAAAGAGAGAGGAGGAGAATGTGAAAGGAGAGTGGACTGAAGTAGGATTCATGATAGACTAGATTGTTTGCTACACATGAAGCTGCCTGATTGTCACAAAATAACTGCATGGTGCACTCTAAATTCCATTTCTTACAACAATTTCTAGATATGCATCAATTCACAAGAGGTATGAGTCATTGCTCTATACTCTGCTTCGGCACTCGATCGGGCCACCACACTTTGCTTCTTGTTCTTCCATATGACTAGATTTTATGCCACAAATGTACAATATCCAATAGTGGATCGCTTATCTACTAAGAAACCTGCCCAGTCTGCATTTGAATATCATGTGACCTGAAAATGACCATTCCTCCTTGACCTAGTGCTCTCCTTTGAGCTAATGCAAAATTCGAATAATTATTTCCATGTGACATACTCTTGGAGAACTCATGAATTAGCTTACCACACTACATGGGATATGGCTGGTCAAGAAATTGTAAAGTAGATAAATTTTTCAACCAATCTTTTGTACGTCTCTGAATCCTCCACTATATCTCCTTCATCACCTACAGGCTTGTGATTAGGATCCATTGGATGTCAACTAGCTTCGTCCCAAGAAGGTTCATCTCTATGAGTAAATTCAGAACATATTTCCATTGAAATAAATTAACTCCTTTGGATTTGGCTACTTCTATAGCAAGTATCGAAGATGACGTAGATCTTTTGTGAGAAAATGTTGTTGAAGATACTTCTTTAGTTCTTCAATCCCCTTGTTTTCGCTTCTACCATCAACGACACCATCCATATACACCACAAGCACAATGAGCCTTGAAATACCCTTCAGTACAAAAATGGAATGATCAGCATGACTTCGAATGAAGCTTCTCAAACCATTACAAAAGGTTGCTCCATATAAACCTCATCTATAAGATCATTATGATGGACAACATCTATTACATCAAGTTGGAAGAGGAGCCAACCATGATTAATAGCTTCAAACAATATAATGCAAATAGACTTCAACTTGGCCACAGGAGAGAAGGTTTCATTATACTCAACACTAGGTGTTTATGTATATCTCTTAGCTGCAACTCGCAACACATTTATTAGTCAAAAGCGTGCAAGTTCCCAAGTGCCATTCCGATGAAGTGCATCCATCTTTTAATCCATAGCCTGCATCTACCAATTATGCAACAGAGCTTTCTTCAGATAACTTGGGAATGAAGTGAGAAGACAGACATGGCAAAGTTGTGAAATTTTGGTGATAAGCAATGGAAAGAAACATATTGAGAAATGGGATAATCCGTACACATAAGCTTACCTTTTCTTGGGCAATAGGAATATCAGATGTATCTAGAGGACTCATTGGACCATAAGTCTCTGAAGAAGATATGTTAGACGGCACATCATGATTACTTGTACCATTTGTTCATTTTTGTGATGAGTAGACCTTCAGCTGAGGCACAGTGGGATGGAAGAGACAGTAGATAATGGAGGTTGAATGTCTTCGTTGATAGCAACAGGTACAGGAACAGTTTCCATATTAAGAAATTCTTATCTTTTGAGAAGAACGAAATAGACTAAAGAAAGATAACATTTACGAATACATATTGTCTTCAAAGTAATGGATTATAACAAACAATAACCCCTCTATATGCTTGAATATCACATTAATTGCTTGAGGAACAAACTTATCATGGTCAAACTCTTAACAAATGGACAAAAATATAACTAAAAACTTTAGGATATAGAGAAAACTACGAAATATCTGGGAACAAAACTCAATGAGGCAATTGACCCTTTAAAACAGATGAAGGCATCCAATTTATCAAAAAATATGTTATGAGTATTAAATCATTCCAAAAACTCTAAAGAACATTCATATGAATTAAGAAAGCACGTGTTTACTCAAGAAGGTAACGATTTTCCATTTTGCAACCCTATTTTGTTATGGGGTGTGTGCGTGCATGATGTCTGATGTAGGATTCCTGTTTCAAAAAGAACTCACTAAAAGCTTGAGACATGTTCAATTCCCCTCCCCGAGATTACCCAATGCACATGGTTTGTGGGTGATTGCGTGCATCCGCAAGGATTAGCCCCGCCTTAAAATGGGGTGGGGTCACCCTGACATCATTTTTAAAAAAAAGAAGCTTGGGATATTTGTACTTTTCACATTATCAGACTGAAACACACACACTTTTGAATTAAACTGATTTTACACTTCCATATGTAGAGTCTTAAAAATAGAAAATAATTCATATCTATCTTTCGTTAAATAAAACCATATCATTCTCGAAACAAAATACTTCAACTCAAACCTACTAGATATTTTAACTAACCCCAAACATCTTAATGAACTAAAGAGAAAGGAACTACAACGTTTCTCAACACGTGATGAAAGAATAGCATAGCGATGCTTACTCAACTCACACACACTGCCTTCTAGATAACCGAGAGGGGCAGTGCCACTACTAAGCTAATATGTCTTTTTGTGCTATTTTGCCCACAACATCACAATCAAGATAGCATAGCCTATCATTCCCACGTCCTCCACCAATCTTCATATTTGTCTTAAGGTCCTGGAAAGCACAATGTACATGATAGAAAGTAATACACACCACCCTCTAGATAACCAAGACGACAGTGCCACTACTAAGCTGATGTCTTTTTGTGCTATTTCGCCCACAACATCACAATCAAGATAGCATAGCCTATCATGCTCACGTCACCAATCTTCATCCTCGTCTTAAACTCCTGGAAAACACAACGTGAATGATAGAAAGTAATACAGCAGTTAAGGGATTTGATAAGTTTTTTTAACAGACGGAAGGCTTAAAGAAAATTTTCAAATAAATAGAACAGAGGATACTAAAAGAGGGAGGCTTTATAAATGGTACTCATTCAACATACTTTGAATTAGGTATCATCTACCAGGGTGACGGAAGAACTTGTTAACGAGCCTTCAATAGATGAAAATACACTAGACTGGCCTATCATATCGTCGAACGCTCTAAAGTCAATTACCCATGGAGTATGAAACTTGGATCCTAAATAAGCCATACTTGAGGTCACGAATGTAGTCGTAGTGGTGGAAGTGCTATAGAAGTAGGAACAAACTGATTCTATAAACTGTTCAACAGTTTAAAATATTCCTCTTGAGTCAAGAGTAACGATCTCACTAGTCATACAAGTATGTGGAGTAGTAGATAGGGGTGTACCGTGTACATCGAGTCGAACCGAGTCGAGCTGGCCTCAGCTCAACTCGGCTCGGCCACTAGCTGACCCCAGCTCGAACTTGGGTCAGCTCGGTCCTCGAGCCTGACTGGCCAGCTCGGCTCGGTTCGGTCAGCAGCTCGGGCCAGTTCGAGCCGAGTTCGCCTGTGCAGCATTTTCACAAACACATGGACTGCACCTTCAAAATCTCACTACATGTGAAATAGCAGCAATGGTTTTACAGGTATTTTATCAAACACCTTCTAAGCAACATAAAAATCAAGAAAAAAGAGGGTATTTGTTTCATATACATACCTTCCTTGCCACCAGCCACACTTTGTTGGGTCATTTCATCAAACACTTGGTGAGCAACATCAATATCAAAGTAACTGAGTCACCGAACTGGTTCGATCCGAGTTGAGTCGAGCTGGGGCCAGCTCGAACTCGGCTCGAACTCATCTTCGAGCTCAAAAAATCAGCTCAACTCATCTTCGAGCTCAAAAAATCAGCTCAACTCGGCTCGAACTCAGCTTCGAACCGAGTCGAATCGAGCTTTTTCGAGTCGAGCGAGCTAACCGAGCTAGCTCGATTCGTGTACACCTCTAGCAGTAGATGTAGAATTAGCCATATGATGCACACTGCACTCTCAAGCATGTGAAGCTTGACTAGTCCATGCAAACTTTCCCATAAAAGTCCCAACATCTTTAAACAAAATGATTGGAGAGCCTGCAATGTGTGCACTTCCTAAGTCCGCAACCTCTACCACGGCCACCTCTCATGTCACCACGACCACCTCTTCTACCATAGCCACCATCGCGGCCCAGTCAAAGAACAATGTGATAGTTAAGTTGTCATTGGCTCCACTTGCAAAGCCCGAAGATACACTTTGGAGGCGTGCATACACCCTGTTTAGAAATGGCATATCTTTGCCACCCAAAATCTATGGACGAACCAGTTCATACTAACGTTTCAACCCAGATAAGAACTTGGTCACTCGAGACCCTTTATGTTGTTGACGTAGTTTCTCCAAATCAGTAATCAAGGGTTAACTCAATTCTTTCCACATTCCTTTAAGTTTGGAATAGTATTCACCCAACAATTTCTCCTCGTTGGAGCACGAATATTTCTTCATATGACTAATAAATACAAGGTATGCTTTTATTATATAAATACATCTCCTGTAGAGCATCTCACACTTCCTTAGCTGCATCCAAAAACATAACATTTGTACTTATGGAGGGTTTCATACTATTTCATAACCAAATCATAATTTGGGCGTTTTCCTGGATCCATTGGTCATTAGTATTAAATTCTTCATCATGTTTCTTTGTGGTTAGAAATCTCAATTTTCCCTTCGCGGTGAGAAAAACTTAGACTGACTTAGATCAACTGTTAATGATGTCCCATTTAAAGTAATAGAGGTAAATTTAGACCCCTAAAAACAATTGATGGTTGAAATAAAAACACCTTATGGGTTTAAAAAATCTAAATTTTTTGTCACTTTTTATCTCTATAACAAATAAGAGTACCTCAATTAAAAATTGATTTTTCGAATTTAAAAAAAAAGGGTCAAAATTCATGCGTAAATAGAAAAAAATATTAAATGGCACCCCAAATCTGTAAAATGCATATTAATATGTTCTACTATGATTAACACATCAAATGGCATGATTAAAACAGCAAAACAACCATTAAAAATTGATTTTTTGAATTTAAAAAAAGGGTCAAAATTCATGCTTAAATAGAAAATATAAAAATATATATATAAAATGGCACCCCAAATCTGTAAAATGCACATTAATATGTTCTACTATGATTAACACATCATATGGCATGATTAAAACAGCAAAACAACCATTAAAAATTGATTTTTCGAATTTTGAAAAAAAGGGTCAAAATTCATGCGTAAATAGAAAAAAAAATATTTAAAAAATATTAAATGGCACCCCAAATCTGTAAAATGCACATTAATGGCATGATTAAAACAGCAAAACAACCATTAAAAATTGATTTTTCGAATTTAAAAAAAAAAAGGGTCAAAATACATGCGTAAATAGAAAAAAATATTAAATGGCACCCCAAATCTGAAAAATGCACATTAACATATTTTACTATGATTAACACATCATATGGCATGATTAAAACAACAAAACATATTAAAAAAAGTATAAATACCTATTTTTGACGAATTCAGAATTTCTGAAAAATGGCCCACCAAGCTTCGATTCAACAAAATCCGTAATATAATGTGTTTTTATCTCAAATACCCAGCAAAGGTTGGTCGAAATTGGTAGTAAGAGTGAGAAATAGTTTGGAAGCAAGAAATTTGAAAAAAAAAAAAAAACAACAAAAAAAGAGCTTAAAATGAAAAAAAAATGTTACCGTTTTTCAACCGTTACGGGCGGGCCGTTACGGGCACAAAATCAGAATCGTAACCGATACGACCAACGCCAGATCGCCCAAATCATACCGTGCATACGTGATCGGCCGATACGTAACCGTTTTGGCACACCTTGGTGTATACGAGTCGATCCCAGTCAAACAGGGCTCAACCCGGCCCAGCCCGGTCACCAGCCACACCCAGCTCGAACCAGGCCAGGCCCGATCACCGGGCCAACATGTCCAGCCCGAACTCGGCCCAATCAGCAATCAGGCGAGTTCGGGCCTACTCCATCTACAAAGCGACGGACGGCATTCTTACTTCTCTGTCTCAAATAGTCATGTTGGAAACACGTCTGCAACATGTTAGGACAGCATGAAAAACCACAATTCTACTACTCTTCCTTTCCCACTGTGATTGTTTAATTCACGTATCCTTTATGCTTTTGGTTTATATAGTAATCCAAATTCTCACTACTATACAATAGTGCCTCTGATAATGAATATTCATGGTGGAAAAATTAACTGTGACTAGAAAAGCTAAATATTAGTCTCTCCTTTTATTTTATAATAAACGTCTTTTAGAACTAGTGTATTAAATAGTGTGCGCTATGAGAACTTAGCATACATTACAGTAATGTAGCGTGTAGCGTACGTTTTTTTTTTTTTAAGCTTTATGTAGTTGAAATGGTGTTAAACTCATATGATTAAAAATCTTATAATGTAAAATTGAAACCAAATTTGCTTTATTGTTTCTAACTTTAAACAATGGTGCTTTTTTATTAAAACGTGTGTTGAATTCACACTATAAAGATATCTTAAAAACTTAAATTTACAAGAAAAGAGTTCAAAAAGGGTTTTTGAAAACCCCTCTCCCAAACCCTAGCCTCCGACGCAACTTCTCCTCCATTTCTTTGAATATAGCGATCCAGAAGGCCATTGAAGGGGATATTTTGGCCAATCATTAGAGCTTGCAAGGTCTATCTGCTGTATTTTAAAGAACGTCAAAGCTGAAACAACGGAGAAATCAAATTTCCCCCTGTCCGCATTTGTACGACTACGAAATTGTAAATATCAGATTTTTTATTGATTAAATCTCTTCTTAAGCTTGTAAAACTAAGAGGTATGTTCTTGCACCTTAAAACTAAGAGGTGTGTGTGTGTGCGCGCACGCGTGTGTGTGTGTGTATAAACGGCCGAGTCGGGCCAGGTCGAGCCAAGTCGGGCTAGGTCGAGTCGGGTTTCGGACAGAGTCGGGCCGAACTGGGACATGTTTGAACTCAGCCCGAACTCAATTTCGTGCTGAAGAAAATGGCCGAGTCGAGCTTTTTCGGGCCGAGTCGAGCAAGCTAACTGGGCTAGCCCGGTTCGTGTACAGCCCTAGCTACGAAGAAATAGTCACAAACACAACATCTAACACAGGTAAACAACCCACATTTTAAAATAATCACACGTGAGATGATATCATTCAAGAAGCCCTAATTACAAAAAGGAAAGATGCATAAAAGAAACAAAAGAAACCCTAGGTTTCTTTTAAAAAATCAGCACAAGCAAGAGAAGGGGCACCAAGGGATAAAAGAAAACAAGAAATAAAAAGATTTGGAAGAGAAGAAGGATAAACGAAACTCTAATACCATGTAAAATAGTGGAATAGAGAGGAGAGAGAAGAGGAGAGCATAGAGAAAGGAGAATGGGCTGCACTTTGGGTTCACATCCCCCAAAAGTTTCATAATTACAGAAATGCCATTAATTTAAAATTTAAAAAAAAAAAAACAAAAACAAAAACAACAACATCAATCTCCTATCCTGGACCAAATAACCCATCTAAGTGGGCCTATGTAGGCCCATTTCACATTCATTAACATGGTGAAAACTCTCTCTGCCCCATCCAAATCTCAAAAACTAGTTTTTCTCCCAACCCCAACCTAATCTCCCACCATGCAAGTATTTCTACTCTCCAGCCCACTGATGCAAGACAATTAACCACTTGCTCTAAAAGCTCGAACTGTTAAAGTATGGCGAATTAATCCATTTATCTCATAGCCCAAGCCCCACATCACATGAGTTAGGACCTTGGCCGAACCCCCTTCATGGGCCCCAAATCACATCGACCGCCCACCCTGAGTGTGTCCCCGCATCCCACGGGCTACCCCACTCAAGCCTGGTGTGAAATGCACATTAATCACCCCCGGTGAGGAGTCTCGAACATGAGACCTCCTCCGTGGGCCGCACCCACCCCAAGTGTGCCCTTGCATCCCACAAGCGACCCCACTCGAGCCCGGTGTGAAAATGCCCCTGCATTAATCACCCCCAGCGAAGAGTCTCGAACACGACCTCTTGCTCTGATACCAATTTGATGCAGGACAATTAACCACTTTTTCTAAAAGCTCGAACTATTAGAGGATGGCGAATTAATCCCTTCATCTCATAGCCCAAGCCCCACATCGCCTGGGTTAGGACATTGGCCGAACCCCCTTCATGGGCCCCAAATCACATCGATCGCCCACCCCGAGTGTGTCCCCGCATCCCACGGGCTACCCCACTCGAGCCTGGTGTGAAATGCGCATTAATCACCCCCGGTGAGGAATCTCGAACACGAGACTTCCGTGGGCCGCACCCACCCCGAGTGTGCCCCTGCATCCCACAAGCGACCCCACTCGAGCCCGGTGTGAAAATGTCCCTACATTACCCATTCTACCTAACACACTAGTTACCACCCTTTTTTTAAGGTAAGACTATTACAGATTGAACCCTAGATCACTCACATACACTTACCACCCTTTACTCATATTAGACAAAGTCCCTTATCCAAAAAGCTTAGGGTTCCAGAAATCGTTTGCCCTATCTAATATCAATGTCTTACCTCCTATGATGAAGCCACATGAACATTGATTGAAGGGTTTATACAAAGTAAATGTGTTCACATGATACCTAAGATCTTCTTAATTTAATGTCGTGGTGTGTCGTAAAGGCCATTACAGGGCCGTCAAGTTAACGATGGCAACAGTTACACATTACGAGGGTCATAGCGATTGTAATAGCTGTTATGGGGGAAAAAAAATTGCAACCGCCATTAGAGGCCCGTTACTCCCCCTCCCCCCCGAAAGGCCATAATAGCCTCATAATGGTCTGTTACAAGGCAAATACAGGTTTTTTGGGTTTTTTTCTTTTTCTTTTTTCTTTTCTTTTTTTCAAAAAAAAAAAAAAAAAAAAGACAATAAAGCCCGTTATGGGGGCCATAACAGCCGTTATGACCCGTATCGTAAAGGTAATGATGGTGGCTGTTATGGTCACAGTTACCATTACAGAATATCCCATTAAAGAATATCTAGTTTAATGCAATTGAAGAAAATGGGTAGGCAAAAGGATAAATTGAGAGGTCTTAGGCTCTTAAATATAAACAATAAGTTTTAAGAACAAGGATTTGAGAGGAATTGCTTTGCTGGTGTTATATGTCTTGCTTCCTTAATGTTATATGTCTTGGTAGCCTTCAAATGTATTTAGGGATATAATATGTATAATAAAATATATGCGGGTAGAAACGAACGCAATGACGGAGCATGCATACATTAAGACACACGAAGACACAAGCATTCATCAAGACCATACACTTGTCCACAACAAAAAGAGATTAAGGCATCTGGTATGCATATGAATGGGGATCTTCTAAGAATACAATTGACTTTTAGGAGCTTTTCAACAAAGGTTCACATAGGGAATCAGTTATTTTGCAACAAACAAACTACTACTTTTTCCTCCTGTAGGAATCCACAACTTCATTAATGAAAGAAAAAAATAGCAAGGCGAAGATGGGTAATAAACGACCCTATGATTACAAGGAGCCTAAACAAAGCTAATCAAAGGAACCTAAAAAGCAAGAAGCAAATTGCATAAGAACCCAAACCCACAATATCACAACAATTTTGACTCTCCTGAACACCTCATCTAGGTAAATGATCTGATTTCGAAAGAACCCATTGTTACATTCAAACCAGATAGACCACAGACCTAGAAGGGAGTCGCAACAGAACTTTCCTTTTTTTGCGCCCCTGTGCTACATGATGAAAGAAGAATCGAGTTTGGCGTCACCTAGTGACATTGAAAAAAGATCAAGAATTTTATCCCACAACACTCACAAAGCTGGTTGCATGAGGCATGAAGCAAAGCAGCAACAGGTTCATCTGTAGGAGCGAGGATACATCTATTTCAAAATGCAAACAAGTATAAATAAGTAGGGAGCGAGAGTGAGAGCCTGAAGTGCAATTCAAAGTGGGAGCGGCACTCAATTAAAAGGATCCTGCAAATACGATTACAAATAACCATGTGCATCTTGTCGAGGTTGCCGACATAAGCACTTTAATGTTGCCTAAAAACCACAAAAATGCAATAATTCTGGCAGGTCCCTATGCAACCATATATATAATGTTGGTTTCCATGACATTCGGGAAGTTGGAGAATGCACCACCACATAGAATGATCTAACAGTGAAATCCCCCCTCTCCAGCCTCCAAAACCAACTATCCTTGTCCGGCCAGTATCACCATTTCCTCCTCACGGAAGTTTCAGCAGCCAAGTGAGGCCCAAATCACACGCTCCCAAAATCAAGATGCATTAGGAAATGAACATCCCCTTCACAACAACAACATTAGTCAAGCAAGGAAACGCCAACATAATGTCCAGCCAGAAACCAACACGAGAGCCATCACCCACCAAAAATGTTATTTCCTTCTTAAATCTATTCGCAATTCTAGCAATAGCCTTGCGGTCCCCCGATACCCTAGACAGCAAAAAAGGCTTCGTAAACCATCCCCCATATTCCACCTGTATTTGCAAGTGATGATGACTTGTTTCCATAAACTCCTCAGGACCAAACCACCATAATCATTACCCCAATAAGGCCAATACATTGTTTTTAAATCTCTAGTATCGATACATTGTTTTTAAATCTCTAATATCGATGACCCCTTTCGCAAGTAGGTTTACACACCTTGTTCCTTTGAATAAGATAAAATTTGCAATTTTCTTCCAAGCTGTACCAGAGAAACTACAAATCTTCTCCCATCTACGAAGCACGCTAGTTGGACATTGGAACCAATGTTACCAATCCATGAAATACAATGGCATATTTGGAAATGGCCACTTTGATTAGCGTAATCATACCACCAAGCAACAAATACTTGTGCTACCAACTAGAGAGTTTTCTCTCGGTTCTTTACACCACTTCGCCCCAAAGATGCTTAGTTGGCTTCCCAACACAACAGGAGACCCAAAGATGTTTAACTGGCTTCGCAACACACAACGGGAGCCATAAGTATGAAGTAGGGAGACTATCCACCATATAGCTACAGTGCTACAAATTCTTGCTAATCTTTCAACTTTCCTCAAGTTCCATCTTGATGCCTGAAATCTTACTTTTATAGAAATTCACATTATGCCTGAAGACTACTACAAAGCATCTTATAACTTTCCTCATATTATCCAGTTGCACTTCTTCAACTTCACAGAAAAGGATCATATCATCAACAAACAGAACATAAGTGATCTCGGTGCCTGCATTTCCAACCATGTCTCCCTTAATCAATGTCACCGCACCAACTTTCTCCAACATTCTACTGAATGATTTGACCACCACCATCAACGAAAATGGGATGATGGGTCACCTTGGCAGAGCCCCCCCTCAAACCGCTTAAGAATCCTTTCTTCAAGTCATCGACCTAAATCAAGAATTTGGCCCAAGGATACACATTGAATCTACTTTCTCCATTCAAGTTGCACCCAACCAAAGCAACATATAAACAAGAAACTTCCACTCGACATGATGATAAGCATTCTCTAAACCACGCTTGCAAACGATTCCTTCCCTTACCTAAATCTCGAGTCATACACTTGTGAGTTCTTTGTGCCTTTGAACTATTGCCCCCAACATTTTGTGAAATCTGGACGCAAGCATTTTCTACAAGATTTCATACATGCCTGTAATCAGACTAGCAGGCCTGAAGTCCCTCAGGCACTCATCACCCTCCCTAGGGCTATAAAGGATGCTCCCAATTCTTTAGGTTATCAACCTCTCCAAAAGAACATGATATGAATGTCATTAATCATTTTCCCCCCCTTACCAATTCATGGAAGGAGGCGATGGGGAATCGTCCGGCCCAAGGGCCTTACCTCTCACCAATGAAGAAACTGCTCTCTTGACTTCATCCTCCTTGAACGGCAATTCAAGAGGAGTCTGCATCCTCCTGAGAGACCTAGTCAAAGCCAAGTTCGTCAAGGCTTGGTCAACGCCGGCCATCCTCCTAGAGGAGTTCTAAGTAAAAGTTGACAATGGAACTGCATATAGCATCCTTATCCTCAATCCGAACCCCTTTTATCAATAGGCTTTAAATTCGATTGCATCTTCGACTGATGCTCGCAATCTTATCAAAGAATTTTTGTGTTTTAATCACCCTCTATTAGCCAAACAACCCTGGACTATTGCCGCCATTTGATAACCCTTTCTTTAATCTAGTTCTTGTATTTGAACTTTAACAGAAAATATTTAAAAGGAAGGGGGTGGGGGATGATAAAACAAAGCTATAAATTCTAATCTCAATTCAACATCAACACATAAATCAATCTTTAGGTTTTCTAGGTTCCTCCGGTAATTAAGAACATGCTTTTCCCCATTTATGTTTGATGCGTGGTGCACATGATTTAGACTACCATTGTTGTGCACATTAAGCCATACAGCAAAGAAAGATTGACAATCTGGAAGCACAAAATTTAGACGGATGTAGCAACAAATAATATCACATTCAACTAAAAGGAGAAACAAAGATATTACAATCACTGCTCCCAAAGATAAAACTGAATGAAAATAGCCAACCCCTAATATGGAGCTCATTTCTCAACTCAGAACAGAATCACCAGATGGCTTCAACGAATAGGAAAATGAATAATTACTTCTACCATCAAGATTTTGTTACAGACAGGACCAGAAAGTGCAGCAGAGCCTATTTCCAACATTAACAGAACTAACTCATTGATGATACTGCTAAATGAGATCTACTTCAAATAGTGAAATTAAAATAGAAAATGTTCACTTTTACATAATCCAACAGACATGATACATACATGGTATTGATCTCAGAGAGAATTACCAGCTGACATCAACATGAACACAGGATGAGACCGAAGCTTATATCATCTTTTGATGTACATAAAAACTAAGTCCCCGGAATGACTGTCAAGCTGCCAACCATACAGAGATTAAGCCAAAATACAATAAAATGCAGCGAATATATTTAACTGCAAAAATTATTTTAGCCAATACACACACTGGAGTCTTCCTTCTAAAAAGGCCATAAAGCATGCATAGCATTTCACCTGATTTGATGTTCAAAATGAGGGTTCTGCAAAGGGCCTGCTCAACCATGTCACCTAGTTGACAGTATTCTCATCTATCAATCAAGCATAAAGCTGATTTAGTAATAAAATCGGATTAGACAAAACTGCATACACCTTTAGGTTTCTTATCAACAATAATTAATTTGGTAGCTCCTACAGGTAACCTAAAATCCCAACACCATATTATCAAATACTAAATCAAGTCTAGAATCCTGTATTAATAACTAAGATCAGTTGTCAACCATATGAACAAAATCAGATCAATGAGATTAAGATGCTCCATTTTTTCAAAAGATGCCCAAAAGGTCCAACAAATCAACAAAATCAATCCCCAACAAAGGGAAGGCAAACATTACCAGTAAATCAAGCAGCAAGACCTGCACTAAGTTCCATCAAGAGAGCTCAGGAAATCCTCATTATCCACTTCAGCTGCCAGAAGTAAACACAGACTACATCAAACAGCTATGACATATTAGGGGAGACACTCACATAATGGTGACTGTCCCGTTCTTCAGAACATAAAACTAGCCTGCAATATAAAGTTGGAAACAGAGATACTCTTTTACAGTAAATGGATATATATATAAAAAAAAAAAAAAGCTAAAAAAGTTTCCGGGCTGTAAGAATAAATTCAATGGCTGATGGCCTTCTTTGCACGGAGTGATTCAAGAGCCTTCTTTCGCAGCTCGATCTCAAGCTTCTTCTGCTCGGACTCCATTTCTTCAGAGTCACTTGCATTTAAATCCTTCTTCTCAGCAACATCGCCATCTGAATCACCAGCATCATTCTGATTATTTTCAAAATCTGAAGGCGGGGTTACGGTGTCAATGGACTTCGCTTTCAGTTTCTCTGCACGCCGCTCTTCCCTCCTACGGTGCCGCTCTTCACGCTTTCGGCGTCTCTCCTCTTTCCGTAATTTCTTATCCTCCTTCCTTCTTCTCTTCGCCTCTTTCCTCTCATCTACCTGAGAGTCATATGCAGCTTCATTGTCCAAAGCCCTTTCCCGGCTATCCGACCTCTTAAACTTTCTCCTTTCCATGTCTTTTCTGTAACTTTCCTTTTTCTCAGAATCCGAATCAGCAGCACCCATTCGATCATTTCGACCTGCCTTTTTTGTGGATTTTGATAAAGCTTCCGTTTTACGATCAAGGTCACTGTATTCATCATCGCTTGAAAATGGATGCTTTTTCTCCTTAGCTCTGTAATCTTCTCTTGAGTTTGTTTTTCTTGAGAGGACCTGCTGATTACTTAATCTTTCATCTGGGGAAAACGAATCTCGAACAAGTTGCTTAGCAGATGATTGTTTGTCATGGCCATGATCTTGTGGAAAGTTATCTAGCCTCCCAGGACCATACTCTATTTCTTCTGATATGTGTGATGTTCGATCTGTCTTCATAGAAGCTTTGTCACTGGGAAAAAAAAATGGCATCATCGTGAGTACATACATGAATCTGAGATTTCTTAGCATTGCTCACCACTCTTGTGGTCTTGCCTCACTATGTGATACTGATAAAAAATTCCCACTGATGAGAAATCTTCACCATCCATA
Organism: Magnolia changhungtana; assembly: GCA_030180095.1. Classification (NCBI taxonomy): domain Eukaryota; kingdom Viridiplantae; phylum Streptophyta; class Magnoliopsida; order Magnoliales; family Magnoliaceae; genus Magnolia; species Magnolia changhungtana. The sequence goes on along the minus strand of JASAUF010000391.1, from coordinate 5,400,137 downwards.
CAAAGGAAACAACAGTCCCCATTTCAACACATTTGTATGGACAGGGAGTATACCAGATCATGGGATTTTTTTTCCATGCAGCTCATCCATGCCACGGCCTACTTTGCATAATCTGGATCACCACGTAACCAGAAGCAAGGGGCGAGCAACAAATGAAGAGCAGCACTAGCAGAAGTATAGTGTAAACATAAAGAAAGAAAGACAGAAAAGAGAGAGAGAGAGAGAGAGAGAGAGAGAGAGAGAGAGAGAGAGAACAATAGTGTTAACATGTCTACCTCCTTTGTGCAAGCTCTTTCTTTTTCAATTCTGTGTAATCCATGCGACCTCGAGCTTCAGCAGATCCACTAACAACAAATTTGTCAGGAGAATCCTCTTCCTGATCTGAGCCCTTCAAAGTGGGCTTTTTCCTACTCCCAACAGTGGGTGAATGTCTAATTCTTTTTCGTAGAGAATCAGCTTTCTTGCCAGCATCTTCCCTGAAATCAATAATTACACAGGAGATAAATCAGAAATGACTGGGAAAACGCATCATGAATCCAAAACTATCATGAATTTACTCGCATTGTCATTTGTCAACCTCCCATTTTTGTTCCCCAACACATGGTGATCTAGAAAGTTCGTTTACCAGGCCTGGCAGTGGATAAGAAACACAAGAAAGAAAAGGAACCATTGATCAGGGCCCTCGATATCCACACAAAATTGTTGAAATGGAGAACGTAGTTATATCAGGCCTTTGCATGGAGTCCATGGACAGTGACAATCTCATATCAGTGGGATTTCTTTCCATGTGCCCATCAACAGTGGGACCTGCTATATGAACGGTCCAGATCTCCAGGTGGCAAGGAACAAGACGCAAGCAACAATGGCAGCGCAAATAAGAACAACACTAGCACAAGCCACAAAACCATAAATATCAGATCCAACCTGCTATGACTGATTTCTTCTTCATCTATACTTCTTTCTGGACTGTCATGACGAGTTGCCCGTTCTCTTGTTCGCCTTGCAGGACTCGAAGGACTAGGCATCCTTCAAAAATACAATGAGAATGAAATATGCCAATTTAGCAAGGATTGACCAATCCAATAGTCACTAATTATTCCAAAATGAATTTTACTACGGAAACAGACCTATCTTCAATGGGACTTGTTCTCCGCCTGCGTGGTGGAGATCCCGACTGACTTGGAGAGTTTTCTGGTGGCGGTGACAAAGCTGGCATTTTATGACGTGCATCATTCCGATCCTTGGGATCACGCTGTGGAGACCTCAGAGAAATTGGTGGTTGGCGTGAAATCGAGTCTGTCCCCTTGCGTCCTGAACCATGGCGTGCCACCTCTTTCTCAAGAGTATGACGAACAGGAGACCTCTTTCCAGGTGCCCTGAACAGATAATTTTGAAAGAAAGCAAAGGATGCATTAAGGGGCACTGAACAGTGTAAGTCGAGCATAACAAGAAACCTACAGAGAACATGGCAAACACCAGCTACCTTTGAGAGGCATAATCGTCTATGTTTCTTTTGGATTCCACGCCATTAGCACGGCTATCTTGTTCCCTACTCAAGCTCCTACGACTTCGATGTGGACTGCGGCTTGTGTATGGACTACGGCTCCTGGACACATTGTGAAACATAATGAAGAAACAGTATTTTCATGGTGTAATGCTTCCCACAACCATGTGTGTGCGTGTGGAGCAGTCCTCACAGAGTGCTGTTTGGGATGACTCTTTTTTTTTGGGCAAAGACATGCTGTGCTGTTTGGGATGACTAGAGATCATTTCCCGTAAAATTAAAGGCAAAAGAAAAGGATTCAATCCTGAATACCTGTTCCTTTCCCCAGGAGATATCTGAGAATCAACAACACGCCTTCGAGGTGACCGCACTGGTGACCTCCTCCGGTGTCTTGGAGATCTTAACACAGGTGATCTCCTCCTCAAAGGAGATGGAGACCGACGCCGCCGCGGAGATGGAGACCTCCATCGTGGAGAAGGGGACCTGCGCCGAGGAGGAGGTGGTGATCTCCTACGGACAGCAATTGGGGACCTCCGCCGTACAGGTGAAGGAGATCTACGGCGCAAAGGTGACGGGGATCTCCGTCGCATGGGAGGCGGAGATCGACGACGGATGGGAGATGGAGATCTGCGACGTGAACGTGATGTCGATCTTCGCCTTGACTGAGGAGATCTCCGTCTTGGAGGAGACCTGGGATTCCATGGTGAATGCTTACGACGAGGAGAGAGGGAACGCCTGCGTGGAGAACGGAACCGTCGCTCAGGAGAAATAGAACGCCGTCGTGGTTGAGGGGATACAGATACGCTCCTTGATTTCTGTCGTTCCCTGCAGCAAGGAATTGCTTAGCCAGTTAAAAATAACCACAATCCAAGATATGTTGGAGTTATTTTTTGTATAGAAGTACTAACACAGCTTTCCTAAGAGCACACGCATGTGCAATAAATCTAATGTACACACCACATGTGCCAGCCTGGCACATAAGTGCGAGATACACTCCATCCATCAAATTCTCCCAACCTTGTACATGTTGAAAATCTGATCATGTGAGTACCAATATTGGAAACAGGTGGACGTGTTAGAAAACTTCAGACAAGTTTTTCAGAGTCACACATGTTCTGCAAAGTGTGGCCCACCTGACGAGTGCATCAGCCTGATTCTTGTGCTAGGGCATCAATAAAGTGGTGACGTTCTGATAGACGGACTGAATCTTGGACCAACCATGCGATTCTGGCACACGTGTAGCCATGAGCTTTATTGCATGTGTGGGCTTAGCAAGGTTCAGTAATACATTAAATGATAAAACCACAACAAGTACAGAACACATGAATCAAGAGCTTTGCCACATGCACAGTCACACATGTCAGCCTGGAATCAGTGACCAGCACAGCCTCGCCATGTACTAAGTCTACTGACCTAGCTCAAAAATTGGCCAGTCACCTCCACAAAAAATAATGGAACTCCAACAATCAAACATTCAAAATACACACATGGACTGCCTGATGAGTAGAGCAACCAAGTAGTTGGGCCAGCTAACAGTAATATAAATGGTGGAGCCTTCCTGATGCTTGGATATGGTGTCCAATACATGCCAGGCTAGCCACATCTAGAGGCTTAGCAAAACACAATAAGCCAGCATAATCTAAGTGCAAATTCTATCCTCTAAAAGGAACCCAAAGGAAAGCAAATCTATCGAACAGGTTGCTGGAATGAGAATAAAACAATCTATAAAAACTAGAGGTTTGAAAATGGGATAAGTCTTGGGCAATTAACAAGGCTAGCCATGTCATTATAGTCCAGATTTCACCAGCACCATGTTAACAGAAGTAATTCACAACTATCGAGTTACAGTTCCTAAAAGAATAAACATACTCTGAGTAGCTCCTGGACCTCGAAAATGACTTGCTGCTTGACCTCGCTGCTGAAGGCGTGCTTCTACAAAAACAAGTAAAATAACCCCAAATGATCAATCTCAAGATCTTAATGGTGTCAGTCTGGTTGCTAGAAAAAACATGTTAAGCATATAAGCAGGAAGGATACATACCGACGAGGTGAAGGGGAATGGCGGACAATGGGTGGAGATTTAGAATGCCTGCAATGAGACAGAAAACATTGAATGTACAGCAACTTTACTGATATATAATAAACCAGAAGATGGATTTCATTTAGAGATTCTACTAAACATTAGGTGATTCCCATCCAACAAGAACTAACCCACAGTTTACCTTACAACAGCAGTGGCAAAAAGCAAATGCTTAAATTATGAATGATGAGAAACCCTACATGCTGAAAGAAACACTATTAGAATTACCTTTTGGCAAATCATGACATGCATATAGAGAGAAACTAAGGAATAAAATGGACAAAAGACTCGAAGAGAGAAACTTCAAAAATCACAGGAGTGGATAAAAGCATGCTGAGAGATAGCCAAAACTGTCTTTGCTTGCTAATTGCTGAAATAAAAATCCATTACTGAAACAGATATATAGATTCTAATGATTAAAAAAAACACACAAATATATACACATATATAGCTTCTTAAATATTAATACACTTCTATCAACTCAAATAGCATGTAGTGGACCATAGGGTGTGACAAATCAACAACCTACAAATACCAAGACAGCAGGATACAACTCACTTAGGAAATACAAGTAAAAGGCACAAAGTTCAAACACAATCTAAGTGCCTAACCAAGCTTTACTCACATATTTTAGATGCCAAACAGAGTTCAAACACAATCTAAACTGTCAAACCAAGTTTACTTATACATTATTTTAGATGCCCAACACAAAGCCTTTCCCAAATTCCATCTAAATTGCTATGTTTCCACCGTTAGGAAGGATTGCTATCAGCATTACATATGCATACATCATCCAAATCACCGTACATGCATGACCCAAGTTAGATCCTCCAAGGTTCTTTCTAATTGCCACTATAATATATGTGCATTTATTTGCATCCAAAAATAATAACATATATATGCATTATTTTTTTAGTTGTGCATTCATATTTTACACGAGTAAGAGAATGATAGAGGAAAAAGGGAAAAATAACAAAGAGTAGGGAAAAAGAAAAGCACCATGCCACTCTAAATAGAATTTGAAAGAAAGGAGATAAAGATTATGTCTTTCTATAGCTCGCTCCCTCTACACGAATGCTCTATCATTCAATCTTGTGAATAGCCCCTTCTTTGCACCGATGATGAAAGTAGTAGTTGCATTCGGATCGAGGTTGAAGCTCCCAACTTATCATAAAGTGAAAATTAACTTTTTTTTATGTTGGAGGTTGAGAACATAGAAAAGTCAATTGAGGTGTACAAGAAAAAATGGACAAAAATAAGATGTACGATCATGTCAAATGGGTGGATGAATGGGGTGAATTCTTCTATTAACAACTTTTTAGTTAATGGTTCAAGTGGTACGGTTTTTTTTTTTTTTTGCTTATACATCTAGCATTTCCAATGTAGCATCCGCATATGTAAAAAGGGGTCAAATGTTGATGAAGAAGAGAAAGAAGTTATTTTGGTCACCATGTGCAATCCATTGCATAAATCTTATGCTTGTAGATTTGGAAAATTGCAAGTCCATGAAAAGACTATGGTGAAGGCAAGAGCTATAACCATCGACATTTACAAGCAGTATTGGGTCTTGAATTTGATGAAAAAGCATATAAAAGGCGAGTTGACTCGACTGACCATGGCATGACCCGATTTGCCACGTGTTAAACACTGAAGATCATACATAAGCATAGGATTTGTTTGAGGTCGATATTTACCTTAAAGGAATGGAAAGAGTGATTTTTACAAGACCACAAGGGGAAAGCACGTCCATAATATAGTATTAGCCGATGTAGACTTTTGGTCATCCATCAAGTATTATTTAAAGACTTCTCTCCCATTGGTTAAGGTACTAAGGTTAGTTGATTCCAATGAGAGGCCAACCATGAGATACATTTATAGAGCAACGGATCAAGCGAAAGAGACTATAGTAAAGAATTTGGAAGAAGTAAAAAAATGATATTCTGTTGTTTGAGACATAATCAATGAGCGGTGGAATCTTCTGTTCCATAAGCCCTTACATGCAGCAATCGACTTTATAAGGTCATGTTTGGTTTTCCAATTTCCTATGAAATGCAAAGTAAATGAGCCATCACTATCATTTCCAGATATTCGTTTAAACAAGAATTGTGGCTCATAAATCAAGAGTCAAATACACTTGTAAAGAAAATAGGTGGAGTAAATTGTGCTCATTACATTTTCACATTATAAAATTACCATTTTCACAATGATTTCTAGGTGAAACAAACATCGTAGCAAAATCATTAGTCAAATGTAAGTGATGCCACCAAACAATTACAAGAGTACGTAATCGTTACCCATTTACAGCCATTCACCATTGCAATTGGAAAACCAAATAAGCCCTAAATCCAAGATTTCAGTATGACGAGAGCTTTCATGCGGCTTTGGAAATCAAAACTAGCATATGAGATTGTATTGACAGAATGATCCTACATTCAAGGCAAAGTACCACTATTAATGAATAGATGGACAAGTAGAGGTGGGCATCGAGTCGAGTCGGACCAGATTGGGCCCAACTCGACTTGGTCCGAAGTTTTCATTGCCTGATCCGATCCGGGACCGAGTCTGGGTCCTCCGACTCGATCCAATCCATTGTACTACTGGCCTGACCCGAACCGAGTCGGTCAGGAAAATCGAGTCGGATCGGGTTAGGTACGGTTCGGATCGAATCTTCTTGACCCTAAAAGAGTTTCAATTGTAGACATTCAATCCCCACTGCTTTTTGCAGTGTGGTCCACTTGATCTTTTAGATCTATCTTATTTTTCAACTCAAGCCTTAAGACGAGCCCGTCGAGTGGATGGACGGTTTATATATAACACATACCTCATGAAGGGACCCACAGAACTTGCTAACGGCAACACGCCAAACCAGCTGGGTTGGTGCGTGGTACACCTGCCAATCCACATTCCAAGGATTTTTTGCAGCCATGTATTGGGATGCTACATGGGCCCACAGTGATATTTGTAAGAAATCCACACCGTCTATCAGCAGTGAGAGCTCATTTTAGGACATGATACCAAAAAATAGGTGGATCCAAAGCTCAAGTGTGCCGGACGAAAGGGAAAACCGAAGAAGGTGGTCAATGAATCTACATTGTTTCCTCTCGTAAGGGCCACTTGAGTTTTGGATATACTTCATTTTTGGCCGCATGTCCTAAAATGAGCTCCCAAAACGGATGGACGGTGTGGATTTATCACAAACATCACGGTGGGACCCACCTAGCATCTCACGCATGAACTTTACATTAAAGCCTGAAAGGCTTTGGTTTGAAATTCGCGTCGGGGAGCTCGCTCACTGCTCGAGGCACCTTGAGTCGCCCGCTGGTGAGAAGAAGGATTGGCTACTCCCCATGCCACCAGTCATGGATGGTAAGTCGGTGCTCTGTGGACCCCACCATGATGCATTTATTTCATCCATGTCGTCCATCTATTTTTCTAGATCATTTTATGGTATTAAAAAAAAAAAAGGTATATCCCAATCTCAAGTGGACAACATTATAGGAAACATTGTTGAATAAACATTGTGCGGATCGAATCAAATCGGATCGGATCGGATTCCGAATCGGTCCGGATTGACCATTGATCCGAACTCGATCCGATTTACGGTCGGATCTGACTGGGCCAACTCGATCTGACCCGATCCTGGCCTTCGGTTCAGGTCGGTTCAGGTCGAATCGGGTCGAATCCACCGGATCGGGTCAAAAATGCCCAGCTCTATGGACAAGTTTAAAAGGACTTGTGGATTGTTTGGAAGAGAAACCGAAAGTTGACAAAAACAACAAAGAAACCAGGTAACTTTTCAATTATTTGCTTCATAATTGTTTGTTGACTTTAACTAGTTAAATGTTTGTTTGATCTTCAAGTCACTTAGTTTAGTATTTAGTTCTTTAGTCTTTATATACGTTCATGGGTTTATGGTGGAAGAGTTATAGAGATGAGTGTCCAAAATTGCAAAAGCCAATCATTCATATTTTAAGTCTAACATCGAATTCTGAAAACGAAGATAATGTTATTACTAATGCTGACATTGATGTTCATGTTAATGATGATGAGGATGATGGTGCCAAGATGGACATAACAAGGGCCAAGAATGATTTATTGGACATTTTGTTTTCTTTTTTAATTATAGAAATGAATAGTGAATTCATTATGCATGTAATGGGCAAAGTTTTTTTTGTTTTGAATTACACAGATGAATAAATGTACATGGGCAAACGGTTTATGACACAATGACACATTCATACACACCGCATACAGTTGATCACATGACAATGTCATGATTAGCATTGTTTTTGTGCATATTCATGAGAAAATGAGTTATTGACATGTTTTCAATTTTTTTATTTATCTACAAATTTTTTATACGATATGATTTCCCCCAATTACAGTTCACGATACAATAATGATTATGACAACATTGTTTGCAAGTGTCAACACAAGTCTTTACTCATCTTAAAAAAAAAAAAAAAAAAAAAAAAAGGTGCCAAACCAAGTCTTACTTTGCCAAATAGGCAAGGTTTTAGGACCTGTTTAGTTGACATTACCGAAATGATTTTCCAAAGAACTCATATATCTGGAACTGATATTCTCGTTATCAGTTCCTGAAAGTTGATTTTATCTCGAAATGTTGTTTGGTTGACTGCTTGTTTACTGTTGTCTTACAATGTTGTGTGGATATTACTGCCTGGAACAAAAATCATTTTTTGAAGAAGCACGCTGTAGGATGATGAGGATGGTGGGCGTGTGGTGGGCCTTGCATCATACTGCATCCAATAGGGATGTTGAGGATGAACATTCGAGCATCATCAGCAATCGGGACCATCCAACTCATTAAGTGGAAGCCCTAAACCTTTGACCTGGTTGGCTCCATTATCATCATGGGATGAGTCATGCCCTAACATTGCCAATATCGTATGATTCTGGCAATTAGATGAAATAGACAATTAGAACCAAGAGTATGCATTTAACAAGGACATAATTGGATCACCCAAAGGGGGGTCTTTTTTTTTTTTGATGTCTACCATCCCCCACAGGGGCCACTAAGACACATTTGATGTCACAGTCACCCAAAAAAAAAGGTAGATGGGTGCAAAAAGAGGGTAGGTACATTCCAAGCCTTTCCTCATAATTGCTCTACTTGTGGATTGGGCCACCTGCATACACCCAACACAAGTGTCCACTCGTGTGTAGCCCATGCAAAAGAGGTTTAACCTGGTGACTGGTGAGCAGGACCCTCCACACTTCAGGTGGTTTGCACATGAACATAAAACAGGAATAAATATAAAAAATAATAAAAAGATAACCAACACTCCATGTTTATTTTAGATGCATGGCCTAGCCAAAGTTGGAACCAACCCAATTTGTGAGCAACAAAAAGTTGACACGGGACAACTAACTACTGCTCCAAAAGCTCAAACTGATAGAGCGTGGTGAATCAATCCCTTTATCTCGTTAGCCCAGGTCAGGCCCTCAGCCGAACCCACCTCATGAGCCACACTTCACATGGGTCTCGCCTCACACGGGCCGCCCACCCCAAGTGTGCCCCCGCTTCACACAAGCCACCCCACTCGAGCCCGGTGTGAAAATGCCCTTGCATTAATTAACCTCGATGATGAGTCTCGAACACAAGACCTTACGCTCTGATACTACTTTTGACGCAGGACAACTAACCACTTGCTCTAAAAGCTTGAACTGATAGAGCATGGCGAATCAATCCCTTTATCTCATAGCCCAGGTCAGGCCCTCGACTGAAACCCCCCCCCCCCCTACGAACCCCACTTCACATGGGTCTCGCCTCACACGGGCCACCCACCCCGAATATGCCCCCGCTTCACACAGGCCACCTCACTCGAGCCCATTGCGAAAATGCCCCTGCATTAAAAGTCCACCAAAGACTCACTGGATGTATGGCTCAAATCTTAATCAAGTATGCCATGTTGGCACAGACGTGGACAATTACATTTGCATTGGAGATGGGCTTGCATGGAGCTCTCATCAAGCTTGCACTGATGAACTAGGATTTGGATAAGGAGAATTAAATCATCTACAAAAGTACCAAGTGGACTCAATCCAAAAACCATCATAATGTGAAATGCATGTATGTAAACTGTACATAGAAGGCATGGCCCAAAACAGGTATTAACTGGATGATCTTGACCCATCACTACCCATTGAATTGTTGGTAACATTGGATTAGGTGGTTAGGGTTATTTGTTTGGTGTATTGCTTTTGGATTGATGTGATGCCACATCTACTACAAGTCCCATTATTTGAACAGTCTGAAATGAGTTGCATGCTTGCCAAAAGGTGGGCATGTGCAAGAGTATGTTAAACAATACCCTGGAAGAGTATCATGCATGATAGACACACTTGCTAGGGGATAGGGGGAGAGTATCTCCAGAGAGAAATCCAGAGAGAGAGAGAGAGAGAGAGAGAGAGAGAGAGAGAGGGGTTTGAAACTGCTTCAAATAACGAAAAGCTTTTCTTCTAAAACAGCAACAAAGCATCCTTACATAACACCCACCCTTCATTTTAAAAAAGACTTTTTTATTTTTATTTTTAAAAAAAAAAAAAGGTAAAGAAATGGAAGTAATGACTAAGGCTTCAACCAAACAGGCCTTGATCAATGATTATTCCCCAAATCATCCAATTCTCCCTTTGTCCCTTGACACCGAAAATAGACACAAATACTTGCTAGTTTGCACCTCTATTCTTTCTATGCCAAAAGCTGCGACGGCTGGACATGGGTAAGGCCAAGTGAATCATTATCCAGAAATATGAAACTACAGGATACCATACAGATCACTACGGTTTCCAAGATTGTTTAGTCTATAAAATAGACCATAGCAAATGCACAACATTAACATTAACACCTAATTATACTACGCACAGTATAAACAACGTTTTTAGCTGTGGAGATTATAAGGATATATGAACATATTACAAATATATCTATTACATTTTACTTGCTGTCTAGATTGGATTTTTATGTGCAAGGACATCCAGGACAAAAATGATGAGACAAACACTATTTACAGCATTGAGAAACATGAGAGAAAATGGAACACGTAGAGAGTTTTGTATCATTAAAATGTCAATGCAAAATAGAAGTTTGATCTTCTCAGTTGCACGTGCAGTTTTACACATCCAAGCAAAATCACAAGCCAACCCAACGTACCGACACAAAAAATGGGGTGCACTCACATGGTACCACTATGACCACAATTTTTGGTAGTACAACCCAACATACCCATTAAAAAATGGAGTGCACTCATATGGTACCAGGCTATTGTCAGGTCCCATGTGGTGTGTGCGCATCTGATCTGCTCCATCCATCTTGTTAGGCCCCTCGTGTTCACTGTAGAGCCCAAAAATCAGGCTGATCAAAGACTGATGTCGGCCATTCCATATGGATTAGGGAAAAATGTCACATCATGCCTAAAACCTCTAAATTTGCATGGTGTGCGCCATGTGGCCCACATATGTTTTGGAATGGCCTGATTTATGGTGTCCCTTCATCCTAGTGGAATGTGACTGATGAATGGCTTGTATAGACAGCAAGTTGGGCCCCACAACCCTCTGGGGAGGATTTATTGGTTGGCAGTCCCCTCCCAACTCTCCCCTATGGTGTGGCCCACCTAACTTTCCGTTTGGCCTCACTTCTAGCCCCATGTCCTAACTTCGAAGGGCAACCCCAACGGACGGGGCAGATCTGCTACGCACATCAACTGGGTCCCGCAATAGCCCAGTACCAAGTGAGCATTTTCCTTTCAAAATATATACACAAGCTTCCATGCATCACTTAACATGTAAAAGGAAACATGATAATAAGTTATAATCTACCAAACACATCATAGCTTAGACACTACATAGAAAACCATCCATCTAAATATAGATGGGTGGGAGTAAAATGCAGCATTGCTCAAAACAGAGAATGAAACGTTTCTGACCTGCTCCTTCCTCTCGAACCATGCCTCCCATCCACCTCTCGCTCCTCTTCAAGGCCAAAACTTGAAGCCCGAGGAACAGAATGTCTCCCAATTGCATCAGAAGCAGCATCCATAGCCCTTGATACATCTCCCTCGCCGTCCTACAGTAGTTTGAGGTAAAGAAGGATATGAACCCAAATAATTGCAGAAGCAAGCTGAATGCAAGAACAAAGACATGTGAAGGTCAAAACCAAAAATAAAAATAAAAACTGCAATTCTAAAACACCAACTCTTTCTTTAAATAAATAAATAGATACCATCTTCTTCTGCTTTTCTAATTCAAGTTCTCTTCCTTCTTTCTCTTTCTTTTTCTGAATCTCATGAGTAATTCGATCTGCCTCCGCCTAAAACAACAATGAAACAAAAGATAATTTGTAAAAATTGAAAACAGAGACAATAATGGCGATGATTAGGGGCATCTACTCTCTTCCCAAACCAACATTATTTTCATTCAGACGAGCACCATAAAAGTGGGGCCCTAATGCAGGGGCATTTTCACACCGGGCTCGAGTGGGGTCGCTTGTGGGATGCAGAGGCACACTCAGGGTAGGTGCGGCCCACGGAGGAGGTCTCGTGTTCGAGACTCCTCACCGGGGGTAATTAATGCGCACACCAGGCTCGAGTGAGGTAGCCCGTGGGATGCGAGGACACACTCGGGGTGGGCGGCCCATGTGATTTGGGGCTCACGAAGGGAGTTCAGCCGAGGTCTTAACTCATGCGATGTGGGGCCTGAGTTATGAGATAAAGGGATTAATTCGCCATACTCTAACAGTTCGAGCTTTTAGAGCAAGTGGTTAATTGTCCCGCATCAAATTGGTATCAGAGCAGGAGGTCTCGTATTCGAGACTCCTCACTGGGGGTGATTAATGCAGGGGCATTTTCACACCGGGCTCGAGTGGGGTCGCTTGTGGGATGCAGGGGCATACTCGGGGTGGATGCAGCCCACGGAGGAGGTCTCATGTTCGAGACTCCTCACCAGGGGTGATTAATGCGCACACCAGGCTTGAGTGGGGTAGCCCGTGGGATGCAGGGACACACTCGGGGTGGGCGGCCCATGTGATTTGGGGCCCACGAAGAGAGTTCAGCTGAGGTCTTAACCCATGCGATGTGGGGGCTAGGCTATGAGATAAAGGGATTAATTCGTCATACTCTAACAGTTCGAGCTTTTAGAGCAAGTGGTTAATTGTCCTGCATTAGGCCCCATTTCAGTGATGCAGATTGTTCTTGAAGCCAACCCACTTGGATCAATATTAGACCAAAATGACCTCCATCAAACGATCACAAACATTCAATAATTGGGCTCTCTTCTGGAACATTGCCCGTATATATAGTTTTGAGCCATCCATTCGTAGGGCCAAAATCAGATGCTAAGATTGCTCAATGGGGTAACCCCCTGCAGCCATGGTATTCCGTAATGGAAACGATGGCCGTAACAACCACCATGTTACCGTTACAAACGACCATTACAGGGCCATTACGCCCGTTATGGGGCTGTTACGGGGCCATAACGGGCTGTTTTTTCTGTAACACATAATGGTGCCCATCATCATCTTTATGTAACAGCCATTACACACCATACCTTGCTTGCAGCTTTTCCCATCCAAAGCCAAAAGATGAATGGTTTGGATAACTGAAAATTGTCTGCTACCAGTACATAAGCTAACACAATCATGAACAGGGCTGTTTCCAGCTGAGCATCTTCACTAATAAAGAGTATAAAATGAACCAAACCTTCTTCTTTCTTGTTTCCTCTTCTTTGGCGTCCAAGAACTGCTGAGGGACGCCACTTACATTCTTCTGTGCACTGAGTAGAAGACTCCAAAGCTCTTTCATGAATTTTCCAGTATTCTTTTCCATGAATCCTGTAAGCTGGATCTGAATCTGTTTCCCATCCACAACCTGTCACAAAATCTTAAGTTAAAAGAGAGAGGGAGAAACAAATACATGAAAGTTAAATAATAGATCAAAAGCAATAAATGCAGAGCTTGAAATTTTCATCTTCCGCCATTAGCTAAATTTGTGGAAACCCATTTACCATAGACATGCATACAAATACACCAATCCACAAGCTTCCCAAATTGTGTGCTCATCACAAATCAAGCAAAAGTCCAAACCAACACTGACTCAAAGAACTTAACCATCCAATCAGAGACCATCGAATTGAAGGTCCAAAAGAGATCAGTCAGCCATCCCGATCCAACAGGAAAAATAGGATGGCTGAGATCATCCAACAAGAGTTGTTTCTAAAGCATGCCCCATCCATGATGTAGCCCACACTTGACACAGCATAAGTGTAATAAGGATCAATCGCCACCACTTAACAAAGAATGACAAATGCACACCACAGCACTACCATGAGCACAACACACCAATTTTCTTATCTTAAACACTACTCATGGTGTGTCATAAAGGCCATTACGTAAAGGTAACAATGGCAACCGTTTACGGGGTCGTTACAGCTGTAACGACCGTTATGAAAAAAATTACCCATAATTGCCATTAACGGCACGTTACATCCCCTATAAAAGCCATAATAGCCTCGTAGTGGTCTATTACGGAACATATATAGGTTTTTTATACTTTTTAATCAACATTACGGGGCAGATACAGGTTTTTCAGGAGTTTTTTCAATAAATTAAAAAATAAAAAAGAGATACCGTAACGGCCGTTACGGGGCCGTAACAGCCATTATGCCTCATATCGTAAAGGTAACGGTGGTGGCCGTTACGGCCACCGTTACCGTTACGGAACACCTTGTTGCTCGATTTGGACACATTTCCCAATAATCAACAATCTGGACTGTTCATCCCATCCCCAAATTCCATTTGAATCTGTGACTGCCCACAAATCATGTGTATTACATAATTCTACCCATCTAATCACTAGACATTTCCTCAATCAAATAACAAGCGTCTCAAATATCCAGTCCTACTTCACCAGTCAAATGATCAGCATCACCCAAGTCAGCGAGATTTCCCCATCATGGTTATCAAAGTCAGGACCTGCCCGATGAACAGCCTGGATTGTGGACCGTTGTGGGACACAGGACCCAACTAAGTGAAGCTCGCCAAATGAAGGAACCCGATGCGGTCCACTCAAATTAGGTTACCCCAATAAGGGGTCATTTGGATGCTAGTAAATGAGGCAAGTTGTAAATGATTTACTAGTAAATCATTTACAACTTGCATTCGGATGCCTTAAAATGCTTGTAAATGATTTACCACCCTTTCCCTTAACTAGTGAAAAGCTGGGATTTCATTTGGTAGCAAATCATTTACCCACAAGAAGCCTCCAACGGCTCTTTTTTTAAGGCTGGGAGATACACACCTCCATCTCTCCAATGTATCTGAGAACTCCAACAGCTCTCTCTCTCTCTCTCTACGCCAACGGCAGCAGATCTTGCTACCAGCTTATAAAAGAGCATTTGAGTTCGTGGGCCCACTTATATGACTCACCTACTACTTGGTTTTATATGAGGATCAACCCTAAGCTTTAGTGAGATGGGCTAAACCCAATGATCCACTTTAAAATCCACTCCTACATGCCATTTGAATGTTTTTTAATGAATTACTTCTCTAAACTATCTCAGGTGTGAATACACAATTACAGGATATAAACCATTAATAGGCTATCCTGTAAATGATTTACTAGTAAATCATTTACAACTTAAACCATTTACCACCATCCAAGAGACCCCTAAATAAATAAGAAAAACATACCTTTCCGTCGAGAAGACCGTAGATGAAATTGATAAGTACTTCGTCCTCAAAGCCGAGCAATTCTGTGGCTCGGTTCGCGATCCATGGCTTGATTACGTCCATCTTGATCTTGGCCATGTCCACCTGAACACATTCACATATAATTTCAGTACAAAACGGTAAGCAAAAAAGTTTTAAAATAATAATAATAATCATAATAATAAGCTAATTCTTTTGATTGCCAGGGTAGCTAATTGGACGGTTGGAAATGACCAGTTGATCGAGCTCCGGCGCGAATTTCTGCGATTTCAACAGCTTTGCCTGCTTGTTCGAGAATCGTGTGTCTTGATCGGCCGACGTGCCCTGAAAAATCCAACGTGTGAGTGGAAGGAAGGACACGCGCACACACAAAAAGAGAGAGAGAGAGAGAGAGAGAGAGAGAGATCTGTACCCGGAAGAAGCCGCCTGACATTTTCTAGGGTTTGGGGATACGGAGAGGAATTTTTCGTTTTGTGGAGGAGAGGATTTGGAAAATGGAGGGTACTTTTGTAGTGGACTTGCTAACTTACGCCATCGAGGGTTTGGAGAACGAAGGGGTGATGGTTATCTGTAGCAAGGAGAGAGAGAGAGAGAGAGCCGCCTTATATAGGTTCGATTGGGGTTGTGAAGGGAAACGGATTGGCTACTGCCCCTGCCACCAGCCCGGTGGCTGTGGTCGGTGCTCTGTGGGCCACACCATGCTGTATGTGTTTCATCCATTTCGTTCATCCATTTTTACAGATCATTTTAGGGCCTGACACAAAAAATGAGAGGGATATAAATCTCAGGTGGACCACACCATATGAAAACAATAGTGATTGGATATCTACCATTAAAATTCCCCTCAGGCCCACTGTACTGTTTATTTGAAATCCATCCTGTTGATTAGGTCATACTGACCGAGAAGAAGGGAAAAAACAAAGATAAGCTTGATCCAAAACTTTTATAGCCCCAAAAAAATTTTAATGGTCGAAGTTCATTCAACAATGTTTCCTGTAGTATGGTCCACTTGAGATTTGGATATACCTCATTTTTGGTCTCATATCATAAAATGATCTAGAAAAATAAATGGACAGTATGGATGAAATACATAAATCATGGTGGGTCCCACAGAGCACTGACCACCGACCATTGGCCAGTGTCACGGGGAGTAACCAATCTGTTTCTGTTTTGAAGGGAGACGAGGATGTAAAATTACGAATATATGTTGGTTTTCCGGCTGTGGGGGAGTGTAGTTGGGTCCCACGGATGGGTAGTCCTGTCTTTTTGTAAGGTGATGCCTTATGCCCTACTGATCGAATCTAGGATTAGGACTTAGGGGTGCACATCGAACCGGTAGAATTGTAGAACCGTGAAACCGGACCGGAACCGACCAAACAGTCCGGTTTGGTCTAGTTCTAGAGTGTACCGGTTCCGGTTCCGGTTCTAAAAATTAAAGAACCGTTTAGTTCAGTTCGATTCTGATTTGGGGGTATGTAGAACCGAACCGAACTAAACCGTGATCCGAAGCGTGGATCCAAACCGTGAATCCGAACTATGGATCTGATCCGTGGAACTGAACTTGGAACCAAACCATAGAACCAAACCTAGAACCATGAGTTTGCAATATATTTTAGTTGTATATTTGACTCATGATCAATGCATCCTTTACTTGTTTTCATAAATGTATTTTTTCACACCATATACAATATTTAAACCATTCATCAAGTGGATCACAACACGAATGGACATGTGCTAAATTATAAAATAGAACATGCAATTAGGCTAGATTATAAAAGACCCAGAACCGTGGAACCAATCCGGAACTAAATCAGTTTTCACGGTCCGGTTCCAATTCGGATCTAGGGTGTTAACGGTCTGGTTTCGGATCCGAAAATCCTAAAACCATAAGGAATGGTTCAGTTCCGGTTTCACCCCATAATTGAACCGAACCGTGTGCACCTCTACTAGGGCGGTCAACATGCCCGGATTTTGAAGGGCACAATTTTGCTAGTGACAACAACACTCGCCAGCTAGATAGCTAGCTGGTGTCAAAGTTCTGTGGGCTCACCATGATATAAGTATTTTATCCTGATGTTCATTCATTTTTCCAACTCGTTTTGGGCCATGAGCCTAATAATGAGGTAGGTCCAAAGCTCAGGTAGACCATGCACTCGGGTTTGAGCCTAATAATAAAGCATATCTAAAGCTCAAGTGGACCACACCACAAGGAAACAACAGTGAACACTTACTGTTGGAAATTTCCTTGGAACCCACCACATTATTTATCTGCCATCCAACTTCTTCATAAAGCCACGTAACCTTGGAAGGGGAACCGATTGGCTAGTGGTCGGTGCTCCATGGGGCCCACCATGATGTATGTGTTTCATCCATGTCGTCCATATATTTTTTCCAGATCATTTTATGGTATGAGAACAAAACTGAGGTATATCACAATCTCAAGTGGAACACATTACAGGAAATAGTGTTGAATGAGTGTCGACCATTAAAAACTTTTTGGGGCCATAAAAGTTTTGGATCAATCCTATCTTTGTTTTTCCATTCATCTTGGCCTGTATGACCTAATCAACAGATTGGATGTCAAATAAACAGTACAGTGGGCCTTAGGAGGATTTTAATGGTGGATATCAAATCACTATTGTTTTCCTGTGGTGTGGTCCACCTGAGATTTATACCCCTCTCATTTTTGGTATAGAGCCCTAAAATGATTTTTTAAAATGGATGAACAGAATGGATGAAACACATACATTATGGTGGGGCCCACAGAGCACCGACCACCAGCCACCAGGCTGGTGGCAGGGGGAGTAGCCAATCCGTTTCCTCCTGGAAGAAGGGAAAACACAAACATCAGCTTGATTCAAAACTTACTTTTCGATGATAAGCATTCAATTCCCACTTTTTCGTATGGTGTAGTCCACTTGATCTTTGGAACTGCCTTATTTTTTCATCTCATGCTCTAAAATGAGTTTAAAAATGAACAGACTACATGGAAAAAACACATACACCATGCCCCAAAATGAGTTTAAGAAAATGAATAGACTACGTGGAAAAAACACATACATCGTGGTGGGCCCATAGAGCTTTGACACCAGCTTGCTGACTTATGTTGTGGTCATCAGCCAAATAGCATCTGATTTTGAACCATTCGAGCTGGGCTCATTCAAAATCTTGATTTAGCCCTGCTGAAGCCCAGCCCATTGACAGCCCGAATAGGAGCTGTGGCTGGGTTTCAATCTGAAGTCATGTGGGCATAGAAGGAATTATATCAAAAATGCCTTGGCCCAGTAGCTCCACCCGGCTTTGGGCTGGGTTTGGACCTACTATCTTGGCTTGTGGGCTGGGCTTGGGACATGCATGCATGGTCTAAGAAACTTTTGGGTTGTGTTGGGCTGAAGTTATTTTTAGCCGGAACTGGCCAGTCCTGACCCACTTATAAATATAGGTGTGTTTTATCCCATAGATATGCCATCTCAATCCTCCATAAGGTAATAAATCCATCTTAGATATAGACTGTTGGTTTCATTCCTCACTAAAATATGTATTTTCCTCAGAATATGTACCCCACTTGATTAATTGATAAATTATGAACATTCGAGTAGGAGATAGGGATTCGATGAACACCAAGTTGTGTTGGGCCTAGGCACACGATATTTTCTAGACTCAAGCTTGGATCAGACTCAAACTCAAGTCACCAACTTGTGTGGGGTTGAGCCTAGGCCCATCATGTTTTCTAGGCTCAAGCTTGGATCAAAATCAAACGTGGGTCTTTAAGGGGGCGTTTGAATGGTAAGTCACTAGGCTACTTATGCCTTGAGTGGCGTATCATGTTTTCTACTTGTTAATATGAATAGCCAATTTGGATACCACCAAATAAGTTATTTATTATACTTACAGTGATAGATAAGTGACTTATTTCAGTTAATTTTTTAGCTTCTCTTAAGTAGCTTATGTTGTATTTTTTGTAATAAAAATAAATTTTAAAAATAAAAGTTATTTTCAGAAAGTAGATAAATATATTAATTATTTAAACTTTATATAAATAGTGTATATAACCAGTTGGTAAGAGAAATGGTTTTTGCTTCTCCAACTAGGGTTCAAATCTCCTAAAGAACGGTGTTAAGCACCGTCCTCACGCGCAGCGTGGGCTATAGGGCTGCCTGCTTGGGCGCTTTATTAGGCACACTTAGCTTAGCACTTCGCACGTGCACATTGTCGCAATGAGCAAAAAGAGCCTTAATCTTTTTAGCACAAGGTTCAAACTTTTTGGGCTATGGTGCAACTAGAATTGAACTAGGGTCTACCGTGAAGTTTTATTACCTTTGTATTGATTGAGAGTAACTGTGACGTGATTGTACACGTGTCACCTATGCCACGTATCGCTCATGTGAAAATAATATTATATTGTTGGATGACTTTTTCTATTTAAAAGGAATAGAAATAACTTCCATAAGACAAAGATGACTTTTTCTATTTAAAAGGAATATAAATAACTTCCATAAGACAAAGGGTCATGTCCTTTCATGGAAGAAAGTTGTTTGGTGCAAATGGGTGTGGATGTCTTGAAGAGGTACATTGATATCTCTTTAGGAAGAACTCCGTGACCATTCAATTGCTATAAATCCTGAATACGATAATCCAGAAATATTATTACATTCTCTCAATTTTTAGATATATCATCCATTGTGAAGTTCTCTCGAATCTGATCTCTTGTTGTGCTTATTCAGAACCTTTTTTCAGATATATCGGTGTCAAAACTAGAGATTTGATCAATACTTAATTCTGTAAATTTTCGTGTTGAAATTTGGATTGAGAGTTCATTGTATCCTGAAGACAATTTGCAGATTTCCTTCTTTTGCATTTGCTGGAACTACCAGAAAAATGGCGGCAAATCTGTCTTGAGAAATTGACTATTCAAATCGAGCCTTGAACCTGATAGATCCAATTGTCTCATTATCTTTTTCCTCTATCCTCTTTGTGTTCTAGTTTGTTACTTTTCAACAGCTTACGATCTAAACACTCCCAAAGTGATTAAGTACATTTAAGTAAAAAAGTTACTTAAAAGTACATAATCACTTAGTTAATTTTTATAACTTTTCTACTTTTCATAGGCTGCTGAAGATAGGCATCATGAGAAACGAAAGAGAGAAGCTAATAAATATGTTGTTTGCCAAACATACTTATCTTGATAATAAGTAAAAGCTAAGATAAGCTACTTGTGGAAAAAGTAGCTAATCTTAAGCAACTTATGATCCAAACACCTAATAAGTGATTAATACCTTTAAGTAAAAAAATTGCTTATAATTAATCTTAAACCAAACTTACTTATCTCAAATCAATTACTTACCAATGCCTATAAGTAGAAAAAGTACTAATTTATTTGGTGCTATCCAAACCAGCCCTAGGTGTCAGGCCCGGCCCATGATTAGCATAGGCCCACCCATCGCCACCCCTAATCCTCACCCCACAAGGCTAGCCACAGTTAAATGATTATGGGGTTATTACAAAGTCTACTTTATTTTATTTTTTATTATTTTAGTATCTATGGATCCATGATGGCTCTCCTATATGCTAAGCAGTGTTTTAAATAACTACGCTATGTAACGTAGCTTAGCCTTAATGCTAAGTAGCTCATGAAAATATCTTATCAACTATACGCTATACGCCATGTAGCTTACATTATAAATAATCTTACATTACAAGTTACATGATAATTTGCGTATGCTACACGTTATAGATAATCTTAGCTTATGCTACATGATAATTTGCATATACTATACTTTATAGACTATATCTAATATGCTATGTAGCTTACATTACAAGTTATTTTTCACTAAAATAAAATCAATTATATTCTCAATGATTTGTTATATTTTTCTATTTTCAATAAAAATTAGATAATCTTTTCAATGCTTTTAGTAAAATAATATAAGTAATAATATTAAATCAGCTTCGTTGCTCTTCTCTACCTTTATACTTAATCATTGTCCATTCTTATTCTTATTATTTTAGGTTGCATTTAGTTGCACCAAATATCATACAATTTTGTTAAATTTCATTATCAATCAGTATAATTTGGTGTAGAATATTATGAAATTGGTGTAACCAAGTGCAACCTTGAATAAAAATCTAGCAGCATATTGCTTTTGCCTCATGCTTCAGATGAGTGAGTGCTACGCTACACGTTATTCGCTATTTAAAACATCGATGCTAAGTTTGGATTAGAGGTGAAGCTTAGGTTGGGATAACCCAAACCCAACTAAACCAACCTGAAATTTATTTGGGCTTGGTTGAGGTAGACTTAGTGTGGGCTAAAACTCCTCAACCCAATCCCAAAGAGAAACTCAACTTAATTTAAATATAACCTTATATGCAGTAGATATGCATATTAGTCAATACCACTATACATGAACTAGTGAAGTGTAAAATCATGACCTCCATGGAAAATAATGTTCGTCATTCGTAACTGTTCTTACCATGGACTATATACCACTTGGGATTTATAAATAAAATTGTCAATGCATGGGAAATGGCGTCCACGATCAGAACTCATCCAAAGCTAATGCAGGGGCACTTTTCACACCGGACTCGAGTGGGGTTGTCTGTGAGATGTAAGGGCACACTAGGGATGGGCGGCCCGTGTGAGGCGAGTGGCTCCTGTGAGGTGGTACCCATGTGATTTGAGGCCCACGGGGAGAGTTCGACCGAGGTCCTAACCCATGAGATGTGAGGCCTGGGCTATGAGATAAAAGTATTGATTTGTCATACTCTAATAGTTTGAGCTTTTTAGAGCAAGTGGTTAATTGTCCTGCATCAAATTAATATCAGAGTGGGAGGTCTTATGTTTGAGACTCCTCACTGGGGTGATTAATGCAGGGGCATTTTCACACTGGACTCGAGTGGGGTTTTAAAATTTATATTTTACTACATTACGTTAGTGGTTACATGAGTAACTTTGAATGAAAGACTTTGATATTTCAATAGTGTGATGGATGTATACATACGCTAAAAAATTACTTAGATGTTGCATTTGTGGTATAAAAATAATTCAAATTATACTCTTTAATTTATAGGTATTACTTTCCTTGAAATAAAAATAAAAATTATTTGATTGTTTAACTATCGTATTGGTGGACATTTAGTCGATTGTTAAAAATGAAAAATATTCAATTTATGTGTTTCCACTGTTGCCTATGAATCAAATGTTAGGATTGTACCACTAAATTGATTTTGAGACCGTAACGCGATGACAGTGGCTTCCACAATTTAGTCAGTTTATCTTATTATATGCCACATGTACAGTTTCTCACTGCTTGACATCAAGCATCATAAACTGCAAAGTATCATGGGGTCTTTAGTCATACCTGAGTGGTAGGCTCACAAGATTTTAAACACAAGGTCATGGGTTCGAGTACTCGTTGCAATGTAAACATGTTGTGATGTGTAGGGCTGAAAGTTGGGTGGGTTCAACCTGACCGACCCGTAACCGACCCGACATTAGGTTGGGCTTGGGTAGAATGTATCGGGTTTGGTCTTGGGCTTGGGCCATACAAACACTGACCCGATAAAACTTAGGTTGGGCTTGGCTTGAGGTCTCAGGTTGCCCGACCCAACCCGAACTCGATCAATATATAAGTTCCTTACAAAATAATTATAATTGAGTGCAAATTGTCTATGTTGAAGGCACGGAAAATTCCAATGCCAACGGGTTTCATTGGTCCACGTTATTTCCGATGACTCAAGATAACAAGATACGCTGGATTTCTCTCTCCCAAATAGATTGCTTGATACATAATATGACTTTTAAAGGAGTAGTTGTCTTATATTTTAGGTTATTTGTTTAGAAAAAAAATGAACTTCTTTACAATAAATAACTACATATATAATTAATAAAATTATAGGTACAAAAAATAAGACATGTATTGAAAATACAATAGACTAACGTAACACTGAAAATATTAGCATACATCTACCCGTCCAACCCGACCGAGCCCGCTTGGGTTGGGCTTGGGTTGAGAATTCCCAACCCAAGGTTGGGTTAGGGTTGAGGTATATGAACCTTGGGTTGGGCTAGGGTTGAGCACCAACCCAACCCAACCCGCCTGACTTTCAGCCCTAGTAGTGTGAGTATGTGAGGGTGAGAGTGCGTGTGTACATCGGAAAGTTTTCGATGGTGGGCGTTCAATCCTTGTTGTTCGTGTGGTAGGGACCACCTGAGTTTTGGATCTGCCTGATTTTTGGAACCCACAAGAGGTGGCATAAGCAATTCTCTTCCCATTGAACCCTACTTGGCATCACTGTTAATTGTCTTTTAACGGTCTCATTCCATTTTTCTATATAGAATTGGCTCACATGATGACTAAATTGAGCCAATGGGCTAGGCTGAACCATTCATCATTGGCCCTGCCCCACCCTTAAGGGTAAGTTTAGGAGCCCTACTAGCCCTAGTCCTATAATCTTGGTTGGGCCCTCTGCCACCTCTACCCTAGAGGTTTGCTACAATAAATATTACTATATTTACTTGGGCACTCTACCTATTTGCCCTAAGTTTATTTTCGAAAATCCAAACCGTTGATGTGGTAGGACTCATCCTAGATTGGGAACACCCAAGAAAGAAGATACTAGAATATTTCAACCCTTCAATCATTTAACCATTTTCATTCAAATATGGATTCTCCTTTTAACTTTTTTTTTTTCTTTAGCATTATCACAATCTTATAGTATGAGTATAACCATCAATGGTGAGGCCATCATATCAATGGTTTGGATCATGACAATATAACTCAACATCCAACAAGTACAATCCCCGCATGAAAATAGCAATGCATCTATGCCTACTATAATATCTCCCACATCAACAAGGCATATCAATATGTCATCTACATGCCGCCCAATGCACAAGACAGTTGCAGTATCCAAGCCGTCCATCAAGTGAGTTGTTGATGTTCTGCCAAAAGATTAAATTGGTCTGAAACAAGTGGACAATTTAGAAAACTTCTTCCAAGTTTTTCAGCGTACATTTCCTTCTTAGACTCTGGCCAACTTAGCTACTAGACCAACCACATTCCTCGGCCACAACATGCCATATGGGTTACAGCCAAAATGGGGTTGTATAGATGGTAATGCCTCTGATAACATTTAATGGCGAGTTTGGTCCGTGGAATTGAATGGTATTTGTATTAGATGGGATTAACATTATTATTGCACAATGATTGTAGAAATTCCTTGGTATTGTAGTCATCCAATCCCTTGTTTGGGATAAAAATTTTGCTACCCGAGAACACCAAATTAAGCAAAATCAAGTTTGGCGGACCATGGAATTGTAATCAACGAACCAAATTCAAAATGGATTTCGTTCACTTGTACACATATATAACTAGAATGTCATGTGTAAACAGTGTATGTGGAAGGACAATATGGATAAACGCATGCATCAATGTGGGGCCCACATGTGTAGTGGATTTCAAAATCCATGGAAATCCTATGTGAGACCAAATGCAATTCCACGGGACTAAATGAAATTTCATCCCACATAATCCCAACCTCTCCAAATGCTGGATGGAATTGCATGGTACCAAATGCAATTCTATCCCACCTAATCCCATGTAATACCCTGCGCCAAACACCCCCTTAGGGATGAAAGCCACATGTATCAAGTGCCAGGTGCCTAGTGGTGTTGGATACACTACATCTAGTGCCACTGAAAAAAGCTCATGTGGGTATATCATGAGTAGAACACACAGAGAAAATTTTTTTTAAAAAAATCCTATATGAAATTACCATTTTATTTTTTCATAAGGTCCCATGCCTATACATACGTGGGCTAAAGATCCCAAGCCATTAATCTATTAGCCCCATCATAGGTCAACCATGCCAAAAAATATTATAGATTGGAAGATCTTGGAAACCAATCTCAGGCCTTTTCTCAATTGAATATGGACTTTGTATTTATATAATTGACCTTTTATTTGCATGCTAAAAATCCAAATGCTAGAATCACAATACATGTCGGACCATGGGCCACATAATTCATGAAAACCGCTGCATCACAAGTCCCATAAGTGGGCTGAAATCCTTTGAGATAGAAACACCTAACCTATGCACGTACAAGAGATACTCATATGCAACTAACTAGACAGTTGAGTTGCCAACTTGTGGATAGCTTCAAACCAGTGTGCAACATCCAATCGATTTGAAAGGCTGGCCCACCATGATGATGGCCTGCTGCAAATATCAACCAAATCCACTCATTGAGTGAACCACATGTGTGCATTATGAATGTATTTACTATAAACCCTTTTATCAATTGTCATAGATCCTACCAGGATCAATCATGAAGAGTATCATAAAGATCAAACACCAAAGATATAAAGATATAATAGAACCGGCCATTATTATTGGTTACAGAAGAAGATGGTGCTTTATAATGTTATGTTATTATTCTCCCACTACTCATTTGTATGTAATGCCAATGAGAAGTCGATTGCTTAGTGCGGTGGATTGGGACCGAAACTCTTATATAGATTTATGGTAAGAAATTTACTCATGATCTACGCTCTTTCACATTACATTTCTACACATTTAACTATAAAGGAATGTCCCAAATGATTTTAGAGTTAAGATACTCCAAGCTATTATAAAATATATGTATGACCACATCCGTTTCAGGACCATTGAATGCCGATCATCGATCTAAGCTGTCTAAGCCCATCGTCTGAATAAAAGTACAACGTTTAATCCATCCATTGAGTTGAATACGAACATTACATTTGGATGATATACAATAGATTAGATATATCTAGCATATACTTGATGAATTCAAGTTTTTACTAGATATTTATAATAGATAATGAACAATATCCTAAATAATTCAATCCATTGAGTTTAATGACATGGAATCATAGTATCGTTACTATACTTATAAAAGTATGACCATACATGATCATAAATATGAGCACTTCCAATGACATGAATACTCACATCATTAATGTATGATATGGAAATTACATGCTAAGTGCATCCACGCATGCTAATTTCCAAGCGGCCGTCTAACTAGCTATATAAAGAGATGCTTTATACATGCACATTATATGAAAATAATGAACATAATGTGTAATGTCATAAAATAAAAAAATTATCAATTGAACTTAAATAAATTGAAATGTGCACGCAAGTGCAATGTCTGTATGTATAAACTCACATTATTCCAAACATTCCACAGGGAGGTAATGTAGAGATCTACGGACACTTACCATCCAAAATCCTCTCCTTTACAACAAAGAACTTTAAGGAAATATCATTTAGTTTAGATAAATTATTGTTGTTATTTAAGAAAATATTGTGTTGTATGCCTTACATTTGCCTTCTAGCAGGTAATAACCTTTTGGTTTCTTGGAGGATGAAGCAATATATGCATGTATTACGTTCTTCCACACAACAACTTTCTTAGTTAACATGAAAAAAAAAACACACACATCCTAATATGGACTTCTAACTGGTGAGGCTTCATGATAGTCCAAATTTATATATCCAATCAATTTCAACCAACTTATATGTCCATGAGTTAGTATAAATCCTTTAATTCTTTGTAAAGACTATATTACTTTCTTTGTCACCCTTCATGGATCCATCTCGAAAATTGGACAAAACTCAACCTCGTAACAAGTGTGCCCCACTATGATGCATATGTTATATCTATGCTATCCATTCATTTTTCAGATATTTTAGGGCATGAGCTCAAGGATGAGGCAGATCCAAAGCTTAAGTAGATCACAGTACAAAAAATAGTGGGAATTAAGCACCTATGATTGAAAACTTCTCGAGGGCTATAGAAGTTTTGGATCTGCCTCATTTTTGGGCTCATGCCTTTTGACAAAATGAATGGACGACGTGGATAAACACACATATAATAGTGGGGCCACAAAATCTACATGTGACCCAATTGGATACTCTTTTCAAAATTCGTACTTATCAACACTTTTATTAGATAAAAATATTAAAGTAAGTCATCATTACTTATTTATCACAATTTACATGCATTTACAAATAACCAAACAAGCCCTAAAATAAGCATGAATGAAAATATTATCATCATGTTAATATTTATCTAATTGATGGGGCAATCAATTAATCCCAGGATGACGAGATTAATCTTTATTATTTGAGACCTGTTAAGGGACTGCAAAAGCACACAGACAAATCAAGCAAAATACTCCAATCGCACAATTAATTCCAATCACAAACACTCTGAATTTAATATGCAAAAACCCTTAGGGAAAAAAACCATGACCCCAAACTACAATAATGCACTATGAAAGAAGAAAATTACAAGAGATAGTGATTACCCAATTCAAACAAGCCTCGAATCTTCTCAAACTATGCCCTCAAAACCTTAAGATACGAGTTTAGAACACCTCTCTCTTTTTCTAACCACAAATCCTAATTACACCCATATATATAATATATATAAGAATCACAATTGAAATCGGAAACAAAACCCACACTTATGCAGTTTTGCGTGCGCTCGATGGCACCTTCCCGCTTGCTACCCACACGCGTGGACTGATCCCAGGTTCTCTCTTTCCTCTCTTTTACTCCTCTCACTATATTTCCCTAGGCATAACCCTAGATTATCCTAAATCCCAATTATATTCTCCTTTTTCAACCCTACGGTTTTCCGAATTGAAACATGTGAATCCTTTTGATTGGGGAAATAATCTTTTGCATGCGTGAATGAATCTACTCTCCTTTGATCATTATTTGGTCTATAATTTTAATTGATCTAGCCCTAGCATGTATAGGCTTGGACCCTTGTAGATTCTCCTTTATTGAATGCTTGACTTTATGTGGGATGTGGAAGTTTTGTGAATGTTTCTAAATTAGTATGATCTAAAGTTTGAAATCTTACATATCATGTTTAATTTCCATGTTCTACATCAAATTTGGTATTAGAGCTTAGGTTTTTCATAGAGGATTGTATTGCATGTTTAGGGTTTAGTCTACTCACGTTTAATTTGCATTAACTCTCATCATATAGGGCTGTTTAGGACCCATCATTCATAACATGGGTTGCTGAATTTTTTGTTGTCAGAAAATTTCCAGTTTTCATGGCCGAATTTTCTGTTGACAGGCTCATTAGGCGGTTAGGTTACTAGAATTTCAGTAACATTGTGTAGTTTCCCTCATATAGAATCCAATAGGATCATTTAGTCCCATTTAGGTACATATAGTTGTGTTAGAGGATCTTTGAGTTGAGTGAGTAGCTGTACGCCCACACGTACTAGTCGTGGTTTTGACTTGCACCCTACACTAAACATGGAACAATTGCAAGAATCAATGAACAATATAACTCGACAGTTTGAGTCTTTGGGTAGGTGCTTAGAACAACGTATGTACCAACGCTTTGAGCAACATAATATATGCATTACCCAATTAGATACCTCTGCTCGGGCAAACCCCATCATTGGGAAAGATGCCCAATCTCAGACAGGTGGTCAGGAGGATAGATCAAGGAATGGAGGTAGTTAAGGAATTGGTCATGGGCCCGTACCCGTGCACCCACACTGCGAGGGACATCATGATCATTATGATCCAGATGCACAACTCCTCAAGGGAGTTAGATGCCCCTACGTTTGATGGCAACTTGGACCTTAAAGCTTTTCTAGATTGGCTGGCGGATATGGACCACTATTTTGAGTGGAATGACATGTCGGATGCTCGTCGGGTCTAATTCGCCAAGATGAAACTTGTGGGCCAGGCAAAAAAGTTTTAGACAACGGTTGAGTGAAAGAAAGAAAGGTCGAGGGAGCCTCCAATAGTCCATTGGGAAGAAATGAAAGAAACTCTTAAGGAAAAATGCCTCCCTTTCTCTTATCACTTGAGATTTGTAGAGAAATAACAATCTCTTCGACAAGGTTCCAAGAGTGTGGCGGAATACATTGAAAAGTTCGAAGAGTACTTGACTATGTGTGAAGTTGATGAGTATCTCGTACTCACTCTTGCTCAATTTAAGATGGGTCTCTGTTCTGACATTATGAGAGAATTGCTCGCTAAGGACATAAACACTCTTGAACATATGTATCAAGTAGTGTTGGAAATCAAGCAATACCTCAAAGCATCTGTGGGAAGGCGGTTTAAGTCTCGTGATTCTGGCGCTAAGGCCAACCCTTCTGGGATAAACGTGGCACTGGATATCAGTACAAGTCTTCCAATAGTTCTCAATATAAGCCCAAAGATGATAAGGGTAAAGAAGTTGTCAGATCTAGCTCGCACAGAAGGAAAACAACTAGGTGTTTTAGATGTCAGGAGTTTGGTCACTTTGCCCACTAGTGTAGCACAAAAGAGGACACCAAGGTGTTCCTTATTGATGGGCAAGTAGAAGTAGTGCCCCAAGAAAATGACGGTGAAGGTGAAGAATATGAGTCAACAGAAATCCCTAGTGATGAGGAAGAGGGAGTGCAAGAGTCTGCGACCATCACAGTTGTGCGTTGCACATTTGCATAAGCCAAGAATACTGATGATTGGCGCCGCAATATGATCTTCTATACTTACGCAAAATATGGTGAAAAGAGCTGTAAGATGATCGTGAATAGTGGTAGTTGTGCCAACATGGCATCAACTAGCACTGTAAGCCATTTGGCTTGAAGCTTGAAGCCCATCCTCAACCCTATAGAGTGTCTTGGGTTGATGAAACTTCCATTTCAGTCTCACACTGTTATCTTGTTCATATTCAGTTTGGATCATATAAAGACACACTTTGGTGTGATGTTGTTCCCATGGATGTTGGCCAAATTATTTTGGAAAGACACTTGCTCTATGACAGAGATGTCACCATATTTGGTTGTTTAAATGTTTGTATATTCTGATTTGAGGGCAAGAAAGTCAAGCTAAATCCACTTCCACTCAAGAATACGACTGAAAATGAGTCCACCACAAAGAGTGGTGTGAGCGACTTGAAGGAATTGAATGAGTCGAAGTCCAAGTCTAAGCCTCTCCATATTCTAAATGTTAAAGACTTTGAACAAGAGACTGAGTCGGACTAGGTGGTGTATGCCCTTGTGGCTAGGGAGAGTGCACCAGAGGCTAGTGTAGAGTTACCCACTAAAGCCATTTCAGTAGTGGATGAGTTCCGTGATGTCTTTCCTGAGGATCTACCGAATGAGCTTCCCCCTATGAGGGATATACAACATGCCATTAATTTAGTCCTGGAGGTGACTCTACCAAATCTCCCTTATTACAGAATGAACCCAAAGGAGCATGTAGAGTTGAAAAAAATAGATTGATGAGTTCCTAGAAAAAGGCTTCATTCGAGAGAACATGAGCCCGTGTGCCGAGCCCGCCCTTCTTACACCTAAGAAAGATGGCATATGGAGAATGTGTGTTGATAATATGGTCATCAATAATATCACAGTCAAGTATCGATTTCCCATACCGCGTCTCGATGATATGTTGGATATGATGGCCAACGCTACTATCTTCTCAAAAATTGACCTCAAAAGTGGTTATCACTAAATTCGTATATGCCCTTGTAATGAGTGGAAGACAGCCTTCAAGACAAAAGATGGACTATACGAGTGGCTAGTTATGCCTTTTGGGATGATTAATGCCCCAAGTACTTTCATGCGTGTGATGACCCAAGTGTTGAGGCCCTTCATGGGGAAGTTCCTAGTCGTCTACTTTGACGATATCTTGATTTATAGTAAGACCAATGAACAACACCTCAACCATTTGAGGCAAGTTTGTGGGATCCTTAGAGCCGAGAATTTATACGCCAACCTAAAGAAGTGTGCGTTCATGTTTAGTAGTATTATCTTCTTAGGTTTCATTGTGTCAGCTGAGGGTGTGTCGGTGGATTCCAAGAAGGTCAAAGCCATTATCAATTGGCCTGAACCTCGCAATGTTCACGAGGTGCGCAGCTTTCACGGTTGGCCACCTTCTATAGGAGGTTCATTCAAGGTTTCAGTTTCATTATAGTTCCCATCACAGATTGTATAAAAAAAGGAGAGTTTCAATGGATGAAGGCAGCCTTGAAAGGCTTCAAGGAGATAAAGGTCAGGATGACTGAAGCTCTAGTCACGTGACTTCCAGATTTTTTGAAAGCTTTTAAAGTCGCATGTGATGCGTCACGAGTCGGCATAGGAGTACTTAGTCAGGAAGGGCACCCATGTCATTTTTTTTAGTGAGAAATTGAATGAGGCGAAGCAAAAATACTCCACCTATGACAAAGAATTCTATGCGGTAGTGCAAACACTACGCCACTGACGTCATTATCTATTACCGCAAGAATTCCTTTTGTTCTCAAATCACGAGGCCTTGAGATATCTGAACTCTCAGAAGAAATTAAACCTTAGGCACGCCAAGTGGGTTTAATTCCTTCAAGAGTAAAATTGTATGCTTAAGCACAAGGCCGGTGTAGAAAATAAGCTTCCAGATGCGTTGAGTCGTCGAGTCGCGTTACTCAATTCCATAAGTGTCGAAGTCACAGGCCTCGAGCGTGTCAGAGAAGATTATTCTGAGTGCCTAGATTTTGGTGTTGTGTATGTGTCATTGTTAAATAGTCCGTCAGGAGCTAGCAGTGAGTACTTAATCTTAGATGAATATTTGTCTAGAAGTGATCGCTTATGTATACCGCGCACCTCCCTCCGTAATTTTCTTGTCTGGGAGTTACATTCATGAGGGGTCGCAGGTCATTTTAGTCGAGACAAGACCATTGCCCTAGTGGAGGATATGTTCTATTGGCCAGGCCTTAAGCGAGACGTGGTCAAAATTATAGGGCAATGTCGTACTTGTCAATTGGCAAAGCAGAAAAAGCAAAATTCGAGACTATACACACCTTTGCTGGTTTCATTCATCCCTTGGCAGGACATCAATATGGACTTCATGCTTCGGCTCCGCAAGACTATTCGAAAACACAATTCCATATTTGTTGTCGTGGACTATTTTTCTAAAATGGCTCACTTCATTCATTGTTCTAAGACCTTCGAAGCATCTCATGTCACTAAGCTGTTCTTTAGTGAGGTCGTCAAACTTCATGAGTTACCAAAAACCATAGTGTCTGACCGTGACATGCGATTCATGAGTTATTTTAGAAGACACTATGACACTTGATGAATACTAGGCTCCAATTTTCTTCTGCCTACCACCCTTAGATCAATGGTCAGACTGAGGTGGTCAATAGGAGCCTAGGGAGTTTGCTTAGATATTTAGTGAGGGAGCACACCAGGATGTGAGACATCGTACTACCTATAGTCGAGTTTGCATTTAATAGTTTTGTCAATAGGTCCACAGGTTTAAGTCTTTTGAAGTCATTACTGGTTATAAACCTAGGAAGCCTATTTATCTTGTCCCTATGTCACTGTCCCATAGGTTATCAGAGTCTGCAGAGTCTTTTGCACATCACATTCATTCATCGCATCAAGAAATCAGGCGAAAGATCACTACTAATAATGAACATTACAAACTTTCTGCAGACCAGCATAAACATTTTAAGGAATTCAATGTACGGGACTCTGTGATGGTCTGCATCAGGCCAAAGCGGCACCCTCAGGGAGCTGTTTGTAAATTACACGCACGTAGCGCTTGGCCATTCAAAATTATAAAACGAAATGGTCTCAATGCATATGTGGTAGATCTTCCACCTTCTATGAGAATCAGTTTCACATTTAATGTGTAGGATCTAGTTACTTTTCAGGGGACCCCTGATACATTGTTTAGCCTTTCGCCTTACCATCCTGATTCCTTAGACCTTTACGTTGATTCATGGCCTCTTCCCGACTATTCTTCCCAGCCTCTACCTCTCATACTTTCCCTTCCCACACCTAGAGAGGATATAGAGGATATTTTGGACCATCAGATAGTATCAACATCAGACGGAGGGTTTCAAAAGTACCTGGTTAAGTGGAAATCACGCCTAACTTCAAATAGTACGTGGCTTACTGAGGAGGATCTTCAACGAGCTGATCCTGACATCTTGGAGCGGTTCAGGAGTTTTGTTTCGCCAGTGGCGAAATCTCCGCAGCTGGGAAAAGTTGATAGAGACATCTCGCGCACACGCACGCTCCCCCATACACACGTACGCAAAGAGGAGGGCCCCACTATCGATTTGGATCGATGACGACGTTCAGGGAGGGCATCCTAGTTAGAGGACTGTGTTTTGGTTCCTTGGAGTGGACCTGATCGTCATGTGAATCTAGAGCTGGGCATTTCAGATCCGATCCAGTGGATCCGACCCGTTCCGACCCGATTCGACCCGATTTGAACCGAACCAACGGGGTGGATCAGTGCGGATCGGGTAGCTCCATCCAGATCCAAATTCTTTTCGGCTCGGATTCGGATTAGGCCTAATCCGACCAGATCCGATCCGATTGGATCCGATCCAAAATAATATCCAAAAAAAAAAAAACATTTCAGTAATCAATCTCTCAATCATTCGGAGCAGAATTTTTTTAAAAAAAATTAAAAAATACAAATCAAATATACAAAGAACCAACATCAGCTGTATCGAAACAATACTCCCATCCATCAAAAACAATAGCTGAGAGAGAGAGAGAGCGTCGTACTTAGGGTATCCTTTCTCCATTTTGGGCGGAAAGCATAAGAAAAAAGGACCCTGGAATGGAGGAGAGAGAGAGATTGAAAATGGAGGAGAGAGAGATTGACAATGGAGGAGAGAGATTAAAAACGGAGGAGAGAGAGATTGACAATGGAGGAGAGAGATTGAAAACGGAGGAGAGAGAGACGCTGGAAAGGAGGAGAGAGATTGAAAACGGAGGAGAGAGAGAGACGCTGGAAAGGTTTTCTTGCTTTATAGCTTTTTTCGTATGGTACTCCGGCTCCATATGACACTTGATACACAGCCACTCCAAGATTACACAGTTGATATATAATAATTCACATCTGGACCGTTCAAAACCTAGCCCAATTGGAAAACCGAGTCGGGCACGGATCGGATCAGACAATCCACCTTTCGGATCTGTTCGACTCAGGTAATCTAGACCCGGTAACGGATCAGTTCGGATTGGGGTCAGACCAAAGTTCTTTCGGGTAGGATCGGGTTGGCCCGGATCCGATCCGAACAGGACCGATGCCCAACTCTATGTGAATCCCACAATTAGATCTCATGATCGTGACCCACTACTCTAGATGATCTAGTACTTTGAATTTTCCTTATTATTGTTATTAGGAATATCATGGACAATTTAGATTGCTTTGATTAGTTGTTATTTTTGTTACTCCGTCTCTAAGTAATAAGGTGCGCACATAACGCGACTTTTGGGGTATAAGTTTTTCTTATAAATAGGCAACCTCTTGCATGGTTTTTGGCTTTAAATATTATGAATAAAATTTTGCGTTTTCCTTCTTCTCTAATTCTATGAGTTTTGGAAATTCAATTGGGTATGAAACCCTCCATTCTTCAAAGGGCTAACTACCGTGGTGCGAAGCCATACCATCTTAAATCGCCCCCATCTCCTACCATCCATAATCATCATCTCTTACAATCATCTACTCTTCAAATCTACCTTTATTTTGCAGCCAATCCTTATCTATAACAGATTTTCAGAATCAGGCCCTGCAGGAGGGCTGAAAGTTCGGCGGAGCACCGTGCTCAATCCAGTCCGTTCGATCTAAAAATTGGTGTGTGGGTGGCCCACCCCTGGCCGACCAACCTGAACCCTTTTGGGGTCGTGGGCCCCACACATGTGCTGGCCACAATCCATGCATGTGCGTTAGGCCTGCTTGCTGTCCACAGGCGTGAACTGATCTCAGGTTCTCTCTTTCCTCTCTTTCATTCCTCTCTCACTATATTTCCCTAGCTCTAACCCTAGATTATCCTAAATCCCAATTTCTATTTCCATTTTTCAACCCTAGTTCCCGAATTGAAATATGTGAATTCCTTTGATTGGAGAAATAATCATTTGCATACGTGGATGAATCTACTCTCCTTTGATTATTGTTGGGTCTATAATTTTAATTGATTCAGTCATATCATGTGTAAGCTTGGACCCTTGTAGATTCCCTTTGATTGAATGCCTGACTTTATATGGGATGTGGAAATTTTGTGAATGTTTCTAAATTACTATGATCTAAACTCTGAAATCTTACATGCATGTTTAATTTCCATGTTCTGCATCATCATCTCTCCAGAAGTACACGATGATTACATTGTAGAAGTAAAACTAGATGGATGAGACCCGAAGAAGAAGAAGAAGAGAGAAGAGAGAGAGAGAGAGAGAGAGAGAGAGAGTATAGCGGATATTATTTAATAAATAGATGAAACTACAAAAGTACCCTTGAGTAAACAAAAGCAAAAAATCCTTGATACGCCCTAAATTAAAGTTGTGTTCTAATATAAACAATAGGAAGAAAGAAAAAGGATGAGTAGGCCATACAGCTGTACAACCCACACCTTTTGTGTTAACAATTAGCATTTCTCTTTAATATTCATTACCATAAGCATTTTAGCTCATTTTATTAGACATCAAGTTGAGTGAAGTAAAAACATTCATTAAAGTCTTCGAGCCGACCAGACCCAACCAGACACCAGCAGACTCAAGCTTTTTGAGTTTTTAATATATGACATTCTGTTGAATCAGACCGCCGATTCTCCATTGATTTCAATGGTGTGAGATCCCTGATGAGTGGACCAGCATGAATTTTTTGTTTTAGGTGATATTTATGGTAGGGTCTACCATTTGCACGGTACAGATGTGCTGCACAAACAGCATTTTGGTGGTAGAGTTGCTTGACAAGTTAGCATACATCCAGTTGTAGGTGGATCAGTTCTCATTAATTAAATTAACAGCAATTAAAAACTGACTCTTATTGACCAATGCTTTGGCATATTGAAAGAAGTAAAATACATTGCAAAGAGATTTGAATTGGTCCAGTTGTGTATCTATAATCTGTTCACATACAATTCCTTTTTTTTTTGGAAGGCATCTGTTCACATACAATTCAATACATAACCTTTTCAAAATCAAGTGTATCAGTTTCAAAACTGTCTATAATCGATAACATAATATTATACATAATACAAGCATCATGATGTTCCCTCCAAAACAACAGATGGGCGGAACATTCATGGGAAAAGACGGCATTGACCGGTCAAGTGCACCTTACTCTTGGGATCACATGTTCAAAAAGAAAAAATAAAAACCCTCTTCATTGTTGTGTATTAAGTAAGCATTCCTTAATTCAGTTTGACTACAAACTCTTCTTCCAGTCATCTTTGATTCTGTAATATGTAAACTGGTCCGAATCATAGAACATGATTGTTTAGCAACAAAACTCCGGCGGAAGGAAAATCCATCAGCGGTACGGAAATTGGCAAGTTAGCCTTACCAGTCAGGCATAATATCATTCAATGCAAAAAAATCTCTTCAATACCTTGTCCACAGCCTATAGTAACTTCACTCACAGTTCAAAATCTTCAGCTGCTCTTGTGCCTGTAATATGTATTCTGATCATGTAGATAGCCCCCTCTTATGAGAATCAGCTGAAAAACGCACTTGATGCGTTCTAGAACATATGAGCTGCAATGAGGCCCTTGGGGATTTGGATGGTGATCATGTTGTATGTACATCAAAATTTTGGTGCTAGAGAGTGAGAGTATCAGCAGTAGAACATGAGATTCTTAACATTGTCACTGAGTTTTGGCAATGGCATCACATGTGGTGGAGCAGCTCTGAAGAGCGTGTTTCTAGAGATTGCTGCAGAGTCCGACCTCTCAAGGTATAGCCTTCCTCTATATGCAGCAAGGTGGGCGTAGTACGCGGGGGGCACCAATGAAACCGGTTTGGTACACCTCATGAATGTGTAGCAGAGATTATGCACCAGCTTCTGTAGCTCATCCGATGTGAAACAGTTCTCGTCCCACAAAATGTGGTAATGCGTTGGCCTGCTTGTTCCTTTCATCCCCCAATGGCTGCATAGATAGAAATCAAACTCTTTCGGATGGGTAAGCACAGTATCCACAACGGTCCCTGGCGGTATGTTTTTGTCGAATGATGGACCCACAGACGCCATGGTCTCATTCGGGAACAGTCGGGTATGGTGCCTCTTTTGTACTACTGCAAAAGTGATGGTGGGCTTATAGGTGGGAAACCTTGAACAGGCAGCTCTAATGGCCTGTAACTCTTCCTGCAGCACTTTGTGGAACTGCGTCTCGCTCACCCCGTCTCGGAAGAAGAGAATTCTCTTTGGGAGCTTGTTAACTCCCTGGTAGAAATCGTCCAGCAACTCCCCAACCATTTCACTGAGGTCTTCAATGATTTCTTTCCTGTGGGTCTGGGACCGCATTCTGGAAATGTACTTGTTTGAAGTGGGCCAGTTCATGCTGCCCACAACAGCTGCGATGGAGGGGCTGAAATCGTCCAGAGGGTGCGGGTGGGTGACATCGGCACCCATGAAAATCACAGGCTCGTCATCTCCAAACAGCCTAGGAATTTGGCATGGGAATGCATTATACAATGCCACGGTACATCCACCGACCTTGGCATTGATTTTCAAGGCTAGGTTTGCCAAGAATTGCGAAGTCATCTTGGTGAGATTGGAATACAAACAACACTGACTCACAACACCTATGCTAGTCTCCGCAATCCTCTTCAAGTCGGCGTAGCCTCTATGCTTTTTCTCCATGATACAAATGAGTAGCTGCAGCTTGCTCAATGCTGATTCATGGATTTTCCTCAGTTTAGATTCCAGAACAGAAACGTTGTTCAGCACTTGGATCTGTTCAAAGTGCGGACGGACGACCGTACTCTTGTTCAGAAATATGCCCAACTGCTCACACCTATGACACAGCTGGTTGATGAATTTGGAAACCCAACTGTGCTGCTCAGGGCTGCCACCAAAACTAATCAGCGCCCACCTCTCGATTCTCGCGCCTTCGACAACATGGCTGTCTAGAAGGTTCCACTGGCGGTCATGGCGGGTTGGAATAAGATCTGTAACTTGACCACCGTCCCCAAGTTTCAGTTTGGGAGGTTGAAGGACTCTTCCATACAACTGGGTCATCTCTCTAGATATGTGAAGCTTGAACTCTGTTGTGTGGCGGCCACTGTGAGGAAATTATTGCAGTTAGTAACAGAAGGATCTTGAGAAAGCATTTAGGCAAAGACATACAGTCCAAAGAGAACATTTAAATGGGGAAGCAGAAACAAAATCAGGAATAGGTAAGATAGAGAACTTACTATTACACCCACCCTATTGGATTTGCATATCCTCATTTTCCATGTTGGAAATTGAGATAACACAGAAGGAGACCATTTAAATGCCAAAATAAAGAATGGGTGTTAGGAGTAGCAAAACTTGACCTGATCTGCCAACCCAAACCGGACCCAACCCAGAAAGTCAGAGTTCATGTCAACCTATTTTTCATATGCTGGGTTTGGGTTGTGTTTTGTCAACCCAAAATTAAATTAGGTTTTCGGTTTGCTAGGCCAGACATTGTGGGTCATGAAAATGGTCCATTCCTTGCCTATCTAAATACCAACTTATATATGTGTGTGTATATATATATATGTGTGTGTGTGTGTGATAATATATATATATATATATATATATAGAGAGAGAGAGAGAGAGAGAGAGAGAGAGGAATGCTCAACTGCACACCTTCTTACGTGAGCACCCGTGAGCACCTTTGCACAAGTGTCATGGGCACAGAATTTGACCGGTCCACGTGATGCGGCACCCCTTGAAACCTCACAAGGCCAACTTTCAGCTCGATACATAACTCTGGTGGGCCATGGCAAAAGGAAACAATTTCCTCCCTTGATTTGCATTTCTCTTTGCTATGGCCCACTAGAGTTTTGGATCAGGCTGGAAATTGGGCTTGTGAGGTTTCAAGGGGTGCCGCATCAAGTGGACCGTTCAGATTTTGTGCCCATGACACATGTGCAAAGGTGCTCACGTAAAAAAGTGCACAGGTGAGCATTCCTCTATATGTGTGTGTATTAAATATTATAATATAATATGAGTTTAAAATATTATAACTCAATTATGATGGTTGTAATATAGATTATGTAAAGAGTTGGATTTTATACTAATTAAGAGCTCTAAATATGTGGTTGACACTATATATTTTTATATATAATGATAATTTTTTATCTTTAATGTATTTTATTATATTTTTTAAATAAATAGGTGTAGTGGTTTGAGTTTGGGTTGACCTATTTATAAATGAGTTGGATTGGAAATTTTCAACCCATTTAATAAATGGGTTGGTTTTAGGTTAGATCCATCCTCATTGTGACCTAAACCCAACCTGACCCAACCCATTGCCATCCCTAATGGGTGTGTCCATTTTCTTTTTCTTTTTCTTTTTTAAATGGTGAGTGTAGATATTGAATCACAAAAGAAAATGGTCCTGACTTGGCAACTCTAGAGAAGATTACAAATTCTTATGAGCTTCAACACCCAGCTACTATGCTTACCTTGTTGGCCCGACTGCTCCTCCCACAACTCCATCAATAATCATCTTTCTTGCCTGCGGTCTCTGACAACCCATCTTAAGGATCCTTGCAGTCTGATCATTCGAAAGCTTCCCAAGAAATTTCTGCCCTTCACAAACCACGCAGAGCTCCATCGGAAGATAGCATGGCTTGCTCCTGCTCGTCTGCAAGCATGGCAAGTTCCTGAACTGTATGTCATGGTTGTAGTGATCTTTGAAGTAGTCCACCAGCCTAAGATCCTTGCCATCTCTGTCTCTGAACCATAGATTCTCAGTAGTTTCATCCGTCAAGCTATAAACCTTGTATCTCTGATCAGTGTCTCTGTGGCAGACGAAAACCCGGATGTTCTTCAAGGCCTTCTCCACTTCTTTCTTTTCTTCTCCAGCCAGACCCCTCATTTTCCTCTGAGAAAGGTCGCGCAGAAAGTCACAGCGCTTCTGCAGATATTGGATGATGCCGATACTTTCATGAAAAGCCGTTACGGAGAAGTCGACATTGAGGGCAAGGCCTTGTTGGGTTGGTCTAAGGCTTTGAAAGAACCCTCTCAACCCGACGGCTCCTCCACCAATGTCTTCGATTCCTCCCATGGAGCTTGAATAAAGGGACCTGCCCACAGGGATGCATTTCTCTGATGGGCTCTCCCGCAAAACAACATCCAATGCATGGAGATAGTCCTGTGGAAGAGGTACACTCTCCTCCTCCTTGCTCAAGTAGTTGCTTAAATCTTGTCCATCCAGCTTCGAAGCCAGCTTGATATTTACCCTAAAAAGCTTATGTGCCTGTTTCTGCGGAATCCCACTATCTCCTACAAGCATCGATTTCACTGTGGGGATGGGCAGGCTTACAAAAAGCTCGAGCTTGTTGTCCTGGAATTCAACAGGACTGTATAGATTCCTCCGGCCATCAAAGGCCGGGAGAGCGCCCAAGAAAACATCTGGGTTGTCCTCTACCAGTTTCCTCTTGATTATCCGTGCAATTTCCTTGGATGGATGTGGAGATATCTCGACATCATAATGGAAGATTTGTTGAGAGGGGTCAAATCGGACAAGGAAATGGTTTGCGAGGAGGGGAATTAACGGCCCATCTGTGCCTCCAGAATCAGGTCTCCTGGTTATCACCAGTGCTTGTGAATTGCTGGCTGATTTTCGGCAACGATCTAAAGGAACAGCAGCCATGACTTTGTTATCCACTCTATTGGGTGAACTGGTTATCCGTCGAAGTCCATCTGGAGCTGCTCAAATATGGAAAACAGAGAAGTTATGTATTCGATCAAGGATGTAGAATTCAAAACAACTAACACCTGCAATCTGGAGGAGGAAAAAAACACTAATTTAACAGAAGAAGGAAAAAATGCTCAATTTTAAGCCAATTTTTTGTGGGTACAATAGAATTCTTGTGAAACTTTAGCATACGCAATGAAAATTCATTGCCTACCTCAAATTTCCTCCAATTTTTTTTTTTTTGAAAGATGACAATTACATTAAAAGAAAAAACAGAAAACAGAAACAAGGACGATCCGCTGAGATAGCAGATCGGAAACTAGAAACCTAGGAAAAGAAAATCTATAAAAGAAGCAACATTGGCAGCCCATTCAAAATTTCCTCCAATTATGTGTACAAATATGATAAAACAAAGAATATCACTACAATGAAGCTGCGCATTTCAGTTGGGCAGAACCCTGTTGGTGTTGGATTTTGAGAGACCATCCAGGCACATATGACTTTGTCATGCATGTGGGCATATGTGGACTATGATTATAAGATCATCTGTCATCATGCTTTATTCCAGGCTTATGTGTTTGTGTTACACAATTTGACCATGCACGTGAAATGCATAGTATGTGCATTATGGTCCAGACACTATACGAGTATGGAAACTTATCGTTATTGGATGGAGAAATAACCAAAAAAAAATAAAAAATTTTGAAACAAAAATATTAATCATCCAAACACTTCCAAATGAGAGAAGGAGGAATTACCTTTGGTAGCAGGAAAAACTAGAACATGGGTTTCAGATGGGGTGGCACGACGAGGTTTCTGCCTCCAAGGGTCCTGCAAGTGGGTTTTGGACCCATAGGTGTG
Source organism: Magnolia changhungtana (assembly GCA_030180095.1). Classification (NCBI taxonomy): domain Eukaryota; kingdom Viridiplantae; phylum Streptophyta; class Magnoliopsida; order Magnoliales; family Magnoliaceae; genus Magnolia; species Magnolia changhungtana. The sequence continues at coordinate 5,358,304 of JASAUF010000391.1, read as the reverse complement.
GCTTTGAGGAATAAGAGGAGGAATTGCAGTAGTCAGCTGCAAAGACGTTGTAGGAGGGAGAGGGAAAGGGGGAGGAAGAAGTGCCGGGTATGTCTGGTACTGTTGATTCTGATAGTAGAACCCATGTCTTGTTTTGGAGCTGCAGTTCTTGTTAGTTTTGGAGTTGTTTTTTCCTTCCATGGAGAAGACTGAAGAGGAAAGTGAAAGAGACGGAGAGAGAGGAAGAGAACAAAGACAATAATAGAAATAATGATAATAATAAGCATGGCACAGAAAAGGGAAAAAAGGAAAGGATGTGGGTCAATCAAGCTTCCAAACATTAGTATCAGAAAGCGAATCAGCCAGGACAAAAATTGATACAATATGAGGTGTATCAGACCCGTATCTGATCATATCACTGTAATTATTTTACCAGAAAATGCGGGAAAATATCAGAAAAGGAGAAAAACCAAAAAAAAAAAAAATCCAAAACACAAGATTCTACCAATTTATTTGGGCTTTTGACATGCATTCAATGATCTATCTGACCATTCTTTGGTAAGAATGATATTTGTTGGCATAACCTGCTAAAAAATGTGTCATGTGAGTCTTCGACCTCTAAACAACAAAAAACAGAAGTATGGAGCACCAAAAACAGCAAAAGAAGTTAAATAAATAAATGCTCTAATAAGTAAACAGCTATATACATTTGTTTTAACAGGCCAGATTATATCCATGTTATCCTACAAAAAGCATACATATTATAATTGTATAACGAAACAAAAACTAAAACAACAAAAGAAGTACAACATAATCAATAAATACATGCTTTAATAAATAAACAGCATTTTTAGGTTGAAAATGGTTAAAAAATCCCTTTCTGTCAAAAAAAAAAAAAAAAAAAAACGAAAAGATCACACCCAAAAATTAAGAAAATACCCAAAATTTTCATATGAACAGTAAATCACACCCAAAAATAGCCCAACATGCCCAAAGATGCATAGTCCAAATCTTCTTCTTTTTTTTGCTCACTCCATAGAGCTAGAGTACAAGCACATAAATCATGCATCATTCACAATAAATTTTGAAAAATAAAAAACAAAAATTGGTCTGAATTAGCATAAATAGGTTAAAAACGTGAAAAGGAAAATCAACTAGATAAACCCTAATCGAAAGCAAATAAAGCATGATTTGGTGGATTAAGCCCATTAGGTTAGAATTAAAAAAAAAAAAGAAAAAAAAAAAGAAGGAAAAACCATTTCAGTTCCGAGATTTCCCCCAAAATGGTCCACCTGGGTGAAACCCGCAGTCTATCATTGCTCCAATCTCAAATGGAGATTATTATTTTTTTTGGTTGAAATTTTTACACATTTATGTGCCTTGGCCCGATACAACTAGATACACCTGCCAACGAACCCAAGATAATGACACACTCCCGTATCACATCTCAGAATGTGATGATACGAACAGGTATCAGCCAAATTTGAACGATGCCTTGGTCAAAAGGAGGAATTTTATACGTGAGATTTCAATTTTGACAAGGGAAGCCAATGGTTCGGTTATTTGTTCCACTGTTTCATTAGAAATAATCCATACCATTAGCCCACTGTGTGACTTGTCACCAACCCTAGATGGCTTTAGACTACACACACACACACACAAAAGAAAACTCCCAGACAGAACAATGCCAACGTTTCAATTTGTGGCCTAAGGTAGATGGTCAAAGAGAAAGGCAACAACGGTCCATATACGACTGAGAAAACTCCCAGATTGCTAATGCTGAGGTCTTCCAACCAGGGGGTTTTTGGAGCATAGTACAATCATGGTGGATGCAACAGAACAATGGTCTCCATTACCGAACTACGGGCGCGACTTGTTACAATTGAAAAAAGAGAAAACCTTTGATACTCTAGCAGAGTGTGATGGATAATACCCGCGTACTTAACAATTCCCTAAGAAATTGCATGTGGCGTGCAAGTCAATTTAAATTGCCCAAATTACGGACTCTAGTTTTAGATGCTCATGAACCCAAAAATTATGCTTATTTGATTATTTAACAATCAGATTGGTGGACATTCGTTGGATGGTTAAAAATGAAAAAAAATCCAATGGTTCCATTTCAATAAACAAGTGTCCACGAAATCAAAGGTTAGGATTGTTCAACCAATCTGCTTTTGGGACTGTGCCTTAGTGATGGTTGGTTCCACAATTTAATCGGTTTAATTTGAGTTGCCATGTCTAAAACCAGCGCATCAAGTATCACACACTGCTGCCTGAGTATCAGATAACTCCCCAAAGAAAAAACCCAAGTTCAGAACAATAAGAAACTCCCAACAGACCAAGGAAGTCAATGAGAAAACCGAAGGGCATGAAGAAATCAATCACCCATATGTGAAAAACGAATAAAATGAAGTGAACGGAAGAAATCAACAAAACCCAGATCAAAGCCCCCAATTTGACATCAACCCATCAACAGAAAAAGAGAGGAAATCAACAAACCCACAACAAAAACACCAACCAAACCACTCAATGCGAATAAATCAAGAAACACAAATCAATGCAAAACGGAACAATTCCCAAAATCCACATGGAAATTCCACACGAGAAGCTCATAGAGAGATCAATTGGGAGAGAGAGAGAGAGAGAGAGAGAGAGAGAGAGAGAGAGAGAGAGAGAGAGAGAGACGCGCAGAGAATCCAATGGAAACTGCATTTTTCTCAAATTACTCAGTAAAAAATACATGATTTCTACAGACAAAAAAGAGAGAAAGAGAGTTCCATTTGCAAACTGAATAGTATAAGATCAAAATCCAATAAAGAACGCATCTTTGCTGTAAACATTTCATTCAGAGACTATCCCATTAACTTCAAATCCTGTAAAAATTACAAGATTTCTGGGAAAGAAATGAAGAGTGTGTGAGCCCATCCTAATGAAAAAGAAAAAACAGTGAAACCCACAAATCAAAGAGTATGGATTGGAGAACATTGATGGAGATAGTAAAAAGGTAATACCTTTTAAAATCGATGGTGGATTTCTGGGTTTAGTGAGAGACAGAGGGGAGGAAAGGGTGAGACTAAAACCCTAGCTCTGAGGATGGACTGTGGACAGGAGACGTATTTGCCATGTCTGTCTGAGAGAGAGACAGAGAGAGCGCGCCAAAAGAAGAGGTTTGCGGAGCCCACACGCTTGCAGGCGCACGTGCAGTGAGAGCATGTTCTTTCGGATGGAAGCGGATTGCGTCCTGCACTCGCCTGCACGGACTCGGTCCACCCACGGCTCTGTGCGGTCCACCGTCATGTATTTATTTTATCTACGCCGTCCATCCTTTTTCCACATCATTTTAGGGCATTAGTGAAAGAATGAGTCAGATTTAAGGCTCAGGTGGGCCACATAGTGGGGATTGAACGCCCACCATTAAAAACCTGTTAGGAGCCGCAGATGTTTTGATCAAGCTAATATTTTATTTTCCCTTCATCCATGTCTACGTAAACTCATGAACAGGTTAGACGGCCGTGTGTCATTATCATCACTGTTACTACAGTGGTTTACTTAAACTTTGGATCTGGCTAATTTTTTAGCTCATGCCTATGCAACTGTCCAGACAGGTGCAGACCCAATTCACTATGGGGTCCCACCATTATGTATGTATTTTATCCAGGCCGTCCATTCATTTTGATAGATCATTTTAGACATGAGCCCACCGCGATAATGATCAGTCAAGTTGACCACACCACAAGAAGATGTAATGATAATGATACAGACCATTGAAAGCTTTCTAAGGCCCTTGATGAAGTTTGTTAGATAGATTAAGATGAAGGGAAAACACAAATATCAGCCCAATCAAAACTGTTGCTACTCCAAGGAAGATTTTAACTGTGGCCGCGGAGCCTTGGATTTGCCTCATTTTTTAACTCATGCACTAAAATGATAGGGCAGAATGGATGAATGGTATATATAAAACACATGCATAATGATTGGACTCCAAGAGCCCCTGCCAAGATCCATAAGGCCAAACACATTCAATGCATTGCATGCTAACTTGGCATGGATGGAGATTGATATCTGCCGAGGGAACGATCAATGTACTGTGGTTTGATTGAATGGAAGGCGGATGGTAGGCCAACGTGAGAATCGAGCCAAGACATACCAACTTTCAACCATGCTGTGGCCGGCTCTCATCTCTTATGCGCTCCACCATGCTATATCCACACTGTCTGTGCATTTTTTGAGATCTTTTAAGAAACAAGCCCATAAATAAGTAGATCCAAACCTCTAAGTAGACCACATTATAAAAGTAGTGGGACAATGACTCCCACCGATGAAACACTCTTAGGGCTCAGCACATGATTTTTTTTTTTTTTTTTCCTTCTGCAATCTAACATGTTTGTAAGGTCACGCAAACCCAGATAAAAAGGAAAACAAAGTATAAGCTTGACCCAAACCCCCTGGGCCGAGGAAGTTCAATCCTTACTGCTTCCTCTGATACGGTCCACCTGAGGTTTGGATCTCACTCATTTTTAAGGTCATGCCCTAAGAACTTGCATAATGAGTGAATGGTTTGAAACTAACACACATCATGGTGGGGCCTACGTAACTTGGTGATATCAAAATGACCCTACACACTACGCCTCCACCCAATCCACTTTTATCTCTATAAGCATTCTACTGTCCAATCAAATCTGCAGGGTTGATGGAGCTCCATCCAAAGAGGGCAGTACTTATCCACGTTCACTTGACATGCAGCCTGTCTTGGTGATGTGCCTGCTGATTGGACAGCCCAGATGTCGGCCTGTACTGTCAGGCTTTTGGCCCTGGCCTACTCTAGGCAGGGATGAGCTAGAATTTAGGCCCAAGCACTAAGCCCAGGTCTACCCATCAAACCCATTTAATAAATAATCCAGCCCAAATTTTGTTTAAGAGCCCATCAGTAAGGGCCATTTCGGATTTTAAGGGCATTTATGTCAAATATCATGCGTGATGAAGCAAGGAATGAAAAACGCATATTCATAGTCAAGGCACTGTTTAAATATTATCACATTGAAAAGGTAAAAAAAATATATGTTTTCTTCGTATTATTATATTTTTCAAACTACTTGCTTTTAACTTGACTGAGAACCCATGGCCTGTTTGGAGAGTAACAAATATTTAGACTTGGAAAGCCTATTTAGGTAAGACTCATCTCGATCTTATTTATCTCAGTCATGTTATCAGTGACTAGTTATTTTCAACACCAGGTCTTGGGTTCGATACCACGACGGCGTGTGTGGGTGCGTGTGTAAAAAAAAAAAAAGAGACTAGTTATTTTCATGTTGTTAGCCAAGCATTTGAGATACTTAAGGTATTATCATGTGTAATGCATGTGCACATTGAAAACTTAGCATGTCCATGTATATATAATGCTTGAAAATATATGGTGGCACATGTGGTGTTTGAAGATGCATGATGCCATGTATAGCATATGAAGGGTACTTTAAGATGTTGACGGCAGGTAGGGGTGTACATGAACCGACCTAGCTTGGTTAGCTCGCTCGACTCGACTTGAAAAAGTTCGATTCGACTCGGTTCGAAGCTGAGTTCAAGCCGAGTCGAGCTGATTTTTTTAGCTCGAAAATGAGTTCGAGTTGAGTTTGAGCACGCCCTAGCTCGACTCGACTCGGATTGAATCCAGCTCGAATCAAACTCAGATCGAACTAGTTCGGTAACTCGGTTACTTTGCTAGTGATGTTGCTCACCAACTGTTTGATAAAATGACTCAATGAAATGTGGCTGGTGCCAAGGTGGCAAGGAACGTTTGGTTGGTGGCAAGGAAGGTATATACATGAAACAAGTACCTTTTTTCCCTTTGTTTTTTTTTTTTTGCTTTTTTATGTTACTTAGAAGGTGTTTGAGAAAATACCTGTAAAACCATTGCCTCCGTTTGTAAAACAGTGGGATTTTGAAGTTGCAGTTCAGGTGTTTGTGGAAATGTCTCAATGGCGAACTCAGCTCGATCTTGGCTCGAACTCGGCCCAAGTCATTCGACCGAATCCAGTGAGTGGCCACCGGTCGAGGCTCGAGGACTCGAGGCCGAGCCGAGTTTGGTGAGGTCGCCCATCGATCGAGCAAAGTCGAGCTAAGGCCAGCTCGACTCGGTTCGCCTCGATGTACACCCCTAACGGCAGGTATGGCATGCACATGCAAGGCACTTGTCGAGGTGTGGTGACATATGTAGCACATGCGTCATATGCAGAATTTAGCACACATGGTAAATACAGCATATGAAAGATATTTTAGGCTCAAGCATATAAAATGTATTTTACACTTGGACATGGAACAATTATTGGAGTTGAAGATGGGTGATGGTACTTGTAACCCGAGAAAACATACCTCATGAGAAAATAGTCTATAACATGCTATAATAAAGATAAGTAGGTCTCGCTTGTCCAAATTACAATAGGAAAAAAAAAAAAACTACTTTGGCATTTTCTTTAATTAAAAAGTAACAACAACTCATTAACAAAAAGCCTTATTTCTATTTAGATGTTTTTTTTTTCTCTCTTAATAATATATATATATATATATATATATATATATATATATATATATATATATATATATATATATATTGCATTTATGAGATGCAAATATACATGCAAAGACTAATTTTTTCTATTTAATTTTAAATTAATTAGTAAGGAACTGAACTTTTATTAACAATCGCTACATATCAAATTTGCTCATATTATATGTAACACCCCGTACCTTCAGTACACGGGTGTTACTTCTTAAACCCACACTAAACTAAAACTAATTTGGGTTAACTAAGAACTTGAACTCAACATACACAGGATGGGTTGCATTAAAGCCATTCGACAGAGTCTTCAAAGGTTAGAGCACGCACTATGACAACCGGGAAGGTGAGACTACTCAAGCACTCTCAATTAAAGTTAGTATGATAGTTAGTACTATTGTAATACACTTGTCACCAACACATAAGGAATAGTTAGTGACAAGCCACGCCTTCAGCATGACCAATACCTGATATTAACCGTTGAAAAAGCTTATCGGGCCCACTTGATCAACAAATCATGACATATGGGCCAATGATAGCCCAAGGATGTATGTAACGTGCCACCTAGGGTTCACCATCAACCTAAAATGGGTCAGGGGCCTTGGGTGATGTCCCTCCATACGAATGAATGGTGTAGATTACAGAGATAACATTTCAGTGGATCCCTACATATTGCATGTGCGCTAAAGGTGCTTGTGCATAAGGAGCACAAAAGCTATTAGCTTGGTCAGACTGGCTTGACCGGATACCTCTCCAACAAATTCAAAATATCTCCTTCCCGCCATTCTCCCTATTTCTAAACCAACTACGTTTGAGCTCCTAGATGGCCCACCATGATTATTTTCCGGACCATCCGGTCCGTTGAATTTCTCTGTGGGGCCTGGCTGAACAAAACAGTATAGCCATTTGAGCATTGGTAAGCAGAGGAAAGAGATTGAACGCCACCGTCTAATCCATGCCAAGTATAGCCCGACCCGCGCCTGTGAAGGGAAGAGAGAGAGAAACCGACTTTCCTCTTTAGGAAAGGCGAATCTCAGCCATTCACGGTGAGGACGATCACAACCGTCCATCCCTCTACCTCGGTGGCTATAAAAGTGGGCACTGTAGCCCTAGGAAACTCATACCAAGCAAAGAAGAGAGAGTTTAAGTGAGAGTGAGAAACAGGAGTCGTCTCTCCTGTTGTAGTTCGAGGAGAATCCACCCACCTCAGGTAACCATTCCTCTTTCCATTTCCATCCTTTTGTTTCAGTTAGGTTGGAAACCATCCAAGTGATGGTTGCGTTCACTCACGTGGGTCCCTGCTTCTGGTCGGGAACTGAGCCAAACGATGACTCTGTTTCAGGCTGGGAGCCGGACCATGTCGCTGCATTATTTTGGGTCTAGGTTAAGCCAATAAATGGCTGATTCATGGACCGGAACGATGGCAAAACGACTGGCTGAAAATCAGGCAGGTCACTGAGTGTTCAGTGGCTTGAAACAGATTAAATAAACAGCCCTATTTTCAGGCTAATGACGGACCATCCATCAGGCCACTGAATGACCCTGTTGAGAATTTCACTTGAGTTGAAAATGGGTGCTGGTTGGAGCTCTTGGACTGGCTGACGTCGGGTCGAGAATGGGTCCCGAACCAGACCTCATTCCATCGGTAACAGGGCTTGCAAACAGCTCCAACGGCTGGGACTCTCAGCTCTAAGGGCAGTTGAGACTGACTGCTGATAAGGGACCCTGTGTGGGGCCAAAGCGGAACCAATCCCTGCCTCCATTTAAGACTGAAATCAGACCGAAAACAAGGCCAGAAGCAGCCGTCTGGAGCTCCGTTTAGAGCTGAAACTGAACGATCCGACAGACCATCAGACGACCCTATTTGGATTGTTGTTTGGGGTGGGATTGGGTGCCGAGTCGAGCTCTCAAACGGGCCTCGGATCAATGTCGATCCAGCCTCGAGGGCTGATCTGAATGTGGGCCTTGAGTTGGTCCCAAACCGGACCTAAATCCAGCTGTTGATGGGTCTGGAAACAGCTCTATGCAGAGGAGGAACTGTTCACGTAAAGAGCTGGTGGGCTGCTCATGGGCCCTGTAAAATGCAGATGGGCCTCACCAATTGCAGCTGGGCTGCACTAGGGAATGGGCCTCACCAAATGTAGGTAGCTGGTGGTGAGCCACCTCGGGCCACATGGAGCCTCCTAACTGTCCATCCAGGGTCAGTGCGTCTTTGGCCGTCCACTAGCCAACGCCCAGATTTGGACGTTTTGATTTAAAAAGAAATATGTAATAATATATATACCTGCCAACCATTTTTGAGATCTCGTCATAGTTGATGAGTTTGGAAAATCTGAATGGTCCACATGAAGTAGAACCTCATAAAACCCCTTAGTTTCAAATTTTACTTTAAATCGAAACTTCGGTGGGCCATGAGGAATGCAAACAGTTTCTTCCTTTGATTTGAAATTATCTTTGCTATGGCCCACCGGAATCTTAGATCAGGGTGAAAATTCACCCCCTAAGGTTTCTTAGGATTCCACATCTTATGGACCGTTCGGATTCAACACCCATGCTCATATGGGACCCACGTTGATGTATATGTATATCATGTACTTGATGATGGCCCTACGTGCACGTGGCTGAAGACCCACCTTGTAATAAACATGGACCGTCCAAAGTTAGGTCGTGGTCCACCTTGATGCGTATCCATGCCGTCCACATGTGTTGCCAACTGGGTGGGACCCACCCTTCACGTTGCACCCATGTGGAGTGTGTGGCCTGCCATGATAGGTATAGTATGCACCCACCATCCGAAGATTGTACGGTGGGAGGCAATTTGGTTGGAAAACCCTCCAGTGCATGTAGGATCCACGAGGTGCACCAGGTGCGTATACATGATACACACATGTATCTGTGCGAGGACCCCACTGTATGGTATGTGTCTAGTGCACACCGTCCTTGGAAGTGGGCTCACTACAACCAACAACTCTAGCCACTGCACTCATGCCATCAGGCTCTGTGGGCCACCGCAGCTCGTGACTGTTGTGATAACTTCAGCCACCTTGTGGACCCCACCTCGATGTATGAGATTTATCCAAGCCATCTACCCAGTAGAGGAGCTCATCCTAAGATCCTGAAAGGAGATGTGGGGCTGGTCTAAAGATCAGGCGGGCCACGTCAAAGGATTTCATTCGAGTACAATAGAGTCACGGCTAGGCTTGGGAGCCCCTTTGACGAGAACTAAAACCATGATGATTTCGGATCATCCAACTGACCCTGGTGTTCTAAAAACCTTAGATGATGATCTAATATGAACAAAACTTCCTTCAGGAAAGTATCCAAGTATCGTGGAGCCACTAACTACCTACAGGAGTTTGCATCTAGGAACGTGCTACAATAGCTTAGGTGATGATTCTTTCCCCTTAAGCTTTCCACTCGTAATTAGACCAGAAATAGTAGCTTTATTAGTGTAAATGGCTAGTTAGACTAACGATAAACTGTGCGTAGAAATAAACTGTATTCACTTGATTTATCTGTTAACATGATAATTCTCATGCTTACTATTGTTTAAGTTCTTGATTTCTCTGAATTGCCTGATCGAATGATCTAATCATTTATATTGAGTAAATTCAGTTATGGTATGTTGATAGGAATACATGTGTTATTCCTTATTTTCCTTTCATATTGTAATATATGTTGTTATGATACACATACTATTAAAATCTCTTCATGGGAAGTCAGAGATGTGTATTAGAACTGCCTGATCGAATTGCGTATATGCATAAGTTGTTTCTTATTCCGGTTGTAACACTATATATAACAAGTGTAATAAGGTTTTGAGAGTGAGAGATGTGTATTAGAGCTTTCTAATTCGTTCCTAAGGGTTCAAGGGCATAGCTAGGGCTTGCAAAAATATATTCGAGGCCTATTCGAATCGATAAGACTTTGTCTCTTGTAATTTTTGCTTTCACAATGCATTACTCGTCACTTTGTGCTGTTGTTTTTTCTCACAAGAGTTTTTCCTACATAAAATTCAGATTATTCTTGTTTGGACTTAGTTGTATAATTGCATGTACTTTGCTTGATTCGTCTCTAAGTGTTTCCATTGTTTCCAACGCACTATGAATGGACTAAGTAAACTCCTCTAATGGAAACAATTTAATCGTTTGGTTGGTTGTGAAGCCACTAGTTGGTATGGCATGTGCAACACATCTAAGAGAGAAAGGGGAGAGGCCTATATAAAAGGTGTGGCTACACATGTAGAGAAAGTAAGATAGTGGAAAGGTTGTGGGCTATATGCACAGAGCATATGAGTGTGACCTACATATCAAGTGAAGAAAGTGTATGTAGGCTACTCTTACAAGGAAGAAGAAGAAGAAGAAGAAGAACTGGTTAGAATACTGATAGGCTAGAGTCAACACCACTTGTCATGAGGAAGGGAGGGGATTAGGTGCACGGCCCTAGCCTCACCCAAAATGGTGAGGCCCTTTCCACATAGCTCACCTTGATGTGTGTATTCTGTGTCCACACCGTTCATCCATTTTGACAAATCATTTTAGGGCACGAGTCCAAAAAGGAAGTAAATCCAAACCTAAAGTAGACTGTACCATAGGAAATCGCGGTGATTGACCATAAAATAAAAAACTTATTATGGGCCACAAAAGTTTGGATAAGCTGATATATATATATATATATATATATATATATATATATATATATATATATATATATATATATATATATATATATATATATGTATATTTCCCTATATCTAGGTTTCTGCGACCTTCAAGAGGTTGGATAACATATAAACATTACAGAGGGCCCTAAAAAGTTTTTAATGGTGGGGCATTCAATCACCACCATTTCATGTAGTATAGTCCACCCAATATTTGGATTTTCATTTTTGGGCTCGTGCACTAAGATGATATGGCAAAACAGATGAGTGGCGTGGATATAGAATTAATACATACATCAAGGTGGGCCACACAGTAAGGGCCTCACCATCTTGGGTGAGGCAGGGGCCGCACCCTGCACCTAATCCGCTCCCTATTTGGAGCTGGTAAACTCTCTATCGTAATAAGTAGGAAGGATTTTTCAATGACCTGAATACCCACAGAGAGAGTAAATTGGTCCATTGCTACTCCCATCACATACCGTAGAGATTTATCTCATGCATTGGAACATTACAGCCACATGAAAGAAAATCAGTCCAAAAGTCACTTTGTCAAATGGGACCCATCTGTAAACAGAATACAGATAGTTCGTCGTAATCTTTGTAACTCTCCTTACCATATGTACAACACTCCATGTGCACATCTGTAGCCTAGTCTAGTTTTTGTACACTTGACACTTTCATTCATGTGTCCTTGCTGGTGTGGGTTTTGTTTCCGGGGATTAGATTTGGATTGAGTTAGGGTCAAGTAACGGTCAGGTACCCATCGGGCATTGATCAGGCCCTGGTTTTGAGTTAGATTGAAGTGCGGTCCATGTCAAATAAGGGCATGTTCATGGTATCACTTGGAGACTTTGACATCCATGTGGTGTGAATAGGTTCTCTCATGTGTTGATAACTTTGGAAACCAAATTGTTGTTAGATAATTAAGGTATCATCAGTATCATCTAAGCATTATCCTAATTAATTGGGTTTGGCTACATAAATCTCATTTTGACATTCCACCCTATCTAGGGTTGGGGACCAGCAAAATAGCGCGCGCACACACACACACACACACACCCCTCCAACACATGCAAAGTAAAACTACAAAAGAAAAGAGCAAAAAAAAAAAAAAAAACTAAGGCCAAAAAAGAAAAGAAGTATATAGATTTATATTGTTTGACAATTTGATTACATACATAGGGCAGCAACATAAGGTTTTCTTTTTCTCTAAATCTGGGGAAATAAGAAATATAAGGTTTACCTTTCTCCCACTTTTTTGTTGTACAAGAAATCTCTCACTTGGAAATCTCTAGAAGATAATCCTCTCTGTCCACCATTTCTCCCCCTTTTATAGAAAACACATGAATCCCTAGAGTCTATAAGTACAAGGATTTACCATATAAGAGGGAGGAGAGAGTGGATGATTCCTTATAGGAAATGTCCGTATGTATTTCTATATGGGTGAAGGTGTTCGAAGAAAGATCCCTTCTTGACCACGCGTACGGCAATATTAAATTTTTTTTAAAAAAAAGTAGGAAAAGATGCAAACCACAACACAGATTTATGTGATTCCTTTTTGATTCGTTTATGGATTTACGCTAATACACTATTCTCATTTGCAAAAAATTGAAGAAGAAACTCATAGTATAATAACGACTCTCTCTCTCTCTCTTTCTCTTACTCACGACAGAATATATATTACCCTCAACAAATTAGGGTTTATATAAAACTCCATATAAATTTATGAAATCCTAACGAAAAGCATTCATCACCTCAACATTGAAAGCATAAAACTCCTGCAGGTATAATTTAATAAAATATTATATAGGTTGATTACAATCAAGTATCATCTAATAGTCTATTATATAAGTTGACTACAAGCATAGAGTTTATATAGTTTAGATATACTTAATTAGTGTATATAACATTTCTATTATATTATCAAGACCAACTCAAACCTAACCAAACCTATTTTTAACCAAGTCCCACATGGTGGACCCCAAACGGACCAAGTTCTAATGGGTCCAATTGGACGGGCCATCAAGTACAAGGATGCTTTGGAACATGAAGCTAATTATACCTAGGCATCCAAACGCGGCATAATTGTGATGTACATGAGTTGTTCATAGCACATGCCCCACCACATATGAACCATGGAGCCAAAAGCAGCTTGATTCATTCATCATCACCCCCCACAAGTAATTATAGTAATATGTTTTCAATATATAAAATCATTTGAGAGAGTTATAAAGATACAAAAATTTTAATTTATCATTGTCCATTAAAAAATTGAATCACTTAAAACTCTCTTTTTTCATGCTTTGAAAATGCACTATATATTTAAAAAATAAAATAAAATAATTAGGGGCTAGAGGAGAGGGAATTGGGTTCTCAATTGGTATACTCGAGTGCCTGGCATGGGTAATGAATTGTAGGGCTGCTTGAGTACCTTAATTCATGCGCTTAAAGCATTTGAATCCTGTGGTCTAAATCATAGCTCAATATAAAATGATTATTGCAATTGAGGTGGTAGTTAAAGGTGCATCTCTCAGCCCCTTATCTTTTTCTGAGTTGCTGGTAAAAGGTGTTTAAGTTATGGTAACACTACATCCATTGTACACTTTCTTTAAAGTGGGCCTAAATATACTAAGGTAGACTTGCTAGAACCCTTCTACAATGCGACTTTTATTGGCGTGCAATCCATGATTTAAGCTATGCATTTCTATCTCATCCATATCTTTTTAATAGCAATCACATCATCTACAATTACTGGGAACTAAGTGTAGTGCTCGCTGACTACACGAGTATAATTTTTTTTTTTTCTAAGTGGATTTACAAATCCACACGAAGAATTATGTACTACCATATCCATCTCTGACTAGAAATGGATAGGGGCAATGAGGAGCTATACCATTTTAGGGTACAGGCTTAACAAATGAGGGAAATCTAAGGCTCAAAGGGACCACACCACAGGAAGCGGTAGTGATAATGAAACCGACCACTAAAAGCGTCCTAAAATATATTGTGATGGTTAATTAAGGTCATATTGATATTGGAAAGCACGAATATAAGCTTGATCGAGAACGGGTACTACCCACTTTATATTCACATGCACACCACATGGACACTTGAACCCATGACCTTAAGGAGGATAAACACGTAGTCCTCATGGCAATGCGCACAAGCATGTCCACCAGGTGATTGGACCACCCTCATTTCCACCACATCGTGCACACCCACAAGGTGTGGCCCACCTGCCCGACCTCATACAGATGCATGGGGGTAGAGTTGGGCACGGGATGACTCGATTCGGAAAATTCGACTCATTCAATTCGATCTGAACCAAGTGGGTGAGTCGATCTGAATTGAGTAAACTTCCTCCAATTTGAACTCAAATCGAGTACGCGCGATAGCGTTTTTCAGCCCCAGAAGTCGTCGAGCGGCGCAGCGAGCGGAGCTTGAAAAGCGAAGCGAGCCTATCAGAGAAAAAAGTGCTAGTTGTGGCGCGCTAGTCGCTCGCGCTTCCATTTTTTAATTGGTTGCTAAGTTCAGGTCACCTAGTAACTCGACTCGACCCGAAATCTAACTCGGTGATAACTCGACTCCATTCGAAACTTAATCTATACATATATTTTTTTTAAAAAAACTCAGATATGGCATTTCAAATCTGAGATGCACGTAGCTGATGGAGAGACTGCAATTTGGACAAGTGCACCTAAGTTTTGAGTTATGATTTCAACCTGTGAATAAGCCGGTGAATACCTACTGCGCCTGACTCGACTCAACTCGACCTGACTTCGTACTTGTGATCAGGTCGTACTTGGTCCGGATTAGTCCAAGCTAGACCCGAACTCGGATCAGGTAGATATACTGGACTCGGTGCCCAGTCGAATCAGGTCGACTATTTCAAAACCGGATCAAGCCGGTTCAGCCCTAACTCGGTTCGACTCAACTGGATGACCAACACTAGGTGGGGGAAGCCGCGGATGGCCCGGCCCTCCCTCCAAATCCAACCAACTGAACGCCCAATCCGACGTGGCAGTCAACGCCTTTCCTACTATAGGCGTCTCTCTCCATATTCACCACAAATACGTGGAAGGGTCATGTGCAAATCGGCACTGTCGATATAGTGGACCCAATCATGCATGTCACCTTATTCGCAATTTCCATAATGTAATTTAGCATCATTTTCCTTGACTTTTCATCACTTAACTTCGGCATTAATCTATTTTGTCTCATACCATTAATTTGAAGGTCAATGATCAGACCAATAAGATCATCAGATCTAATTTCATCTTCAAATGTTTACCTTAAGTAGTGGGTCCCACTAGATGGACGGTACTGATTGAAACATCGACATTCAGATTATTCCGGCTATACGTTTATCTTTTTCTTGTTTCAGTTGCGGGCGTGGATTGCCTGTGACCCCGGTCACAGAGATGTCACTGTGCCTGCGGTTGTGTGGGGCCCAAGGAGATGTCTGTGACCAATCTTTTTTTTTTTTGTTTCTTTTTTTTTAAAGAAAAAAAAAAAAAAAACACACGCACACACACTCACGCTAGTGGAATTTCACCACCTATGATACTGAAACTTTTGACTAGGTGTCGAAACTTTTGAGAGTCTACCACCCGAGCAAGAATAAGGATCCTCCTGATTTTTAGATTTTTAGAATACTAACCTATGGTAGTATTTCATTCTGAGTTTTGGATCCCCCTGGGTTTTGGATCAGCCTGAGTTTTGGATCCCCCTGGGTTTTGGATCAGCCTGATTTTTAGAATACTAACCTATTGTAGTATTTCAAAACAGATGGACGGAGTGGATTTGTCATGGACATCACTGTGGGCCCCACACAGCCCCGGCACAGGTATATCTGGTCAGGCAATCCGCTTCTCTCTCTAACGGACTCGGATTCGGTAGTGACCCTTCCAGTACCGAGCTGGGTACTGGTCAAAGATATGTGGGCCCGACATGATGTATGCATTTTATCCACGCCGTCCATTAAATTTTCTATATTATTTTAGGCTATGGTCTAAAAAAATAGGAAAATCAAAAGCTAAGGTGGACCACATGAAAAGAAGCAATGGTGATTGGACGTCCACTATTGAAAACTTTTTTTAGGCCATAAGGGCCTGTTTGGCCGAATAGAGATTGGATGGTATTAAGATGGATTGCACGGATTTCAAAGTAATGATGGCTATATCAGTGGATTGGTGTAAGATCTATGTGATTTTGTTATATAGAGTCTGTTTGGCACATATGGCCAATCCCGGATTAAACCTTCTAGGCCATTCCAATCCATCAAACCAAACATATCCCAGGTAAATTTGGACGGTTAGGGTGGATTGGATGGGATTTAAAGGTAATGATGGTGATGTCAATGGATTGTCTTAAGATTAATGCAATTGCTATATCCCGGGATCACGATCAGGTGCCTGCTTGGCACACTGGCCAATTTTGGGATCTATCTTCTAATCCCTTCCGATCCCTTCCAATCCCATCCAATCTGCCCGAGTCAAAGAGGCCCTAAAAGTTTCAGATTAAGTGATTTTTGTTATATTAGACAAAGTTGGATGGCAAATAAACATAGTAGTAGGCTTTAAAAAGGTTTCAAAGATCCGCCTGAGTTTTAGAAGACTAACCTACTGTAGTATTTCAGCCTGAGTTTTAGATCTCCCTGAGTTTTGGATCAGCCTGATTTTTAGAATACTAACCTATTGTAGTATTTCAAAACAGTGGATTTGTCATGGACATCACTGTATCCAAGGTCGGCAATCCGCTTCTCTCTCTAACGGACTCGGATTCGGTAGTGACCCTTCTACCGAGCTGGGTACTGGTCAAAGATATGTGGGCCCGACATGATGTATGCATTTTATCCACGCCGTCCATTAAATTTTCTATATTATTTTAGGCCATGTCTAAAAAACTAGGAAAATCAAAAGCTAAGGTAGACCACATGAAAAGAAGCAATGGTGATTGAAAGTCCACTATTGAAAACTTTTTTTGGGCCATAAGGGCCTGTTTGGCCGAGTAGATTGATGGGATTGGATGGTAGTAGGATGGATTGTACGGATTTTAAGGTAATGATGGCTACGTCAATGGATTGTACAAGATCTATGTGATTGCTATATCTCGGATTGCTATATAGGGTCTGTTTGGCACGCATGGTCAATCCCAGAATTAAACCTTTCAAGCCATTTCAATCCATCAAACCAAACACATCCCAAGCAAATTTGAATGGGTTAGAGTGAATTGGATAGGATTTAAAGGTAATGATAGTGATGTCAATGGATTGTCTTAAGATAAATGCGATTGCTATATCCTGGGATCAGGATCAGGATCAGGATCAGGTGTCTGTTTGGCACACCTGGCCAATCTGGGACCTATCTTCTAATCCCTTCCGATCCCTTCCAATCCCATCCAATCTGCCCGAGTCAAAGAGGCCCTAAAAGTTTCAGATTAAGCTGATTCTTTGACGTTATTAACAGGTTGGATGGCAAATAAACATAGTAGTAGGCTTTAAAAAGGTTTCAAAGGTTTGCATTTAATTCTTACTGCTTCCTTTGATGTGGTCCATTTGAAATTTGGATCTGCCTCATTTTTTGAATCATACCCTAATATAATCTCCCAAAATGAATGAACGGCGTGGATAAAACACATAAACCATGATGGCCCCCACAGAGCTTTTACAGTCCTAACCAGTACCGAGCTCGGTCCAGGAGGGGTCACTAACGAATCCGAGTCCCTCTCTAACCGTTTCTCCCTCTCTTCCCAACAACCGCCCCCGCAAACAACATTTTCAAACTACCCTTTTACCAAAATGCCCCCATCTTTCCCAATCCCTTCAATCCCTCCATCGCGACGGACCAAACCCCTAGTCCGTCACCAGCAAGAAAGGGATGGCGTCGGCCAGGCTGTGGCTCTTAGAGATGGGCCTAATCCGCCCTCGCTCGGGCCCCAGCCCCCGCCCCACCACCACCGGAGCACCCTCAATCGCACCGGACCGCACCCATCAAACGCTCGGCATTCTCTCCTTCGAGACCGCAAAAGCCATGTCCCGCCTCCTCGCCCTCTACTCCTCCCTCAGCGACGAACAATTCCATTACCTCCGCTTCTCCGTCTTCCGCACTGAAGGCGTTGCACACCTCAACTCCCGCGACGAAGGCTTCCTAATCCATCTCGCTTGCATCGAGAAGCTCGAGGACCTCGACCGCGCAGCGGCCGCCATATCCCGCCTCGGCAAGAAATGCCGCAGGCCTGAGCTACGGAGGTTTGATAAGATCTACGCCGAATTGAAGCTAGGTACCATCGATTTCTCAAAATCAATGATACCCATCAAGAAACTCGACCGGAAGATCGCGAAAATGGAGAAATTTGTGTCGGCGACCTCGGGTCTCTACTCGGGTCTCGAGCTTTTGACTGAGTTAGAGGTCTCGGAACGGAAGTTGCAGTTTTGGAAGAGTTATAGCGGGCCGTTATCTCTGCACAAGCCGAATTCTGGTCTTTTCGATGAGAAGGTGGCATGGCAGCGGCGGCATGTGAAGCGAATGCGAGCAGCGTCGCTCTGGAATCAGCCTTTCGATGACACCGTCCAGCTCATGGCTCGGATGGTTTGTAACGTTTTCGCTCGGATTTGTATCCTTTTCGGCCCATACTTTTCAGATCTGCCACAGGTTGTGTTGGATCAGAACATGGTTTTTGTAATTTCTTCGCAGAAATTACAGCCACAGAGAGTTCTTCCGATCCATGCTTCTGGGCCATTGGAAAGATTTGTGGCTAGAGGTGTAATTTCTGGGAATTTCGGTTCTAATTCAAAGAACCATGTCTTCGGGAGCGAAAAATTCTGGAAGAGGGAGAAGGCGGGATCCACAATTCCAATTCAAGAAATCAGTTTTGGGTTGTGTTTGGATGGGAGCCGGAGGAGGATTGTTAGAAAGAGGAAGCGGATTATGGCGGAACCGTCGGTGATGACAGTTGGATTTGCGGCACTTGCGTTGCAATATGCGAGAGTGATAATCATGGCTGAGAAAATGCTGAATTTGCCAGACGCAACAACTGATGGCGATTTGAGGGAGGAGCTGTTTCAGAAGCTGCCGTTGAGCGTGCGGAAATCGACGAAGGCGAAGATGAGAGGGTTCATCGCTGGTACAGCGCAGGCGCCTGATCAGTCTTTCATGGATGGATTGAATGAGGAGGTGAGGAGGAAATTGGGGTGGCTGGTGCCGATGGCTCGTGATACGATGCAATGGCAGGCGGAGAGGAATTTCGAGCGGCAGCAGTTTGAGCTGAGGCCGACGGTCTTGTTGCTGCAGACGCTGTATTTTTCTGATAGGAAGAAGACAGAGGAGGCGATTGTGGAGGTGTTGGTGGGACTCAGCTGCATTTTTCTGTACAAGAGTCGATGGACGGTCGGTGATGGAGGAGAAGGGAAAGGAATGAAAGGTCATGATGATAAGGGTGGTATTGAGAGTGGATCTGGTGCGGATCAGGTCGGGCATCATCCGGCCCATTTACTCATTGGACCTGATTTGCGAGATGGTTTGGTCCGTTAGATCCATAAATGGTCCCACTTGGACGGGTGGGATCTCTACAGTAAAACTTGGATGAACTTAAAAAGTTGGGTCTGATCAAATTAGGCCCACCTTTGATGATGGGCCTACCTTGAATTGGGATTTGAAGGGATGAGATATGGGGGATATTGTATATAGGAATTGATTATTTGAAAACACTATTACAGGAGGATTTATATGAAATGTTGGATGGTTGGAATTGTTTGGAATTTTTTTATTTTCGATATTCAACAGCTTATCCATGCATTGACACCGTCCATCTGCACCATCCTGATAGCCATTTTAGTGGGCCATGTTGGCATGATCAGACAGACATTTTCATATTGCTTAAACATTAGAAGACTTTTGGGGCATGAAATCAGGAGTTGCACCATCTGAAAAATCTGTAAAGCATGCAACAATGAAATGGGCGTGGAATGTGGCAGTTACATGCCGTGAAGAACGGACTTCTTATGTAGATTATGGGCGTTGAAAGCATGCGACAGACCGCGTGTGGTACGAAAGAAGTTCAATTGCAGAACTATTTGTTTTCTATAATCGAATTGATTTGGGTCTCTAATTTGGATATTTTATATGCAATTCGCTCTGTTGGGTCAATACCATATGTTGCTTTCTCTGAGTCGTGATGATCAACAGTGGCAGAAATATTGTTCAAATTAGCATGAGATATGGATAATCTGGCTCTTCTTTTTAATGGAGTACCATATGATCAATTGAAGTGAAAGGGGCTGCTGTTTCAAATTACCCTTTATAATTAGGTTTGGATGCACATATGAATGAATTGCAATATTTCACTTTTAAGTTAAATGATAAAATCCGAACCATGAATAAAATGGGCCCCACATAGAATATCGTTTAAACTAAAGTTTAAGCCGTTTGACTCAGGTCTCTAGGAAAGCTATTCTAGACCGTCCATTTCATTGAAAGTGTGGTATTTGCCTGAAGAACCGACCCTCCCATTTTTCCATGTCATCTGCACCGGGTTCCTTGATAGACTTCACCGTTACATTCCAAAGACGGAAGATAGTGTAGTGGCACGTGCGTGTGTAAAGATGCACACGTGGCACTACCAAAACTCTTCCCTAGTAAAACCTCGTATTCAATGAAACTCCGATGGCAAAATCTCAGCCATTCTCATTAAAACCCTAGCAATACGGTTTTCTTTTTGTTCGAAACGAAAGATTCAAGCAATCACAGAGAACACATATTTTATATTTTATGTGGAGAAACCTTTTCAAGAAAAAACCATGACCAAGTGCCAAACAATCCACTATGAGCAGAAAGTTACGTGAAAGTTTCAAGAAATAGAACAACTTATAGATCCGAAACCCTAGTTTCTCCCTTCAAAACTCTTTGGCTCTCAAGCTTTCGTATTTTGCACTCTCAGTTTAACCCTCATCCCGTATTAGCACGAAATATATAACCCGATTATATAATTAATTAGAAACAAAACAACATACTTATGCAAAACCAATGCAAACCGTCGATCGAACCATCGATCGACTCTAATTGATGATCTTTGATCGATTGACACCCCATGTTCCATTGAATGATCAAATATGCCCAATAGTGTTTAGACTTCGGAGAGCAAACTCGTATTTTTTGGATTTTCTCGATCAATTGACAGCCTGTTCGATTCGATCGAAAACCTTGTAACCGCATTAGATTTAAGGCACTCAACCAACAGTCTCCACCATGGCTTCAATCTTGTATCTCCAATGTTCCAAGTTGCTATCACCATCTCTAAATTTCTTCATAACTCAATTATCGCTCCATGTGCACACTCCATCTTCATTCATCCTTCGCCAAGGTCAGAGAAGTCGAGCAAAACCTGAACTTCTCTATAGAAACCACTTTCGTAAGCATGTCCGACGGATTCTCGCTAGTGTAAATCTTCTCAAGAGTAATAATGTCTTCCTCTAGCATCTGCCAGATAAAATGATGACGAACATCAATGTAAATTCTGTAATGAGTTGGTATTTGTTGGAGGTTTCAGCCATGCAGATGTACTGTACTATGCTAAAGGTTGGTCGTTGTCCATGAAATTCAATGAGATGCTTGTGAATGAATTCCAAGAGTTCTACAATTGGGGTCTGCGATAGTGTCAGCTCCTGTACTATGCTAAAGGTTGGTCGTTGTCCATGAAATTCAATGAGATGCTTGTGAATGAATTCCAAGAGTTCTACAATTGGGGTCTGCGATAGTGTCAGCTCATGGCATTGTTGAGATGGATGCCTGGAATGCATGTCGAGGGTGTCTTTGTTGCAGGTGGGGACACGTCGCAGCTGAGGTTCACCCACAATGAATCAAGCTGCTTTGAGTGCTGTTTTACAAGTGCGACTATAAGAGCATTCCCGTCGATAATGTTCAAAGGCATCGAAGGTAGCATGTTGTGCATATTGGCAGCTCATGGTGAGAGGATGGTGTGTATTTCCCTGAATGCGTTTCGGACCGCATTTTGGAGTTGAATTTGGCATTATCAGAGTTACTGTGATGATGATGATGATGATGATAGAGCTTTACCCATTCAATCCAAATGGTTCGCCAGGGCCGCCTTTGTTTGCTAGATGGGAGGCATCTTGCCATGATGCCTCATCTGGAGTGTTGTTTCATGATGTGGCAGTTTCCATGGTATCCAAAGGTATGAGATGTTAACAAGAAGAGCCCTAGTCTTTGGTTGTGGATGTTCCAGAATGCTCGTGAGTGGTGCTGCTGAAAGAGGTAATTGAATGGTCCAATAACTGAGACTGCCCTTGGATGGTTAATTAAATTGAATTGCGTCATGTCTAGTTAATAAGGTGGAAATTGCCATAAGTCGGGCAGCCCCATTCCATTCATATGGAGGGATCACTGGATGAGTAGCCAATTGCAGTTGAGATCGTCAAAATCCAACTCAAAACATGTGAGATTGCAATATCAGGGGTTTCGTCGTGACTATGAATTTAATGGTTTCAACCCCACTTGGTCTTCTCTTCTTTATATTGAGGGTGATTACTATAATTCAATTAACTTGAACATCCAACCAGTATTTTTTTTTCCCTTTCTAATCACACCCGTGTTCGACAATTATCATCATCATCTAAGCCTTTATCAACAATGCGCTGTAGTCTTCGCATATAACAACCATCACAAGCACACCCACACTCAAGGTGTTCTGTAACGGTAACGGTGGCCGTAACGGCCACCACCGTTACCTGTATGATACAGGGCATAACGGCTGTTACGGTCCCGTAACTGCTCTTATGGTCTCTCTTTTTTATTTTTTTTTAATTAATTTAAAAAATCCTGAAAAACCTATATCTGTCCCATAGCATTAATTAGAAAGTGTGAAAAACCTGTGTATGTCCCAAATAGACCATTACGGGGCTATTATGGCCTTTATAGGGGACGTAACATGCCATTAACGGCAATTACGGGTCATTTTTTTCCATAACGGCTGTTATGGCCGTTACGACCCCATAACGTGTAACAATTGCCACCGTTACCTTTACATAACAGCCTTTACAGCACAGCATGCCCGCACTGCATGTTCCATGAGTACCCCTTATCGAATAATAAAAAACAGAGGCTGAGTTCCAGGCTTGTTCTAAACAGGGTAACTTCCCTGTTTGTGCGCTGTATATGAGAGGACCATCGTTGGTTTATCCAAGCCATTGTCTGGTGATCCCCATCATGGATTAACCATGCCCAAAAATCTCTTCATTTGTTCAAATTCTAACCTTTCCAGTGTTGGTATGTAAATGCATGGTTGAGAAGAAATGCAAAAACAAACCACATTTGATGGAGAAAAGATTAAAGATTTGATAGTTAGGATCATCCAGTTTGAGAGATCTTTTGGGCAATGTCCATCCATGATGGGGCCATCAGATTAGTGGCTTGGATATGCCAAGCATCGGTCTGGCAG
Source organism: Magnolia changhungtana (assembly GCA_030180095.1). Taxonomy (NCBI): domain Eukaryota; kingdom Viridiplantae; phylum Streptophyta; class Magnoliopsida; order Magnoliales; family Magnoliaceae; genus Magnolia; species Magnolia changhungtana. The sequence continues at coordinate 5,334,662 of JASAUF010000391.1, read as the reverse complement.
GGGCATAGACACGGATAGGAAACTTGGTGTCTGAAAATCAATCCACATAATATTTACACAAAAGCTCTCCATCAATTACACATAGATTTACCTCTATCTTATGAAGAGAGTTACAAGTTTTGGTGAAACCGAGTTCATGTCAATAACGTAACCTAGAGTAATAACTCTAGAAATCTTTTAAGTAGCACCTATTTTATTCTTTCTAAGGACTTGCAAATCTTGCCAAATAGAATATATAACTCCTATGCCTTTTTAGGAAGAGCATTCCATACTAAAAACTCCTTCAAGTAGAAACACTTTAAAACTAATACTAAGTTTCCAAAACTATGGAAATTCAGTTTATTGTTATTTTCCAACAGCAATGAGTTCTTCACAGACATGACAAGTATTGGCTTCTAGAATGAATGATTAAAAGCAAAATCTTAGTAAATCAGTACCCTGTCATAAAGATCAACAAAGTAAAGTGATGTTCCCTAGTTTGTATCTAATTACAAACTTAGTTCCTGAAGAGATAATTTAAATGTATGTCAGGTGTGCAACCAATCAAGGTTATCCAATTAGATCCTTAGGTCCCACAATCTAACTGAACCATATATATGGTCATCGGAGCATGGGGTCTAATCCAGGTTTTCCAATATCCTATCTGGATCGTCGATATGGTAGAAGATTATGAACTGGACAGTTGAATAGTCCAGATCGTCAATTTGAGTGGATTGATCATTAATCAATGGCCAGCTCTTCAACTTGGACAGTTTTGATCTTTGATCTAGATCCATAGATGGCCCTGATCTAGGCCTGAATGCACTTTGATAGCTGTATCTTCAATAACACAGCTTTTAAGCCCATCTAGGACCAGTCTAGTGTATTTGACATGGCCTGAAATAGGCAGGTCAACATGTGGCCTCATATGTAGGAAGAAAATGGATGGTTTAAACAGTTCACTGGTGTGCCATATTCAAAATACACATATGGCCAACATGCCAACTTTGATAAGAGGAGTTTGGCTTTTGGGCCATGACACATACACAGTGGAGCTACCTGTCTTCTTCTCTTTTGTTTTTTTTTTGAAGGATGATGTTATAATTTTATTAAATTGAGCTTGAAAAACAAGCCAAAACAATGCAGTGGAGCCACCTGTTGAATAGCCTGGATCAGACATACATGTTCCACATTGGCACATGTGGGAAGAATCGAGTTTAGATTGTTACTTGAGCAGCAAATTTGCTTATTTTGTATTATTTCTGTTCATCTTCTTCAAGATTATTCACTAATTTGTGTCATTGATCATTTGATTCCGCAGACTTGTTCAAGACTGTTACACAAGGAGACTAGAGACTTGGGGTTGATCGAACACCTTATTGTTGAAAGTATCTAAGGTCAGTTGGGATTCTGGTATTCTTGATGTTACCTGTTTATGTAAAGAGGGATTACATGATGCTTGACCTGAGGATATGCATGCTATACTTGGGTTTCAGTTTGTAGAAATGGGGCTCATCTTTATTGAGTTATAAACAATAGAAGCTCCTCCATCTAGGGCTTCAACTTGGGTTCAGGTCAACTCGAACCTGATTGACCCAACCCAAGATGCTGTAGGGTTGGGTCAAGTTGTCAAGGTCGCCGAGTCCGGTTCAGGTTGGAAAATGCCAACCCAATTTGAAATCAGGCTGTGTTCAGGTTAAGCAAATGTGGATTGGGTTAGGTTAGGTTGGGTTGGGAATAATCACATGTATTTGGGTCCGGTTGGTCCAGTATAGAGGAATTCGGGTTGGGTCAGGTTGCAGGTTGGGTGGTCAGGTTGGGCTTGGGTTGACCCTCAACTTAACCTAACCTTGCCAGAGTTGCACCCCTACCTCCAATAAAACCTTGTACAAGCATTTACCAGAAAGAACATATAAAATGATGGTGGAAACACATGAGCATGAAAGAACATATAAAATGATGGTGGAAACACATGAACATGACCTTTCATCTGTGGATAGAAAAGTACGACGACCATAAAACAATTAGTTAAACCAGTCAGCTAAATATCTATACCCATTGTTCATGGTTTTGGACCAGTAATCCAAATCAATATCTCTGAATATGCCTTCTAGTGATGCCTTTAAACCCAAATGGCATCCTGTACAATAAAACGGTGAAATACAGCTATAAAACCCTTGTATAAGAGGAATGGTCAATACAACCATAGTATGGTAAGCCTGCAACACTACATTTTTCCTGCCAACTTAGTGCAGGTGTATGAAATCTGCTCTAAGCGTGCAAAAGGTGGGCCCTGTCATGAAGATTATGGGCAGGAAAACAAGCTGATCTTGTCATGGGAGACGCCATAGTAATCAATTGAGTACCAACAATCCGACCCGATGTACAGGTGTGGCCTATCTGATGAGTGGATCGGCCTGATTTTCGTGCCAAGTATCTTCATGATATTTCCCACCTTTTGCATGTCTCAGTTGTGCTACATGAGATGCATTGGCTGAAAAATTGTGCAGGATGGTGTGCTTAGCATCCTATGGTTGTATTTGATTGTTCCTCTATAAACTAATCTAATCGCAAGACTTAAAAATGCCCTGTTGTTTTGGGGCAATTAATCCAAATAAAATTCTCAAAACATATAATCTAACATTTGAATCTAAATCAACATCTCCATGATTGTAACCCGATCTAAGGTTGCCTCCAAAAGCACAAAAAATGTTTAAAAAGAAGGCATTTTCTTTCGAGAAAAGATCTGCTAAGTATAACAAAAATCAATAGTTGTAAGGCTGCGTTTGAGTTGGGACACAAGAAAGTCAATCCCAACTCTCTTGGATTTGGTAGCAGAATTTCCAAAAATCATGAAACAGAACTAAGTGCGGATTGCAAAGAGCTTTTTTTTTTTTCCCAGTACACACACACGCACACACAAAAAGGCCCATTTCACAATCTTTGGAAATTCTTACTACGAGTAAATATTTCAAAATCACAAATTATTTTTCTCCACTTTTTAGATGGTCATGATCTGAACTTGATCTCAACCTACAAATTACCTTTGCAAACAAGATGAATTGAGAATTCTCAAGCCAAATCATTTCAAGAAGTTGGAGAGGAATGGAGGGAGGGAGAGCCCAATCAAACTGAAAGCATACCATTTTTCATTAAATCACATCTCTTTGGCAACTTCCATGAGAGGCCAATCATCTGCTTCACTGAACCATGGGCTCCACATGTATGTACTAGAAACCTTGTATGGTGTGCATATCTACAATTCCTCCTTTGAAAACGTCCTTGCCTTTACCCTTTGCATCTTTCATTAGCAGGTTTACAAAGGAAACATATATAGAAACTTCAATAGCTACATTGCTTTCTGGTATTTTCATTTCCAGGCCCCCTTAATAATTTTGTGCAGTACATATTTCAGTGGTCAATGGTGCGAGATAAAATTGCGGATGATGTCAAGAGTTTTTTCCAGGTGCTCTTTGTACAACATTATAAAAACAAAAGATGGAATATTTTTTATACTTTAACTGAAAATTGAAGATAATAATGCATGAATTTCATTTTTTTTCCTCAGGATTTGGGTTTTATGTATCAATGTAGCCAAAAGCTGGTATTCTCCATTGGAGAGCTTATGCAATTTTACTGCTATTTTATCTTTTGATGTTGTAATGGAAGAATTTCAAAAACGTCAGTATGGGTGTTGCTGCCAATTCTTTTGAGGCCTGTTTGCATCACAAAAGCCTAAATGGACTCATATTATGAACAATTTCAGACAGTGGACCTTAGGCTCCATGTCGGCGCCTTTTTGATCTTTTTTGTGGAGGAGAGGCCTGGTTTCTGTGTTCCTTTTCCCCCCAGCACAGGAAAAAAAAGAAGAAAAAAGAAGCATAACATGTGATCTAGGAAGTAATGATGAGGCCGGCCTGACTGTCAGAACTGTCAGGAATCCGAATCCATTGAGATTCCTATCCAAAGAGGCAGTAAAAGAACTACAAAAGCCTATTATCCTTGGATTTCGCAGAAGTATTAATTTACGTTTGTGCGAACGGGTCAAATAGTTTTGAATTTTGTAAATTCAGCTTCAGCCATGGTAAATTTCCGGCTGCTTGAGACGTTACACTTTGGTTTTGGTTTTGGCTTTCGTTGTGTTTAGTGTTTTTGAATTCCCATCGGTTGGAATAGCTGTTCTCCCCAAAGTGTGCTCATTTCTTGTAAAATGAGCAACAAGGTCGATTGCTATTTTGAGCCAGTTCGAATAGAAAAGCTCACTTGACCAATGCTGGTCATGATTTTTGTGCTTCCCAAACAAGCTTCACCTTTCAAAAGTCATGTGGGATGAATGCCCATTTGGGTCATTTTCAAATGCATTGCTGTAGTGAATTCAAATGCAGTAATTAGTCGGGTAGTGTGGCAATGACCAAATTGCAAATACCTTTGCTAGAGTGACTCGGAGAATTGTAACTGCAATTTGAGGGTACCTCGAGTTGCAAAATATTGGATGGCTAGTGATTTTGAGCGGGAATTCCTATTCCAATCCACCTCAAGATCGACAATTATTTTTATGATTATGTTTCCCTAATATTATACTTGTGACCTGTTTGGATTATCATTTACCACGGTAATGTAAAGGAAATGTATCGTTATTATGATTTTACTACCGCTAAACCAAACACAAGAATCATCAATTAAATGCAAATGATTTCAGGAGACGGGTAAAAGAATTTGTAATCATTACACTTTTCATAGCATTACTATAGAAATCTGTGTCATGGATGTGATGATTTAACATTTAAGTAATAGAAAATACCAAAATCACAAATTTACTATTGAAAAACCAAACATGAGAATCGACAGTTAAATGTAAATGTTGCTGGGAGACAGGTAAAGAAATTCAAAGTCATTGCACTTTTCCTTTTAACTGGTAATTGGTAATCCAAACAGGCTCTAAGTATCTATTATTAGTGAAGCATTTACCCTAGTTTAATATTTAAATATAGAATTGAGTTGAAGCATATACCCTAGTAATTCAATTAAGTCTTTGAGTCAACCCAACCGAGCTGGATATCAAGTTGAGTTTCTGAGGTTTTAAGCTACTATGTATGGTGGCTACAGATGAGTTCATACATCTTTTACTCCTCTTTATTTTGTCATTCAGGTCCGTTCTTTCATTTTTTTACATTATCATACCCATTTGATAATGTATATATGGAGAAAAGCATATAGAGATGGATAGTGTTCCTAGTTGCGCCAGGATACACTTGGACTGTCCAACTGATCCATCTTTAGGTCTGAAACACAATTCATGTCTAACATGTGAAATCAAACTGATGGGACGATCTGATCCATCGTTCCGTAAGTTGCCTTTTCTTTCCCTTTTGTATCCATCCATTTTTCCAAGCCATGGAATGGGATGGTTCAGATCGTCTGATAGAAGTGATTCTTTAGAACCATAAGAAATGGGTATCAATAAATATATGGTGCAATCTGCTCATTGGAACTAATTTCTGTAAATGATCTGGACCGTCCATCTTGATAGGCTATTGGTTGGGTGGTTAAGAGTTGTCCGTTCAATGTGATTTTTGCATGGTGGCCCTTTAAATGTCTGCCAAACCTAATGGAAAGTCCAGATTGATTGATTAAAATGTTCAAGTGTCCACGTGCAACTAGGAGCACAGTAACTTACAGTGCTCTGGGTGCAATGATCATTTCTCAAGAAGAAAGAAACTGAAAAAGAACCTTGAAATACATGCCAGAAAAGGATACTACATCTAGAATCATTCCTACAACATAAAAACTCACAGACCAGATCGACCCAAATGCCCTAAAATAAAGGGGCCCACCTTAAATCATTCCTACTACATAAAAACTCACAAACCAGATCATGCCCAAGGACAAAGGGGCCCACCTAGAATCATGCTTTGCCTTTTGAAAATGAAAGGCTTCTACTTTAAAACTCAGTTCTATGTTGAACAGACCCATTTCAGTATGAAGGATAGATAGCTTGATCAAACCATGGGCCATTGGGCAAGACCTGTGGGTCCACATCTAAACAAAGTCGCTCCAGGGAAGAATTTGGGTCATTTGCAAATTCACTGCACTTGTCCATGTCCTCTCTTTGCAAGGGAGGCATTTGTAAGTTATCACCACTGCCGAAGGCGTGATTGCCGTTTTCACTCAGAGGAACTTGTTGATCGAATGGGTCGCGAAAATTCATTAAATCATCTTGCTGGGAAGAAAATTGGAAGTTGCTGATGCCGTTGATTAGCTGAGAACTTCCATATCCGACGACTTCAGCCGCTGGATGTCTCGCGTGAGTCGTAAGAAGTTCTATTTCTTCTTGTAAATTGGCAACCTGCAAGATCAGGTTAGGTATCAATGTCATTCCATGGCCCACTTAAATTGGCAATGGGATACAAAAGTCCATGTGGGAATTTACTGGACCCAACAAACTGTTCATGTGGCCCACTTTTTGGCGATTCAAATTATTCATGTGGTGGGCCCATGATGGATCAATGGCTCATAAAAAAAGTACATTGAACTAGAGAAGGGAACTTTAGTGTTACAGCATGGAGACCTGTTGCTGAAGTGCAAAGATATGAGCAACACAACCATATATAGGATCTCTAACACGAGCTTGCGCTTCGTAGGAGATGGTGATGGCGGCTTCGCTGCGGCAGTGGACCGGAAGGTGGGACAGTAGCTTGGACACATTGCTTGCACCAAAGATCCTGTGGATTGCGGCGAAGTGGGCTGCGCCCTCGTCGTAACAGAAGTATGGTGCAAAAATGCAACCATGAATGCATTTCCTCCTCAAGAACTTGCATGCCCCACATGAAGATCCATGGCTAGACATCCTCACAGACTCTCCTATATGCTTAATCAAATTCAATGGCTAATGACACTTGATTATTAGAAACAAGAAATGGGATTTTATTCTTTATAACCATCATTGAAGAGTTTAAAAAAGAAGGCCTGATATGTTAAAAGTAATCTCTTTTTAGCAATTTCCTACTTTAGTTAAAAGTAAGTTCTCATGGGTCTCCTTTGTGGCCTACATGGTCATGCTCAACATTCCTAACCTTTACTATTCCATGCCTTAAATGGAGTTTTAATTGTAAGATTCCTTTATGTGGGCCACCTATCATCAAGATCGGCTATTGGATAGGATCGTTCCACCATGGATCGCGCATAATCTGAATACCATCCTGATTGTCCGATCATAGACGTTCAAGGGCCTCGAAAAAAATTGGACGGTGAAGTTAATTTTATTCTTACCATCCATTTTGCATGCCCTTCATCGTACAGCTGTGATTATATGGCCATGGTTATTTGAGGTTTGCCTACAATCCACAGTATTTCCCTACTACCAAATGGTCTTTGTTGATCATACACTCAGGTAGACTGAACTCAGACCTCAATAAGATAGAATTAGTACTAGATCATAGCTGTCAATGAGATAGAATTAGTAGTAGATCATAGCTCTGATAGTCATCCATTTAAAAAGATGAGTTTTCAAATGCACAAAAATAGCGTTCAAAAATAGCATTTTAGTGTAACATCAATGTCATTAATAAAAAAAAAAAAGAATGTTTATTTAGTTGTAGCTAGCTTATGTGTCCTATGCTAGAAATATATAGGGAGGAGCGTTCATATGCGCTTGATTGACAGGTGCCTAGAAATGATGCGCAGGCATATATTAATTTGATTTGAACACACTAAATTGTGAAACCTCTTATTAGTGGCCAGTTGTTGGAATATGACCATTGGATATTTCATTTTTTAACGGTCGAATGAAGGGCCATTTGGACTGTAAGTTAATTTAGATATGGTAGCTTATCTTGGTTTGTACTTATCTAACGGAGCAATATATTTATCAGTCAAAAATTAGAAAAACATGTTTGGCTTCCAACATCACAAGTATTTATCCCTCAGTCTGTTCGGTCCCCCTAACATCCGTTGTCTATCTGTGAGGCCAACCTTTGATGTGGACTGTTCAATGTATGAACCCTACTTTTGATGTGGGTCATCCATCATGCGCCAACTTGAATGTGAGTCATTCATCATTAGAGGCCGACCTTTAATGTGCATTGCCCATTATGTGGGGCCCACCTTCAAAATCCATTGCCCGATCATGTGGAGCCCACCTTTGATGTGGACTGTCCATCATGTGGGCCCTACCTCCAATGTGGCCCATCCATCATGTGGGGCCTGCATTGGATATGGGCCACTCATCAATAGGGCTTACCTTTGATGTGGACCGTCCATCATACGGGGCCCACCTTGATTTGGATCATCCATCATGTGGGGCCCACGTTGATGTGGATCATCCATCATGTGGGGGGCCACGATTATTAATTACCTATCATGTGGAGCCCACCTTTGATGTAGATTGTCCATGGGCCCCACCTTCAATGTGGGTTACCCATCATGTAGTGCTTGCTTGGATGGGGGCCATTCATCATCTGGGGTGACCTTTGATGTGGATTGTCTATCATTTGGGGCCACCTTGATGTGGGGCATCCATCATGTGGGGCCAGCTTCAATGTCCACTGCCCGTCATGTGGGCCCACTGTTGATGTGGACCATCCATCATGTGGGCCCCACCTTTGAAGTGGGTCATCAATCATATCTACCCATTTTGAACATCGGCTATTTACATAGGGGCTGAACATTGATGCTGACCATCCATTATGTGGGTTCAGGTCAATATGGGTGAACCATCATGTGGTGCTCACCTTTGATGTGGACCCTCTGTCATGTGGGCCCCACCTCTAATGTGGACGGTTCATCATGTGGGGCCTCCTTTAATATGTACCATGTGAGAGAGAAGTAGAAAAGTGAAAAGTTGAAATGCCATAAAAAATTTTAAAAATTTAAAGAAAAAAATAACTTAAATAAGTGTTTACCACTAACTTAAATGAAAAACTTAATGCTTTAACGTAAGTTAAAAAGTAACTTATTTGGTGGTATCCAAACAGGCCCAAAATATATCCACCAATCTAATATTTAGATAATTAAATAAGTCTAATTTTTTGTTTATATATATTTTTCATCTAAACTATTACATAGTTTTTGGACTGTGTAGTTTAAATCAGTTGCATGCCACATGCAATTTCTGAGTAATTTCCAAGTGCTTGTGCACCATCCATCGCACTCTAGCAAACATCTCCTATAGAAAAGAAGCATCATTTATCCCATAACAAAAGTAACTAAATGTAAGATAATCGATCATGTTACATATAGCATGAAATAAAAACATCAAGGCTGTGTTTGGATGCTCAATCCATTTGAATTGCAAAAATTGAATTCAAAAAAGTGGAAATGACCAAACTGAGGCTAACTGGGCTTCTAATGAGGGATGAGCATCCATGATTAATTGAAATAATTTCAATTCCAATTCAATACGCATGTATTTCTAGATATGGTCATTTGGGTCATTTGGGTCCTATAAATTAAGATGACCCAAATTAAATTTTGGTTGTCCAATCAAATTCTTTCAATTCAGTCAGCTGAGCATCCAAACACACTGTTCAAAATACAAATTCAGCAATGTTTGAAGTAATTAAAAAAAAAAAAAAAAAAAAAAACTGAGAGCAATCGATCATTCTCACCTATAAGTGGTTGTAGGTCAACTTAACATGCAACCCACCCATTTTTACAAACATTTTACCCTTAAAAATTCCCAATATGAAACAAACATTGAGAAGGCATAAAAATGGGTTGTACCATATAACTTGTTGTAGGTGATCAGTTATCTTTTCTTAGTATATTAATGCATTGTATAATGTTTTTATGTTATTATTATGTTATTGTTTTGTGGGTCATTCTCCCAAAAGGTGCTCAAATCTCTCATCTATATAAAAAAGATTGGATCGAATTTTTTAGTATTATCTAAGGTCACCTAAGCACTTAAATCATGTAGAAATCACTCATCTCCCTAGAGACGCTGACATAGAAGCTCATAAAATTCTTCGATTTGTATAACTCTTCACTTAGACAATGTTGAAGAATTACATAAATGGGTTGTACCATATGATCGGTTATAGGTGATCAACTCTCTTTTCTTATCATATTCGGACATTAAATAATGTTGCTTTGTTAATTATTATTATGTTATTGTCTTATGGGTTACTCTTACATTAGTTATTAAAAGAAAGGTACCAAAATCTCTTATTTATATAAATAAGGTGGGGTCGAAATTTTTTAGTATTATCTAAGTTCACCTAAGCACTAAAATCATGTACAAATCGCTCAAACTCCCTATGAGTTTGTGCAATGCCGACATGGAAGCACATAAAATTCTCCAATTTGTGTTATTCTTCACTAGAAAATGTCGAAGAATTACATAAATGGATTGTACCATATGATCGGTTGTAGGTGATCACTTCTCTTTTCTTGTTATATTCGTACATTATATAATGTTTTGTTATTATTATGTTATTGTCTTGTGGGTTAGTCTTACATTAGTTATTGGCAGAAAGGAACCCAAATTACTTATCTATATAAATAAGGTGGGGTCAAATATTTTAGTATTATCTGCTACTTTGGGTGTACTTAATTACTAAAAATCATGTAAAAATCTATCCATCTTCCTAAGAGTTCACAAAGCAATGGTGTGGAAGTGGAGAAAATTCTTCGAATGTCGAATATTTTAGTATTATCTGCTACTTTGGGTGTACTTAATTACTAAAAATCAAGTAAAAATTTATCAATCTTCCTAAGAGTTTGCAAAGTGGTGGCGTGGAAGTGGAGCAAATTCTTCTTCAGATATGAGAGAAACAAGCGACAGTGAAGAACATCTCAAATTAATGATATATATTCTGATAGTGTTGAGACCGTGGGAAGTTCTTGTAGTGTCGCCCTCAGTGGGCCCGATAATGATGTGTGTGAAAATCTAACCCATCCATTAGTTATGGTCCTCTATTAAGCCTAGAGCCCAAAAATCAGCCTGGTCCATGACTTGGTGGGCCACACCACAGAAGCCCATTGTAGGTTTTTATATCATGTTCTTCATTTTCCATCCGACCTATTTAATATGCCCCACGTGGATGAATACACGGTCCGAAGATTAGCCAAATCCAGAACTCAAGTAGGCCATACCACAAGATTTAGTGGTTTTATACATGATTATATAAGGTTCTTAACGGTGTGGCCCACCTGAGTTTTGGATTGGCTAGTCGATGTTATGTGCCTTGTGTCTTGGAATCAAAATCATACATCAAGCTTAGAATGAAAAATCATCCTTTTATGTTAGTAAATATCATTAATTGGGATTAAAACCTACACCGCGCTTAATACTCAAATCAAAATCCAGATTGATGTGAAGCTTCCTAGCTTAGGGGCCGGTAAGAAGTGACGGCGATTTGTCGATGGCCCACCGGACCGTCATTAGCATGCTCATGTACCTTTTTAGGCCTAATTACATCATTAGCAATTGTTGGCCACTTACATTTTGTTTGGGTGCTGGTAATGGGCCCCACAGTCATGGAGAAGGTGCACCCATTCTATCTAGAAAGAGTCATCTGCATCAATCAGCTACAGTTGTGTGAGTGCCTATGCCCATATCATATGTGCATCTACACTTTTAAGGTTGGGGGACAAAATCATTTAAATTAGAGGAATTACATTTTCCTGGGCATGTGGAGCCATGATTGGGTGATCCGAACCGTTGATCGAATTGGGCCCACAGTGGATGAACAATGCCCTGAAAATCTTCTCACGAAACTACGATAACCCTATGATTTGTTGCCGGGAAATGGATGGTTAAGTAGAACATGCAGCACAAAAGTTTTGGATCTTCAATTAGGTGGATTTTGGGTGCATGGTCCATGTACAGTGGGGGCCATCAAATCAACAGTGTAGATGAGTGAAGTATGGTGCATATCCTTGGATTGAGGATCATTTTCCTTGTGGAAGACAGAACAAGTGAAAAGAGAGAGAGGGACAAAATGCCTCTTAGAATTCTCCTTTTGTGTCTTTTCAAGAGCTGAAAGAGACTTTTGGGGTTTAAAAACATGTGGATTGGCTTCCCATCTTTAGTTGGTTTCAAGTTAAACAAATGATGAAAGGGTCTTTTCTTAATGCCAATGGCCATCTCTGTCTCTGGACTTCTGAGCCGTGCATTAGGTGGACCCCACTTTTTTGGATGGTATATCCCCAAAATCAGGCTAATGCACTCGTCATCCAGGGCCACGTGTAAGAAAATAACAGATGGTGCAAAAAGTCCGGATTGAAAAACGTGCGGCTTACCTTTGTGACCCAGCTGATGAATGGGCCAAGTTGCCGACATGCATAAAATAAGTTGCCATGCTGAATGGGAGGAATACTCATCCCAGTGTGTGATATATATATATATATATATATATATATATATATATATATATATATATATAGAGAGAGAGAGAGAGAGAGAGAGAGAGAGAGAGAGAGAGAGAGAGAGAGAGAGAGAGAGAGAGAGACGTATGCATGGGAGCTTGGGCGAGGGCTCTGTGGGCCCCACTGTGATGTATGAAGGAAATCCATTCCATTAATCCGATGCACCATTCCACGATGAGCCATGGGCCTAAAATCCAGGCCAATCCATGACTTATGTGGGCCACACTACTTACAACAGATGAGAGCGGATGATTATCCATTGAAACTTTCCTGATTGTATACAGGGCCTATTGAGATGTGGTTTAGAAATCCAACCCACCCATTGTATGCTTCCCGCTTGGATGAGGGGTCAAACCAAATTTTAGTCCGTTCCAAAACTCAAGTGGGCCCTACCAAGTGCTTTTAGAAGTTTTAGGCATGATTTTCCATGGTTTCATTTGATGTGACCCACCTGAGTTCCGGATGCTGCGTATTTGTGGTACATCAAATGGCCTAGAGAGGACCCACCAAATTCACGGTGTGGATGCACACAGACTCTATGTTTGGGAGCTTTTTGATGGCTTCAAATGAGTAGTTTTGTTAAAAAAAACTATTACTTTTGTGATGGAAATTGAAGATGGACCTAACTTTTATAGTTAGGCCCGCTGGACAAGGACAGTCAATCAGACCAGCATGAATAGGAAAGAATGGCCTTTATTGGCTGGGTTGCCGAAGGACTCATTTTTTATTTGGACTGCCTAAACTTATTTTTGGGTTCAACCGATTGAACCGTTTGGGACCCAATTGGTTTGGGCCAGAACTTTTTTCATTTTCTTGATACTTTTAATTAATTCAATTTTTACATCCTAATGATTCTACTCATTAGTTAGATTGAAGAGTGTGATCTGATTTTTGATGATTGATAATGGTAAGTTGTTTATTTGTTAGACATGGGGGTGGATTTTTCACCAATTCTAGACAGTTGAGGAGATTTTAGTCAGATGGCCTAGCCTGCTTGGACAGCCCATCTCTCTGAGGGCAGCGGGCTGTCTAAATTTTACCCCAAAGCCGTAATAGGGTCTAAGCCCTATCAAGTTCACGTGAAAAGAGGGCAAGAGCGTCCTCTTGTGTAAAAAAAAACTCAGAAACTTACCAAGATGGTAAAATAAATACAAATATTAGCAAATTTTTTATTTTACTACAAACGCTATTAGCTGAGTTTATCTCTTATTTTAACAGTAATATTATAATATTTTAAAAGAGTAAAGAAAGGAATTAATAAGATAAGCTCTACTCGCCACGTCAACATGTCGATTAGATTGGGCACATAATTTTGATTGGTGTCTTAAATCTGCAGATTAACATGTATGTCGATAACTGCTCGATGCCATCGAGTAGACTTCAGTGCCTCGATGCCATCATAAAAATTTAAAATTTATTGAGTTGGTTGTTGGACGCTTTAGGTGCTATGTTCGATGTCATCAAAGGATGGTTGATGTCATTGAAGGTTGTTATATAACATCGAAGGCCTGCTTGATGACATCGGTAAAATCCAGGAAAATCATATTTAATCGCTGGAACGTTTTTGTATTAGTTCGATGCAATTGAGGAAGGTTTGATGTCTGTCGATGCCATCGAAGTCCCATTGAAGGTTCCATCGAACGAATGCGCAGAGTTACGCGGAGTTGCGTATTTGCGGGATTTGTTTCCGATTTTGATTGTGACTCTTCCTAAGGCTATATATAGGGGTGTATCTCAGCGCTTTCTAATTTGTTCTTAGGGTTTTAAAGGGCTTGTAAGGGGAGATTTGAAGCTTGTTTGTTAAGGGTCAAATATTGCATATCAGACCCTATTTATTGCCTGAATTTATGAACATAGTACTGATTAACGGATTAATTTAATCGTGTTTTCGATGCAGGATGTATTTAGGAGCTTAAACTGAAATTGGGTATTAAAAGTGTGGATTTGGCACTCCGATGTCACAAAAGCAGGAAACGGACTCCTGGGGATTGGGATCGACGATTTTACATAGCCGAGATCCGAAAAAAATCGAGAAACTGAAGCTAAGTGGCCTGAAAGTCAGCCAGAATGCAAGATCACAGGGTTATCACCATCTGATCGGGTCGAAACTTCATACAGGGCCTGAAGACTATAAATTAACCGTACATTTCAAAGTTGAGCCCGTGGATCCATGTGGAAGTGTCTCAACGAGCAAATCAGCCCATAAATGGTCGATTTTAGGCCCGCCTGAAATCTGGATATACTTCATTTTTAGTCTCAACCCCTTAAATGAGGTTCTAAAACAGATGGACGGTGCAGATCTCGTACACACATCATGAGTGGGCCCCACTAGCAGTGCCAGTGCACAGTGCACAAGTGCACTCGACGTGCACTGGACTGGAACTTTTGGTCAAAGTGGGCAGACCCGACCTTCTCTCTCATGCAGCCAGCGTCAGGCGGACGGACGCTGGCCCATTGGGTTTTGATAGTGGACCCCACACATCATCCAATCGGATGATCCGAACCGTCCAATCACTCCAGGGGGTGGTGAAGACCCTCGCCAAGGTTTTAAATATCTTCCATGCATGTACGCACAGGTAAATGGTGACCCAACGGTGAATGGACGGCGGAATAGAAGATCAAGTGGGCCGCACTTATTTCGCTCCAAAAATACAGAGTCTCGGGTGATTTTTCGTCCTGAGTCGAATGAACGGGATGGATTCTCCGAATATATCGATCGTAGCTTCAACAATCACGGCAGCAGGCGCGTGCGAAGCCTCTGTTTCGCAAAGGAGACTTGCGGTTCACAGTTGTGGGCCCCATCCATTGTCCAAACGGACGATCGGAACCGTTCATCCATTTCCTAGGGCAGCTACAACATATGCCTAGCTGACAGAAATTTAAGAAGTGAAGTTATTGGGGATCTCATCCGTTCAAAAGCAAACGGATGGTAGAGCAGAAAGCCTAGTGGGCCACGCTAAAATCAATCGGGTCTTAGGCTCTCCAAACGGTTTTTTGTCTTGAAGACAATGAACGGAGTGGATCTTACATACATCATTGTTTTTGAAACTCACCGATCGTCAGAGCTTGAGGTCCGTAACTCCGTTTCGCAACAGGGACTTGCGGACGGGATCTGTGGGTCACCATCAGGGCTGAAAGTGGTCAATCCGGACCGTCCATCCTCTCCAGAAGGTCGAATCGACCGTAAACACTAAGTTTCACTAAATCCATGCATGCACACTCAAGAGAGTTGTGGTCAAATGCAGTCGGACGGTGAATCGAAACAATCAGGTGGACCACACCAAACGCAAGATAAATTCACTTCCTTGGCTGGTTTTTCGTTCTGCATTGAATAGACGGTGTGGATTGCCCTGGGGACGTCAATTTTGGGACTCATAGTTAGTGCAGTCCGGCTCTGTTACGCAGGACTGCGTCTTCCAGAAGTTTGGCTCTGTTACGGACGAGCTGCTCCCTTCCACGGTCCCTTGCTCTTGTTATAAAAGAGAGAGAGAGAGAGAGATTGGAGCAGCATCTTAATTGGGAGAATCAGAGAAGAGGCTGGGAACGTGGGACGTCAAGAGAGAGAGAGACAGGGAGTAGAGTTTGGTTTTGTTAATTGTTTTCTTCTTCTTTCTTTTCTCTATTTTATTATGAGATCTAGCCCATTCATGTGTGGCTAAACCTCTTAGCTAGGGCTAAGAGGTGAAGCTTGTAGCGTGATGGGATACCTCTTTACTTGTGCCTTTGTTTAGACTGAATTGATGTTGATTTGGGTTTTTATTAAGGGAATGTTTTCAGTCTTTAAGGGTCTGTTGTGACTGAAATTACAATGGGTCTGTAATGGCTTTGAGCATGTTCTTTTCCTCTTGATGTTTATGACGTCAGGAAGCCCTGTTGTTCACCATCGTCTCCTGGGCATGGTTGGATGACGGTACCCTTCCTAACCTTCATGGCATGTTGATTGGTTGGTAATTAGTTTAATTTTGTTGTTTACTTTGTCTCCTGGGCATGGTTGGTGATGGAATCCATTCTAATTCATATACCTTTCATCTCTTGAAAACTATAATCAATGGAAGTTCAGTTAATTTCTTTAATTTTTAATCCAGGCATAAGATCTCCCTGATCTCTACAAGTAGATCCTCTGAATCCCTAGTTTCCCTTCTCTGAATTTTCTTCTCAGTTTAGATAAATATTTTACCATTATTCTTCAAATTATACTCAAATTAGATTTCATCTCATTCTAGTTCTAGTTCTAGTTGGTTTCAGAAAACGTACAAGTATCAGTTCCTTGGGATTCGACCTCGATCTTACCGAGTTTATCACTACATCACAACCCTGCACTTGGGGAGTGAACAAGTTTTAGCGCATGCAAGGTTGTTGACGGACTACGATTTTCTGAAATTAATTGGATTTAGAGTTAGTTTAAGATTAGGATTTTACTAATTTTTAATTTTGTTTTCTATTTTGATTCATAGAACTAACATATTTCCTATTCTGTAGGTTGTTAAGATAGAACTTCTAATTTGGTAAACTCTTTCTGATTTTCTAGATTTTCTAATTCTTTAGATTTGGTTTGCTTTAGAAATTTCTTCTATTTAGAAACTAACTTATTTTCTTTTATTTTGCAGGTCTTTAACTTAGGGACTCCAATTTGGTAACTTCCTTCCAACCCTCTCTTTCTTTCTAGATTCATATTTTCTTTCTTAGGATTAGGTTTAGGATTTGATTGAGGGCTGCGAGTGTTTCATGCTCAAGTGGGCCCGTGACGACACTCGACGTCTCTTGACTGAAGGAGGATTAGTTGAGGGGTTGACTGTCCATCGCAGGATTAGACACCGCTCGAATTCCCCTGAGTTAATTGAGGTTATGGTTGCAAATCAACCTCAAGCACTACCTCAACAGATGGATGAGGAAGTACATGATGAGAATGAGGTGCTTCAAGCACCCCCACCTCGTACCCTACGAGATTATTTACAATCGGCGGGGGTGAGCACGCCCTCATGCATGATTTTTCCGAAAAATACAGGACAGATGGACATCAAGCCAGGAGTTATCCAACTCCTTCCTAAATTCTATGGGCTTGAATCAGAAAGTCCATACTTACATTTGAAAGAGTTCGATGAGATTATAGCCACCTTATACTTTCCCAATGTATCCGAGGATATAATCAGGCTGAAACTCTTTCCTTTTTCCTTGAAAGAAAAGGCTAAGACGTGGTTACATTCACTACGTCCTAGATCCATTGGCACATGGAATGATTTGCAGAGGGAATTCATAAAGAAATTTTTCCCACACCATAAAACGATTACCCTCAGAAAAGTAATTATGAACTTCACCCAAAAGGAAGATGAAACATTCTACCAATGTTGGGAAAGATTCAAGGATCTTGTCAGTTCATGCCCACAACACGGTTTTGAAATGTGGCGCATTACAAATTTTTTCTATGATGGACTGACATCTTCCATGCGCCAACTGGTCGAGACAATGTGTAATGGAGAATTCATGAATAAAGAAGTCGATGAGGTATGGGATTACCTCGATAGACTTGCCGAGAATGCACAATCATGGGACCATTACCCAAAATCAAACACCACGCCTAGGCCAACTCAATCTAAGGAGAAAGGTGGAGTATATCTCCTGAAAGAAGAGGATGATGTAAATTTCAAAGTGACTAATCTCATGCGAAGAGTCGAGGCCATGGAAGGAAAGAAGGATAAGGTTAATGAAATTGTTTGCGGCATCTGTGATTGCAACATTCACACAACTGAAAATTGTCCTACCATATCTGCCTTTCGAGGAGTGTTGAATGAGCAAGTTAATGCCGTAAATAACTATCAAATACCTTTCAATGGATCTACCTCCAATACATACAATCCTGGGTGGAGAAATCATCCAAATTTTAGTTGGAGGAATGGACAAACTGCTACCCCTCAAAGTTTCTTCAATCAAAATCTAAATCAGGGGAAACCTCAAGAAGAACCGGTTCAAAATTCCATACAAGAGCTGACTCAGGCAGTGCGAGGACTTACAGACTTTATGCAAAAAATAGATTCACGTATGACGGTTATAGAAAAGGGGATGCTTCCTGCACAACCGCTCCCCAATCCTAAACCGCAATACGAGATAAATGATCCCAGCTCTTCAAATCAAATGGGACACGCTAAATCCATCACCACTCTTAGGAGTGGGAAGATCATTGATAAAACCCTTCCTAAGTTAGGCCCGAAAAACTCGAAGAACCAAGAGGACAATAATGATGGATCTAGTGATGTCCCACAAAAATTAGAACCAGGAACTTTTAGAGAAGCCGGTTGCTCGTTCCCCAACGGTTGGTTGCACCAAAACGTCTTTCTAACTCTCGGGATATTCTGAGGTGTTGAAACAAGTGAAAGTCAACATTCCTCTACTTGATGTCGTAAAACAGGGTTCCTCTATATGTAAAATTTCGAAAGACCTATGCACGACCAAAAGACTACAGAGTATTCAAAAGAAGATTTTCTTAATCGAGAAAGTGAGTGACATCCTCAAGCAAGACGTGCTGCGCGAAAATTTAAGGATCCGTGCTTCAACCATATCATGTGTAATCGGGAACCATCGAATTGATCACGCACTTCTTGACTTAGGAGCGAGCGTCAATTTGATCCCCTACTCGGTATACAAACATTTAGGATTGGGTGAGTTAAAACATACCCTAACCACACTACAACTTGCCGATCGAACTGTTCGTGTACCAAGAGGGATTATTGAGGATGTGTTAGTCCAAGTCGATAGATTTTACTATCCTGTAGATTTTATCATCCTAGACACCGAACCCATCAACAACATGACCACTCAGATTCCCGTCATTCTTGGTCACCCATTCCTTGCCACGTCAAATGCAATTATCAATTGCAGGAATGGTGTCATGACTATGTCTTTTGAAAATTTGACATTGGAGTCAAACATCTTTTTCAATAACGGCAGCAACGCAGAGGATGATGATGATGTCCACGACATTAACATGATCGACACTTTCGTGGAAGATAGGACACCCCTTACCTTATCCTCTGATCCTCTAAAGACGTGCTTGGCCCACTCCCATGAGTTTGATGACGATATGATTAGGGAGACGTGTGCCTTGCTTGATACTGCACCGGTACTTGAAGTTAACTGATGGAGGCCACAATTTGAAGAATTACCACAAACTGATGTAGTGCCTCTACCATCTAACCTCAAGGCACCGAAGCTTGACCTAAAACATTTGCCCTCTGATTTGAAATATGCCTATTTAGGTCAAGATGAGACATACCCGGTGGTGATCTCTGCCCACCTGGAGAAAGAACAGGAGAGTATGCTCATATCTACTCTCATTGAGCATAAAGGAGCCCTAGGATGGACAATAGCAGACCTTAAGGGAATCGATCCCTCGATTTGTACTCACCACATATATCTTGAGGAAAATGCGAAGACCGCTCGGCAACCACAACGTAGACTAAATCCAAACATGAAGGAAGTGGTTAAGGCCGAGGTTCTCACACTATTGGATGTGGGTATCATATACCCTATATCTGATAGTCAATGGGTGAGTCCAACTCAGGTGGTTCCTAAGAAGTCCGGAATCACCATCGTAGCCAATGCTAATAATAAACTCGTGCCGACTAGAGTCACTACTGGTTGGAGAATGTGCATTGACTAAAGAAAGTTGCCCTTCATCAATCAAATCTTGGAAATGCTAGCTGGTCATTCCTATTACTGTTTCCTTGACGGGTATTCGGACTATAATCAGATTGAAATCGCCCCTGAGGACCAGGAAAAGACCACATTTACATGTCCCTACGGCACCTTTGCTTACCGAAGGATGCCATTTAGACTATGTAATGCCCATGCCACTTTTCAGCGATGTATGTTGAGTATCTTTTCTGATATGGTGGGGCAATATCTAGAGGTCTTCATGGACGATTTCTCTGTCTATGGTTCATCTTTCAGCAAGTGCTTGGAAAGTCTTAAATGTGTGCTGAAAAGATGTGAAGAAAAGAACTTGGTACTTAATTGGGAGAAGTGTCATTTCATGGTTCATAAGGGAATTGTCCTTGGACATATCATCTCGTCCAAGGGAATTGAGGTAGATAAGGCAAAAATCAATCTTATCTCTAACCTGCCTCCACCCAAGAACATCAGGGACGTGCGATCCTTCTTAGGACACGCAGGATTTTACAGGTGATTCATAAAGGACTTTAGTCTCCTCTCTCGTTATGTAATCTTCTTCAAAAGGATGTTCCATACGAGTGGACTGAGCAATGGCAGGAAGCTTTCACCAAGCTTAAAGGTATGTTAACCACTGCACCCATCATGCAGCCATCCGACTGGAGCCTTCCTTTTGAGCTTACGTGCGACGCTTCTGATTATGCTCTTGGAGCGGTTCTAGGCCAGAGAAGATAAGAGACCCTACGTCATCCATTACGCGAGTAGGACTTTAAATCCTGCCCAAGTGAACTACTCGACTACGGAAAAAGAACTCTTAGCCGTAGTGTTCGCCTTGGACAAGTTTAGGTCCTACCTGATCGGATCCAAGATCATTATCTATACAGATCATGCGGCACTGAAGTATCTTCTTTCCAAGAATGATTCTAAGCCCCGCCTGATACGATGGATCCTTCTACTCCAAGAATTTGATTTGGAAATAAAAGATAAAAAGGGAGTAGAGAACGTAGTGGCCGATCACCTTTCTCGCCTTAATACCTCTGATTCCCTTGAGGCGACCCATATCAAAGACACGTTCCCTGATGAACAACTGTTCAGAGTCTCCCATTCACCTTAGTTCACTGATATTGCTAATTATCTTGCTACAGGTTCCATACCGTCACATTGGACTGCGCAAGATAAGAAGAAATTTTTCACCGAGGTACGCAAATTCTTCTGGGATGATCCATACTTGTTTAAATATTGCCCAGACCAAATCTTGAGGAGATGTGTGCCAGACGATGAGCATCAGAGTGTCATCTCCTTCTGTCACTCACAGGCCTGTGGTGGTCACTTTTCTGCAAAAAAGACCACAGCCAAGATTCTGCAGTGTGGCTTCTATTGGCCCACTATGTTCAGGGACACTCATGAGTTTTACAAAGCTTGTGAGCGTTGTCAGAAATTGTGAGCATTGTCCCGTCGAAATATGATTCCCTTGAATCTCATTCTTATCATAGAGGCATTTGATTGCTGGGGCATCGATTTCATGGGACCATTCCCCCAATCTTTTGGAAATTTATATATTTTGCTTGCCGTAGACTATGTCACTAAATGGGTCGAAGCGATTCCGTGTCGGAATAATGACCATCGCACGGTCATTAAATTCCTAAAAGAGAACATCCTTTCCCGATTTGGAACGCCTCGAGCTATTATTAGTGATGGGGGCTCACACTTTTGTAATAGGCCATTCGAGAGTTTAATAAAGAAATACGGTATCTCTCATAAGGTGAGCACCCCATACCACCCACAGACAAGTGGGCAAGCTGAGATTTCTAATAGGGAGATCAAACACATTTTGGAGAAAACGGTTAACCCTGACCGTAAGGATTGGTCAATTCGATTGACCGATGCCTTATGGGCGTCTGCATCTTGCTTTTAAAACTCCTATTGGAATGTCTCCCTTTAGACTCGTCTATGGGAAGGCTTGCCACTTGCCTGTAGAGTTGGAACATAGAGCCTACTGGGCGATCAAAAATCTAAATTTCAATCTGAACAACGCTGGCTCGCTACGCAAACTTCAATTAAATGAACTTGAAGAAATTCGAAACGACGCATACGAGAACTCGAGAATTTACAAGGACAGGATGAAGGCGTTTCATGACCAACATATTCTACGAAAATCATTCACGCCAGGCCAGAAAGTCCTTTTGTATAATTCTCGATTACATCTCTTTCCGGGTAAGCTTCGATCTCGTTGGACCGACCCTTACATTGTTGTTACTGCTTATCCTCATGGGGCCGTTGAGATAAGAGATCCCGACAATGGTAAGGAATTTAAAGTAAATGGACATCGCTTAAAGCCATTTGTCGAGACATTTGATTCAGAGGACATGTCCATGCCTCTGATTGATCCTGTCTACCAGGACTGATCTCCTAGTCTGATGGAGGTATAGGTAGGTTATTGCTTTCATAGGATTAGGATAGTTGCTTTGGTCTGGCTGAAGACATTAAACTTAGCGCTCCTGGGAGGCAACCCAGTTTTTCCATTTATTTCATTTTCCTTGTCAGATAGTTCAATGTTTGTGGGTAACATTACTGCAAACCCTCACGAGACTACAACTCGTCCACTAGGGGTAACCTAGGGGTTTAAAGGCTTGTTGCATGCGCTAAATGCAATCGAGAGCACCTGCGAAAGTGGTATAGATAGGATTTTATTTTTGTTAGTTTTGTGTTGCTCTCTCTCTCGTGTTGATTAGGATTCCATGCTGCGATCTCTTGGAATGTCTCTCACGATTTATCATCCAGGTACTATCTTCCCATCACCTTCTCATTTACTTTCGTTGTCCCATGTGCATTGCATGCTTACATCTGGTACATTGAGGACAATGTAACTTTTAGGTTGGGGGTGGGAGATTAGGTTTCCTAATCAGTGTTTTCTTTGTCTTGAGCAAAAATTGTGAAAATTTTTAAAATTTTTTCTGGACTTTCTAATGACTTCGAAGTAATTTTGACAGCCATCTTGGATTTAGAATTACAAGATAAGTGATGTTGGTAATTTGTGACTCTTAGATTTCGTTCTTTGTTAGATTTCACAGTTAAAATCGAGTTGTTAATCCATGATTAGAGGTTTTAAACATTGATTGAGTCATGATTTCACAAGACATATCTTGCTTACATTAAAGTTCAATTCGATATTAAAGGCTTAACTTGGTGACCACTAAGCTTGAAAGGAATTAACCTGATAAATTGAAAGGATTGGGCGAATGGTCTTCACCATAGGTTTGCTCCCTATAGGTGTAGATTTAATTCCACATGGATAATATATGAAAAAGGATGGGTGTACAGTCTTCACCATAGGTTTGCTCCCTAGAGGTGAGGATGTGATTCCCCTTCTTGGCAAAAAAAAATAATAATAATAAATAAATAAATAAATAATCAAAAGCTAAAAGAATGAAAGGATGATCTGTGAGGAAAGTTTTAAGTAAGGTTTTGGTTGTCCTGATTTCTCTTGTTGGTTACCAATGATATCAAGAAATAACGGATTGAATCTTAATGATCGATAAGCCGAGATTACACCATACACTCATGGAACTCAATGTTTTGAATTTTTCTAATTAATGAATGAATACTTTGAACTTGATTATGAAGTTTACCATATGCTTGAGTCTTGGAGAGAATAATGCCCAACATTCATGAATCTTGGATTTCTCGTATCTGAATCATTTTTCAAGATTTCACTCGGTTACATAGAAGTTGCTCTGTAATTCTCAACTTATTTTTCGCATATTTTGCTCGGGACTAGCAAAATGCTGGTTGGGGGTTGTGTTAAGGGTCAAATATTGCATATCAAACCCTATTTATTGCCTGAATTTACGAACATAGTACTGATTAACGGATTAATTTAATCGTGTTTTCGATGCAGGATGTATTTAGGAGCTTAAACTGAAATTGGGTATTAAAAGCGTGGATTTGGCACTCCGATGTCACAAAAGCAGGGAACGGACTCCTGCGGATTGGGATCGATGATTTTACATAGCCGAGATCCGAAAAAATCGAGAAACTGAAGCTAAGTGGCCTGAAAGTCAGCCAGAATGCAAGATCACAGGGTTATCACCATCTGATCGGGTCGAAACTTCATACAGGGCCTGAAGACTATAAATTAACCGTACATTTCAAAGTTGAGCCCGTGGATCCATGTGGAAGTGTCTCAACGAGCAAATCAGCCCATAAATGGTCGATTTTAGGCCCACATGAAATCTAGATATACTTCATTTTTAGTCTCAACCCCTTAAATGAGGTTCTAAAACAGATGGACGGTGCAGATCTCGTACACACATCATGAGTGGGCCCCACTAGCAAGGCTGCTTGGGTTACACGGTGCACAAGTGCACTCGACGTGCAATCGGATCGGGAACTTTTGGTCAAAGTGGGCGACCCGACCTTCTCTCTCATGCGCCGCCCGTCGGCGACGGACGCTGGCCCATTGGGTTTTGATAGTGGACCCCACACATCATCCAATCGGATGATCCGAACCGTCCAATCACTCCAGGGGGTGGTGAAGACCCTCGCCAAGGTTTTAAATATCTTCCATGCATGTACGCACAGGTAAATGGTGACCCAACGGTGAATGGACGGTGGAATAGAAGATCAAGTGGGCCACACTTATTTCGCTCCAAAAATACAGAGTCTCGGGTGATTTTTCGTCCTGAGTCGAATGAACGGGATGGATTCTCCGAATATATCGATCGTAGCTTCAACAATCACGGCAGCAGGCGCGTGCGAAGCCTCTGTTTCGCGAAGGAGACTTGCGGTTCACAGTTGTGGGCCCCATCCATTGTCCAAACGGACGATCGGAACCGTTCATCCATTTCCTAGGGCAGCTACAACCTATGCCTAGCTGACAGAAATTTAAGAAGTGAAGTTATTGGGGATCTCATCCGTTCAAAAGCAAACGGACGGTAGAGCAGAAAGCCTAGTGGGCCACGCTGAAATCAATCGGGTCTTAGGCTCTCCAAATGGTTTTTTGTCTTGAAGACAATGAACGGAGTGGATCTTACATACATCATTGTTTTTGAAACTCACCGATCGTCAGAGCTTGCGGTCCGTAACTCCGTTTCGCAACAGGGACTTGCGGACGGGATCTGTGGGTCACCATCAAGGCTGAAAGTGGTCAATCCGGACCGTCCATCCTCTCCAGAAGGTCGAATCGACCGTAAACACTAAGTTTCACTAAATCCATGCACGCACACTCAAGAGAGTCGTGGTCAAATGCAGTCGGACGATGAATCGAAACAATCAGGTGGACCACACCAAACGCAAGATAAATTCACTTCCTTAGCTGGTTTTTCGTTTTGCATTGAATAGACGGTGTGGATTGCCCTAGGGACGTCAATTTTGGGACTCACAGTTAGTGTAGTCCGGCTCTGTTACGCAGGACTGCGTCTTCCAGAAGTTTGGCTCTGTTACGGACGAGCTGCTCCCTTCCACGGTCCCTTGCTCTTGTTATAAAAGAGAGAGAGAGAGAGAGATTGGAGCAGCATCTTAATTGGGAGAATCAGAGAAGAGGCTGGGAACGTGGGACGTCAAGAGAGAGAGAGACAGGGAGTAGAGTTTGGTTTTGTTAATTGTTTTCTTCTTCTTTCTTTTCTCTATTTTATTATGAGATCTAGCCCATTCATGTGTGGCTAAACCTCTTAGTTAGGGCTGAGAGGTGAAGCTTGTAGCGTGATGGGATGCCTCTTTGCTTGTGCCTTTGTTTAGACTGAATTGATGTTGATTTGGATTTTTATTAAGGAAATGTTTTCAGTCTTTAAGAGTCTGTTGTGACTGAAATTACAATGGGTCTGTAATGGCTTTGAGCATGTTCTTTTCCTCTTGATGTTTATGACGTCAGGAAGCCCTGTTGTTCACCATTGTCTCCTGGGCATGGTCGGATGACGGTACCCTTCCTAACCTTCATGGCATGTTGATTGGTTGGTAATTAGTTTAATTCTGTTGTTTGCTTTGTCTCCTGGGCATGGTAGGTGATGGAATCCATTCTAATTCATATACCTTTCATCTCTTGAAAACTATAATCAATGGAAGTTCAGTTAATTTCTTTAATTTTTAATCCAGGCATAAGATCTCCCTGATCTCTACAAGTGGATCCTCTGAATCCCTAGTTTCCCTTCTCTGAATTTTCTTCTCAATTTAGATAAATATTTTACCATTATTCTTCAAATTATACTCAAATTAGATTTCATCTCATTCTAGTTCTAGTTCTAGTTGGTTTCAGAAAACGTACAAGTATCAGTCCCTTGGGATTCGACCTCGGTCTTACCGAGTTTATCACTACATCACAACCCTGCACTTGGGGAGTGAACATTGTTCAAATCGAGTATTCTCTCTATCTCTCGTATTTTCTACTTTCATAGTTATATTTATCGTTTTGTGCTATGATTTTTTTCCGAAAGAATTTTTCCACATTAAATTCGGAGTCTTTGTGGTTGGTTTTGATTGTTGTGATTCGAATACTTTGCTTGATTCATCTCTATGTGCTTCCGTGATCCCCCAACACGTAATAGGTTGGTCATGCAATTGGTGCACGGAGAAAAGAGGGAGGAAAGTATCACGGCGTTTTTCGTCTATGATAAGCCTTAAATTCATAAGGAAAAATATCTACAATGAGAATACAATTTTTAATAATGGAGTTGCAATTGTTGACATAGGGCTTTGTACTCTATAAAATGGACTTCATG
This sequence comes from Magnolia changhungtana, assembly GCA_030180095.1. Lineage (NCBI taxonomy): Eukaryota > Viridiplantae > Streptophyta > Magnoliopsida > Magnoliales > Magnoliaceae > Magnolia > Magnolia changhungtana. Next base: position 5,307,939 of record JASAUF010000391.1, on the reverse strand, counting down.
TGTCCAAATGGCATCATTATGCTTGCCAAATCCATGCCCATTTTGCCTGCCTAGAAGTCAAAAACACTAGGCTTTGTGCTGCGGTACAAATCTTTATAATATTTGTGCCAAGGTATAGGGTACTTTCTCAACCATGCTCAAGGATCGCGGGTACAATGACTTGAACCAATCTTTCTCCACTTTGACTCTCTGCACCCAAATGCAAACCTCTTATCACCATATGGCAGGCGCTAGGAGGCTGATCTCCATATCTGGCATGTGTGACACGTAGCATTGCATGACTAATGTGCTTGTGTATGCTGAATGGGAGGAATAGTTATCCCAATGTGTGTGTGTATAGACACACACATATACATGGGAGTGGGGAGGGCTCTGTGGGCCCACTGTGATGTGTGAAGGACATCCATTCCATTAATCCGATGCACCATTCCACAGTGAGTTATGGGCCTAAAAAACAGGCCAATCCATGACTTAGGTAGGCCACACTACAGACAACAGATGAGAGTGGATGATTATCCATTGAAACCTTTCTGATTGTATATAGGGCCTATTGAGATGTGGTTTAGACATCCAACCCACCCATTGTATGTGTCCCACTTGGATGAGTGGTCAAACCAAATTTTAGTCCATTCCAAAACTCAAATGGGCCCTACCAAGTGCTTTTAGAGGTTTTAGGCATGATTTCCCATAGTTTCATATGATGTGACCCACCTGAGTTCTGGATTTTGGTTATTTTTTGTACATCCCATAGCCAAGAGAGGATCCACCAAATTCACGGTGTGGATGTACAAACACACTCTATGTTCAAGAACTTTTTTATGGCTTCAAATGAGTAGTTTTGTTACACAATCGGCAATTTTTCTTTTTAAGAATTACTAGCCTGAGATATATTTTAATGTTAAAAATACTAATTACTTTTGTGTTGCAAATTGAAGATGGGCCAAGTTTTATAAGTTAAGCCCGCTGGACAAGGATGGTCAAGCAGATCGGCGTGAATAGGAAATAATGGCCTTTATTAGTTGGGTCGCCGGAGGACCCGTTTTTTATTGGGACGGCCTAAACTTGTTTTTGGGTTCAACCGTTGAACCGTTTGGGACCCAATTGGTTTGGGCTAGAACCTTTCTCATTTTCTTGATATTTTTAATTAATTCAATTTTTACATCCTAATGATTCTGCTCATTAGTTAGATTGGAGAGTGTGAGCTGGTTTTAGAAGATTGATAATGGTATGCAAATTGTTTGTTTGTTAGACATTGGGGGGCGGATTTTTCACCTATTCTAGACAGTTGGAGAAGAGATTTTAGTCAGATGGCCTAGCCTGCTTGGACAGCCCATCTCTATGGGCCAGCGGGCGGCCTAAATTTTGCCCCAAAGCCACAATAGGGTCCAAGTCCTATCAAGCCCATGTGAAAAGAGGGGAAGAGCGTCCTCTTGTATAAAAATGATAATACAAAAGTTTATCTAGATGGTAAGATAAATATAAATATTAACAAATTTTCTATTTTACTACAAACACTATCAACTAAGTTAATCTTTTATTTTAACACTGAAATTATTCTATTTTAAAAGAGTAAAGAAAGGAATTACTGAGATAGGCTTTACTTGTCATGTCAACATGTTGATTAGCTTGAGCTCGTAATGTTGGTTGGTGTCTTAAATTTGTAAATTGACATGTCCGTCGATGATAATTCGATGCCATCGAAGTCATATTTGACGCCATCATAAGGATTTGAAATTTATCGATTGGTTATTGGACACTTTATCTGCCATGTTCGATGCCATCAAAGTCCCATCAAAGGTTACATAATATGTTTTGGTATTAGGTTGATGCAATTGAAAAGGGTTCGATGTCATCGACGGTCTGTCGATGCCATCGAAGTCCCATCGAAGGTTACATAGAGTTATACAAAGTTACGTACTTGCGGGATTTATTTTTTATTTTGATTGTGATTCTTCCTAAGGCTACATATATGGGTGTAATCAGGATTGGGGTGTATCTCAGAGCTTTATAATTTGTTTGTAGGGTTTTAAAGGGGCTTGTAGGGGGAGATTTGAGGCTTGTTCGAATCAGGTATTCTTTTTATATCTTGTATTTTCTACTTTCATAATGATATCTGTTGTTTTGTGTTGTGGTTTTTTTTTTTCAAAAGAATTTTTCCACGTTAAATTCAGAGTCTTTATGATTGGACTTGGTTGTTACGATTGAAATACTTTGCTTGATTCATCTCTTTGTACTTTCGTGGTCCCCAAACACATAACAGGTTGGTCATACGACAGGTGCACGGGGAAAAGAGGGAGGAAAAGATCACGGTGTTTTCCATCTGCGATAAGCCTTATATTCATAAGGAAAAATATCTACAATAAGAATACAATTTTTAATAATGAAAGAGTTGCAATTGTTGACATAGGGTTTTATACTCTTATAAAATGGGCTCCATGTGTCCAAATGGCATCATTATGCTTGCCAAATCCATGCCCATTTTGCTTGCCTAGGAGTCAAATACACTAGGCTGTCAAAGAATAGTACTTTGTACTCTGCTACAAATCTATTATAACATTTGTTCCAGGGTATAGAGTACTTACTCAACCCTGTTCAAGGATCGTGCCCACAATGACTTGAACCGATCTTTCTCCCACGTTGACTCTCTGTACTAAGTGCAAACCTATAACATCATCATGTGCTAGGCATAAAGAGGTCCTATCACCATATGACAGGCGCTAGGAGGCTGATCTCCTTAGTGTGACACGTAGCTTTGCAGGACCAAGTGTACTTGTGTATGGTACGTCTATCACAAGTCTCATGGATACTCAAAAGATGAAGGACCATACATTAATGTTCATGATACTATTTTGTACTATATAACAATGTAGTTTAATCTAATTTTATTTTTTGATCAAGTATTTTTCCTTAAGGATGTTATTAAGGTCATGTGTCAGTAGACTACTGCCTGAAATGTATCTTATTTTTAAATTAATGAAAGCCACTCAACATGACATATTTTACTTATCCTTACAAATGGAGTCAAAATCATTAATTTCATTCTAACATCAAATCCTAACAAACAAAACTCTTATTTTTTTTTATAACATTAATGTACATGCATGATTTGCTAAAGTAAGCTTATATTCTTAACTTGAAATAGTATAACTTTTTTGAAATAGTAAATTAACCTGAAATAATGAAGATGTTAAACGTTCATAAACTACTATGAGATAAACAAAGTCTTCGGGATAGACTAATCTTTTTTAAATCTTAAAATGATTAAAAAGTAGAAAATTTAAAACATACTAAAATAATGTAATTTAACTTTAAATTGAAATTTGACCCTTAAAATAGCTTTATTTTAGGAAACCATGGCGTTTGGGATTAATGGGCTCTTGCTAATTGGCTACGTGGTAGTGCTTGTTAGCTAAGGACTTCTTATATAACCAATAGTAAAGTTATGGGCATTAGAAGCTATAGTGTGCATTAAGTTGTTTTTGCCTCACATATTACCACTCATTGCTTGATTTCTTTCAATACTTGTTATTCCTAAAATTGTTCGTGGCTTTTCCTACATCAATTGGGCCTAAGCTTGAAATTTAGATTGAGCTAGGCTCAAGCCAATAATGAATGGCATGGCCTGGTCCATTAGCCTATTTTAATCATTAAGTGGCTTACTATTATGTATAAAGAATGAACGACTTAAAGATGCTCATTAATGGTTTTGTTCAATTTAAATGCGTGGTTTGAAGACATTCTGTGTTGGGAGCGTTGCATAAAAACCTTAGGATCTCGCCTCCCAAAAACACTAGAATTATAGGATATAATAAAGCAATGAAATAAATCAAAACACAAACCACACGATACAAGAGATTTTAGGTGAAAAACCCTCGAAGAAGTAAAAACCACGAGACCTAGTCCAAAGCAACAATTCACTATGAAGTAGAATGTTACAACCGTTCACAAGCACACATTGCTTGAATCAAACCTTCTTCACTCACGCAGGAGTGGATGAACAATAAGAAAATAAAGAAAATGGAGAGATCTCACCGATCACGAGGACGTAGAAGCACTGAGACGTCGACTACGCAGTAGATCACCTCTATATGCAGAATATTCCCTACCACAAGCTTCCTCTCTCTCTTTTTTTTTTTTTTTTTTTCTTTCTCTTCTTCTAAAATCACTTTAAGAAGCCTTAACATGACTTAGAATAGCCCTAGGGACCCCTATTTATAGTTTAAGCAACTCCTTTTCCGCACCTCTGCAAAACCGCCTCAAATTTACACAGTCTGCATAAGATCCGCATAGAATCTGCATAACCTTCGACTAGTCGAGCCAGGTCCTCAACTGGTCTAGAGGACCCTCAACTGGTCAAGCCAGGCCTTCGACTGGTCGAGGTAAAAAAAATAGAGCTTACTGGACTTTAAGTTGAGCGATCCTCAACCAGTCGAGCAGCCCACTTAACCAGTCGAGCAGCACGGTAGAAGACATCCATTTTACAACCGGATGCACTATCTCTCCTCTTAACTGAGGAGGAAAATCTCATCAAATCTCCCTATTTTCGACTTAGGAGGACTTCACCTTCTTCAAGCCAGCTAGATTTCTTCAATGCCTTGGTCATCATGTCTGACCCATTATCATTAGTGTAGACCTTCTCAAGCTGTAACACATTCTGTTCCAAAATATCCTTGAACCAGTGATACCGAATCTCTATGTGCTTCGACTTAGAGTACGAACTTGGATTCTCACTCAAGTATATAGCACTTTTACTATCGCAATAGACCACGTGCTGCTCCTGCTTCATCTAAGTTTCTGTAAGAACATTTTCATCCAAAACATTTCTTTACATGCCTCTGTGACTGCGATGTACTTGGCCTTTGTCGTCGAGAATGTTATGACCTTCTGTACCTTACTCTGCCAAGAGACCGCTCTCCCTGTAAACGTGAACATAAACCTCGATGTAGACTTCCTGGAGTCTATGTCACTTATCATATCTGCATTTGTGTAGCCTTGTAACGCAGGTTTTCCGTCACTATAGCATAGGCTCAACCTGGATGAGCCTCTTAGATACCGCGATATCCACTTCACCGCTGTCCAATGTTCTTTGCCAGGATTGATAAGATACCGATTGATAACACCAACCACATATGCTATATTTGGGTGCGTACACACCATAACGTACATCAAACTTCCTACCGCTAACGCGTAGGGTATCTTCCTCATCTCATCCACCTCTACCTTCGTCTTTAGACACTGCTTATCGCTTAATTTGAAGTGAACATCCAGTGGAGTATTGACTAGCTTTACTGCATTCATATTGAACAACTCTAGGACTTTCTCAATATACCGCTCTTGTGACAACCAAAGCTTTCTACTACTTCTGTCACGGGTTATCTCCATTCTTACGATCTGTTTAGTCGGACCCAAGTCTTTCATCACAAACGACTTGCCCAACTCCAGTTTTAGCATATTAATCTTCTTGATGTCTTTACCCATGATGAGCATGTCATCAACATATAATAACAGAACTAAGAAATCACCATCCGAGAACTTGCGAGTGAACACACAGTGGTCCGACTCCGTTCTATCATATTCATGCTTAACATGAATGAGTCGAACTTCTTGTACCATTGCTGTGGAACTTATTTCAATCCATACAAGCTCTTCCTTAGCCTACACACCATATGTTCTTTTCCCTTGACTTCGAACTCCTCTGGTTGGTGCATATAGATCTCTTCTTCCAGGTCACCATTGAGAAAGACAATTTTAACATCTAACTGCTCTATCTTCAGATCCATGCTAGCTGCCAACCCAAGTAACACCTGTATGGATGTCATCTTCACCACTGGTGAGAATATCTCCTCGAAATCTATACCTTTCCTTTGACCAAAGCCTTTCACCACAAGTCTGACCTTGAACCTTGTTTGTGAATTCTTCTGCTCATACTTCTTTCTGAACACCCGCTTGTTGCTTAAAGCTTTCTTGCCCTTAGGCAATTTCACCATATCATAGGTGTAGTTCTTATGCAAGGATTCCATCTCCTCTTGCATAGCTTTCAACCACTCCCCCTTATGCTCGTCGGCTAGGGACTCAGAATAATCTTTTGGCTCTCCCCCATCAGTAAGCATAATGTACTCATGCGGCGAGTACTTCTTAGACGAATGTCTGTCCCTAAATGGCCTCCTCACCTGTAGCTCAACAAGTGGATCAAGTGGGGGCTACTCCCCCGGTCCATCTTCTGTAGGAACTCTCTCGTCCTCTGCACCATACTGTACTCCCCCGTCATTAGGCACCACAGGAGGAGTAACCGGATCCATGTCCTCTAACTCACCTGAACTAGACTGGGTCTTCTCTGGCTTACAAATGTCTTCAATATATTGATTTTCAAAGAAGACCACATCTCTGCTCCTGACGAGCTTCTTCTTTGTCGGATCCACAATTTGTAGCCGAACTTTTCATCATCGTACCCCAAGAACACACATTTTCTGATCTTCGTATCGAGCTTAAACCTTTCGTCCTTTGGTATGTGAACGGATGCCCTACATCCAAACACCCTGAGATGACTGTACGATAGATCTTATCCAGTCCACACCTTCTCAGGTACTTCTCCATTCAACGGGGCTGATGGAAACCTGGTTATCAAATACACTGCCGTGTGCATTGCATCTCCCCAGAACATCTTGGAAAACTTTGCATGGGATAACATACATTTAATTCTCTCTACAATGGTGCGATTCATTCGCTCAGCCACACCATTTTGTTGGGGGGTCTTGGAAACCGTCTGTTCATACCATATACATAGGGACTTACAATACTCATGGAAGTCACCAATGTATTAACCATCATTGTCAGTTCGAATGCACTTTAATGATCTACCTGTTTCTCTCTCTCTCTACCATAGAATGAAACATTTTAAACACACCAAACACCTTATCCTTTGATTTCAAAGCATAAACCCAAACCCTACTAGATGCATCATTTATAAAAGTGATAAAATATAATGCCTCACTCAAGGTTTTTGTCCTCATAGGACTACAAACATCATAATAAACCAAATTTGTTACATACATTTTATTAACATGGGAAGCAGATTTAACAAATGAAACTCTATGTTGTTTCCCTGATAAACAGTCAATACAGGTTTTGAGAGGTATACCTGTCACGTCTGGAAGGAGCTGCTTCTTTGCTGGTAGTTGAAGCCATTTTTCACTCATGTGGCCTAGATGCCTATGCCACATGTCAATAGCTGAATCTTCCGCTGCGTTCAACCCACCCTTACACATACTAACACTTACCTTGTAAAGGTTGCAACACTTCTTCTCTCTAGCTGCGATCAATGAACCCTTAATGAGCTTTCAGCGCCCACCAACAAATCGACTTTCATAGCCATCATCATCCAACCTTCCCGTCGACATCAAGTTAAGGTGAAGGTCTAGAATGTGCCTCACATCCCTGAGAACCAATGTGCAGCCCACATCGATCTTCACACAAATATCACCGACCCCTACGATCTTTGATACGTTAGAATTTTTCATCTTCACGGTCCAAAAGTCACCTAACTTGTAACTTGTGAGGAAATCCTTGCGTGGAGTCGCATGAAACGAGGCTCTCAAGTCTATCACCCAATCGGTGTCCCAACTCGTAGCCGTGAGACAAACATCATGATTTGCTAAAAGAATAACTACAAGTCACCATCTGAAGCGACCGCAGTGGAGTCTGATTCATCTTCATTCTCCTTCCCTTTTTCTTTCTCATTATTCTTCTTCTTACGACATTCATGCTTATAGTGGCCCTTCTTGCCACAATTCCAGCATTCAATATTCTTCCTGGTACTTGACTTTTCTCTTGATTTATTTTGAGTCTTCCTGCCATTTCTGTTCTTTCCTCTCTCCCGATTTTGTGTCACAAGGGCCTCTTGTTGAGTAAACCTCTAAGACTTCCTCCTTGTCTCTTCATTGAAGAGACAACTAGTTACCAGTTCCATGGACGCCTTTCCATCCGACGCGGAGTTACTCAGAGACACCACCAATGTCTTCCAACTGTCAGTCAATGAGCTAAGCAATAACAAAGCCTGTAGTTCATCATCCAAGACCATCTTCATAGCGAAGAGCTGGTTCAATATGTTGCTGACCTCATTCATGTGCTCAGTCACAAAACCACCATCTTTGAACTTGAGATTCATAAGTCATCTTATCAGAAAAATCTTATTGTCAGATGTCTTCCTCTCATATATACAACCCTTGCAATTTCAGCCATAAGCTAGTGGTTGAGGTCTCCGTAGACACATGGTGGAATACGGAATCATCCAGCCATTGTCTAATAAACCCCACCACCTTCTGGTCCAACTTCTTCCAATCATCATCTAACATATCCTTTGTCTTTGCTGATATGCCTAGAATTAGAGCATAGAAGTCCTTGCAATAATGCAAGTCCTCCATCTTAGTAATCCATATGGTCCAGTTAGAACCATTGAGACTGATCATCCTTAATGAGCCACCTTCCATAATTCAGAACTGATCCCACTCTGTTCAACCAACCTGAACGCTTTGACACCACTTTGTTGGGAGCGTTGCATAAAAACCTTAGGATCTCGTCTCCCAAAAACATTAAAATTATGGGATATAATAAAGCAATAAAATAAATCAAAGCACAAACCATACGACACAAGAGATTTTACATAGAAAACCCTCAAGAGGTAAAAACCACGGGACCTAGTCCAGAGCAACAATTCACTATGAAGTAAAACGTTACAACCGATCAGAAGCACACATCACTTGGATCAAACCTTCTTTACTCACGCAGGAGTAGATGAGCAATAAGAGAATAAAGAAAATGGAGAAATCTCACCGATCACGAGGACGTAGAAGCACTGAGACGTCGACTACATAGTGAATCACCTCTACGAGCAGAATCTTCCCTTTCACGAGCTTCATCTCTCTCTTTTTTTTCTCTCTCTCTTCCTCTAGAATCACTTTAGGAAGCCTTAGCATGCCCTAGAATAGCCCTAGGGACCTTTATTTATAGTTTAGGCAACTCCCTTTCCGCACCTCTGCGAAATCGCCTCAAATTTACGTAGTCCGCATAAGATCTGCGCAGAATTTACGTAACCCTCGACTAGTCGAGCTAGTCCTCGACTGGTCAAGTGGACCCTCAATTGGTCGAGGCAAAAAAATAGAGCTCGCTGGACTTTGAGTCGAGCGAACCTCAACCGGTCGAGCAGCACGGTGAAAGACATCCGTTTTACAACCGAATGCACTACCTCTCCTTTGAACTAAGGAGGAAAACCCCATCATTCTGACACGGGAAGGACATGATGAAGTGATGAGAAAGAGCCACATCTTTCTCAAGTAATCAAAACCTTAAATCCATAAGGTGAAATGGCTCTTGAATCTATAAGAAAATAAGAAAACTGGAAATATTTTATTGAAGTTTGTTTAAACAAGATTACAATACTTTAAATAGTAACATGCAAACTTTAATCAAGAATTTTAAATTGACTAAATTGAAAATTACCTGAAATAATAAAATATACTAAAAATATAAAGTTTTAATTTTAATCATGCAGGATGATTCCTGGCATAATTAGAAGCAATTCATAAGAAGACATCACGTACTAAAACTTTAAAAGAAAAGAGATATATCTAAATCAAAACTTACTAAAAATAAAAAGTTTTCTTAAAACTATAATTTTGAATGAGAATTTTTTCTCAATCCTGAATGAATCTCTTCGCTTCGGATGCGCCTAGGGCCAGTTACATCATGCCCCACGTAAGACTGGGCCTGGATTTGATGGACTATGTCCGCTTCCGTTCAGGCTTCTTTCGATCCATCTGGGCCAAGAAGAGGTCTGCGACCTACTTTACATCACATTCATTAGATTTGAACTTATCACATTTTAATGATCCAAATCATATCCATTCATATGATTAGATTTGTTAGATTAGACTATTTAAAACTATTTTTTCTTAAAGAGCCAGCCCTATGGCCAGGGCCCTTTTAGTTTGATTAGGGCTTGGGCTTAAGGGACTAGGGCTGGGTTGGGTCCACTGCCACCCATGTGGTGTATATAATATATATGCCATATCTCATGAAAATAGGACCACGACTTTGGTTCAGGTTGACTAGAACTAAATTGACCCAACCTAAGTTTTGGTCCAACATGACTTGAAGTTGTGTTTAGGTTGAGCAAATTTGGGACGGGTTAGATGGGGTTGGAAATAATCACATGTATTTACGTCAGTCTGGGTTGGTTTAGGTCGGGCTAGGTGGAGTATAGAGGACTTCGGGTTGGGCACATCGAGTTGGAATTTGGGTTGGGTCGGGCTGGGAGTTCGGTCCTTTTTTACACTGTGTTAGGCTTGGGTTAACCTTCAACGCATCCCCACCTGAGGTGCACCCCTCCATGAAATGCCTTCGAAAACCCTAAATGGGCCTAACCACATTGTCCTAGTTTTTAAGACCATAGATGAACTAAACCTCTATTGGGTTCGAGCCATGGTAGACCGGATGCATTTCAACATTGAGTTCTTGGGTTGTAGCCCCGATTTATATTTATGACCAAATCTACCGACGGCCGATTTCATCCAAATCGGAGCATTAAAGCCCATGCATATAGGGCTGTGAATGGGCCTCACTAAAGCTCAAAAAAACCTAAATTTTGAACGGTCTCAATCCGACCAGTCCAAAATCCGGCTCAGTAAAAAAAAAATGAAAAAAAAAAGGAAGCTTCAGCTGCGATTATTCGTCCAATTGGGCCCGCATGAATTAGAAGAATTGATCTCTCATTGATGGTATGGGATTTGGAGTTCTAATTTAGCTAGCAATGGGTCGGGATTTGGAGTTCGAATCTACACTAGCAATGGGCTGCCATCAATCTTACTTTCCTCCTGGGCTCGAATGATAATTGAGCGAGGCTCAGTCCTGTCTGACCCAACCTGGATACCCTGAGTCACCCCCGACTTGGGTGAGTCAGGCAGATTCAGCTACCACTCGAGCGAGTCATGACTGGAATCTGGGCCAAAATAGTCAGGTTGAATTGCCAAGTCTTTAAGCTTGACTGACTTCCATCTGGGCTTGGGCTGTGCTACGGTAGCAGGTCTCAGGGATGAACATGATGAGGTCAATCATTGTCTTCCTCAAGGATAATTACTCCGAATCCACGGAGCTTCTCTAGACTATTCATGAAGAAAAAGCAAAAAAAAAAAAGAAATAAATTCTATAAAATTCGTAATTTGATTGATGAATGAAATAAATAAGTTCACAACCCTTTAGATAGGGATACTAAGCAACGTAAGAGATTTTAGAATCAAACTACAACTAAAACTCCTAGAATTCGCAACTTACAATAAATAGTAAACTTACTATTTATAGACGGTCGTGATTTCCACTAGTGTGCAAGGTTTTCAGCCAAAATTAGTGTCTTATTTGGCTTCACCCCGCTCTTCTCTTAATTATACTAATCGCTTTTTGTGTTGGGCACAACTCCTAAAGCCAACAGATGAAGAGTTATAATCAAACTAAAACTTACTATTTATAGTAAAAACATAATTAAAATAGGGAATCGACCGTGGATCTAATGGTATTTCACAAATCCGGCTTGTGCAATCCAGCATTGCGGGGTTGGGTGGCTAAAGTAGCTCGTTTTACCCCCAAAATCATATATGTTACATCCAATAACTCTTTCTGGATTACGAGATACACTCGATTTAAGGTCCAACAGTCTAGATCACTTCTATCATCAACCGGGCCTTTTCTGATCCATCTTGGCCATGAAACTGTCCACGACCCGCTCTACATCAGGCTAGTCCTGTATTTTCAAGCCTGTTGTGGGCTGGGCATGGTGTAACCCTAGCTAAAATGTCCAATCGACTGAGCCTGGTAAATATAAAAGATGGGCTTGGGCCCATATATGCAGTTTGTGGTCTATGCTACATCTGCCCAGCCTACCTGGCATACATGCCAAAACGGAGCCGTATTACTAGGTTTACACCATGGTCAAAAGACTTGGCGATTTGAGACGAACTTGTCTGATCTCAGTTGAGTCACGTTCAACCGACTCCAAGTTAGACTTCAATGAATCCCATGAATCTTAAAACCATAATCTAGATAAAAATGAAGAAGTCCATTTTTTTCTAAGTGGGCCCATCTCATTTTTTCTAAGTGGCCTATCCCGTTCATTACACTGGACTCACCTGATGGATAGCTTGGATCTTGCAATCATGCCCAAGTTGATACATATGGTGGCCTGTTGATGCGACATCTCCTACATGGGGTTTTCAAATCAAGGCACATGTGTGAGAAATCAGTGGCGTTCGTGGGGCATTCCCCACCGTGTGGATGCCATGTGATAAACAAGTCTCTGCCTCTTGATGGGGATCTCATGAAGGCTGAGATCTTCTTTTATCCTTCTTTAAGAGGGCATCAATGAATTTTTCAAATAATTCTTCTTTTGTTATATTTGGACTTTTAATTAAAAAAAATTTACTTGAGACTTTTTCGAATGGATTTTTTTAGTGAGCGATAATTTTGAAGAAATTGTCGGAGCTTTGCCTTTTAGCATATAATTATAATTAAACTTATCCTATCATATAAGGCTTACTTGTCTTTTGAGAGTACACCAAAAAGATTGAGAATCAATAGAGAATTCCCACCTAAGAATTTATGGAAGTTCCTAGCGAAGAAATATAAGGAGTGGAAATGGTCTTTAAGTGGAGGAGAGCTTGGTTCTAAATTCTTCAAATTTTTGTTGAAGTGATAAAGTCTCTTGATATACATTGATACACCACACTCTGACAGCTCAAGCTTCTTCTGGAGTAAATAGTTGTTTGGCATGGTACAGCTTAAGCTTTTGGAGTAAATGGTTGTTTGACAATTTTTGACCAAGGAGAGAAGGGAGGACATCAAATGCTCCAAAACCTTCCCACCATAAGAAGAGCCAGGCAGGAAAACCACAAGTGTTTAAACTGGCCATTTTGATAAAAGTTAACATTAGTTCATGCTTTCACATTGTCATAATAGTTATAATAAATGCAACCATCATAAGAAAATCTTATTTTCATGGTCTTATAAAGCTGGTCTATTCCCTATTTTATGAGAGATATTATAATATTAAATATTGTAAATTTTGAGTATGCAACTTTTGATGAACTTTTCTTATAAAAAATATTAATTTGAACAATTTCAAAGATCTGAAAAACTTTTGAATAGTATTCTTGAGTTTTGCCATGAGATGGGGAATTAGGTACTCACCTCTTGGAAAAAAATTACGACAATGTAATGAACGGGATAGGATATATCTCGGGGTTCAATTAGTAGAACATGGCATGTTTGAGCATGAATATATGGTGTTTGAGTTGTGACTCTTTCATTTGACGGTCACAAATAAATAATTTGAGATTTATCAGTTTCCAATATATTTTTGTGAGTTCTTTTAGAGGTCGATGAAGAAGTGAATTGCTCATATTAGGGGTCTTAAGTTCTTGGCAAGAGTCTCGATGGGCCATGTGGAGACTGTCCATGCAAATATTCTCTAGTAAGGAAGCCAATAAGAGATTTAGTTGAGCCATTAATAAACTCAATTTCAAAATTGAATATAGCTAGAAGGCTTTGCTAATGGAAAAAAATATGCTTTAACGCTATATGTTTTACATCCTTCTCCAGCACTTCTTCAGTGCTTTTGCAAAAATTTTGGTTTAGGAGATTAGATTGGAATTTATTAATATAAACGGTAATATATATATATATATATATATAGAGAGAGAGAGAGAGAGAGAGAGAGATATATATATATATATAGAGAGAGAGAGAGAGAGAGCGCCACTTTGTGAACCAGTTCGTACATAGTACGTACGAACTTTTTTGATGACCCATCATACGTGATGAATCTCATAAATTGAACCGTTCATATGAAGCAGCACCTAGTGAAACCCTCCAGGACCAAGTTTTACTTTTATCTAAAACTTTTATCCATACCGTCCATAGCAAAGAGAAATTCAAATCAAGGAAAGAAGCTGTTTACATTTTTCACGGTCCACCAAAGTTTCGGATCAAAGTAAAAATTTATACTATGGGGTTTCATGAGGTTCTTTCACATGAACGGTTCAGATTCTTAGATTCATCACGTATGATGGGTCATCAAAAAAGTTCGTACGTACTACATTACGAACTGGTTCGCAGGTGAGCGTTTTCCTATATATATATATATATATATATATATATATATATATATATATAATTTTATTTTATTTTATTTTTTGTGGAGTACCTTTTAAGAGTCTCATTCCACAACTTGGGATATAAATTTTACTAGTTGTTCATCATTGTTTTTTTTTTTTTTTTTTTTCCTGTTATAGTATTCCACTGTATCCTATGTCAAAAGAATCTATCTCAACTATTTTTGGTGCTTCAAGATTGGGATACTAAGCCATGGAAGAGTTTTGATCTTCTATCTAACTCACTCAACAGCTTGTGTATGGTTGGATGACCAAGCCATTGTTCTTGGGCATGATTTTGGTGAAAATTGAAAATATAGTTGAGTCAACTTGAAAATCTTTGTAATTGATATTTTTCTTTCATCTCATATGGAAATTTGTATGCAAATTGGATGACTCCATGGATTGTGGTGATTTTACTCTAGGTTATTTTGTGATCTAGAAAATTAAACTTTGTTTGAAATATTTTTTTTTTCTTTTTTGAGATATAACTAACTCATCATGTATGATTACATTGAGAATACATTTAAATGTTTTCAATGTTAATCTATGAACTTAAAGAAGATTAATATGTCATCTATGTATACAATCGAAAAGTTGGCGCAAGGATTAAAGATTTCATTCATTGTTCGTTGAAATTCAGAGGGAGCATTTTTTAGGCTAAATGACATTACATTCCATTTGTAATGTCTGAATGGGATAATAAAGGCTTCCTCAATTTAAAATTCCCAATACTCACATTTGTAATAGAAGAAGTTCCTCAAAAACTAGCTTTATTCTTAATAAATATTTAAAATAAAATCTAATCCTAAGAACGCCATTCCTTACCATTATCAAATATTTTAAAGTGGATTAAGATGGAATTCATACTGTCTTAAACTAAACAAAAATCACTTTTAACTTTTGTGAAAAGCCAAAAATCTCTATAATAAACCAATTAAAAGACTTAATCTAACAAAAGGAAATGTCTATAAACGAATTGAGAGAAGTTCGTATAAAGCATATCTCCAAAATTACTTAATTCTGAATCCTTACAAAAAGCAAGTAAAAGATTTTCAAGATCAAATAGAAATGGGAAGTCTCCTCTGAGGTCTTTAGTGCCTTTTGGCATAATAAAGTTTATCAAGTGGGACTTGTTCACTCCCCAAGTATAGGGTTGTGATGTAGTAATAATCTCGGTAAGACCGAGGTCGAATCCACAGGGACTGAAACTTGTACGTAATCTGAAACCAACTAGAACTAGAACTAGAATGAGATGAAATCTAAATTGAGTGTAATTTGAAGAATAATGGTGAAATATTTAATCTAAAACTTCAGAAATTTCAGAAAAAGGGAACTAGGGATTCAGAGGATCCACTTGTAGAGATCAGGGAGATCTTATGCTTGCTTCACAAATCATGGAAATTAACTGAACTGACATTGATATAATTTCAAGAGATGAAAGGTATATGAATTAGAATGGATTCCATCACCAAACCATGTCCTTTGAGAGACAAAGCAAACAACGTAAATTAAACTAATTACCAACCAATCAACATGTCATGAAGGTTATGAAGGGTACCGTCATCCGACCATGCCCAGGAGACGATGGTGAACAACAGGGCTTCCTGACGTCATAAACATAAAAGAGAGAAGAACATGCTCAAAGCCATCACAGACCCATTGTAATTTCAGTCACAACAGACCATTAAAGATTAAAAGCATTCCCAGAATAAAATTAAATCAAAATCAAATTCGGTTCACTAATTAAAATTAAAGTGAAGGCATAGAATCTCCCATCATGCTACAAGCTTCACCTCTTGGCCTAGCCAAGAGATTTAGCCCAAAGAACATGGTCAAAGCTAAATATCTCAACAAAAAAAAAAAAAAAAAAAAACAAACATAAAAAAAACTATCAAGCTCCTCTCTCTCTCTCTGGTGCTCCACGTCCAGCAAAAAATCCCACGTCCATATTGCCCTCCCTCACGTTCTTCTCTCTGAACGTTTTTATAAGTGTCGGGAGTAGTGAGAGAATCGTTACTTGAAGAACTGACTCCACACTTACATAGAGGCGTGAGTAACTTTTTACCCAACCGCAAGTAATGCAAACAAGATCCTCGATGTGGGATCCGTTCCGTTCAAATTCTTGGGCTCGATTGTTTGTACCATGAGACATTTTGAATGAATATAGGATCGTTGGAACGATCTCCGTCATCAAGGTCACCGAAAGGGCCGAAACGTCCAAACCTCTCTTTTACGCGCGTCGCGAAAAGAGTCCTCAAAATTCTCAAGATTTTACGTTAACCGTGGGACCCATGATTGACGTCAAAAGAGAAATCCAACCCTTCCATTAGAATCGTGGCGAAAAACAGTTCAGATATGGACGGTTTTGGATTGGGTTGAGTGTGGCCTATTGAATTTCAAACCTACCGTTCATCCTGTGTTTTATAATAATCCACGTGCGTGCACGTGCATGGAGCCAAAAGGAGATCTTGGAGAGAGTCTTGGCCACCTCCTGGGGCAAATGAACGGCTTGGATCATCGAACCAGACAAAACGTGGGGCCCACTATTCAAATCAGCGTCCGATTTCACGTCAGCGCAGAAACAAAGTTTCTGTTTTTTTGAATGGGAGTCGGTGGGGTCCACGTACTTGCTATCTTGGAAATCCACTCCGCTCATTAGGTTCTGCTTCAAAAACCTACCATCAATGGTCGGTTTTTAATTGATTTCTTTGCGGCCCACAGATTCTTCTTTCAGCCGTCCTTATTGCATTCATGGTCAGGATCTTCCGATTGATTGTATAAGGTAAAAATGACGCCCAGGTGAGGTTAGTACCCATATCCTGAGACCATTTAACGGTTCGGATCATCGAGGAGGAGAGTGTGTGGGGCCAATGGATTGTAGTGATTTTCCGCACTCTTGCGGACGCCGTGTAAACGAAACCGGATCGGGTCCGCCTTGTTGAGCTCCAACTGCGGTGTGGCGCACGTGGATTTTCCATGGTGCACATGCATCTTGCAATGTGGGGTCCACTGTAACATTTCTGAGAAATCTGCTCCATCCATCCGATTTGACACCCAATTTAAAGAGTTGAAACCAAAGTTGAAGTATATCCAGCAATCAGGTGGGCCCCAAATCAGAGTTTAATGGGCTGTTCTGTCCGTTGGGCCATTTCCACACAGATCCATCGGCTGAAATTTGACGTGTACGGCTTATCTAGGGTCTTCAGGCTATATATGAAGTTTTGAGTCGAGCAGATGGTGGGAACCCAGTGATCTTGGTTTCTGGACATCATTCAGGCCACTTGAGCTTCAGTTTCTCGGTTTCCTCGGATTTAAACTACAACAAAATCTTCTTCTTGGTCCCCCTGGAATCTGTCCCTTGCCTTTGGTGTCATCAGAAATGTTAAATCCTTGCTTTAAGTGCTCTTTTATAATCAAAGCTCTAAACTCAACTCGGCAATCCTAAACACGATTATTTCAGTATTAAACAAGATTCATAATCGTAAATCCAGGTAAT
The DNA here is from genome assembly GCA_030180095.1 of Magnolia changhungtana. Taxonomy (NCBI): domain Eukaryota; kingdom Viridiplantae; phylum Streptophyta; class Magnoliopsida; order Magnoliales; family Magnoliaceae; genus Magnolia; species Magnolia changhungtana. The sequence continues at coordinate 5,290,248 of JASAUF010000391.1, read as the reverse complement.
AACTAGGGTCTGGTATGCAATATTTGACCCTCAATAGGACTCACATATTTCAAAGATTTTAATGAAGCAAATATCCCAATTAAAGCTCGTCCAATCCAAATGAGCCTTTGACTTTCGGAAATATGCAAATAATAAATGAAAGTTCTTTAGAAGGGTTTAATAAGACCTTGCTCATCACCCTGGAATTGCATTGCCTTCTACGTTAAGAACATGGCCGAACTTGAAAGAGTGTTGGAAAATAGTAAATAAAATTTGAAAACAAAAAATAAAAATAATAAAAATTAAGTACAGAAAATATGACATATAGTTTTGAGTCGAGGCATGACTAAGTCACTTGGCTTGAAACCAAATCTACCCTCCTTGGACCACATCCTAAGTGCAAGAATCTCGAGCAGTTGGTATCCAGGATATAATGAAGAACTTAGAACCGAAGTGAGTTGACTTGACGACAAACAAAAGTTATAAAGAACTTAGAGATAGTTTGAAGAAGAAGCAGAGAGAAAATGAATTATCAATGAATGAAATCCAATCAATAATAAGTCAATTTAAATACCACAATTAGGTGCTTAAAGCACTGTTTCAAATGGATTAGTTTTATTAGGTTTAAACTCAATTGGTGCGACCACGCAAACGGACGTTATAAAGAGATGGTCCAATCTAAACATCCATTTCTTATTAGTGGCTTAGGCCTTATACAAACAACATCTCTTATATACTTGAAATTTTCTTTGGTCATTTCCAATGTAGGACAAAGAAATACACTAAAAGACAAAACAATTTCAAAAGAAAAACAAGGGAGAAATTTCAAATTTGAAGCACATTTATTTTAAAACCTTTTTTAAAATACAACAAGAGGTTAGTCATAAATTATAAACACTTAAGTAAGGTATTATAATGGATTCGATCTCCAATCCCAAATAAACATGACTTGCTAAAATGGCTCTATGAAGTCACAATCTTTTCTATATTTAATATGAAATCAAGTTTTTGGCAATATCAAATTAAACTAGAAGACCAATATAAGACAACCTTTACTTTCCCATTCGGACAAGACAACCTTTACTATCCCATTTGGATATTATGAATGGAATGTGATGTCATTTGGCCTAAAAACTCCACTCTCTAAATTTCAATGAATAATGGATAAAATCTTTATTCCTTACACCAACTTTACAATGGTATATATAGATGACGTATTAATCTTCTCCAAGTCCATAGATCAACACTGGAAACATTTAAATATGTTCCTCAATATAATAAAACATGATATGTTAGTTATATCTCAAAATTTAGATAAAATTTGATTTTTTGGATCACAAAATGATACATGGTAAAAATCATCCCAATCCATAGAGTCATCCAATTTGCAAACAAATTCCATATAAGATTAAAGAAAAATCTCAATTACAAAGAATTTTAGGTTGCCTTCACTTTCTTATTCTTATTTATTTATTATTATTTTTTTCCTTTTCAATTTTTGCCAAAATCTCACTCAAGATCGAAATTTGTTAACTTAAAGGTTAAGGAAAACCTCTAGCTTGGTCATTCAACTATACGTAAGTTGTTCAACGAATTAAACAGAATGTCAAAACTCTTCCATGCCTTGGTATTCCGAATCCTAAAGCAGCAAAAATAGTAGAAACAGATGCTTCTGCCCTAGGATATAGTTAGAGCTGGGCATCGGTCCGAATCGGATCGGATTGAGTCCAACTCGATCCGATCCATAATTTTAATGGCTTGATCCAAAATCGATTCGATACATGGCCGAGTCTGGGTCACTTGACTCGGACCGATCCGACGCATGGTTGGCCTGACCCGAACCGAGTCTGACTCGGTCAGGGAAACCGAGTCGGATCGGGTTGGGTAATATTCAAATTGTATGATTTAATCCAACTGTTTCATGTGGTGTGGTCCACTTCAGCCTTTAATATATCGTATTTTTGTGTTTAAGGCCCAAAATGATATGTCAAAATGGATGAACGGCTTAGATAAAACATATACATCAAGGTGGGCCCCACGTGGCTATGAAAGAACATCCCATCTACCATAATCATGTTTTTACCGAACCGTTGAGTTAACGTGCATAGCAAGGTATGGCACTAAGTCACTGACTTGCTTTTCACACAAGCACAGCTTGCATTGGGTGACATCTACATCGACGTTAGTGAGGTTGGTGGGGTCTGATTATGGGGTATGTGTTATATCTAAACCGTCCATTCATTTGGCGAGCTTGTCTTAAGGCTTGAGACGAAAAATAAGACAGATCTAACCATCAAGTGGACCACACGAATTGCTTAACGGTGAAAATCATTCTCTGCTGCTATTTGTGGTGTGGTCCAAATGATCTTTGGATATTATTTATTTTTTGGACGATGCTTTATAATGATCTCTAAAAATATATGAATGCTGTAGATATAATCAATACATCACTGTAGGATCCATATAACTTTGATCTTCTTTGAACCATTCGTATAACTCGGAGCCCGAGGAGCGCCTGGAAACTGGCTACTCCCCTTGCCACCAGCCAATGGCTGCTCTGTGCACCCCACCATGATATATGTGTTTCATCCATGCCCTCCATCTATTTTTATAGATCATTTTATGTTATGAAAAAAAAAAAAAAAGAGGTATATCAAAATATCAAGTAGACCACGTTATAGGAAACAGTGTTTAATGAACGTTGATCATTAAAAACGTTTTGGAGGCCATAAAAGTTTTTGATCAAGCTGATATTTATTGTTTCCCTTAATTTGGGTCCTTATGACCTAATCAACAGATTAGATGTCAAATGAACAATACATTGGGCCTTAGGAGGATTATAATGGTGGATATCCAATCATTATTGTTTTCCTGTGGTGTGGTCCACTCGAGATTTGTATCCCTATAATTTTTTTGCATAAAGCCCTAAAATGATCTTAAAATGGATGAACGGAATGGATGAAACACATACATCATGGTGGGGTCCACAGAGCACGAGCAGGGGGAGTAGCCAATCTGTCTCCGCCCAGACGTCTTTGCGCACACACGTACCTTCAGCAGCTATATAGCTGGTGTGTTGTACACCAGCAAATCCGCTTTTGCCTCTGGCAATGAGTAAACTCTGTTGGGGCCCACAGTGAAAATGCATATATGGTTTATCCGCTCCAGATCGGGTCAGATCGGATCGGATCGGATCCAATCAGATCGGATTCTGGATCGGATCGGTCCGGGTAGGCATGGATCCGAACCCGACCCGAAGAACTTTCGGATCTAAACTGTCCTACTCAATCTGCACCGATCCAGGCCGTCGGATTGGTTCGGATCGGGTAAGATCTGGTCGAATCCACCGGATTGGGTCAAGATTGCCCAACTCTAGATATGGTGGAATACTAAAACAGAAAATAAATAACAATGAACAACTAGTAAATTTTACATTCAAATTGTGAAATGAGACTTGACAAAGGTATTCCACAATAAGATTTATTTATTTATTTATTATTATTATTTTATATCTATTATCCATTGTATCAATAAATTCCAATATGATTTCCTAAAACAAAAAATTCACATTCGAATTGATTGCAAAAGCACCAAAGAAGTGCTCGAGAAAGAGGTAAAAAATCTATCATTAAAATAAAAATTTGCCACTTTGGCAAAGCCTTTTAGCCATATTTGATTTCAAAATCAAGTTTATCAATGGCTCCACTAACTCTCTTCCTAACTTACTAGAGAATATTTGCTGGGACAGTCTTCATATGGCCCATCGAGACTCTAGCTACTGGCTCAAGACCCCTAACGAAGGATCATATTCTTCTTAATGCTCTAAAAGAACTCAAAAAAATATTGAAAACTAATGAATTCAAACTATTTATTCACAATAGTCAAACGAAAGACTCATAACTAAAACACCACATATTCATGCTCAAACCTACCGTGTTCTACCAATTGAATCCCGAGATATTTCCTATCCCGTTCATAACATTGTCACAAAATATTTCTTTCCGGGATAAATCACATATATTCACAGTGGGCTTAACTGAGTTTACTCGTACAATAAGAATGTACTGAATAACTAAGTATATGCAAATCTCGGTCCTTACTCTTACCCGGGTGGTAGACTCCCGTGAGTTTCAACACCGGGTCAAGGGTTCGGGTACCCACCAGTGGTGAAATCCCACGGCATGCGTGTGTGGGGTGTGTGTATTAAAAAAAAATAAAAAGTATATGCGTCCTCATTTTCAAGTACCTTATATGTATCACATAGCGCGTCCTATTCCATCTTCAGATGAATGGGCTGGTTACTGATTGGCAGCTTTGCCAGTTTTAACAAATCATCCATGGATCAAGTGGACCACACCACGGTAAATATGGGAAATTGAGCACCGACCGTTGAAACCTTGAGGTCCCACATAAATGGATAAAGGGAAAATACAAATATCAGCTTGATACAAAACTTATGTGGCCCAGAAGTTTTCAACGGTTGGCATTCAATTCAAACTGTTCCTGTGGTGTGGTCCATGTGAACTTTGGATATGGTTTAATGGAAAAACGGATGGACAACGTCGATAAAAAAAGGCACGTCACCGTGGGCCCCACGGAGCTTATAGCGTGCTTCAACATGTACGTGTTTCTTGTGCTTGGAGCATTTGCATGGCCAGATAAGCGGCTTCAAATAGCTTTCCTTAGATTATTTCAATCTCCTTACCCCATCTGTCCCCCAACGTAATGATCCAGACCGTTCACGGAGAAACCCATACAGGTTATGGTCTATATGGAAAGAATCTTATGGATCGGAGACCATCATCCCTTATCGTAATGCAAGTTAGAAATTGCTTTCTTTTGACTATTGTTATTAAGCAACTGACAAGTGAGATATTATCCTTGTTAAACATCCACGGTGGGAAATTCTAGATGAACGGCCTGGATCATCGCAAGGTGGGACAGAAAGGGTGGACACATTGAAGGAGCTTGATTGGACCCAAAGGAAAATGAGCCCACTTCATACCGCTGCCTCTCAAAAAGTCAGATTAAGCCTGTTTGTTAACACTTAATTTTTGCACTTAATGCGGAATTGGGAAAATATTTCGTATTTAGTGGTGTTTGTTAACTCGTCGTTACCACGGAAGAAGGAAAGCACTAAGTGGTTTTTCACTTAATTCTTTCCGTGATAGGAGTTTGGCTTAATGGTGAATGCTGAATGCGCTCAATGAATTTGTTATTAAACAAAATTTTTTGTTTCCAAAATTATCCCCTTTTAAGTTAATACCGCAATTGCTTCTCTTTCAATTGTTGGTGCACTACAAAATCAACTTTCAACTTCTGAAATTTCTTTATTCCCAACCATGATTTATGTGACTGATCCACACCGTCCATCAACTTTTTCATATCATTTAAGTGTGAGCCAAAAAAAGAGGTAGGTCCAAGGATTAACTGGACCACGAGGTGGGGATTGAACGTCCACCATTAAAAACTTCTTAGGAGTTAGAGAAGTTTCGAATCAAGCTGATATTTGTGTTTTCACTTCATCCACGTCTACATGACCTAATAAATAGGTTGGATGGTAAAAAAAATCACCATTGCCCCCAAAAAATTTTCAATGGTAAATGTTCAATTTACACTGTTTTTGGTGGTGTGGTCCACTCGAGGTTTGGATATGCTCAATTTTTAGGTTAAAGGCTTAAAATTATGTGATAAAAGAGATGGACGGAGTGGATACAATGCATGAATGACCATGGGGACCACAGAGTTTACTCAGTGCGCTTATCGTACTGAGTTACTCAGTACGCAATCCGCTTCCTGGGCGGGCACAGGATTGAAGTGACGTCACCAAGTTATGTGGGCCCCACCATGATGTATGTTTTGTATCCATGCCGTCCATCCATCTGGAGAGATCATTTTAGGACAAGATCTAAAGAATGAGTTACATCCAAAGATCCAGTGGACCCCACCATAGAAAACAGCGGAGAGAGTGACACCACCATTAAAAACTTCTAAAGGCCACAAAAGTTTTAAATCAAGCTGATGTTTGTGTTTTCCCTTCTTTAATGCTTTTTAAACTTTTGAATAGGTTGGATTTCGAAAAAACATTATGGTGGACCTTAAGAAGGTTTCAACGGTGGACATCAATCTTCCCATTATTTTTTGTGCTGGGGTCCACTAAAGCTTTGGATCTGCCTCATTTTCAGGGTCATGCATTAAAATAATATCTCCAAATGAAAGGACGTTGTGGATACAACACATACATCATTGTGGGGTCCACAGAACTTGGTGACGCCACTTCAGTATTGAGTCTCGTCAGTATCTAATCCGTGCCCATCTACACCAGCTGTATAGCTGGATACGGAACCGTATTGGCTACTCTCCTGCCACCATCCCAGTTGGTGGTGGTCCGTGCTATGTGACCCCCATGATGCATGTGTTTCATCCATTCCATTCATCCATTTTTACGTATCTTATTTTATGTCTTTATCCCATAAATAAGAGGGATATAAATCTCAAGTGGACCACACCACAGGAAAACAATAGTGATTGGATATCCACCATTAAAATCCTCTCAGGGTCCATTGTACTGTTTATTTGACATCCAATATGTTGATTACGTCATACATTCCCAAGATGAAGTAAAAAAAACAAAAATCAGCTTGATCCAAAACTTTTATGGCCCCTAAAAGGTTTTCAATGGGCAAAGCTCATTCAACACTGTTTCCTGTAATGTGGTCCACTTGAGATTGGGATATACCTCATTTTTTGTCTCATACTATAAAATGATCGGGAAAAATATATGGACAACATGGATGAAACACATACATCATGGTGGGGCCCATAGAGCACTGACCATCAGCCATTAGCATGGATGAAACACATACATCATGGTGGGGTCCATAGAGTACTGACCATCAACCATTGGTGGCAGCGGGACTAGCCAATCGGTTTTCCGTGTGGTACACCGGGCACGGATTGGATGGACGCAGATTTCCTGCAAAAGCCGTTCACAGGAAGTTCCTATGCAAGGATGCTAGGTGATGCTAGGTGGGGCCCACCACCATTTTTTTAGGAAATATACTATGTTCATTTGTTTTGCAAGCTAATTTTAGTACAAGCGACAAAAAATGAGGTGGATCCAAGACTCGAGTGGGCCACACGAGAGGAAACAGTGGCTATATAACGCTGACGCTCATTGGACTTTGAGTTGTACGAACGGTTTAAAGGAGATCAAAGTTGGCAGGAAATCTGCATTAGGTGTGAAACATTTCCAAACAAGAGATAGGGGCAAATGTGTCAAATTAATATATTTCAGACATTTCGAATGTTTGTTAACAAACAAATTGTTTCAAATTTAGTAATTAATTTTCAGACTTCAGCCATAATTATCAAACAAGTTTTTTTTACTTCAGATAGATTCAGCTTCAGATTTCAGATTCAGGCTTTAGACTTCAGATTTAACAAACGCGGCCTAAGTGGGTCTCTTTTAAACGCCTTTGAATATTTGTTGGACATTGTTGGGATTATCTGAACCTTTGTTTCGCTGTGGGCAATGACATTTTAGCCGTTGAGATCACCATCCATACTCATCCAGGCAATCTCTGCATGTGTGAGATAAACTTACACTGATCCAGACGGTTTAAATAGTGGCCCCCATTGCAGATATTCGATAGGTTGGAGAAGATTATCCTCCAATTAGTGGAGATTTTTGTTGGAATGCTGATGTTTTCTCATTTTAACCATCCATGTTTGCATCCACGTCTATGTTTTATGTAATTTTTAGGATATAACCTATCCATAATGAGCCTCCTGATTTTGACGGTTCTGATGTAGGCAATATATTACATGTGTATGTTTAGCACCGTGCGTGCGTGCGGGTTAATTTACTCTGTGAAAATATCATACGACGAGTTTTAAGGCGATTCTCACAGGAGAGATCGAAGAGGATATTCGCGGAAAAATTGCAAATCGTATAAAATCTGGACTATTCATCATATAATAGATTCTGTTCTGGATTACAGGTATCTGAGAAAAGTGACATTTGGGAGAAAATTCAACATGTGGTCTATATTCGACTTATAATATCGGTCCATTTGATGAGTAGACCTTCTAAATACTTTGAATATCGAATTTTCAACGTAGCCCCCGCACGTTGAATGGTACAGATTCATCTAAGAGGAGTCACTTGTGGCACGTGTGTAACAGATGATGACTTTAAATATCTCATCGCGCGAATCAACGCATTATTTCCCTGGCAACAATCCTGATGTCGTAGACGAACGGGTACCGGATTAGTTGCGGCAACGGCCTCACCCAAAACGGTGCGGCCCTTATGATGGGCCCACTTTGATGTATTTATTATATATCCACGCCGTCCATCCGTTTTTTCGGATAATTTATGTTATAATAATAAAAATGAGGCAGGTGAAATTCTCAGATGGACCATAATGTAGGAAAGAGTGTTGATTGAACGTCCCACCATTAAAGTATTCCTAGGGTCCACCAAAATGTTTCTGAATTGTTTATTTTTCATCCAACGTATAAATAAGGTCACATGAGCCTGGATTAAAGGAAAAAAATTATCATCCTGATCAAAAAAAATTACAAGTTGTCAGTGGTCATTCACCACTGCTTCCTATGGTATGGTCCACCTGAGATATGGATCTGCTTCATCTTAGGATTGGTGCCTTAAAATGATCTGAAAAAACCAATGGACAGAATGGATTTAGAATAAATATATCAATGTGGGTCCCATAGTAAGGGACGCACCGTCTAGGGTAAGGCCGGGGTCGCACCTAACCGCTCCCAGACGAACGAGAACAACTCGAGCCTGCATATCACGACACGTGGCCCCCACACCCCACCTTCGGATGCAAACCTATTTATATTGCGCCTCTTAATTCCCATTTCTCGTCCGTGCTCTCTCTCTCTCTCTCTCTCTCTCTCTCTCTCTCAAACCCTAGCTCTTCTTCTCTCTTCAAAATCCTCCGCCTCTAAAAACCCCATGCTTCTCCCCTCCTATCCCTTTGAATTTACCGCTCTGCTACTCCTCTCCCATCCAAAACACCTCCCCCTTCTTCCTCCTTCGCCAAAACCCTAATCCCGGACGCATCCTGACCGTCCACTGATGGCAACCCCGAGCGTGTCTTCCGTCTACATCCAAGTCGTCGAGGACGTCATCAGCAAGGTTCGCGATGAGTTCCTCAGTGTCGGCGTCGGGGACAACGTCCTCAGCGAGTTGCAAGGGGTAATTTCGTAATTCTGCTGCTCTGTACGGGAATTCTAGATGCGTCCGTGCCTGAAATTTGATTTCTTCTTTTTCTTTTTTTTTTTTTTTTTTATTAAATTTTTATGGTGAATTTCAGCTCTGGGAACTGAAAATGATGCAATGTGGGGTGATAAGCGGTCCAATAGATAGGTCGTCCCTGCCTAAGACTGCCACTGCAGGGCCCGCTGCGCCCGTTCATGATCTGAATGTGCCGTATGAAGGGACGGAGGAGTACGAAACTCCCACAGCTGAGATGCTCTTTCCACCGGTAATCTTTACCTTTTTTTTTTTTTTTTTTTTTTTTTTTTTTTTTTTTATAAATGCGAGGAAGCATATAATGCTCGACGGACCCAACGAGGTTTGGGCGAATGGTCTTCACCATAGGTTTGCTCCCTATAGGTGAGGGTTCGAATCCCCTCCTTGGCTTTACCCGAAACACGTGGTTGTGGGTGATTGCATGTATCCGCAGGGATTAGTCTCACTTCAAAAAAGAGGTGGGGACACCCTTTGTCTTCAAAAAAAATAAAAAAATAATAAATAGAAATAATGCTTGACGGAATTGAATGGATTCTTTTGGGAATTGATTGTTAATCGGGTGGGACCCATGATGAATGTGACATGCCCCAAAAATCTCCCACATTGGAAGATGTTATCCATGTGTTTGGTGGATTCTTTTTCTTCTTGATTGTGGACCATTGTTCGAAACTTTCTGTTTGCAGGCCTTTAATCAGTTATAAGATTTCTCAATTGAGGAGATGTTTCTGGCATGGCCTGCTCAAATGGGTCTTGCCAGATGAACAGATTGGATCCCATGAAAGTTGGGCTTCGCCTGCACAGTTGCTGTGCAGAACAAAAATGTCATTTGTTCAATTGGGCGCTCAATAGTTACTCTGTTAGTACATACTATAAAAAGAAAAAAAATTCTGTGGGGTTGTTTGGATGCATGAAACTCTCCACCCAAGTTCCATGGATGATGAATTCCATCAAAGAGGGTTCCATGGATAGAGAGATCATTTCTTTCCTGAAAGGACCCGTCTCCTGTATTTTAGGCCATTTTTGCAGAACTTGAGTTCTTAAGTGATGGGTTCCATGGGGCAGCTAGAACGCTTGAGTTTGAGTTCTTAATTGGAGAGTCTACTGTTAGTTCACTGCATGGTTGGCTTTATTTGACATTTTCTTGTTTCTAGGTTTTTGGGTTTTTGATGTGGAAATGGAATTTTCTTTTGCAGACGCCTTTACAGACTCCCATTCAGACTCCCTTGCCAGGAATTGAGAATTCCCTGTATCAGCTTCCCATGGGATCTAATGATTTCACTCCTGTAAATGATACTAGTAGGGGTGGTGCAGATGTTAAAGGTGGAAGGCCAAGCCCATATATGGTATATTCTTTTATTACATCCACTTAAAATATGTCTTTCATCTTCATTCCATTTTCGTGATGTGTCTGCCAACATCCATTTGCATATGCCCTGCATATTGAACGTCAGAAATCCAGTGCAATGATTTAGTTTGTGGGGGTTTGTAAATAACCCAGTCAATGAATAAAGAGGGGGAAAAAAACTGTCACAGTGTCACTTCATGGCGTCCTTGCTGTAAAGTAACTTTGAGGTGCAATTAATAATAAAAGAATCTTCTCCAAACATTACTTTTTTTTTTTTTTTTTTCCCGAAGGATAACAATTTATTCATAAAAGCGGCAAAGAAACAGAAAAAGAAAAAGGTAAAAAACATTACAACACAACCCCAACCCACTAAGCTCAACTAGAAGCCTTTAAATTGGAAGAAACCACAACCCTTTCTATAACATTCAATTTTGCTCGAAAGAAGACTCCTTTTGGATGGCCTGATTTGTCCCGAAAGCATCTGTTGTTCGTTTCCCCCCAACTAGCTCGGAGCCTAGCAAGAAGAAACATTCTCCGTGCTGGACCACCCAAATTACCAAAACCCCACCATGCCATTGCCTATAAAAACCTTCGATTGACCACGGCATAACCCACGACACACCAAACAGCCGAAAAAACTTTCCCACACCTCGTTAGAGAACGTGCAATGCAAGAAAGGATGATTCACCAGCTCCTCATTTTGCTAATACAAAGGACAAACATTGATAATGATGAGGTCCCTCTCCCTCAAGTTGTTGACTGTTAACACCCTATTCCAACCCACTAACCATGCGAACACAGCTACCATTGAGGGAGCATCATACGACCAAAGAGGTTAAGTATGCACTTTGCCAACTTCGATAGAAACGCCCGAGAGCATGGAAAATAGAGATTTCACTGAAAACTTGCCCGAATTTACCTCATTCCATCGCAAAGAGTTGGCCTCCTCTGACAGAAAAACTCTTGATAACAGATTCAAAAGAGAGAATAATTCTATAAATTCGTCATCATAAAGATCCTTGTGACACAAAGGAGCCCACGCCCCTCTAGCCACCGAGAAACAACGATAAACTGTAATGTCAGGATCGGTGGCTACCTATGCTAAAGTAGGAGATAATCCTTCAAACTCTGATCATGAAGCTACACATCCTTCCAAAATCTCACCCTAGAACCATCCCCAACCCCAAAACCCACCCCCCTTGAGACCACCCTGTCCATATTTATGACACTTTGACCTAGCTCCAAATTAGTAACCTTATCACTCATTCCTAATTAAGCAAGAAAAACTATGACATGCACAGCTGCTGCCTTGAAACTTCCAATACCGCCATTTCTTTCCTGCTAACGTGTCACATGTGTAGAATATCTGATCCATGCAAAAGGTGCGCTACACCATGATGATCACCTTGTTTAAAAAGCAGGCCAATTCACTCATCGAGCATGACCATGGTGTGCCGTTACGGGGCCGTAAAGGTCGTTACGTAAAGGTAACAGTGACAACCGTTACACATTACGGGGTCGTAACAGCCGTAACAACCGTTATGGAAAAAAATGACCTGTAATTGCTGTTAACGGCACGTTACATTCCCCATAAAGGCCATAATAGTCCCTTAATGGTCTATTACAGGACATATATGTTTTTCATACTTTTTAATCAACATTACGGGGCAGATACAAGTTTTTTGGGGTTTTTTTCAATAAATAAAAAATAAACAAGAGAGACCGTAACGACCGTTATGGGGCCGTAACAGCCGTTATGCCCCGTATCGTAAAGGTAACGGTGGTGGCCGTTACGGCCGCCGTTACCGTTACAGAACACCTTGAGCATGACACAACTTCAAAATAATTGGAAAGACCATGTTATGACTTAGTCTACTGGTGTGGCCCACCTTCTTTCAGGGATCTGATATTCTGCTCATGTGACATGTCAGTGGGAAATGAATAGCAATATGTGGAAGTTCACATACAGCCAATGTATGTGACCATTTCTCATTAAGCAACCCAAATAGGTTTTTCTTTTTTGGAATGAAAACCTTAATAGGAGATCACCCCCTTTTATAACAAATCAGTTCATTTTCTAAAATCGCTGGATCCAATACCCATGTTGTCAGATGTGCCAGACACACCTTCACGGATGCTAGGAAAAAATAACCTTAATTTATCTTCAACTCTTACATTTCGTGTATATTTATGTATTATCAATTTAGTTTTAAACTTTAATGTGTTTATAGTTACGCAGATACAGTTCTATTATGTATCTTATTCATTTATAAACTAGAATTTATATAATGATGATGATGATACATATTGAATTTTCCAGGGTCTTTGTATCTGACTTCTCTTGCTTGGGCTTGATACTAGTGCCTTCATCTATATCCTAGTCGCATAGGTTGCACCAAGGTGTGCCAAAACGGTTACGTTTCGGCCGTATCGGCTGATACGTAACGGTAACGGTGGCAGCCGATACGCGATACGGGCTCGTATCGGCCGTTTCCATTTTTTGTACACGTATCGGCCGATACGGTCCCGTTACTGATTTGCGTAACGACCGTTCGACCAGTCTTCAAGTTATTTAGCAAAAAAAAAAAAAAAAATGAAAAACGTACCTCTTTTCGGTTTTTCTTCTTCTTCTTCTTCTTCCTCTTCTCACGAGTCTGCATACGCGCCCTGCTGACTGGCATTAAGGCAGGCTTCTTCTTCTTCTTCTTCTCTCTCTCTCTCTCTCTCTCTCTCTCTCTCTCCCTCCCTCCCTCCCTCTCCTTTCCCTCTTTCCCTCTTTTTTCTTTTCGGTTTCCCTCTCTCGCTTTCTTTCTTTCTTTTTTTTTTTTTTTATTTTTTCACGCGTCACATCACCCATTAGGCCAATGCGGTAGGTACGTGTCATGCCGAGACGAGCTAGCGACACTCCTCGAGCTCCGAGTTGTACGAACGGTTCAGAGAGATCAAAGTTATATGGGCTCCACTATGATGTATTTATTACATCTACACCGTTCATCTATTTTCAGAGATCATTTTAGAGCACTACCCCGAAAATGAATTATATCCAAAGATCATCTGGGCCACACCAAAAATAACAGTGGAGATAATATTTTCGCTGCTAAACAATTCGCAGGCCCACGGTAACGTTTATTTTCCATCCAATGTAATCCGATCAGACCAGAGTGGACCCCACCATGATGTATATATTTTATCCATGTCGTCCATCCATTTTGCCACGTCATTTTAGGTCAGGATCTGAAAAATTAATAATATCCAAATCTCAGGTGGACCACACCATAGGAAACAGTGGTTATAAAACGCTCACCATTAAAAATTTCTTAAGGTCCACTGTAATGTTTATTTTCAATCTAACCTATTAATTGGGTCACACTGACGTGGATGAAGAGAAAACACACATGTCAGCTTAATCTAAAACTTTTGTAGCCCCCAATAAATTTTTAATGGTGAACATTTAATTATTGTTATTTCTTATGGTGCAGTCCACCTGAGCTTTGGATGTGCCTCATTTTTGGGCTCATGCCCTAAAATTATTTGACAAAATGGATGGACGGTGTGGATATAACACATTCATCACGGGTGGGGCCCAAAAAACTTTGACACGTGTGCTACACTTCACAATTCGAGTCCCGCCTAATTCGAGCATTAAAAAATTGTACACGAGACATATTAACTTAAAATTTAGCAATTAAATTATGGACTGCAATTGCTAACTCACGATGCCAAAATCAAATTGTTTGAATAGTTTTAATTGTTAATTTGTGGACTTTTATTTTTTAAAATAGGGACTTTTGATTTTTTTTTCATGATTCACTATCCAATAAATGTCCACCAATTCATAAGTGGGATAATGACAATAAATTACATGAATTTGAGGCTGATTTGGTGTATAAATTGGTCCTCCAAGTCAGCCCCAAATTGGCAACGCCATCTACAAAGAACTATTGGGAGAAATGATATCAAGTTATTAAGTATATAAATTAAATATTTAAGTCAAATTCAGTTATCTGGTTCATAAATTCATCGACAACCGATACAACTTCTCACCAAAGAGTGGACCATTACACCAGCATAAACATGTTCCAATTTATAAATGAATGCATATTTGGAATGCTTAGAATATTCTGGATTTAATCCATATTTTTTCATATTTTTTTGGCAAAATAAAAATAAAAATTGCGCCGTTACGGGCCGTTACGCCCCCGTATCGCCGTTACGCCCCTGTATCCGTATCGGTTTTAGAGGTCACCGTTACGCCAACCGATACCGATACGGCACACCTTAGGCTGCACCCAATGGGCCTCAACTCTTCCTAATGAACTAGGTCTCCCAAAGTGCAAGATATCCCTCATTATTTACCTATTTATCAGATCCCAATTAGTTGGGTAAGGCTTAGATGATGATGATTTTATTTTATTTTATAAGTAGTGGAGATTTTCTCTCTTAAAGAAAATGAAATGGAGATTTTTAAAAAAATAAACTGTGATCCTTTTTCACAAGGCAATGAATGGGAACCAAATTGTATAGGGAGTACCTAATGACAACAGTCCCCTGATCTCATTAACATTAAATGAACTTTTCCAAGGACATGGTCTCAATCTTGAGACCCATGCTTTGCTTTTCGAGCGCCCCTTTGATGATGACCCTGTTGAAGGTCTCAAAAACGCAAGAGGCAACAACACTGCAACTTTTGATGCTTCCAATTAGGCTTGATTAGAATCACTAAAGCCTGAAATGCCATAAAATGCAATCCTAGAATGGTTTTTGAATATCTTACAATCTTTCCCAGCCCTTGACCATCTTAGATTGCTCAAGGAGCTTCCATCCACGTTAAACTTCCACCAACCTAAAGAAGGGACCCATCCATTAGTCCTGTTTTGTTGGACTACCATAGTTGTTTAGGTCTTTGATCTAGCTTCTACCCAACTCTGGGCATAAATTCCTTTAGGGCTTGTTTGGATTGTGGGAAAAGAAAAGTGTAATGATTATCCAATGATGGGTTCCATCAGCACCGTTGAAACATGGATTCCATTTTTGAGTGTCTTGTCTGGATACCGAGTGAAAATCTCATATTCCTCTCATAATGGTTACCTCAAATCTTGTGTGTGAGAATTTGATTATGGAAAAAGGCTAATGATTGCTATTTGCAATCTCACTATTCCTTTGCTAGCTAAACAATGCAAAAGGTCTAAACAATGGAAATCTCCCATTTTCTTTTCCCACAATCCAAACTTGCTACTTTCATTGCTCGGGCTCAATCTATAAGGGGCCGTTAGATTTCCAATTTCCGTGGTAAATACACTGGAAATGGATAATAATGACTACCTCCATCTCTTTGATGGAGATGAAAATGGGTGAGGAATTTTGTCTCAAAAATTGGTCTGAAAGAAAACCTTGTTGCTACTAAATTTAATGTGGGCCCCACTATGATGTATGTGATATATCCATGCTGTCCATATGTTTTAATAGCACATTTTAGGGCATTAGCCCAAAAATGGGGTGGATCCAAAGATTGAGTGTACCATACCTCAGGAAACAGTGGTCCTAAAGATGTCCGTTGAAAGATATTTTCTCCCTAGGTTCCACATTGATGTTTATTTGTCATTCAACTTGTTCATTAGGTCACACAATCATGGATAAAGGGAAAACAAAAATATCAGCTTGATCTAAAACCTAAAACTTTTGGGGCCTGCAACAAGCTGTCAATGGTAGGTGTTCAATTCCCACTGTTTCCTTTGGTGTGGTTCACTTGAGCTTTGATCTGCCTCATTTTTCGGATGATGCCCTAAAATGAGCTGGCCAAAGGGATGGACAGTTTGGATAAGGCACATACATCATTGCGGGCTGCATAGTTTCAGCATTTTTTTCTTGGGTGGCATGACTGACTGCTGCAACAGAGTGAGAAGTAGTTGGAAATACAAAAGGTAAATAATTATTGCCTATTTCCTTAGAATTCCAGGGGTAATTAGAAAATCAAACAGCCCCTAAGAATAAATTTAATGTTCTCTTTTAGGCTTTCAACAGTAGAGGGCAAAGTTATCTTCTTTTTTTAAAAAAAAAAACAGTAGTGCACTAGGGCAAGTTCTCATTTTTTTTTTTTTCCCGTTGCATTCCTTCCAAATGCTCTAGAGATTTGCTTAGGGAATCATTCTCTGCAAGTTCTTCCTCTAGCCATAAAGATGCTCCCCATCCCTTAAAAGGAGCAATAATACTCTACGGCTGAACCCAACTAACCTTAAACCGATTGAACAAGAAGGCCTGGATCTCACGGTCCAACAGATAGTGCAAAAAGGTGATTCCTTCTCTCTCTCTCTCTCTCTCTCTCTCTCTCTCTATATATATATATATATATATATATATATATATCCATCATAGCACACATTTGGGAGGGATGGGCTCCTTCATTGCTTCTCTAGAGATAACCACCTATTTTTTAACACTAGAAAAAGAAACTTCAGAAATACAAGGAGTGCCACTCGTTGGCATGAGAACAAATGACTCTCCCATCACACACACACACATCCTTTTTTTGCAGATTATTGAGCATATGGATTTTAGAAGATGAGGCCGTCCAACAGAATGCTTTAACTGTAGAGGTTGCAACCAAGTTCCAAATATTTGCAAGTTCTGGAAAAAGAAGGATGCTTAGGGCAAATAACCTTAAAGAATCCTTTAGCAGGGAAATCTTCTTTTAGCAAAGGTGCCTATATGTGCTTATCCACATCATTTTCTGGCACATAGACATCTTTTTGCATACCTAATAGCTCAACCATGGGACCTTTATGTTCCCGAAGGTTCTTTTCTTTTTGAACACAACGCACGTCTCCAAATGATCTTCCCCCCTCTAGTTTGAAGCAATCCTCGATCTTCACAAAATTAGTGGACAGCGAATACACTATAGGGAAAGAGAGGGCAAGCAGCTTATCCCAACCAAAATATTTGTTCCCTCCTATTTAATCTAGATCTCCCAAAATATCATAAGAAAATCTCCCAAGATCTACTAATTCAACAAGATCTGTAACAGAATTCGGGTTTGAAGCTGTTCCATCAAGCAACATTGATGTCTGCCAAGAGTAGGATTTGTGTGGACTCAGTGACTTTTACATTAGTGTTCACAAATGATATCATTTGAGGTGGCTGTCTTTTCTCAAATTTGGAGCCGGAGAATCCGCATGTCTGCCCAAATCCCAAGAGATGACATTGCTAGTAAGACTGGAAACATTGCCACTAAGTTGTCTAACTAATCCATGGAAATGAATTTGCGGGATTTCAATTAGTAAGCCTGCATAAATGGGCTGCAGTGATTCAAGTCTTGTTTATAATGACTCAGCTTCTTGGTTTATTCAATTGTATGGTAAATGACATATGAAATCCTTGGGATTGTGATGTTTTATGTATCTTTTCCCTTTTCTGACAGCAACCACCTTCGCCTTGGATGAATCAAAGACCTCTTGGTGTTGATGTTAATGTAGGTAAGTATAATGGGAAAAAGGGAGATGGAAGCTTCCTCATGGGAATTTCACAAGTGTATCATTTGTTAGGCTGATGTTGACCTACTTTCCTCACCATGCATAATGAGTTTAATTTGTTTCAATAATCAGTGTAATTGCTTGTTTATACTTGTTTGTAGCTTATGTGGAGGGACGAGAGGAGGTGGACAGAGGAAGTTCTCATCAACCCATGACACAGGTGCTTTCTTCATTTGATAACTAACTATTTTTCTGTTGGTGCCATATATTTATTTGTTTATTCAGGAGATGTTGGCGAATTAGTTCTTGCATTCATTTATTACTTACCAATGTTATTATATAAATAGAGTTAGATTTTTGTACTCCTTTTAGATATGAGGTCTCAAGTCCAAACCCGTTGGATCATAGTTTATGGTCCACCCAGCAAATAACTTCCAACCTTCGCATCGTTCGCCATCCAACCCATCCAATAAGTTGGCCCAATCATTGGAATTACCTTGTGCAAAAATCAGCCACATCCACTTACTGAGCAAACCATGCTTGTATTTTGTTATTTATCAATGGCTAAACATGTTTTTGCTAAGTTATTATTATTATTATTTTCTATTACACCCACACCACACAATACTCACACACACACCCACACCCACACCACATGGGCACTTGATCCCATGATCTGAGTGTTGAAACAGAGTCTGTCTACCAGTAATTCACTGGGTAGATTGTAAATTAACATGTGTGTGTTATCACTCACTCACTAAGTCACTCACTCTTTCTCTCTCTCTGCACGTGTGTTACCACTGAAGTTCAGTACTTGTCTTGTTTCCAGGATTTTTTCATGATGTCTTCTGGTAAGCGGAAACGAGATGATTATGCTTCACGTTTTCCACCAGGTGGGTATATACCACAGCAAGATGGAGCCGGAGATGCTACATTGGAGGTTTTCGAACTAGAGGTGCTTTGTCCCCTATATTTATGTTCATATCCGTCCCTCTTTTTTCTCTTATCTTTCAGTTACCTTGATCACTTTCTTGTTGCAATGATTGGTTATTTTGGCAATATTTTTACCTGATGCAAGTAATACAGGTATACAATCATGTAAATTAGTCTAATTATTATTTGAAGCATATTCTATATTCACCATGTATATGTTGGCTTACATTTGCTAATGTAAATACATACATGTGTGTGTCAGTTTAGGTTTTGCCAATGTGAAAAAAAAAAAAAAAACCTGAAATGGAGTGGCTGCAGGGATTGCATATGTGAACTAACTTCAAGGGGAAGGATTGAGATGCCTTTGAATTACTGCATTATAAAACCACACAGAACGGACATACAAATATAAACTTCCCACATGAACAACAGAAGCATTGTCTGATATTTGAGATTCCACCTGGAACAGAGGAATAGTAGATTCCTCTCTGCCTGCAAGTGAGTGACTGAATGCAATTATTGCACATGCTGTCGTCCAAGGTAGGCAACTCAAAAAGTTGTATGCTCTACTGAAAGTGGCCGTCTCCTTCATGAAAAACATGCTGAGGGTCATAAAGGATAGCATCATCATCACCTTTAAGCCTTTATCCCAACTAACAGGATCGGTTACACATTCTATTCCACCGTTCCACTATATCATGGATCATATCCTCTATTAGGTCATCAAGTCTTTTGTTACTACCTCCATTGACTTCCTATTAGGTCTTTTGCTTGCCCTTTTAGAGCCTTAAACTTGAACTAACCCACTCCGAACTGGTGCAGTTCTTGGTCTTTCTTGCACATGACCAAGTCATCTAAATGCACTTCCCTCATTGTATTACCTATCGGTGCTACTCAATTCCCCCAATATATTTATTTCTAAGTCTATCCTTCTGTTTTTCTACTCAACCATCGCAACATCCTCATTTCAGCTATATTTTGTCCGAGGAACATGTTGTTCCTTAACTGCCCAACATTCTACCTCATAAAACATGGCTGGTTTTATATGTTGCAGGATAACTAACCACTTGCTCTAAAAGCTCGAACTGATATAGCATAGCAAATCAATCCCTTCATCTCATAGCCCAAGCCCCATATCTCATGGGTTAGGACCTCGGCCAAACCCCCCTCGTGGGCTCCACATCACATGGGTATCGCCTCACATGGGCTGCCCACCCCGAGTGTGCCTTGCATTCCACAGTCCACCCCACTCAAGCCCAGTGTGAAAATGCCTTGCATTAATCACCTTTGGTGAGGAGTTTCGAACATGAGACCTCTCGCCTTTGATACCACTTTGACGCAAGACAATTAAC
Source organism: Magnolia changhungtana (assembly GCA_030180095.1). Classification (NCBI taxonomy): domain Eukaryota; kingdom Viridiplantae; phylum Streptophyta; class Magnoliopsida; order Magnoliales; family Magnoliaceae; genus Magnolia; species Magnolia changhungtana. The sequence continues at coordinate 5,269,887 of JASAUF010000391.1, read as the reverse complement.
CACTTGCTCTAAAAGCTCAAACTGATAGAGCATGACGAATCAATCCCTTTAGCTCATAGCCCAGGCCCCACATCCCATGAGTTAGGACCTTGGCCAAACCCCCCTCGTGGGCCCCACATCACATGGGTACCGCCTCACACTAGCCACATGCCTTACCTGAGCCGCCCACCCCCAATGCGTCTTGCATCCCATAGGCCACCTCACTCGAGCCAGGTGTGAAAATGCTCCTGTATTATTATTGCTATCCAAAAAAAATAAAAATAAAATTCCCCTTTAGTTTGATCGATACACATCGATCACATAAAACTCTAGAGTCACATCTCCGCTTCTTCCACCCAACTTGAATTTTATGAGCAACATCCCTCTCAATCTCACCACCCTCGTGAATTATCAACCTAAGATATCCAAAATGGTCATTTTGGGGTACTTTTTGGCCAACGATATTAACTAATTCCTCGTTTCCACTCCGATAAGTTACTACAATTGCATTTTATATTCTTTGTTTTAGTCCGACTATTTAGCACTTTTAGATTCTAAATCATCTCTCCATAGTTTTGGCTTTATGTTCATGCCCTCCCTCATCTTGTCAATGAAAACTATGTCATTTGCAAAAGACACACACCATCAGATCTCTTCTTGTAGATGCCTCCTCGCCTTGTCCATAGCCAATTAAAAAGATACAGGCTTAGTGCTGACTTTTTGATGTAATCTTACAATCATTAGAAACTCGCTTGTCTTTCCACCTAGCGCTCATCACATTTGTTACCACTCTGTCATGCATATCCTTAATCATGTCAACTTATCCTCTTGAGACTCATTTATGCCCGCTAACTCCTTGGGATCCTATATTATGCTTTCTCTAAGTTAATAAAAACCATGTGGAAATCCTTCCTCACCCTATAATTCTTCATCAACTGTCTATGTAGGAAAATAACCTTAATGGTTGACCTTTTTTTTTTTTTTTTTTTCTTTTTTTTCTGAAAGATAATGATGTAACTCAATGGTTGACCTTTTCTTTCTTTCTGAAAAATAACGGTGTACCTCAATGGTTGACCATCCTTGCATAGATCCCCCGATACATTCTTCTCAAGCCTTGACTAACCTTAGCTTGATCATGATTTGCTAAAGTTTCACACTATGGCTCATAATTTTAATCCCATGATAGTTAGTGCAACTCTATATGCTTCCTTTATTCATGTAAATAGGTACCACACTTCACTCGCCCGCCATTTTCTTCAATCTTACAATCTTGTTGAACAACATTGTCAACCAAAATAAACTTGTACCTCTTGTTCACTTCAACTTTCTGAAAGCTTCTCTCTTCATATATTGTAATCGTACAAACATATGGTTTCCCGCATCATTTGAGTTTAAGATTCCTTACATCCCCCCGTGCTTTGGGAGTAGTTCCATTTAACATGTTTTGAAAATAGCTTCTCCACTTCTCATTGATCTAATTAATTGTCCTTAATTAGTACCCTTAGTCATTGCTAATAATGCATTCAACATGATCTAGGTCCCTACTTTTCCTCTCTCTCATTTTTGCAAGTTCGAAGACATCTTTGTCACCTTTTCTTGTCCCTAATATATGATACAAATACTATATGCTTCACTACTTTCTTAGAGTTCCTTTTTGCGTTTCTATATTCTTCTAATGTTTTCTCATTTCTAGTTGCTTTCTAGGCTTGAAACATGATTGTTTCATGCCACTTGCCTTTTTGGACTTCATCATTTCACCTCTAAGTTTCCCCTTATCAGTGGCTTTTACCTCACTCTTAAAACTTCTTTAGCCACTTTCCCAATGCTCAACCATCTTGTTCCACATAACATTAACTCTAAATTTTCATCTTCCATCAATTAATTACTAAATAAATTGCTCTCTCTCCTTTTAAATTCAACCACCTTGTTTTTGTAACATTTATTAAATTTATTCAAGCTCCATCTTTTAACGTAAACATTAATAACCATTTACCCAATGTTGTCAACTTGCATATACGATTGTATGCGACCAGCATATGCTGTTGGCATATGCGATCGCATACTCGCATATGCAATTGCATATTGCTCTGACCTCTCTTTTCTTTTTCTTTTTTTGAAAAAAATAAAAAATGTAAAAACAATGGGGATAATTGGAAATTTTAAAAAAATACGAAAAAACTATGCCTAGTTACTACAAGTGATTGGATTGGGTTCTTTGACCTATTTCATTGTAGTTTGTGTTCGAGACTATTAGACCATCTATAAATTAAGTTATATACTTGAGTACTTAAATATTTATATGCTATTTACATAAAATTTAACATAACAACCAACAAATTACATTAAAACTTTTAACATACAAATTTTATTAATAAATGATAACTTGATAACTTGAACAACTTACAAATTACAACTTAATTTACAAAAAAAAAAAAAAAAAAGCACAACGTGCAAAGTATGCCATCACATTTGGAGTATGCCATTGCATACTTGCATATGCGATCTCACACGTATCCTGCAAAAAAGTATGCCATCGCATACTCTCCCAGATCGCATATGCAATCTTCTGGAAAAAATGGCATATGCAATTGCATATTCGCCTATGCGATCGCACATGACAACAATGAATTTATCTATGTTGTGTAGTCAAACTCTCCCCTAGCATAACCTCCTACATGATTCCTGCTGTAAGACAACTGAAACAGGTTCAATATGACTATGTAAGTACTTTGCCTAGGAGCTTGTACCTTTCCTTGGAAGGTTCAAATGGATCAATTGGTTCCAATAGTTTGTTGTTATTTACCAAATCTGAGCACTTCAGATTTACCTCTCTCATCCATCATCGGATTCTCATCTGAATTTTGTTTGATGAGGTAGGCTGGTAGGGTTCTTGCACGATTGATCAGATTAGGCCCTTTAGGCTTAAGTTGTGGATTCGTTGGTTGGTGGGATTATACCTAGCATCAAATGTTTTCAACAGGGTGAATGGAAAATGGAATCTTCGTGTCACCGAGCATAGGTCCAACTTCAATGGGGTGAATTAGGGAAGAGGTTGCTTATTATCCCCATTGTTCTGATTATTTGCAGCTACAAGGGGACTTGCTTGGTTTTGGATTTGATTTTTCTTAGCTCCTATCTGGTGACAATTGACATTCTGATCTTAATGGCCTTGATTCTGTTGCCCTGGATGTTGGTGGGAAACTCATCTTCCCTACTGCAAGCTAATTGCTGCCATCATTATGGTGACACACATTGTTGTCATTGTTTACTACAAATTTTTTTTTTTTTTTTGAAAGATGATGCAAATTTATTAGGCAGAAGTGCTAAAAAGGAAAGAAAAACAAAACAAAAGAGGAAAAGGAAAACTATACAATAAGGAGCTAAAAAGTTCCAAACCCAAGCTCACAAATAACAACCACTCAGACACTGAATTCCCCACCCGAACGAAAACCATCTCTGCAGACAGAGAGATTCCCAAAAACCCTGTTATTGCGCTCAGGCCAGATCAACCATAAAGAAGCCAATGGAGAAAGCCTCCACTTCCGCGAACCCAAACGATCTCCAGGATCACCGTGCTAGGCCCGAAATAAAGGCTCTCCATTGAATCCAGCATTACCCAGGCCATGCCAGCGGAACTGAAGATACCAGACCACACAACACGAGCAAAAGCGCAGAGGATGGAAAGATGATCCCTGGTTTCTTCCGCAGAAAGGTACAACGGGCAGGCATTTGGAAGGACCATTCCTCTCTTCTGCAGATTGTCAATCGTGAGGATTTTCCTTCTCCCTGCGACCCCTGCAAAATCTGCAATATTTGGTGGGGCACCATATGACCATAACTCCGCTGTGAAGAAGCAATCCTCCCCTGAGCTAGGCTGAGAGAGCACGCGGTAGAGAGACCGAACTGAGAAATTCCCCGATTCGCTAAAGCGCTAAATCAGGGCTTTCTCTAGATCCGGGATGAGCTATAGGGACAAAAGATGCAACAAGTCATTGTTACTACAGTTATAACCCTCATTGTTTTTTCATTTCATGTTTCCTCCATAAGAGTTTCTGCCACCGTCAGATTGTAAAGAAGCAGTTTGCACAAGTTTTTAAAAAGAAGATCAGATCTGTGTGGAATACATTCAAATGATTAATGCTTACCTTTCTGTTATTCATACAAATCCTTTGATTGCTTATTGGCTACCTTGTCTGAGGAATAATTTTTGTGAAAAATGGGACGAACCGGTATAATGTTTGATCTTGTTTCTCAATTGAGTGGAAATAGGGATATATCCACACACACAAATCCTTCTTCATTGTTTACAAAATAAGTGGTTGTAGGACTACCAGTACCATTTCTTTATATATAGTAGAAAGAACAGGATCACTCGTAGTTGAAGGAAAGCTTTGTAATGAACTTGGTTTAGCTTCAGTTGTTGAGCTTAACATGGCACCAATGGCTGTTTACTTCTTCACACCACTAGGTTTGCCACTCATTGGTGTGTTTATGAACAATAACTTGTATGAGAATATATTTCAATATCATGTGGCCTGGAATTCTCATAGTCAAATGCTCGATTCTCGATGTGTATGATGATTTAGCATAGTTTGCAAATTTTAATTATTTAGATTAAGTCGATGATTGATCGCACTTGATTCTTTAAGTCGATGATTGATCGCACTTGATTCTTTAGCCACATTCATGCGTCCTGCATCAATAGACTCACTAGAGAGGGAATGACGAGAGGGTCATGGTCACTTGTTTCTTTTGCAATGTTTCTGTGTTTTTCTAATATAACTTCATTGCCATTCAAAAAATAAAAGGAGCCTAGTACCTCGATGTGAATGCTACTTGCAGGGTAATACAATTGGTTCATTTCCACTCAGTCAAACTCATTGTTGCATTCAATTCGACAATGCATCCAAATGCATGCCTAATTACCTGATGTTCTTGGAAATCTCTTTTTGTCAATAGCCTGCCCAATACTAGTATGTCATTCTAGGGGAATCAATTATCATTTGACAAGAATCCTAGCACTTACACCATGCAATGTCCATGAAAGCATGTAGAAACTAATTAAAAGATGAAAGATATACCACTGATACTCTGTGCAGCTAACAATGCTTCATGGCTGGAGAGGGAAACGGTACTGGTCATCAACCTTAATTTTTTAGTTGCATCTTGCATGTTAGGAAGTGTGAAACTTTTCTAATCCTTTTTTCCTTGTGCATCAATTTTGACGACACATGACTCATTCTTTGCGGGTCTGAGTCAATTCAGAATCATCTATCATAAGTAGCATGTTTCTAACATTGGCCATATTTCTTCTGTTCTTATGTGTATACTTCTGACCTTCTCGTATGCCCTTGGTTTTTAGGTCAATACAGCAAAAAGTTCATCAAATAGATATGGCGGAGTAACTGCAAATGGTGACATGCAATCAGCGCAAGAAGCAAGGACTGCTCAGAGGATTCCACAACAGGATGGGGTTCATGATGGTTACGATGATGTAATGACCACAACTCTTGTGAATTTCATCTACCTTGTTGCTTTTATTATTATTATTATTTTCTATCTCACTCCTCAATTTTCACTCTGTTTCTTTTGTTTTCCTTTTGAAGTTTTTCAATTTTCCGGGTGTTGCTAATGAAGAGTACAATACCCCAGTCGACCATGGTAAATTATGTTGATGAATTCATGTCAAACACGGACCATTTGGAACAAGGAGATGAGACTTACAGTTTTATGTCATGCTGACCTTGGAGGCTTTTTCTTTCAATAGATCTAAATGCCGGTCACACTGTTGGCACACCAAAACCAGCTAAGAATGAGGGTGCTGATGATGATGAGCCACCACTGAACGAAGATGACGATGACGATGATTTGGATGATCTGGAACAAGGAGAGGAAGAGCCCAGCACCCACCATTTGGTTCTGGCCCAGTTCGATAAGGTAATTGCCATCTTTTTGTTTTTTCCCTTGCGAGCAGCTATCCTTAGAATAACTAATGATATTCGTACCTTCTCGCATTTGTGTAGGTCACACGGACCAAAAACAGATGGAAGTGTGCACTTAAGGATGGAATAATGCACATCAACAGTAAGGATATTCTTTTCAATAAGGTGTGTCGAATTTCATCTGCTTTTTTTTTTTTTTTTAAATGCTTTCATGGATTGGCCTCTCTAGTTTCTTCTAACGCCTGCAATAATTTTACCTGCTCGTTAGTTTTGTTTGATGGCTGAATGGTCTTGCTTCAGTTCCCAATATTGTTCGAAAACTTGAAAAACTCAATGCAGTGAAGCCAGTTTAACTTGATTCGATGAGAAATTTACTCAATTCAACTTGAGATTCAGTTGGACTTACCAAGACTACAACAACCTTATATCATAAAATGTGAACTTTTTTTTTTTTTTTGAGAAGCAACAAAACTTTTATTAAGAAAACCGCGGAAGCGAAAAGAATACAAAGCAGCAGAAAAGCTAGAACAGAAAAGACAAATCTGCAGATCTAGCATCCTGAACATACGGGACCCACTCCGAAACTGAAGATTTAATCAGAAAGATAATTCTTTCAGCTAAAATGGTTACTTTATTGCCCCTTGATATTCAAGACTTGATCAACACTTAACTGATTATTCAATTCAACTCGACTGACTTTCAAGTTGGGTTTTTTGGCCTTTGGAACCATGATTTCCATCATCTGATATGAGGGTAGGGTCTGCCTAATGCTGATATTGTTTTTATGATTAGAGGGACTGTCGTTAGGTTGGGGATTGCCATCCCCATCAGCTGCCCAAGTGAAAACGAACTCCTTTTACAGCTGTACTAATGCAGGAGCATTTTCACACAGGGTTCGAGTGGGGTGGCCTGAGGGATGCAGGGGCACACTCGGGGCGGGTGGCTTGTGTGAAGCAGAACCCATGTGAAGTGGGGCCTATGAGGGGGGTTCAGCCAAGGTCCTAATCCATGGGATATGGGGCCTGAGCTATATGAGATAAAAGGATTAATTCGCCATGCTCTATCAGTTCGAGCTTTTAGAGCAAGTGGTTAATTGTTCGAGACTCCTCACCGAGGGTGTTTAATGCAGGGGCATTTTCACACCAGGCTTGCGTGGGGTGGCCTGTGTGATGCAGAGGCACACTCGGGGTGGGTGGCTCGTGTAAAGCGGAACCCATGTGAAGTGGGGCCCATGAGGGGGGAGTGGAAATGTCCGAAAGGATGAAAGGGTTCTATAAAGCTTGCTTATCCACCCTTCCTGGCCAAGTAGGAAGGAGCATCAGATGTTGGAGCTGTTACCTAAATCACCAAGCCCCCTATGTTTTTCATTCCGGATTGCAAGATCCAGATTATGGATCATTTGCTATCTGGATCGCTATTTTTCCCAATCTGAAATTTTGGTTTTACTGCTAGCGTAGATGAACTTGTAATTTCAATCTATATTTAGAACAGATGGAATTATACATTGAAGGCTTCAAATGGCCAAGGGGAAGGCCCAAAGGGACGTGGATGGAGATAGTAAGAAAAGACTTGATGACCTATGGTCTAACTTAAGGTCTGGCCCACGATAGAGTGGAATGGCGGAATAGGATTCACGTAGCCATCCCCAATTAATTGGGATAAGTGTTGAATGATGATGATGATAAATTTACATGTTGACGTATGCAACAGCATGATTACATAAAATAGTATGCACCTGGGATCTAATATTCATCGCTATATTATATATAATATATGAAATGATGAATATTGTTATTTTTATTGAAATAGTCTGTATAGTTCAATAAAAATACCAATATTCGTCGTTTCATACATAAATTACAATTTCAATCGTATATGATAGTAGACTGTGTATACCTAATGTATGCACTAGAGCAATCCATGTGATCCTAGCCCTAGCATACCGTATATCAGATGAACTAGTGTACTGTGTACCCATTCCTGTACCATGTGCTGGAGCAACCTATTCCTGTTCCCTTACTATCATTTCTCCAATAATAAGACCTTCTATCATCAGCTGTCAAAGGGCCTCAATCAGGGCCCAAACCAGCCCAGACTAGGCCCGTTGACAGCCGTAATCATAGTGGGCTCCATTAACCGGCTGCTTCCAGTCTCCATAGTCTTTTATTCTTTTATATTCTAAGGAATACATCTGTTATCATCCATAAAAATTGTCATCTTGCGGCCATCTGGGAGCTTCTCCAATGTGTTTTTCCCCCATTTCTCCTTTCTTTCTTTGACAGGCAAATGGGGAGTTTGACTTTTAGCCTTTGATGGGTTCTCCCTCAGAAGAACTAATCCCGGCCGATGGGTTCCAGTAAGGATTTGTTTCCTGAGGATGTTGTCTGGTGAGAGTGGAATTGGGAATGGCCTAAGAGAGATCTGTATAGAGAAAAGCCCTTGTTGCCAACTGCTCCACTCCATTTCGTTTCTGCAGAGATTGTTTGGTGTTTTTGTTCGTTTTGTAAATTTTACTTTTGTGATGATAATTACAGTATGATATTTACTAATGTCTGCTTTCATATTTCCCTCGGAAGAACCCCTTTGTACATGTACAACTTTGAACGGGGAAACTGCAGCACCCTGACTCAAGAAGCCTTAGTTGAGCTTTTTATATGGGATGCATTTAAATCAGATTGTCGGCATGGCCTGGTCATGCTGCCCATGCATTTTGGTTGTATGTTTTTCTTTTAGTCGTTTCTTCATGGAACCTGCAGCATCTTCAATGTGTAGGTGATAGTGTGCATATTATGGATAGGATGAAGCAGAAATACTGAAAATCCCAACTGATTTGCAAGTTCTTATCCATCAGTCGGATTTCATATTGCTGAGTTGGATCATGGACTAGTTTTTTAAACTGTAGATTTAAGAGCTTGGATTGTGATAATGGGGTGGCTGACTGAAATGCAATGGGCGAGGCTTGAGTGCAGTCAAAATTATGAATAGGCCTTTGCTCTACAGAGCCAGCCCAATGGACCCAAACCAATCCGTCCCCGTCTGCAGATGACCCTGGTTCCCTCCATGTGGGTCAGGTTGTAAATTTTCTATTTTATATATTTTCTCACTTCCTTCCGTCCAGGAGATTGTTGTGAGATAAAAGACTGTCAAACCAATCTACTCTCTTCAGGAGATTATTGTCAGTTAAATGACTGGGCCAGTTGGACCAACATGTTCAGTCCCGGTTTAAGTTGTGACTCGCCCGAGTTGGGTGTGACTCGTGGGGCTGAACTGGATTGGGTCCAACAGAGCCTGAGTCGACTGGGTCCTGTACAGTCCTAGTCTTAAAACCATCGAAAGTCCTAACGCCAGCTCCCTCCTACCCAACCAGGCTGGAGATATTGTAAGAATCTGGATCTTAGTTGGGCCTTATACATATACAGAGTAGCCTCAAAGCATGGTCCATGGGGGTGTGGACTGTTAATCCAATGGGTGGGCACGACGTGCCCGGGGATTGGACCGTCCAATCTTTGGTATTATATATATATATATATATATATATATATATATGTGTGTGTGTGTGTGTGTGTGTGTGTGTGTGTGTGTGTGTGTGTGTGTGGAAATGGTACTATGAGGTGGAGCTATGTGTGGGCCCCACCGTGAAACCGTGATGTGTGTCGAACATGAACACCGTGCATTTGATGGGTCCCCCATTTAGGTTACGGGATATCTCAAAATTCAGCCGTATATGGAACTCAGGTGGGCCATACCATTTAAAACCCTATGAAGACATGCCTAAAACATATAAAATTACTTGGTGGGCCCATCTGAGTTTTGGATGCGGCTGAAACTTGGTCTAACCCCTCATCCAAGTGGGGCACACACAATGGATAGTCTGGATTAGTGAACCACATCTCAGTAAGCCCAATGAATGATTATGAATGTTTTAATGGGAGGGTAACCCCTCTCACCTGTTGTATGTGGTGTGGCCCATCCAAGTCATAGATTGACTTGATTTTTAAGCCCGTGGCCCATCATGGAATGGTGCATCTGACCAATGGGGTAGATGTTTGACACACATCACAATGGGGCGGGAAGTTCCTATGTGGTTGACCTCATAGTACCATTTGCCCCCCCCCCCCAAAATATATGTGTGTGTGTGTGTGTGTGAGAGAGAGAGAGAGAGAGAGAGAGAGAGAGAGAGGAATGACCTGTGCACCACCAGTTCTTACTAGAACTTATGAGAACTTTTTAAGAACCATCTCCCATGATATGAGTATAAGATTTGAACTATTCGTGTGATATAGCACCCCATGAAACCCCGTCATCTAACTTTTGCCCTGATTTAAAACATTTAATGAGTCACGGTAAAAGAGGCAAATCAAGGAAATAAGCTGTTTGGTTTTGCCATGACCCATCAAAGTTTTGAATCAGGGTAAAAGTTAATAGTTTCATAGGATATGTGATGCGGCACCCCATGAAACCCTAGAGTACAACTTTCAATCTAATAAAAAACTTTAGTGGGTGATGACAAACAAAAATAGTTTTCTTCCTTGATTTGCCTCCATCTTTCCTGTGGGCTACTTAGAGTTTTGAATCACTAGAGTTTTGAGCCAGGCTGAAAGTTGGTCGCAAGAGGTTTAGGAGGGGTGCTGCATGACATAGATCATTCAGATTTTGTGCCTATGATACGTGTGCTGCTCACAATTTCTCAATAATCTCAAATTTAATAAAGAATCATTCTCAAAATCAAAGTAACACGGTGGTGCTTTTTGAGAAAGGAAGTTATCAAGGTACCTCCAAATGTTGTCTTTCTTTAAAATGTAATAAAGTTAGAAAATGTTGTTCCTCACATTGTATGTGCATGACATCCATTCCATTAAAAATATGTATCCAATCATAATCACATCGACCAAAATTCTTTCTTACTGAATTACCGGATGGTTTGCATATGCATTTTGATGTTTTTTAAGTAGTGTATATCATTATTTATGCTATGCCTCACCCTATGTCTTGATCGAACAATTTTTTAAAATTTTTTATTCGAACATCTGACTTATTATTTTTATCGTTGGATTAGATATCATAAATGTATCACGTGGGCCTCGCAATTCTTTACTTCAATACTTTTCAAAGGAACATGTAGTGGGCATCATGGTAATTTCACTTCTCAAAAATCACTTTCCTAAATTTTGGAGGCTTTATTTTGTAAAATCCTAAGTTTATGAGGATTTTAAGGTAAAAATCCATTTTTCAGTCTAATGGTTAGCCATAGCTGCTTTCTTCTTGACCACTCTATTTTCAGACCACTGATAGGAGAGATAGGATTGTCCAGTGAGGAGTTTCTCACCCACGGTGGGACCCAGGAGACCAACTTCCTGGATCAGTTATCACTGGGTGCAGGAGACCCAACTTCCTGGATCACTGATCACTGGGTGCACTTGTCCAATCTGGGCGGTTCATTAGAATTCCTCTGATAGAAACAACAAATATTTTATTTTTTATTTGTTAGCTTGTTAGTACACCCCACTGTGAGTTCACACTTCACTGTTAGCCACCTTAACAGGGAATCGATGTCATGACCTCAGTGTTGAAACGAGGTGTCTTTCACTCAATCTACCACTTGAGCTATGGATCTGGGTGTAATTGGAACAACACGATTGTACGTAGAAATGACCAGATACAGTGGCTTTATCATTATTTTCCCTGTCACTTAAGAATATCCAATACGTGAGGGAGGTGGACCACACGATGTTCATCACATTGTATGAAAATCTTATAGATCCATTCATTGGATGGGTTACACAGTAAACCGAGTCAAACCGTTGTCTGTCCATTGATTTTGATGTTGTGTCCCTATCAATGACTGGGTCGGCCTGATTTTTATGTCAGGTGGTTATCATGGTGTGGCCTACCTTTAGTACGGATTGGATATTCTACACATGATATGTTAGTCGTTAAAAATGGCTGTATCATAGCCCCTGATCTCATAATTTTTTCCCTATTATTGTTTAAAATGGGACGGTGGAGGTTTGCATATCTGACTCAGGGATGGACGTGATGAGATTGGTCACCGTCTTCCTCAAGGATAACTACTCCAAATTCATGGAGTTTCTCTGGACCGCTCATAGAGACTTTTCAAATCTATAAGGAAAAAGCAAGGAAAATAAAAAAGTAAAATTTATAAAATTCGTAATTTGATTGATGAATGAAATAAAGGAGTTCATGTTCTCCTAATTATTCTAACTAAGCCTAATGGATAAAGAGTTATACTGAAACTAAAACTTACTAAAAGTAGTAAAACCGAAAATAAAATGGGATTTTGACCATCAATTTGATGGTATTTTGCAAATTTGGCGTGGCCAACCTGGCATATCGGGGTTGGGTGGCTAAAGTAGCTCGTCCTACCCCAAAATCATATATGGTATGTCCAATAGTTTATTCTGGTTTGCGAGATACATCTATTTTAAGTTCCAACAGTCTGGATCACCTCTGCTTTCAATTGGGCCTTTTTTTATCCATCTTGGCCATGAAACTATCCGCGATCCGCTCTACATCAATATGATACATGCTGATGCACACATGAACGTACATTACAAGATCTGAGCTGCTCATCAGGTGGGTCCCAATGCGAATGTGAACTGCTTTGAAAGTCAGGCCAGTTGGACAGTCCTAACGAAATCGATAATTAGAAACAAATTCCAGCTCTCGATTGCCTAATTATACCAGAAAATACCACATGGTTTGAACTTTCAAATAAAATAAATAAATAAAAGGCCTTTTCGTGATGTTTTATAATTAATCAGTCTAATTTGGTACAATCGAACACTCTCTTATTTAAAATTCATAAGAAAAGAATGAAAATGAGCCAAGAAAATTCGATTCTTTGTATCGAATTAACATTAATCTTTTTTCCATCTTGCCATACAATTACAATAGAAGAGGGAGATTGAGATTTCAATACTGCCCCAAAAAAAACAAAAAAAAAAAAAAAAAAACAGAGAGAGAGAGAGAGAGAGAGAGAGAGAGAGAGAGAGAGAGAGAGAGAGAGAGAGAGAGAGAGAGAGAGAGAGAGAGAGAGAGAGAGAGAGAGAGAGAGAGAGAGAAGGACAATGAAGTTGGCGTACTACATAATAAAAAATCAAACTTATCTTGCATGGTGCACTAGCACACATTGCGACTGAAAGAACGAAAGGAGAGACGAAGGTCCTGTCTCAACAGGGGTCGCCGGGTGTTTCCAACCGTCTGATGGTGGCGGTCCCACTGCTTTGTCATCACCTTCACCACGATCGGGCCCATCTCCTCCTCCTTCGGTCCCTTTGTCTTCTGACTCTGGTAATGGGGGCGGTGCCACCACGAGCGGCGACAGCAATGGAATCGGGCTGTTAGAAGATGCGACAGTACCGAATGAGAAGGTATCGATGGGGCCTGGATCGAGCTGAAGAGACAAGGGCGCCTTCTTTTGTAGCCTGCTCTGTGGCTTATCCCCTTCCCAGTTCTTGATTTGATGCTTGAAGATGTTGTGTTCTTCTTCCATGTCTCGATTGTTGAAATTCCAGGACATGGGTTCCTTTCCTATTTCTTGTTTTTGTATGTTATTGGAGTTTTTATAAGAAAATGAGGTGGGAACTGAGCTGAATTTGTCAAAATACGGGTTCCCAATTTTGGCGGGAAAGATGGTTTCAAATGGCAGTTAGTGGTAACGGATAGTCGCTGAATATTTCCCTCTAATCCCAAAATGGATATATTTGGACATGTCAACCGTTTTCATTTTCAATTTTTCTTTTAAAGTCAAAACACGTGGAGGCCGGTTCCTCTACATGCCTTGTGGAACAAGCCTATTGGTTGCACATGGCATCCAACCTGTCTAGAAGGGTTGGCCCATCATAAAAGTTGGATGCTCCTAAAATCAAGCTGATCCAATCGCCACGTAAGCCATCGTGTGAATTTGGAGGTTTTTAAGTGATTGTTAGCGGTTTTTCTATGGTGTGGCCCACTTAATGATTAAGTATGCTTAATTTTAGAGCATCCCATCATCGTGCTATGGCTCACATTTAATGTGTGGTTTAGATGGTTTATAGATATCACAGTGCCCCTCCATATATAAGCACATATATAAGTAGGTGAATAACATTTACATGTACATGTATAATTTGTAGTAAATCTATTATACAAGGGCAACTGTAACCAAAATACCATTGGGCCCGTTTGGATACCACCAAATAAGTTATTATTATTATTATTGTTTTAAAACTTATAGAAGTAAATAAGTAACTTATTTGAGATAAGTAAGTTTAGCTTATGATCAATTATAAGTAACTTTTTTATTTAAAATTATTTAATCATTTCATTTAATAAATAGAAACCGAGATAAGTTAATTGAAGCATAAGTATGTTATCTTAAGTAACTTAAGATCCAAACGCCCCTTTAGTGTCAGAATTGAGGATTGTGGGCCAAATATAGTGACCAAAATCTTATGGTCACAGCCATGGACCACTCAAATTTTGACACATTAAAGAGCTGTAAATCTAGTAAGTTGTCTAATAAATATGAGAAATTTACAGTATAGCTATGTTTGAGTTGGTTCACTTGCCGGTGAAAAATTACATCGTTGGCACAATCAAATTACTGAGATCTTCTATAGTGGCCCATCCATGAATTTAGGATAGCCAGGCCCAAGCATTAAAATGCTTGTAATGCTACACATGTGGTGGTTGCATTTTGCTAGTCGATCCAATTGAAAAGAGGTTTTGACATATACCACTCTCCGTTTTGGTCTACAAATAAATAATACCCTCTTGCAATTCTCAAGTAACACCACCTATTTTTCCAAATATGGTAAAAGGTCACCTTGCCTTAATTTTTGATAGAAATACTTATTATAGTCTAATTATCAAAATTTTGGAAATTATAATATTACCACATTTCCAAAACCCTAATACTTTAACCTTAATCCTAATCTCTCTTTTCTTGAATCATAATCCTAACATAGCCTCTTCCGAACCCTAATTGTAAACCTAAAATAAGGGTAAACATATCATTTTATATGGTCAACAATCAAGTATAATATCTATGACATGGTTGTAATATATTTTCCTGATGGATGTCAGCCACAAGGTAGATCTTGATTTTTAAAAAAATGAAAAATAAAGAGGGTTATCTTGAAAATAAGGGTGGATCTTGATAAAAAATGAAAAATAAAAAGCATCATCTTGAAATTAAGTATATGAGAGGGTGTTATTTTTCTTTGGGGAAATAAGGAAGGATACTATATGTCAAACTCCTATATAAAATACACACAAAATTGCAAATCTTTCTCCTAGTTATATTAATTATCTCACAAAATGCCCCAAAATGGACCGTAAATTTACACCTGTAGGACTGCCTTTGGATGCTTAATTAATTAAAATAGTAATTATTGGATATAATATGGATTAAGTGACACAAGTGGGCCCACTAGGCTCCATTAGTAAAAAGAAGGCAAATAAAATTGCAGCCATGATGGTTTGATGGTCCAACTTGAAATGACGTAATTGTAATTCAAGGTTTGGCTAATGGGGAATGGCCATACCTTTATGACTCCTCCGTTGGACCTCGACAACTCAAGCTTATTCATTCTTTAATAGAAATTAAACAAGTGGGTCCAAGTTGTCCAAGTCCATTAACCATTGGAATGATCTGACACATTATTTGAATGCATGATAATTATCATATGTACAATCTGCGTGATTCCCTCTTATGATACTTATTTAGAATCCAAACCGTGCATTTGGTGGTCCCTCCTTGTGTTTAACACATATCCCAAGAATTATCCTGATCCAATATTCAAGTGTGACCTTACTTTGCAAAAATCTATTTGTAAGATTAAAAAAACCATGTACTTCATTCAACGTCTAAAAAACTTCTTACCTTATTGAAAAGAGGAATAAGGAAAAAAAA
Source organism: Magnolia changhungtana (assembly GCA_030180095.1). Taxonomy (NCBI): domain Eukaryota; kingdom Viridiplantae; phylum Streptophyta; class Magnoliopsida; order Magnoliales; family Magnoliaceae; genus Magnolia; species Magnolia changhungtana. The sequence goes on along the minus strand of JASAUF010000391.1, from coordinate 5,254,050 downwards.
GGCTTGTGCATTTCAACACTAATGTCATGGGTTTGATTGCTTATATAGTATATGGGCGTGAGTGTGTGGGTGTTAAAAAATATCAACATCATTTATTTAAAAACATGTTTTATTAAGAAAAGAGAAAAAAAAAACCTCCTGCAACAATTATATGAATACCGGTGTTCACCATCCATCCATAGAATTGAGTAAAAGGTAAAATAATCCAGTGTAGGCAAATTACTTTTATAAGTCCTAATTTTAAGAGAGGCAAGGATTGATATTAACCCAAAACATTTGATTTCCTATGTATTCTATTTCTCATGTGTATGGAAATATATCAATTTTACTTGAGGTTCCGTATTTTATCTAATATATTGTATATCCATGCATATGCATGAATAGTTTTTTAAAACTTATATTTCTAGAAACGATTATGCTAAGTTTGAACTTTTCATTCTCCATTTTTTTTTTCTTTACATTTTCATTCTTCTAAAGGAGTGTTTGGATCACGAGTTACTTAAGGTAATTTTGCCTTATCTTGGCGTCTATTTATTAAGCTGAAGTGATTAACTTTAAATAAAAGGTTATTTATAATTGACCTTAAACCAAACTTGCTTCTCAAATTAGTTACTTTTCTACTGCCGTAAGTAGAAAAAGTAATTTGTTTGGTGGTATCCAAAAAGGTCCAAAATGAAAACTTGACCATCAATGTCGCTTCAAAACACGATTGAGCCGGCGTGAACTAATGTCATTCACCATCTTCAAAGAACTAGACATTTTTAATTATTGAAATTAAACCTTATCCAATATGAATGGTTATTGTACCTTTTTTGTATGTCTTTTTCTAATTGTGACGTTGTGTGCGGATACATGATCATACCTAAAACTTACATGTATTCACTTGTTTTGTGGTTTACCTGAGTTTTCTAATGGCCTAATTTTCAGCATCTCTATCCATCCTATGGTGCACCTGATGAATGGGTTGGATGGCATATACACAATACAAGAGATCCTGCATTTCATCTAAAAGTTTCTAGAGTGGGCATCCTTTGAAGTGGAGTCCCCCAATCGTTCCCTTTTGTGTGGCCCACCGGATTTTAGATTTTGGTATATCAAGGGCACATCAAATGGATGGACGTATGATATTTACAATACGTTTGAGCATATGTGATCAGTTTCCTTTAATGACTATGAATTAAAATGACTAAATGAATTGCATTTCAGCACAATTCAACGTCCAAACGCAACCCAAAGTATTTTTAATCATCTGATTCAACACTAGCCAGCTATCAGGTGTCAAACCTCTGTGGGCCCACCATGATGTATGTGTTTTATACACGTTGTTCATCCATTTTGCCAAATCATTTTAGACTATGAGATGAAAAATAAGGCAGATTCAAATCCCGGGTGGACCACACCACAGAAAACAGTAAGAATTGAACGCTTACAGTTGAAAACTTTTTGAGTGTTATAGAAGTTTTGGATCAAGATAATATGTGTTTTTCCTTTATCCAGATCCATGTGACCTTATCAACAGGTTAGATGGCAAATAAGCATTACAGTAGGCCTTAGAAAGCCTTAGAAAGCTTTTAATAGTGAACGTTCAATCAATATTGTTTTCCTTTGGTTTGGCTCACCTGTGATTTGGATCAGCCTCTTTTTTGGGCTCATAACCTAAAATAAGATGAAAAAAATGGGTGGATTGCGTGGATAAAACATATACATCATGGTGGGGCCACGGAGCTTTTACATCAGCTCGCTGGCTAGTGTTGGGGTTACTAGCCAAATGGCTTCCGATTCTGTGCCCACGGACCATTTTCATTTTGACTATTTATTGGATGATCGGGATCGTACTAATATTGTGATGTTCTAATACGGGCCAGTGATTTTGACGGTCTGGATGGGCTTGCATATATGCCACCTGTATGGTAGATAAGCCTCTAAAATCAGTGGCTGTGACAAATGCACATTGCAGCGTACCATCTACTTTCTCGTACATGAGGCCCATGTGGCTCCCGTCCGTTGGTTGAGCGATGCATATGGATGATCAGAACCGTGAAAGATGTGGGTCCCACCCCACGGGCAAGTATGATTACCATGAATGATCCTCGCCATTCGATCTATTGACGGATAATAATAGAAAGGTAACAACACCAGAATCAGCTGCACCACAACTTAGAGGTGCTGTACCATCTTTCCTTCCATGCCACTTCCGAAGGACATCCATACCATTAAAATGGTAGGCCCCACCACGAAGATCTTCAGGTACAAAAATCAGGCCGGTCTAATAATAATTTGGACCACAACCATTGGAATCAATGAATAACCTACGATCTGACTCTACATACAGGTGTGGCCCACCTAATAAGTGGATCAGCCTGATTTTCGAGAAACATGATCGTCACGGTGGGGTCCACCACTTCCACAGTGCCGATGTGCTATACAAGCACCGTGTTAGCAGCAAAGATTGCAAGGTACCAACATTCTTAGGTAATCACTTCTTATTTTTATTGGATGGCTAGGATCATCACTCTACACTGATTCGCATGCACCAGCTGCGGACGAGGTCTACGACGCTGGGAACGCGGATTAGCTACTGACAGTTTGAGTAGCCAGACTGGCTACTGAAGTGACGTCACCAAGTTATGTGGGTCCCATGATGTATGTGTTATGTGTGATGTATGTTGTATCCACACAGTCCATTCATTTGGAGAGAACATTCTAGGGCATGAACTAAAAAATGAATCAGATTCAAAGCTACGATGGACCCCACCACAGAAACACAGTGGAGAAAGTGACGCCTACCATTAAAAAATTCTAAGGGCTACAAAAGTTTTCGATCAAGCTTATATTTGTGTTTTACCTTTTTCTAATGTCTTTTTTAACTTATGAACGGGTTGGATCTTAAATAAACATCACGATGGACCTTAGGAAGGTTTCAACGGTGGATGTCACTCTCTCCACTGTTTTCTGCAGTGGGCTCAAGTAAAGCTTTGTATCTGGCTCATTCTTTGACTCATGCCCTAAAATAATCTTTCCAAATGGATGAACGGTGTGGATACAACAAATACATCGTGGTGGAACCCACAGAACTTGGTGACGTCACTTCAGTAGCAGTCTCGCTACTCAACCTGTCAGTAGCTAATCCGCTTCCCGACGCTGGACTGTTATCTCATGCATGTAGGACACGCGTCCTAACCGATTATTTATAATATTGTACTTGTAAAAAATCCTCCCAACTGGACGGTCAGGATCCATCCAATCCGTATGGGGGATAGGCCAACGTCCCAACGTCCACATGTTGCCAGACACAGGTCAGCCGCCACGTGTGGGGCCCACTACTTCGACAATCAATCATGCCTAAGATCGCGTCCTACTATTCAGAATCCATATTCGATCACGTTGTGTCGCACGTGGCGCTGATGTACGGCTATCCAGACCATCCAAGTTGTGGGTTCCATTGTGGATCGAGTGTACCTTCGAAATCACACTGATCAAGAAATCATAACCGTCCAATTAATTACTTTGAAATTGATAGTTACAATTAAAATAATGGGCGATCCAAATTCGGAGGCGAAAATCAGATGATTAATGATTTTTTCAGTCATGTTCCATCCACAGTTGGGCCCACGATCTGGACGGCCAGGATTGCTGTACAATTTTGCCATGTGTAAGGCTGAGAAGTCACCACCATTTTCCAAATCCGATTAGGCATCGGCTGTTAGAAAATTAATGACGAGAATCATAGTAAGTCATATCCTAATGCAACCATTAATACAAGTGGGGCCCATATGTTGTTGATCTATACCGTTGATCTTAGTTCACCTACCCCGAATGATCCTGCATTGGAAGATCCTGGCCATGAAATCTTTTGCCTTATCCCGGACCATGGCCGTATTGTTTCCAACTAACCGCTTTTAGCCACTAATGAGAGGGTTAGAAATTACAGGTATGGAATATTTTTGTGGAATCCACCATCGACACTATGGACTATAAGATCAACGGTCCAGATCGCTAAATCACGGCCCCATGTGTAACGGTGCATCAAGACACTATTCACATTCTGATGCTTCCGGTCGGTTACTGTGCATCGTTCGTAGAATAAGCTTAAATTACAACTACGTGTGTGGGGTCCACCATAATGTCTCCCCCTAAAAAAACAGAAATTACTCTGATCTAAAACTGAGGTGGGCCCATCGTTTAGTGATGTTTACCGTTCCTTTGGTGGGTCCCACCGTGGACACCACATTCATTCAATTAAAACTAGAATATATTGGACCATTTACTATGGGACCCACTACAAAATTAGTCTGGACCACTGAAATGTGGGTCCATTCGCTTGAACTTGGTGTGTGGGAAGCGGATTGGCTGGTGTACCACACACCAGCTATATAGCTCCTGGAAATAGAGGTGGGCATCGGTCCTGATCGGAACGGATTGGGTTTAACCCGATCAGATCCGAAATAGCAGTGCTTGGACCCGAATCCGATCAGATCCGGAATCAAATCCGAGTAACCTGAATCGAACAGATCCTATACATGATTCACCTTACCCGAACCCGGACAGAAAAACTGAGTCGGATCCAGTTGGATACGATTCGGACATGTGTAAATTTAATTTAACTTTTTATATAATGTGGTCCACTTCAACCTTTAACATATGCCATTTTTTTTATCAAAGGCTAAATTGATATGACAAAATGGATGAACGGCTTAGATAAAACATATACATCAAGGTGGGCCCTACATAGCTCTGAAAGAGCTTTTCACTTTCGTACTCATGTTTTCACTATATATTAACACGGCACGTAACTGACGTAAGTTTGCTTTTTAAATACATGCAAAGTTTTGATTTTATATATATAATAGTTAGTTGTGTGGATTTAATCATGGGATATATGTTATATCCAAACTGTCCATTCATTTTGTGACCTTGTATTAAGGCTTGAGACGAAAAATAAGATAGATCTAACTATCCAGTAGACCACACGGATTATTTAATGGCGAAAATTATTTTCTAATTCTATTTGTGGTGTGGTCGAGATGATCTTTTAATATTATTTATTTTTTAGACAATGTCCTATAATGATCTGAAAAAACTGATGAGCGGTGTGGATAAACCAAAAAGATTTTAAAACGGGCCCCACACACTTTCCTAAGTAAACAAAATAACTCTCTGTACGACGGGTTACTTTTTGAAGAAGCTTTGTACGAAGGTAGCTTCTCGAAGAAGCTTTGTATTAGCTTCTTGAAGAAGCTTTGTACAACGGTACAAGGGCAGCGGATTGCGTACTAAGTAAACTCAGTGGGCCCCAGTGGCATTCATGCATTTTATCCACTCCGTCCATCTCTTTTGAAAGATAATATTAGGGCATTATCTCAAAATTGGAGTATATCCAAACCTCAAATGGACCACACCACTAAAAACAGTGTGAATTGAACATATATCATTAAAAAATTGTTGATGACAACAGAAGGTTTCGATCAAGCTGATATTTGTGATTTCCCTTCACCCATAATATATATATATAATATATATACGGGTCGGGTCGGGTCTGTTCGAGTCGGATCCTATCGGGTCGGATTCCGGGTCGGGTCGGGTCGGAACATGGTCTATCCGGAACAGATCCGAAAATATTTCGGATCTGGTTTCTACTACCCGATCCTGCCCGATCTTGACCGTCGGTTCTGTTCGAATCGGGTCTGATCGGGTCTGATCGGGTCGGATCCAGCGGATCGGGTATAAAATGCCCACCTCTACCTGGAAACGGATTGGCTACTCGCCTACTCCCCCTGCAACCAGCCAATGGCTGATGGTCGGTGCTCTGTGGACCCCACCATAATGTATGTATTTCATCCATTCCGTCCATCTATTTTAATAGGTCATTTTATGATATGAGACCAAAAATGAGATATATATCAATCTCAAGTGGACCACATTACAGGAAATAAGGTTGAATGAATGAAGACCATTAAAAGCTTTTTGGGGACCATAAAAGTTTTAGATCAAAAGGATCTTCGTTTTTTCCCTTAATCTGCGTCTGTATGACCTAATAAACAGATTGTACGTCAAATAAACAATACAATTAGCCTTAGGAGGATTTTAATGGTGGATATCCAATCACTAATGTTTTCCTACGGTGTGGTCCACCTGATATTTATATCCCTCTCATTTTTGGGATGATGCACTAACATGATCTTTAAAAATGGATGAACGGAATGGATGAAATACATACATCATGGTGGGGCCCACAGAGCACCGACCATCAGCCCCCGGGCTGGTGGCAGGGGGAGTAGCCAATCCGTTTCCATAGCTGGTGTATTGACGTCAGCAAGTTCGGTGGGTCCCATCATGAGATATGTGTTATATCCAAACCGTTTATCCAATTGGCGAGCTCGTCTTAAGGCTTGGACCGAAAAATTAGACAGTTCTAAGGATTAATTGGTGCAAAAAGTCAGTGGGGGATTAAACATCTACCGTTGAAACCCTTTTGGGGATCACAGAAGTTACGGATCAGTATGAAATTTGTATTCCTCTTCATCCATGTATGTGTAACCTTATTAACAGATTGGATGGAAACTAAACATTAAGTGGGCCCTACGAATTTTATAACAGTGAAAAGCATTATCCTCACTGCTATTTTTGGTGTGGTCCATTTGAGCTTCGGATATAATTCATTTTTTTTCTAATGCTCTAAAATGATCTCAAAAAATGGATGAACGGTTTGGATATAATAACTACATCATTGTGGGGCCGTGTAACTTTGATCTCCTTTGAACCGTTCGTACAACTCGGAGCTCGAGGAGCGTCGGTGCTCGTCTTCGCACGACACGTATCTACACCAGCTATATAGCTGGTGTGTGGTACACCAGCCAATCCGCTTGTGGCCCTGTTTCGTACTACCGCCCACGTGTATCACGCATTTACGGATAACTAGAGTCATTCACCAATCTAGCTTGTTATTGTAGTCACCAGACCATCTCAATTCGTGCTCTACTCTTCTCAGCTTAAGGGTGCATGTTCTCTATCGGGCCTCATCACGATAGTGTTATTTACGCTCATTTTCAACTTTCGGACCAATGAAAAGCTGTAAGGTGTTAATATCACGGGACTATTATTAACAGAAATCTTACACTCGAGTGAGAGTATCTTTGTTTAATTTTCCTCTGGACTTATGCAAAGAAGAGCGTACCCGTATACTTACTTTTAGAAGAACGAATGGAAGAATGCCACGTGAGCATGATTATCATGTTAATTAATGAGTCCGCGTGCCAGCATGCTTATAAAAATCTACCAAGAGAATAAATCTTGTCATGAATTTAGCCATGATATGATGGGTTAAGTCGTCTTTCACATTTCTTTCAAAATAGGAAATCTTTCCTACGACTTCGGGAGGATCTGTAACATTTGGGAATGTTATGATCAGAAGATTAAACCAATATTATGTGAATTCGGCTACATATTGATATCAAATTATAAGAAATAAACATATTAGTTGAATGATCTAATCTCAAATTGTGGTTTAATCGGGATTAACAGAACGAGAGAAATAGATATGATTTAGTCTCGTAACATTTAAGTATCAGGTGTGAAATCATTCTAACACCATAAACCTTCAAGGAGCTTAATTGTAGGAAGTGGTTCAATTTGGGCTGTTTAGCACTTTGATTGGAAGTGAATGAGGTGGGCCACTAGATGAGTGCTCATAATCAATTTCACATTCGAGATTGGCTCCCTATCTCTTTAGCAGGATGGCTGTCATTTTATCATTAACATTCATACAATATCAAACATCTTTTGCACCTTGCACTTGGTAATTTCGAATGTATATTTTGTGGCTTGTTGATATAGTCGGATCATACTCATTAGAAATTCGGATTGATCAAACATTTCTACTACAGTATCACATTACATTTATAGCACACCAAAACTAACCTAATTATTTAGAAATTAGTAAGATCTTGTGGAGTGAATACCGTACGTTCATATAAGCAAAGTGCGTGATTAACACATTCCATCTTTGTAACCACGGTCCCTTATTTAAAATCTTTCGAACGTTAACTTACGAATTATTTTAAAGTTAAGAATCTCCGGACCCTCAATCGTAAGTGTTTCTGCTGATTCTAACCGATCGTAAAATCGTAATAATTAGTTAGTGACAACTCCTGCCAAATATAATACATTCATCTCCGTTTACAAAAGCCCTTCAACAAAGCAACTAGTGAAAAGGAAAAGAGTAGATCTCCCTACCCTAAGTAAATTAGGCCCTCCTTCCTTGTATCGTCCACAGCTTCCATCAAGTTTTTAATGATAGGGATTCAATCACAACTGTGTATCTATGGTGTGGTCCACCTAAGAGTTGGGCATTCTTCATTTATGGGATAATGCCCTGAAATAAGCTTGGAAATTGGTTGGACGGTGTGGATTCAAGTCATATACATCACTGTGAGCCCCACAGTCAGGGGTCGACACACATCGGTGGATCCGGGGTCTCACGTAATCGGCTCCCCGCCGCCTAGAGTCGCTCCCTGTACGCGCGGGTTAGAAGAAAGTCGCGACAATTCCGCTTGAACGGTCACTACCGCTTTTAAAAGACATTTGTTTATTAGTTCCCCGCCGTTAAAATTAAATATTGATCTTTTGGCCATTCATCAAATTATTTCATTTCTTCATTTTTTTGTTTCGATTCATTTAAAGTGGGCCACTGTTTTAACAGTTTGAATCGAGATAAATACACGCCATTTTTACCATTTCTAAATGCATGCGTATGAACCATTACACACTCCAGAGTACTGAACCTTCCCTTCGTCTCTCACCTCTTTTCAGCCAGAGAATTTTTTTCTCACGTGCATAGCACGTGCTAAATGCTGCTACAAATGTATTCCATAATCTAGACAAGCTGAGGAAGAAGAACAAGAAAAAAGCTCCAATGGCAGCTTCAATTTCAAGAAATTTCTGCAATTTCAAGGCATTTCCTTCTCAATCCAAGAAGACCCAACTCATTTTTTTTCCTTCTCAACGTTCTCCAATCTCTCAATCCAATGAAAATTCCAAGAACACCTGCATCAGCATCAGTAGTAGCTGCAGCAAGAGAAGTGCCCAAATTACAAAAATGCCCCTCCTTTCTGGAGGAGTTCTCAGGCACAAGGTACAAATAAAAACATTTGATTCTGTTCGGTATTGAATGGAGTTTGATTTAATTAATTAATTAATTAATTAATTAATTAATGTATATATTTTGGTTTTGTGAGGTTCGGGCGGCGGGAGGAGAATTTTCTTCAGGGGAAGAAGCAGAGCAGTTTGTTTCTGAGGCAGCAGCTCAAGAGGAATTTTCTTGGGTTTCTGTCATTTTGCCGTATGTATTTTCTCTTCTTCATCTTCCCTCTTTTTATTATTATTTTTTTTACTGTTGTTGGATTTTTTTACATAGTTTTTATTTTATTTTTATTGTTTTAATCGGGTGTTGAATTTTGAGAAAATAAGGAAGGTGTTTATCGTTTGGAAAGTGATATTTGCACCTCCCAACCCTTTTTTCTACATTTGGTAGTTAGAAATGTATATAAGTAGGAAAATGGGAGTCTGCAGATGAAAATAGGAGTCTTGTGGTTTTTTAGTCCTCTTCAACTCTCAAATCTTCTTATATGTGATTTTTATTTATTGGAAGAGGAATTGCATGGAGGGTAACCAAAAAAAAAAAAAAAAGGATTCTTTTTGTTTGGTCTGGGGGCTGGATTTTTGGTGATCCATACCATTCATCTGTTCGGCCCCATTATGTTACGCCATGCCCTGCGGGTTTCTGAAATGTTGGATTGGTGGCCTGAAAATGGATGGCAGCGGTCCACATTCAGCAACAAATAAAAAACCACCAATCTTATGGGTATGATTTTATGGAGGATTTTGGGGCATGGATTCACAAATAACTGGGATCACAGAAACACAGCCGAACACATCACTTTTTTACTTTGATCAATCATTATATATTTCCCTCTTATGGAAAAATAGAGCTAATAATCTACAGCTGGCTGCATACTAATTTAAAATGGGCCCCAACTTTCTCACCATTGAGTCGCTTTTGTAGGACACCTGAGCCATGCACAAGGTGGGCAGCACCATGAAGATCACCTGGCGCAGAAATTAGGACAATGCACCACTACTGAAATGAATAGATGTACAAGGTGCTGATTCAATACAGTTGTTGCTCACTTAATGAGTAGATAGCCCTGATTTTCAAGAAGGGTGATCTTTATGGTGCAGGCCAGTGGTGTCCTACACATTACATGTTGGTAGGAGAAAAGAGGACTGCTTGCGAAGTTACATGCAGCCTGCTCTAGATGATTAGTGCTCATTGGGAAATATGACCATACAGGCCATGTAATGCATCCATCTACTTAGACATGGGAAATGGAGATTTTTTATTTTTTATGTGTTGAGAAACTTGCTGAAAAGTGGGAAAAGAATATAATCCAAAATAGAACTCAAAAGAAAGACAAAAGATTAGCAGCCTTTGCTGCATTAACATAAGGAGCCCAGACTTTGCTAATGATCACTTCTACCGATGAACTCTCTTATGAAAGCACTGGTTGTTCCTCTCCCTCCACATGGACTAAAGCAAAGTGATAATGATGAGCCTCCACAGATGCCAAGCTCACAACAAGCCTTTGAAAGGACTTTGGCATCACCCAAGCAGTATGGAGGGACACTAGAAAAAAAATCCCCAAACTTTACGAGCAAAGGGGCAATGGGATGAAAAGATGATCGATTGTCTGCATTTTCATCCACATCAAACAAATATTAGGGATGACTAAGGATATCCTTTGAAGATTGTTTCAACATGTTTTAAATGGTGTTTCTATATGTTGTTGATCGAGACCCTGAAAGCCAAGTGTTCATGACTTTTTTGCACCGAATTCTAAATCTTCCTATGGATGTGTTGATGACACCTATTTTCCACTTGAATTGTAGGTTTTTTTTCCCAGCCTTGGGAGGCTTACTATTCGGGTATGATATTGGTGCCACCTCGGGTGCTACCATCTCTTTGCAGGTATTCAGTTTCTTTGCTGCCTGAATACTTGGTGGCTGTCATTTTTCCAGTTGTCTAAGATTGGATTTGTTTATGCTATCCTATCAGAGTATGCCGTGTATCCAAACGGAAGAATTCCAAAACTTGGATGTTGTTACAGTACTAAAGTATAGCTAGGGCTGTCCAGTCAATCTAAACCATGTTTTAACGAAGGGTGTGTTTGGATGCATTATTGAACTGAATAGCGACAACAAGTCTAAGACCAAATTGTAAGATTTAGGGATTGGGCTCCAAATTGCAATTATGTCACTTTCAACTTGGACTTGAAAAGTATGCTACCGCAAATTGAGGGCTCTTCCTCATTGGAAATGTCTTCAAATGTTGATCATTTTCTTGTTTAAACTGAATGTTCGCAATTCATTACGCTTGTGCATACAAAGGAAACCTAAATGAGAAGAAAATATGTAGGACAGGCTACAATGTTACAATCCTTATGGTTTTAAGAGCTTAGCTTGATACGTTCCATCAGTCCTGCGACTTTTTTGGCGTATTAGTTAGGTTCTTAACAATTGGTATCAGAGCCATCACCATATTTGTTCACCTCATGGAAGGGGTGGGTGACTTGTGGAAAGGGCAACCTAGACTCGAGTTAAAGCCTCCATGACATAGAAAAGGGTTACCTAGACAACTAGAGTGCAGCCAACATGCTGTCTTAGGGTGGAAAGGGTTACCTGGAGGAAAAAAGACTACCTGGAAAAGAGGTCAGAGTGAATGCCACATGGAGTGGGCTGCCATGGGCGCTAGTTGTGGAGTGTGGTGGAATGTTATGATTCAAATGGTTTAAAGAGCCTAGTTTGACATGTTCCTTAAGTCTTGGGACTTTTGGCATATTGGTTAGGTTCTTCACAAACAATAAGATACATATGCCATCAATTTGTTGAGGGTTTGTATATTAGGGTTCTTCTTATCACATTGGATAATCTAATCTTATGATTTTGTTTGTTCCTCAGTCAGCTGAACTTAGCGGCACAACATGGTTCAATCTTACATCTATAGAGCTTGGCCTTGTGGTATGTTTTACACTTCCAAGTTTGTATATAGCTGTTACTGAAAATTTTAAGAATATGGACAAGGTTTTACACACATTTTTTAAACCTTTCATTTCATTATCCTGGCTTCCGAATTAACTAATGTGGAGCTTTTCCGTTTTACCTTTTCTCAAATGCAGGTTAGTGGTTCCCTTTATGGAGCTCTTTTTGGATCTCTCATAGTGTATCCAATTGCAGATTTTCTCGGTACATGACCCTCCTTAATTGTTGTCTTCTGAGCATTTTTGGTCCTTGGATGATAAGTTAGGAGTGTTTGGGTGTATTGCCAAGTCATGGTTGGTGGGGCTTCCCTTGTGCACTTAATGATCTAGCTTCTAGGTGATTCGGGTGGTATGGAAAACACAACCTGTATTAAGCAGGCTACCCTTCTCCTTTTTCCACCCCAAATATTGATTCAGATAAGAACTGGAAAGGTCCCATATCTCGACGATGATTTGAAGCCAGCACATCATTATTGGGCTTGGAAGTACCGACACCTAAACATAGCCTTAGTCATGCTCATGAAACATGTTTTAGAACTTTGTAAAAACTCCTTGACATGGTATCCCTCTCTCTCTCTCTCTCTCTCTCTCTCTCTCTCTCTCAAAGGAAGGAGAAGAGAACTGGTCATAGCAGCTGTGCTGTATCTGCTTGGTGGTTTGATAACTGGGGCTGCTCCCAACCTTGGTATTCTTATAATAGGACGGATTCTCTACGGCACTGGTATAGGTCTGGTGAGCATCTTAAAAAATTTCTCCTTGGTATATTTCACGGGTTTTCATAAGGTTGGATTGAATTTCTTGTTTGAAGGACAAACTACTACTCTCGCAGAAGAAATCAATCCTTTTGCATATAAAAGAAACTTGGTTCCAATTGAGACTGAGTCCTGTCATCCTTCTCTCAGGCCATGCATGGAGCTCCTCTTTACATTGCTGAGACTGCCCCATCTCAGATTCGCGGAACGTTAATATCTCTAAAGGAACTTTTCATAGTTCTTGGAATTCTGGTACCCTTCCTATATGTTTAAAATGAGAGCTTTGCTAAGCCCAAACAAATGTGCGATAAAGATCATGTACATGCCACACATGTGCTAGCATGGCACAACAGGTCTGGGATCCAATCCATCCATCAGAACAGAACCACTATAGTGATGTTCTAGCTGAAGAATCAGGTTGATCCACTGGTAAGGTGGGCCACAGTTAGCAAAAAAATTGTACAGCTCTGAAAAACTTGGCTGAAGTTTTCTAATGAATCTACCTACTTCAAATACTGGGCCCACATGCTGAGTGGACCAGATTTATTTTTTGGGAAAACATCTACAGGGTCAGACCGACCTGATGGATGGATTAGATCTAGCACCCATGTGTCATGCTGGCCCATCTTTGGCATGTGCATGAACTTTGTTGAACATGTGTGTGCACTCGGGAAAGCTCTTAAAGTAATCTTGGATACTATTGCTATTCAACACTACTAATTTCATTTTTTCGTTCTAAGCTGTAAATGAATGTTTGTGCAGTTGGGTTACCTTGTGGGGAGTGTTCAAATAAATGCCATTGGTGGGTGGCGTTACATGTATGGTTTCAGCGCTTCAATTGCAGCATTAATGGGATTAGGTGTGTGGAGTTTGCCACCATCTCCACGTTGGCTACTTCTCAGGGCAGTTCAAGGCAAGGCCCCTATGCAGGAATACAAAGAAAAGGCGATCGCTGCTTTAAGCAGATTGAGAGGTCGGCCTGCTGGTGATAAAGTGTCTGAAGGGCAAATAGAAGAAACTTTAGTCTCGCTAAAGTCCACGTATGCTGATCAAGAGGCTGAAGGCAGCGTCTGGGAGGTTTTTCAAGGAGCGAGCTTGAAGGCCTTTATAATCGGTGGAGGATTGGTCTTTTTTCAACAGGTTTTGCCTTTTAACTTTTTAAATTTTTTTTTTCCTACATGTTAAATTCAAATGCTCGTGAATCTAAATCTTTTCATCTTAGTTGTCTGCAATTTCCCATGAAGAAATGCCAAGCTTACCTGAGTGAGTAAGATTTCCCACATGTTTGTGGCTATTTGATTGATCTGGTCCATCATAATAGTGACTACCCTTGTATTTTCCTTTGGCTGGAGATCAGGCTGGCCTGATCATCAGGTGGGCCACAGTACTTGTATCCCGGTATATCTTGAAATGCATTGTGTATAGAGAGAGATGGATGGGAATTTGCCAATGCTCCATATTCATATTACTTGTTTGACCCACCTGATGACCAAACTCGCTTGTTTTTTGCACAAGCAACACACGTGGTGAGTGCACCTTATGAATGGCCTGGATTTCGTTTGGATGTGCAGCATTGTTAAGTGTGGGTATTATAGGATTCTAGACCTACTTGCATGAGGAGCTTTGCCACATGCACATGCTGCATATATGCTAGCATGGCACAAATGTGCGAGATCTAATGCATCCATTAGGTCTGTCCTTAAACTTGTTTTCCCAAAAGTAAATCTGGTCCAATGGGCATAAGTCCCAATATTGGAAACAGTTGGATGGGTTAGAAAACTTCAGCCATGTTATTCAGAGCCGTACATTTTTTTTTCTGTTGTTGCAAACTTTCCACCTAACTCATGGATCTACTAGATTCTTGGCCTATGGCTTCCATACAGTGGTGCCATTCTGATGGATGGATTGGATCTCAGACCTATCATGCCATGCTGGAACATTTGTGGCATGTACATGACCTTTATTGCACACGCCTGTGGGCTTAGTAAAGCTCTTTGCATGAGTATCCTTGGCTCTTTGGAATAAACATATTTATGTTGGATGTTTATGTTTATAGGATGTAGTGTGAAGGGAATTTCCATTTGCTAAGTAACTCAACCTTACTGATGACAGATAACAGGGCAACCGAGTGTCTTATACTATGCAGCTTCCATTCTTCAGGTACTGCCTTCAATGTGGAAAACTTGTTTTACAGTATCAAAGGCCTGTAGAATCAGTTAACTCTAATATAATTTGGGTTCTTCTTCTTCTTTTTTTTTTTTTCCTCTGGAATTGTATCTCAGAGTGCTGGATTTTCAGCTGC
This sequence comes from Magnolia changhungtana, assembly GCA_030180095.1. Classification (NCBI taxonomy): domain Eukaryota; kingdom Viridiplantae; phylum Streptophyta; class Magnoliopsida; order Magnoliales; family Magnoliaceae; genus Magnolia; species Magnolia changhungtana. The sequence goes on along the minus strand of JASAUF010000391.1, from coordinate 5,238,904 downwards.
ATCTGATGCTGCTCGTGTTTCGGTTATAATTGGAGTTTTTAAGGTATGATGATCCATACTCATCTACTTATCACCACAGTTCTAAAACTTACTGACTCAACTCAGAACTTGACCGAGTCACTTGGAAACTCGAATCTTAGAGTGACTTGGCCGAGTTACACTGCATGCCTTGTCAACTCACTAACTTGGTTGACTCAATGCGACTCGCTCTGGCTCAGCCTTATCAGGCCTCTTTTTAATCAAGAGTAAAAAAGAATATTGGGAGGATTTGAGCACCCAACCTTGTTTAGAGGTGCAGAGTACTAAACAAATGTGCTATAGAACAACTTGTTGCTTGCTTTCTTATTTTATAATACATATAACAAATAGAACTAATTGACTATTGAGTTGAGTCTTTGAGTTGACCTGACCTGAATGAACATCGAGTCAAGTCGACTTTTTGGGTTTTTAAACTATGCTTGTCACTGGTGTTGCACTTTCCAAGCTAAGATATTGCCTTTTAAAGCAATTTAGGAAGCATTGCAGGGTTGCTCACATACCATTATCTATTCAGTACTGTTGCTCTTTAACCAACTTGGAATTTTAATACTTTTGGTATTAAAATTTAGCATAGTACACCTTTTGTACAATTATATTGCCATAAGTAGAAAAAAATGCATTATGGATAAAAAAGAGAAGACTTAAATTCCAGTTCTCATAGATATCACTGTCCTCCAATTTCTTCACTCATTGATTAGATGTATGGCCACATACAGTTGGCAGTACGTGGCTTTTTTATTTTGTGAATATCTTGTATGGGATTTCAGGCTATTTGAATCTTGATTTAAATATTTAAAACTATTCTGGGATTAAAGATTTTGTATTGGTCCTTCTGCAGTTTCTGATGACTGGGGTAGCTGTTCTTAAAGTTGACGATCTTGGGAGGCGGCCCTTATTGATAGGAGGTGTGAGCGGAATTGTATGTATCCGTTTCACTCTACAACAACTGCACTCTTCAGAACTAATAGCTTTTTAAAAAATAAAAAATAAAAATAAAAATAAATTCTGTTGCTGTGACATCGAGAATGACGCATTTCTATGTGAAATGCTATTTCTTACTTGGCAAAGAAGATGATAAAGGTTTTCTGCCTTTTTTGACTGGTGCAGGTAGTTTCTTTGTCCCTTCTAGCGGCTTACTACAAATTTCTTGGGAGTCTTCCGATTGTTGCTGTAGTTGCTCTACTTCTTTATGTTGGAAGCTACCAGGTATTTTCTCATCTCTCTCAGTTGCTTCATTTGCACTGTAATTGTAGGATGAGATGATGGCCGTTTACCGTTACAAACATGTCTTGCCAACATATAAATACCGATTTTAACTAGCTCCAAATATGATCACCTTCAACCCCTTGTTGTAAGTTGTTATATTTTATGGGCTCAACTACAGTGTACATTTTCAAGATTTAGGGGCTGTTTGGTAGCAACAAAGGGGCTGTTTGGTAGCAACAAAAGTTCTGCCCATGACTAGTTAGTGAAGGACAAGTTTCGTGTTCATAGTTTGTTTGCAAGAAATTCCAAAGAATAAGGACAAGTTGTCCAAATCTTTTTTGACTAGCTTATCCCTGTTATGTAACACGGAGAACCATTCTCTTGTGGTGCACGTCCCACATGTGCCACATATGCCGCTAATGTGCCACAACTGCCACCATCCATCTTCAAGTGTTGCATATATGCCACATTCAATCTGCCCTTCATGTGCCTCATTTGCCACGTGCTAAGTTGTGCACGTGTGCACCACATTTGCATGTGCCAAATAATCCTTATTCTAGGTGCTTCACAAACATTCAAACAACAAGAGAATAACTAGTCTAGGATAAGACGATTGGGCCAAATAAGACCTGAACTAGCTTGACCTAGATAGGCTATCCAAGCTAAATTTTTGTTGCTACCAAACAGGTCCTTACTATCTTCTGTTAATGCTGCATCATGTATGTCAATCCAAAATTACAAATTGTGGGCCTGATTTTGAATGGAGCATGGTCCAAACTGCATCATGTATGTCAATCCAGATGTACAAACTGTGCTCCCGATTTTGAATGGAGCATGGCCCAAAATTCACACTAATGGTGGATCTTTATTTTCATACCGTAGTGCTAGTGGCCAGTATTTAACATTATCTGCAAGCTGACCATGCTAGATCTCTCCCTTGAATGGTCTATTGTACTCAATCTTCAGTGATCATTCTTTTCTTCCTCAGTCAATATGTTACTACCTTTGTTCAAGAATCAAGATGAAATTTTTTTCACGTGTTGTCCTTTAAATGGTTTTCAGATATCTTTCGGTCCAATTAGTTGGCTGATGGTGTCAGAGATTTTTCCACTCCGCACAAGAGGACGGGGAATAAGTCTTGCGGTGCTTACTAACTTTGGCACGAATGCCATTGTCACATTTGCTTTCTCACCTTTGAAGGTATTATCGCCATGCAAACTCTTTTATATTCACAGATTAGAATGTTGGAAAATTGCCAAATTACGGTATGGAGACTAGGAGACATAGGACTTCTTTACTATCCTTGCACCTCTACACATTGGTTGGAATGCTTTTTCTTTTCTATATGAATGATGAGAATCCATGAATGTGGTATTAAGGTATTTGGTAACGGTAATGGCTGGCGTAACGGCTGGGCGTATGACCGTTACGATACTGACCGTAATGGTCTTAACAATTTTTTTTTTTAAAAATTGAAATATAGGTCTCATATTGGCCTGTTATAGAGTAGTATCTGCCTGGTACAGGCCTGTAATGTCCATTACGGCCCTGGTAGTGCGTGCGTGTGTGTGTGTGTGTGTGTGCGCGCGCGCGCGTGCGTGCGTGTGTGTGATCCAGGGTTCAAGCCCTGGTAGAGTTGCCTTAAAAAAAAATGTCTGTCACGGCTGTCATAAGCCTGTTTTTGTGGATCAGGCATTAAAGCCCTGCATCGCATAACAGGTCCCACCGTTACTGTATGTTACAGCCATTTTCGTAACTGTTTTGTGTACCTTGTGTGGTATAGTTATGATGATGATTGTCTCCTTAATTAAGCACATCTATGAACCAGGCATAAGTGAAAGCTATCGTATCTAACCAAGGTTTCTTCACCCATCAATGAAAAAGGAAATATACACAATGTTTCTTCATTGATAAGATCAAGCAAGGCTCCAAAATGGACAGACCATATGATATCGGTTGTGCTCTTGTGAAAGAAACACCCGCTTAAAACCATGAAATACAGTGCTATGGATAACATACAAGTAAACCAGTTTTCTGGTTGGAGTCATTGACCTTTATTAGAAGCTGGTTCTTGATGATAGGGGTTGTGTGTTAGGGAACCGCAGAAACACCCAAAGACGAATCAAGCAAAGTACTCGCAATCGCACAACCAAGTCCAAACAAGAACAATCCGAATTTTATGTGGAAAAACTGTTTCGGGAAAAAACCACGGCACAAAGCGACGAGTAATGCACTATGAAAACAGAAATTACAAGAGATCTGCCGATTCTAACAAGCCTCGAATCTACTTCACAGGCCCTAGCTGTGCCCTTGAATCCTTAGGAACGAATTAGAAAGCCCTACAACACCTCTTTCCTAATCCCGATTACACCCGATATATATACTATCACAACCGGAATAGGAAATAAATTCCGCACTTACCACACATCTTCAATGAGAATAGGAAATAACCCGTCACCTTGCAACATTAAAACAATTTTGGATTTTTTTGATGGGATTGCATCATCTTCAATGAGACCTTCGATGGCATCGACAACCTGTCAAGGATCTATCGATGGCATCGAACTTACTTCGATGACTTGAGTAGCAACACTAAAACGTTCCAACAACCAACATGGATTTTCCATGATTGTGCATAGAGGCCTTTACAATGGGATCGAATGTTGTCAAATCGCATATGTGATTGCATCGATTCGCATACCTTTTATATGCGATTATTCGCATATGCCATGATTTTTTTTTCCATCGACTTCTATAAAAAAAATAGAGGGAAATACTGTCTAATTAGTACACATGATTGGATTGGGTTATTTTACTTATTTCATTATAGTTTGAGTGTTTCATTAAGTGATATATTTAATTACTTAATAAATTTTAACAAGACATCAACAACATCGTGCACATGGATTGAAGACAACTTACAAGTTATAAAAACTTAATTTACAAACTCAAGCACAACTTATAAAATACAAAAAATAAACATAGGTTGGGAGGTGACTTTAGAGCTTTGAAAGAATCGAGTGCCAGGGGATTGGCCATATTTTCAATGAAAATCATGGTAAAAAATAAAAATCTTCCAATCGGATTGGACTCGATTGAGTCTGAGTTGACTCAGATGAGTCGCATCCAACTTGGACAAGTCGTCAATCCATGATCGTGCATAGAGGCCTACATTACAAGTGGGTGTACCATGTGTATGTGGCACTGGTGGGCATAGGGTTAACAATGACTATGACCTTGAACGATGAGGATCATAATGGGTCAGTATGGTCTGTCTTTCTGGGTGTAATGCAGGGGCATTTTCACACTGGACTCGATTAGGGTGGCCTGTGGGATGTGGGGTACACCCGGGGTGGGTGGCCCGCGTGAGGCGGGCCTCACAAGTTTGAGGCGGGTGGCTTTTGTGATGCGGAACCTATGTGATGTGGGGCCCACGAGGAGGGTTCGGCCAAGGACTTAACCCATGGGATGTGGGGCCTGGGCTATGAGATAAAGGAATTGATTTGCCAAGCTCTATCAGTTCAAGCTTTTAGAACAAGTGATTAGTTGTCCTGCATTATGGCCCTCATGGGGCGGGGCTTGGGCCTCAACTCCTAGGTCCGTTGGACGAGCAGGGTTTTAGATGCTTAGGCCTCATGCTTCAAATTATTGGGTTGGGATCAGGCTTACACTGACCTGGCCCAAACTCAACACCATGACAGATGTGGTAGTTTTTATTTGTCTCATACCAACTTGACTGCTTAAGAAGAGCCGTATTGAAAATAAGTAATCACCATTAACATGATGTTATTGTTACCACATTATCTTTTTTCATTCCCTCACTAGTGGGAAGGACCCTTGCATGATGATAACTGGCATGGGTTGAAGACTAGTCTGAATCAATTGGGATTTGGTTGATCCCAATCCAGTTTGGCACCACGAGTTAGTATTGAGAATAGAGGGTGACTTGGCTTGACTCGGACGAGTAACTGCCAGACTCAACTCAGTTTCCATTTTACTCAATACCAAATGAGTTGTTCCGAGCAGAATAAAAAAACCATGATTAACCTGTTGCAGCTATGATTTTGTATTAACAAACGTTGTACTGTGTAGTTCATGTTGCTAACCCAACTGGTTATGACTCATATTTTGATTCGATTTAAATCCCAATGTAAACCAATTCATTCTTCAACTCAAATCCTATTTGGGAAAATTCATATGGCTCATTAATCACTATAACATGGAATGTTGCAGTGTTTCATGGTCGTTAATGCTTCTAGCTGCTGGTAAAACTAAGATCAGTTCCATGTCATCACAACACAAATGGCTGGAATTTTGAGTATTTTGTACCTCTTACAAAATGGTTGTTATGATTATTATGGTTTGCTACTCAATCTAAAAATTTGGTTGCCATCTTATCATTTCTAGTTTTCTATAATCTGATGTGATTTTCATGACATAGTTTGGAATTAGCCTGTTTGCTCTCTGCACTGTTTAAACTCTCATCTACTCTGTTGGTTTTGCAGGAATTGCTAGGGGCAGACAACCTTTTCCTCCTTTTCGGGGCTATTGCATTTCTGTCGCTTTTGTTCGTAATATTCATCGTCCCAGAAACGAAAGGCTTGAGCCTGGAAGAAATCGAGTCCAAGATCTTACAATGAAAGCCTACTTTCGGACATGACAAGCAAAGGAGATGCATTTTGCATTGTACCTCTCCCTCACTAAATTTAGGTGAGTTTGTATTATCCATTCCTTACAGTATGTGTCTGGCGAAAAAATCCAGGATTTATGCTCTGTCTTATAACCGTATATGACTGTAACCATAAATAAGCTAGAAAAGAAATTCCTTGTCCCAAAATGTGTACTTACAGATTCCTCACATTTTCAAATCTTCCAATTGTTGCATAGGAAGACTGGGCCCACTCCCAGCTATGCACTTGGTTCGAACCAAATTGCATTAGATTATTCATTTTCTGTTTTTCTTGTTGTTTTTCATAAGACATGGAAAGTCTTTGTTACATGCATTTTCAACCAGCAATTGACACACGTTGGTTATAACCTCTTTGTTACATGCACATACATACATGTGCATGTAACATGGTTGTACCATGTTTACTGCTTGTATTTTGTAGCAAGCTATGTTGGAAGTTAGAAATATTCTGTGATGAATCTGCAGGAAAATCCTTTTTCGGATTGTGCTTTGGAATTCATATACTCCTCTCCAAAGTGCACTTTTGTTTTGCATTTGTTTTGCATTTCATGTATTGGCCTTCTGTGATCTTGGAAATATTGGCACCTGAAGACTAATAGGCTTATTGCATCTAGCTATGTGGCCTCTCAAATGGAAAGAAAGAAATTGATTTCCATGGATATTGCTGTTAATCATTTGACCATTGATTTTTTAACATTTTTTTAAGAAAGCTGCAATCTAAACCAAACAACGGAATTACTTTTGCATTATGTAGTTATCAATATCCTGAGGATTCAATAAGAGTTTTCCGTGCCCCTGTTTTTTATTCACAGGATTTTGAAAATGGTATAAAAGTCTCTTCCTTGGTAAAATTAGAAATCAATGAAGGGTATGTTTGACTGTTCCCATTTAACTCCTATACAAGTTGATTGTGTGAGTATGTGTTCTTGTATCACTATCGTCCATTTGATTTTTTGCAGTGGCCCACCTGATGTGTGAAATGGCCTAATTCCTTGGCCAGAAGATCTAAACAGTGTAGTCACCTAATGTTTTTTTTACATTTTTTAAAAATGTAGCTGCATGACTTGTGCATGTGAGTGTAGAGGGCTCCCATGTTGGGGTATTTAAAATAATAATAATAATAATAATAAAAACAGAGGGAAAAAAAAGCTTTTTGGAAAAGTGAATGGTGAGAATAATTGTAAAGGGTTTATAAAGCTTTATTTACTTTCCTTTGAAAAGTGTTACATTATGCTCTAGCTTGTACGCTTACATGAGTTTGGCTTGGGGAAAAAATTAGTAGGGCTGAAAGTTGGTTGGTTGGGTCGGGTTGGTGCTCAACCCTAGCCCAACCCAACCATGGGCTGAGAATTCTCAACTCAATCCCAACCCAAGTGGGCTTGGTTGGGTTGGTTGGGTGGATACATGCTAATATTTTTGTTATTATATAAGTTTATTATATTTCAATACATGGCTTATTTTTTGTGCCTATTATTTTATCAATTATATATGTAGTTATTTATCATAAAGAATTTCATTTTTTCTAAACAAACAATTACTCTTTTGAAAGTCATGTTGTGTACTACACAATCTATTTGGGAGAGAAATCCGGCATATCTTGTTAGCTTGAGTCGTCAGAAATGATGTGGACCAATAAAACCCAACAGCACTGGAATTTCCTGTACCTTCAATAGAGATGATCTGCACTCAATTATAATTTATAAGTAACTTATTTATAGATTGGGTTTGGGTTCGGGTTGGGTTTAGCAACGGAGACCTTAACTTGAGTCGCGACCCAAGTTTTTTCAGGTTGGTGTTTATATAGCCTAAGCCGGAGACTGAACCCAATACATCATGATTGAGCCCAACCCAATGTCGGGTTGGTCACGAGTCGGTTGGGTTGAACCCGCCCGACTTTCAGCCCTAGTGCAAGTTCGAGGCTTGAGGATCATCCAATTCCTAATTTGTCAGTGCTGGGAAGAAATTATCAGCTTTGGGAATAGTTCACTACCACTTAAAAAAATGGTAGTGAGTCATTCTCGGTTACAGGGAAATCCAGATCATCCAAATGGCTGAACTGATTGTAGACGAAGGCGGGACAAAAGTCGCACTGAGACAAAATCGATCTGGACCATTTGATATTTTTTACTTTTAACCGTTCATCACCAATTAGATGGCTAGAAATTTCTCTACTAGTGATAAGTTAGAGATATGATCCATCCACGGGGTGGACCACAATTTGATGGTCTGGATGATTGTAATTGGTAAATGTCCGCGGTCTGTATGGAAGATGAGTGACCATCATTTTGGAAATGGTGGTAAACTAACATCAGAACCAATTGGACGGTAAGTTACCAGGTACTGTGCCAAAGGGATAAGTTCCAACTGGTCGCGTCTGTGCAATATCCAACCCATCCAATAAGTTGGCCCCACCAAGAAGATCACCTGTTGAGAAAATGAAAATCAAACCACCACTCATCAGGTGGGCCGAATCGTAAAAAATAATATATAGCCGCTGATATAATAAAAATATAGGTGTGGCCAATCCGATGAGTCGATTGTGGTGAATTTTTTCACACGAAGATCCTTGTATTGGGGCCAACCTTTTGGACGGTTCTGATGTATATGAGAGGATGGAAATTAGTTGGAGGTCCGACTAGTTGGACACAAGAATTTCTCCAATCTTTTAGGTACGTGTGCCAACATGGCACACAAGTGCAACACGTGCAAAATCTGGGTTTCCGCCATCTACGCATCACGTGGGAGACATCGAGTTTCTGACCGTCCATTCTCTAAAACACTTTTGGTCAACCTGATCACTGGACGGCCTGATTATTGGGCCAGCGCATGTTCATGCCGGGTCTTACCTAATGAATGGCCTGGATTTCTTTTCTTTTTACTAATTAAGCAAGTATTCAGAAAGAGAATGGTGAATGCCATCGTGATGTGTGTACGGAATCCAAACGGTCCAGCCGGTCCACCATCATGAAATTGTGTAGCCCGAAAAATAAAACCAATCCAACTATCAGGTGGGTCACCACGTGAATTTGGAGGTTTGTGGGTGGCTCTCCATTGTTTTCTACATTGTGGCATACCTGATGATTAGATCACCCTGTTTTAGTGGGATGCCCATTTTTATGGTGGGACACCTCTTCTGGACGGATTGGATTTCATACATACATTATGGTGGGCCCCACATAAAGCTAGTGGACCGTTCTCTTAACATGATGAGACCCCTAATCTATGCTATTTGGCCTCAAAATACTGCGTTTTGACAACTTTAGTCAACTGATCAGTAATATAAACGGCCCATTGAATTTGGATATTACTCTATTTCTTGTTAAACCTCTTCTTAACCGTCCATCGTCTATCATCTGACTATTAATCCAATGGCCAAGATAGTCCGGCTGGTGTAATTTTTGAGCTAAAGATCATTAACATGGTTTTCCTGATTCCATTCAGTGGTACTCTTTCTTTCTCTTTCCCAACATAGCCCGCTCAAGTCCAAATCTACACCGTCCATGTCACCGAATGTTGATCGAATCTATGCATGCTATGGCCCCACGGTGGGCCAAAAATCCCATCACCCGGACACCTGCATACGGGAAACATTCAAGAGTTATTTTATACTCTGTCTGCGTATGACGCTTGATCCACAGGCACTAGATGTTGCTAAGTTACAATTCAAAAATCAGAATGATTGCACAAATCCTAACATCTTATTTGCGAACACTTGTTTGATAGTTTTCATTTTTAACCGTTCAATAAGTGTCCACTAATTTGTTTATAATATAATAAGATAACTTCAAATTTTGGTTCACAATACATCTAAACTGCTAAAAATAATTTGGACCGTTTAATTTGAATTGTTTGTATGACACGTGTGCAACTTCCAGCTAAGTGCCTGCATATCATCCATCTTACTCAGCCAGAGTATCAAAGTTTTTATCCAAAGTACATACTCAGTTACCAAATAATCAAGGCCGTCCAAGGATACAAAAACTTGTACTGTGATCATCCAAAGTGGGGCCCACTAAATGAAACAATCCACAATCTCCATACACGTGTCACTTTTCTACAAGTTACCAAAATCTTTAGTGGAGGGCAAAAACCCTAAAACCCAAACCACTCCTTTTGGGAAGAGTCTACCGAATGCTAGAATCCTCCTATTTGTAATTTTCTACCCGCCCCTCCGTCCTGAAACACAGGCCCATTAGAACCACGCCACGTGTCAACCATCCAATCATGTTGGAGGGTTCCAATTTCACACGGGTTCATATTCAAGCGCCAAATACAAACACAAAACACGTGCCGGCGTTGCATATGTGTGAATGATCCTGGATGTTCATTAGATGGGCTGGCCCACTAATGCGTCTTCAATGGGGTCCACTGGTCATCTTTTTTCTGACCGTCTGTTTCTTCATTCTTTTGTGGTGGCCCACCTGATAATCGACCGACCGGGTTCTCGAGGCAAGATACATTCACCGTGGATACCACTTACAAACTTAACGTCCCCGATCACATACACATGTGCCAGTTTGGCACGTGCCGTGCGACTTTGTTTGGCGCATGAAGATGGGTTGCGTCTAGAATTAGAATTCCTGAACCGGAAAGTTGTGGCCGTTAGGAATTCATGGGCCAGAGCCATAGGATTTGAATTTTCCGAATCCAACACTCAAACCAACGGCTATATAAGTCTGCCACTTACCGCCCAACTTCAATCAACAGCACTGCGATTTCAGTTCAGTTTCTCATCTGATCGGCTCTCGCAATACTCAATCAGGACCGTCGGTTCTGAGAAACCAATGGCTGCAGCTGTCTCGACCGTTGGAGCTGTCAACAGAGTACCGGTACTGTGTTTTTCCCGCCCTTTTCGACTCTGTCATTCTCTTCGATGCTATCTATTGATATTATGTTTTCTTTCGATTTTTCTTTGCTGGGTAAGCCTTTTTTTCTCGGTTTTGAAAATGGTTTGTTCTTATATTGTCTTTTTGGGTCCGTTTGGGGTCTGATTTGATTGTTTTCTATTGGATTCCTTGAGTTTTGTGTTCTTTTCTTTCGTGGGTCGTTGAATTTTCTCACTTTTCAATCATGGTTTCTTTCTATTTTTTAACATTTGTGTCTTTCTCTATTTGGCTTATTAGTGTTGATTGATTTTCCCGAGTTTTGGGCTGTTTTCATTCATGGGTCTTTGATCTCTCTCTCTCTCTCTCTCTCTCTCTCTCTCTCTCTCTCTCTCCTTTTCGAGTCTGCTTTTAGTTGATTTTCCTTTTACTGATTGATTTCTTGAGTTTACGGCAATTTCATTCACGGGTCTTTACTAGCTTTGTTTGTATTGCTTTTCAAGAGCTGGAGAGAAAATGGAGTCAGTCATTTCATTCGATCCGTGTCGTTTCCTGCATATCAATAAACGGTTTTCTATGATGCAGCTGAGCTTGAACAGCTCCACTTCCAGAGCTTCCCTACCGAGCTCTTCATTCTTCGGCTCCAGCTTGAAGAAGGTGAATTCTGATTTGGTCCACCCTAGAGTATCGAGCGGAAGTTTCAAGATTGTCGCGGAAGTCGACGAACAGAAGCAGACATCCAAGGACAAATGGGGAGGTCTCGCGTTCGACACGTCAGATGATCAACAGGACATTACCCGTGGGAAGGGAATGGTCGATCCCCTCTTCCAAGCTCCGATGGGAACCGGGACTCACCATGCCATCATGAGTTCCTATGACTACATCAGTACCGGACTCCGCCAGTAAGTAAATAATAAATAAATAAATAGAAAACCTGTCATTGTTTTTCGAAAATTTTATAGATTTGATTTTAAGAGTGTGGATGGCCTAATTAATTTCAGGTACAATTTGGACAACACCATGGGTGGGTTTTACATCGCTCCGGCTTTCATGGATAAGCTCGTTGTTCACATCACCAAGAACTTCTTGAGCTTGCCTAACATTAAGGTATGCTAAGTACATACATACATACATACATATATAACATGTCTTGTAAGTCATCGCTCAAACATGGGATGATTCCGCTGAAATGTTACAGGTTCCTCTCATTTTGGGTATTTGGGGAGGCAAAGGTCAGGGTAAATCTTTCCAATGTGAGCTTGTCTTTGCCAAGATGGGAATCAAGTGAGTTATCTGTTCTGTTTCATGTTCTGTTCTTTGTAATTTCCGGGAACTGGTAGAAACAAAATAAAATGAAATATAATGTTTTATAGTGGTTTAAATTAGAGCAAGCAACAACATCATGTAATTTTCTGCATATAGCTAGCTATGTCCTACTCCATCAGTCCATATTTTCTTATGTGTATTTGAAATATTAGTGATATTCCATGGCATCACATTATGTTTAGAGTACATTCGGTTGCACCAAATATCATGAAATTTGATTATTAATCAGTCTAATTTGGTGCAAAATTTCACAAAATCTCATGAATTTTGGTGCAACCAAACACGCTCTTAAGACAGCGTTTGGAAGTACCTTCAAATCAAAATTTGGTCGAATCTGTTAAGAAAATTGATTTAGCATTTGGGGCATCATGAAAATTGATACCTGAATAGATGGGTTACCATTTTTTCCACTTCTCCATCCACAAAACAGTACATTTTTCATTTGAGTACTACTTCAAAAATGAAATTTGGAAGTGAAACCACTTCTCCATCCACAAAGCAGTACATCTTTCATTTGGGCACTACTTGAAGAATGAAATTTGGAAGTGTAAGGGACCCTTATTTTGGACAAAAAGCATTCTGCCTGCCCCTGATTCCCGCGTCTCTATAAAATGGACCCTTAAAAGATAACCTCAGAAAATAGCTTTCAATATCTACAAGTGATTGGAAGTACTTATGCTAATCACAACCATAGCTGCAAAATGGAAAATGACACAAAAATGGTAGGGAAAATATTCATATTAATTCGGTTGCAATTGTAAAAAATACTATAAAAAAAAAAGGCCATGCCAAATATTCAGAGAATGAAAAGTTCAGTATAATATAGTTTGGACTCGAAAAAGAATGGAGTGAAAAAAAATGGCTAATATCTGAACATATGTGTGTATCATGTATAAATAAAGTTAAAATAGAAAACTTTAATTAAAATAATTAGAATGTCTATATGTATGATAGATACTCAAATAATGTTCTCTTTTGCCTCTCTCAAATCGTTCCTTTTCAAGCAATCCTCGTACAAATTAATCTGTCTCTGTTAAAAATTTTCATCTTACACTAAATTTTGACAATTGGGTTGTGGCCACCAATCTCTATCTTTTACATTGCCCCCAAAAAATATATATTTTTTTCAATACAACATGTTTTATTGAAAAAAAATGTGTTTAATTCAGTTTTCTAAAAAAAAAATAAAAAAAAATCTAGTTTTTGCTTATATTCTGAAATATATGGAGTTCTAAATGTTTGATCAATTTTATACATAAATATATATATAGTTTTGCTAACTAGGATATGACTTGGTGAAAAGGCCAACTAATCTTTGGTAAAACTGATAGTAATTTTCACAAAATAACTTGAAAAGAGTTCTACATCTTCAAGAGCTAGATGAGCTTGACATCATCATCTTCTCTCTTTTGCAAGCATGTATCAGGAACCTTTTTTCATTACACCCACCACCGATCTTCTGTTTTGGGAATTGAAATAGTAGTGTACTACTTCAGTTCCGAAAACATGGAATGTGGGTGTAAGCACATCGATTAGGGTCAGGTGTAGTTATCAATACTCCTTCATTATCTATTGATTGGAACTGCATTTTGTTCTGATAACCAGTCCCATCATGATGAGTGCTGGAGAATTAGAGAGCGGAAATGCAGGAGAGCCAGCAAAGCTGATCAGGCAACGGTACCGTGAGGCAGCTGACATCATCAAGAAGGGGAAGATGTGCTGCCTCTTCATCAATGATCTTGATGCGGGTGCCGGAAGGCTAGGTGGGACCACCCAATATACAGTCAACAATCAGATGGTGAATGCCACTCTCATGAACATTGCTGATAACCCAACAAACGTTCAGCTCCCTGGCATGTACAACAAGGAGGAGAACCCCCGTGTTCCGATCATAGTCACTGGAAACGACTTCTCGACACTGTATGCGCCGCTCATCCGTGACGGTCGTATGGAGAAGTTCTACTGGGCCCCAACAAGAGAAGATCGGATCGGTGTGTGCACGGGTATTTTCAGGTCCGACAATGTGCCCAAAGAGGACATTGTCAAGCTCGTCGACACCTTCCCTGGCCAGTCTATCGGTAAGCGCTGATTCTCTTATGAAAATTCATGATCTCTTATCATAATTGATCAAAAGAAACATTGGTTTCTTGTCAACCACTCAATGTCACAGGTGGGGCCCACCATGGGATGGTCCATGCCTTAAATAGCTCCTCCTCAGATGATCCTAGTAATCCTTTGTAACCGTTCAATTATAAACAGCAAGCAACTTTCAGTAGGGCCCATCATGTGAATGATCATGATCACTTAAATCTGGGCCCCACATGTTATTCATTGCTTAATAGATTTTGTAGCTGTCTTTCCTATACCCACATCATCTGATCATTCATAAAATGTTCTGTTTTGCAGACTTCTTTGGTGCCCTCAGAGCACGTGTTTACGACGATGAAGTACGGAAATGGATTGAGAGTGTTGGCGTCGAACAGATTGGGAAGAAGCTGGTGAACTCGAAAGAGGGACCACCAACGTTCGAGCAGCCGAAGATGACCCTTCAGAAGCTGCTGGAGTATGGCAGCATGTTGGTGCAGGAGCAAGAGAATGTGAAGAGAGTGCAATTGGCTGACAAGTACTTGAGTGAGGCCGCTCTCGGAGATGCAAACAACGATGCCATTAAGAGAGGAACCTTCTATGGTTAGCACCCTAATTCTAGAAGGCCTTGATGGAGAGATTTGCATCTGGATTTGGAATGGTGTTGTGGTTGGAAACAGAACAATGGAAGAGTAGTAGTAATAGTTGTAGTTGTAGTAGGATTAGAGGAATGTTTTTTTAAAAGGGGTGGTAAAACAAAGCTCATGGTGTTTGTTCTATGATTGTTTGGATGCAGGCAAATCAGCACAGCAAGTGAATGTACCTGTACCTGAAGGTTGCACTGACCCATCTGCTTTGAACTTTGATCCGACGGCCAGGAGTGACAATGGCAGCTGCCAATATTAGCTCTATGGATTTGTTGGGCCATGAAAGATATGGGTTTTTGTTTTTTAAAGATTGAGAGGAATTAGTCCAACTTGTATTCGTATAAATTGTTGTAATTTTAGTGTTTATATGATCTTAATGAGATCTTGAAAGGGCTTAGTGTTTGTGTTGATTTCTCATTGGGACATGGGGCCCGACCACGGTTCGGCTAATCCAGATCGCTGATCTGATGAACCCCTCCATGGCCAGGGCAGAAGTATCCATGTTGGATGATCATCATCCTTCATCACTGGCCTCATTGGTCCACAAAAAAGACCAAAGATTGGATGACTCAGATCTTCTGATTGGGAGGATTTATGGAGCATTCCTCATCCAGATCACCGAAAATGGACCCCACTCTGATGCATTAGGATCCTATAATTCCTCAAAAAATCAGTGCAGGAGAGAGAGAGAGAGAGAGAGAGAGAGAGAGAGAGAGAGAGAGAGAGAGAGAGAGAGAGAGAGGATTCGACCACAAGTCACTATGTTTTAAATACATAATCTACTTCACTTATCATATTCTATACTCAATGTTAGGTCTTGAGGTAAAAATATTCAGTTGGATTTACAACTCGGATGAACCACACCATATTCAAATATAAAATCCACTCTGCTCATAGATTCTACACTTGATGTCAGGTCTCGAGGTAAAAAATCAGTTGGATTTGCAACTCAGATGGGACGCACCATGTTTAAATATAAAATCGACCCCGCTCATCAGATTCTATACTTGATTTTAGGTCTTGGGGTCAAAAGTTAGTTGGATTCACAACTCAAATGAGCCACACCATATGGAAGAATGTGAATGGTATGCCAACCATAGATTTATGCATGGGCCATCATATTGTGTACCTTTCATCAAACCTGTTAATCAGGCCACACGAGCAATTTTATATTATTCCTGCTGTTGTGATGGATATGAGTAAAATAAATCTATTTTTTCTTTGATCTCTTCCTTAGTGGAAGAGTGACTTGGAAACAATAGTATGGGGGAACTTGTTCCAAGTCCGACATTATGAACGGTTAGATCTTTAATGGGTGAGATTCAATCAATAGGGAGAAAGAACTAAAAGAGCTTTTAGATGAACGGTCTAGATCATCAATCAGATGGGCAGAAGGGACGAGACTTCTCCCAAACTTCAAGCAAAACATATAATAAATCCATGTCAAAATGCACTAGCGTACACCAAAACATCCAAACAAACAAAACACATTCACCAACACGCACCTGCCAACCTTGCATTTTCTTGGGAAATCTGTGCCGTTGATTGAGTGGGTCACACCATGTAGATGACCTGGCCCAAAAGTCAGACCAGCCAACTCATCAGCTTGGCAACACATGTAGGAAATCAATGGACAAACATGCGTGGCCCAGCTGATGATTAGCAGAACGGACTAAGTTCCAGTTAAAATCATCCCTAAGGTAGGTCCCACTTGACACACAGCTACGATATCCCACACGTGCACCATGTTGGCACGTGTCAGCCGGTTCTAGGAGGCCTAGCAACTTTGTTGGAGGAATCCACGTAGAGTCGAACACGACCTAGGTCAAAGTCCATGGTCACAAAGCAGTTGGGAAGAACCACCTGAAAGCGGGCCATAGGCATATCTTCTTTGATCTTTTTCTTAGCTTCTTCTACGGTGAGGCCCACCACTTCGGGCCACTCCCTCTTTGGAGCTGTATCCAATGCAAATGTACGGCTACCTGCTCCTGCATCTACTCGATCGTACACCAGCCCTGCTCACACAATAAAAAAAAATGCCACAAGATCATCAGCCATGTGGCACTTGCATATGACATCCGTGCCGTTCATCTGATGGGACTCACTTGCATGGAGTAAAATGGACGGGTAAAATAAATAACCCACGGTCCACGGTGACCGGGATCTTTCTTCTCCATGGAGGACATCCGTACCGTGAATTGTCAGGTTCCACCTTAAAGATTACCCTCCTTGAAAATCAGGCTGACCCACTTTCTAAGTGGGCCACACCGGTGTGTTGAGTCAGACTATCAGTTGTCCTTTGATTCTAACAGTGTGGTCCACCTTATAAGCAGACTGGCCTAATTTTTTGGCCAGGTGATCTTCATGGTGGGGCCTACAGTTACCGTGGTACAGATTTCTTACACAAGTAGGATGTTTGTACAATTGCGTGTAGGTGATCAGATCTTTCTGTCCATATCTTTATTTGTGGTTTGCTAAGCTTACATGCAAGCCTAGCCGCTCATCGAGCAGGCCCCAGCGTGGATGTGGCCACCTGATCCAAAATTCAGATCTGTTGGATAATCCTGATGGATGGATGTGAACATTGAGTGTCAACCATTGGTCAAGATTTTTCCTTGGCCATCTCCTTTTCTCTGCTCAAATCCGCCGTTTAGCTAATTAGACTGGCAGTTGATATACATATGGCTGGCCTGATTTGGGCCCCACCAGATGAATGGCCTGTAAGAACTCTATCTAGTGGGCTTTATTGATCAATAGTTTGGATTTTCATTCAGTTGGACTGGACGATTTTGAAGACAAATGAACCCCACTTCAAGTGATTCGCTGTGCAAGTCTGATTGCGCAGCAGTGGCTGAAATGCTATAGCTGTTTACACATACAAGAATTTGAGTACTATAACTAGGACACAACAATGTGTAAGGATGTGAAGGGAGTTTTGATGGGTTTCAAACTCCACGGTCTCTATATAAGAGAGTTCGTCCCCGATCCTAGGCAGAAAGAAAGAGTGTGAAGGAGAGGAAGATACTAAACTCAATCAGTATTATGGGATTCTTATTCTTAGCGATGGCGTTCCACTTAGGTAAGCCATCTGAACCCTTGATCTCCATATCCTATCACGACAAATCTCCGAGATTTCCGCATCCAGGTGATCTCACATGGCCTGCAACCTCAAGTCCCATTCTTATTTCTTCATGTATCACAGGCAGTGGGTCCACCAACCATTTTCTATCGAGTTCCAGCTCGAGCCAACATGATCATGTGTTCGGCCGACCATCTGATCATCATCAAGTGCAGACCAACCGATGTGATCTGTATCCACCAACGGCCCGATCACCATAAGATCGAGACCGACCTATACCATCCATACCCACACCAGAATTAGCTGCGGTCAAATCATGTCAGATAATCAATCAGCACAACCCGATCATGAGTGGGACCCACCACTGATCGCCATCAAATAAAGACAAACGTATGCGATCTGTCCACACCAACGGTGGGATCACCGTTGAATCAAGACCGACCGATGTCCACACCCAAAGTACGTAGCTGTGATCCAACCGGGTTAGAACATAGATCAGGCAAATCAAAGGGCTGGATGGACTTACCTTGCTGGGCCATGAGAGGGTGAGATGGTTCTTGGGGAACTTCCTTTTGCTGGTTTTCCTCAGCCATAACGAGATAAAAGACGAGTAGCGAAAAGAATACGGTGCGAGTAGAGACTGCGAATCCCTTCATTTGCATTTCCTCTCCGCCCATATCCCGTCTATTATATATCTTGGGACGCGGATGTCCTGCGAAAGCCTTTCCCAGGGAGTTCCTGCGCTGGGAAACTAGGTGGGGCCCACCGTGATTTTTTTTGAGGAATCCACTCCGTTCTTCCCTTTTTGAGATCATATTAGGATATGGGACCAAAAAACGAGTCGGATCCAATACTCAAGTGGGCCGCACTTAAGGGAAGAGGTGGGTAGGGAAATTCCTACCGTTGAAACCTCCCTGAGGTATAGATTGATGTTTACATGCCATCCATACCGTTCATAAGGTCACTCCTACGGGGATTAACTGAAAATAGAAATATTATCCTGATTCGAAACTTCTGTGGCCCCATGAATATTTCAACTGTGGACGTTCAATCCTCACGTTTTTGGCGTACTTGAGTATTGAATCCGGTTCATTTTTGACCCCATGTTCTAAAATGACCGTACAAAACGGATGGACGGTATGGATTCCTCAAAAACATCACGGTGGGCCCCACCTAGGTTCCCAGCGCAGGAACTTCCTGCCAAAGCTTTAGCAGAAAATCCGCGTGGCTGTTAGTTTCACACCGTTTAAAGATGGAAGTGACTCCTCAGCTGCACACATGCCATACTTGTATGAAAATCACTAATTTACTGATACGATTATATCAACCACCTGATTTTTCCCTTAGTATTTAGACAACTCGTTATTTTATTTTCATCTGTCCGTTTTATGGCCATTGATTGGATGGATATGATTACTTGATCAATGTGATTTTAGATATGTGCTCTATCCATAATGGGACCCACTATTTGGACGGTCAGGATAGCTTCACAGTGGCGCCACATGTGAGTAGCATCAGTTACCATCATTTCTTAAATGTTGAACAACTAACACGGGAGTCTTGGCACTTTAGCTTGGACATTAGCTTTAAAGATTCTCAATTTCCTCCGCTTAGGCCGGCAACAAGAGTTATGATATGATCCTCGGTTCAGTGATATGCATTTCATCCTCTGGCCGGCCGGCAGTGGGCCCTGCTAATCGGGTTTCAGTTGAAAATCTGGGCCTGTTATTAGGCCCGTAGGTTGACGGTGGGCCTCGTTTAGTTAAGTGGAGTGGTGACCGGGTAAGTGTGGGCCGCTTTTGGCAATATCTTCTATAGGTGGCTGGAGAGACTAATTATGCATGGGCCTGGGCTAACCTTCAATGGGCAAATGATAAATGGGCCTGGGCTAACCTTGTGACGTCTCGTAGTCAACCTACTCATCCAAGTCTTAAAACCATGGTCGGTCGTGTTGTGGTAGTGCTCCGAAACGTACGTTTCCTAATAAAAAAACACTTTTATGTTCGTCTTTTTCTCCTACTTGTATTTGTTTTTAAATAGTGGGAAGCCTAGTTTGGACGTTGGTTCTCTCTACGGGGCATGTTGTCTGTATATTTAACTCAAACCTAAGAGGGAGTTTCTGACTCAAACTCATTAAAAACATGACTTACTATAAATGGTAAACTTACTATATTTTAAAGACGATCACAATTCCTATTAGACTTCATGGTTTTGCGCAAAAAATAATAAGTGTCCAATTTGGCTTAACAACGTAATTCTCTTAAATTTTCTGAGCCCTTTTCATATTAGGCACGGTTCCTGAAACTCAAATGATCAAAAGTGATGGTTGAATTAAAACTTACTATCTATAGTAAGACATAAATAAAATGGACTTTCGATCATCGATCTGATGGAATCTCGCGAATCTAGCATGGGCAACTTGGCATAGCAGGATTGGTTGGCTAAAGTAACTTCTCCTACCCCAAAATCATATATGATATATTGAAAAACTCATTCTGGTTTGTGAGATACGACTTTTTTGAGGTTCTGACGGTTCTGATCACCTTCATGTCTGATTAGACCTTCTCTGGTCCATCTTGGCCATGTAAGTGTCCGTAACCCACTATACATCAGTCCCCTCCACTTCAAAAGAACTCATCCTCGAGTTCTTGTCTCACTTCGATTCATAATACTTGGTCCGTGACGTTGAAAGTACACGAATCTCCATGTCATTCGAAAGATCAACAACGTAAGCGTTGTTATTGATCTTTTGGAGGATCGGTACTAGTACAATTTTTTTATTTTTCAACTTGTTGTAGGTCCCAGTCGAAAATCTCTTCTTGTGTAGATGGACCATAATATGATCTCTACCTCAAACACCTTTCGTCGTTGATGCTTATAGGCTTGCTGCATGTACTTGTCATTCAAAGCATGTAACTTTGCTTGCACATCTGCATGAACGCCCACGATTCGGTCCACCATATGTTCTGTTGTAATGCTCATTCCCAAGAGTTTGAGCAAAGGGAACAAGTCAAGTGTGTGGCAGGGCACTCGACCATAAACAATCTGAAATGAGGACTTTTCTATCGAGCAGTTCAGCATGTTGTTGAATGCAAACTCTACTTGAGACAAGGCTCAATTCTATTGTTTTGGTTTGTCACTTAAAATACATTAAATGAAGTTTTTCAACGAGCGATTCACAACTTCAGTTAGCCCATCGGTCTGTGGGTGGTAGGCATTGCTGAACTGAAGTTGTGTATTGAACCGATTCCACAAAGTTTTTCAGAAGTGGCTAATGAACTTCGTGTCATGGTTAGAAGTATTGGTCTTGGGAATCCCATGTAGCCACACGACCTCTCTGAAGAAAAGATTCGTCATGTGCTTTGTATCGATGGTCTTCTTACATGAGATAAAGTGCGTCATCTTTGAAAAATGATCTACCATCATGAACACTGAATCCATGCCACACTGTGTTTGTGAGAGACCAAGTACAAAATCCATAGATAAGTCCTCCCAAGGGAGTTAAGCACTAGTAACGGGGTGTAGAGTCCCATATTCTAAGACTGCCCCTTGGAGGTCTGACAAACATGATAGCGTTACACTGCTTTACTAATTGTGGCCAATAATAACACTATTAAAAAAGAGCCCACGTCTTGTTTTGCCCAAGGTGTCCACCAAGGCCACCTCCATATAACTCTTCAATAATATGTTCCCTTAGATATCTTTTGGGGATGCACAGTCGATTCCCTTTGAAGAGGAGACTGTCTTGCATATGTAAGTCACTGGAATGACTTTCTTGGCACTTCATTCATGCATCTTTAAAGTTTTCGTCTTCGGCATACAGTTCCCTGAGACAGTCAAAGCCGACCACCTCATTGCTTATTTTAACAAGTAGTGATGCATGTCAGCCAAGTGCACCAACCACCTTATATTTTTGCTACCCTGACTTGTGCTTCGGAACAAACATAAATTCCTACAAAAATACAGCCCATCTAACATGCAAATGATTTACGTTAGTTTGACTATTAATAAACTTTAAGGCTTGATAGTCAGTATAGAGAACAAACTCTCTCTGAATCAAATAATGCCGCCAATGTTGCAACACTTAAATAACTGCATACAAGTTAAGCTCATATGTTGACAACTTCTTTCGGGCTTCACCGAGCTTCTTGTTGTAAAAGGCTATCGGCATGCCTTTATGTGAAAGACTCCTCCAATTTCGACATATGAGGCATCACATTCTACCTTAAACAGCTTGTTAAAACTGGGACAAACCAAGATCAATATTGTAGACAATCGATGCTTGATTTCAGCAAAGCTCTTTTCAGCATCATCGGTCTACTGAAACATGCCTTTTTTCATACAATATGTAATGGGTGCGAATATAGTGCTGAAATTATGCACGAATCGACAATAGAAGGTTGCCATCCTATGAAAACTCCTCATTTCATGAATGTTCATCTGGATCGGTCATTCCCTGATGGGTCACACTCTTTTATCGTTCACACGGATTCCCATAGACGTTACAACGAATCTTAAAAATAACATGGTGTCCATTAAAAAATTACACTTCTTCAAGTTGATATATAACTTGTTAACTCTTAAGACCTGTAGTACCTGCTTGAGATGTTCCATGTGCTCCGTCTCACCCTGGCTATATATCAAGATGTCATTAAACTATATTATCACAAACTGGCCAATAAACGACTTCAATACGTGATTCATCAGATGCATATAAGTGCTTGGTGCGTTTGATAGATCGAATGACATAACCAACCATTCATACAATCCTTTCTTGGTCTTGAATGTCGTTTTCCACTTATCACTGGGTTAAATACAAATCTGATGGTACCCACTCCTTGTATCTATTTTAAAGAACACATTGACACCTTCTAGCATATTGAGCATGTTGTCCAACTGCGGTATTAGGAACTGATATTTAATAGTAATCCTGTTAATTATCTGGCTGTTGACACACATGCGCCAGCTCCCATATTTCTTAAGCGTTAATAATGCTGGAACAGAACATAGGCTCATACTCTCTCTTAGAAGACCCTTATAGATCAATTCCTCCACTTGCTCTTGAAGTATCTCACACTCTTTTGGACTCATCCGATAATGAGGGCGGTTGGGCAAGTTAGCCCCAAAGACAAGGTCTATGTGATGTTGGATGTCTCACATGGGAGGCAATCTATCGGGTAAATCTTCGGGCTAGATTTTTTGAATTTGTTCAACAATGGCCTTAAACTTGGAGGAATGCCTAAGGGCTCCGATTCCTTATCCTTTACCAAAACGTCGTACACATCGTCGGTTTCATTGAATTTCTCCACAAAATTTTGAATTGTCAAGAGAGAGCTCCCTTCTACTTTAGAAGCTTCAGGGTGGTTCTCTAGTGCCATAGGGGCAAGGATCATCTTTCGACCATCTTTGACAAAGACGTAAATGTTGTCTTGTCCTTGGTGGGTCGTATCACAGTCTGATTACTATGGTCAACCGAGTAATATATGACATGCTTCTATCTTGACCATGTTACGAAGTACTTGATCCTTATAATTCCTACAAATTGGAAATGAGATAGTGCATTGTTCGGTAACCTTAGTCTCGTTTACCTTCTTTATATAGTCAATCGAGTACGGAAAATTATGCTTTGTTATAAGTAGCCACAGCTTGTCCACCATCAACTTCGATACAATGTTCTCGATACTGCCACTGTTTATGATTACATCACAGACCTTATCGTTGACGGTACACCACGTACGAAATATATTATGTCGTTGAGGGTACACCTCATTCCTTGGAGTGTACAATAATCGCCTTACGACCAAGGATTCGCTATGATTCTCGGCCAACAATTCTTTTTCACCAACTCCTTCCTCAACATCTTACTCATCTTCATAAAATCAGGTGCCTTCTTCCCCTACAATATCACCTTCAGTGCCCCATTCGTTAATGGCCAAGTTGGCTGCGAGGCGTTGAGGTAGCCTGATTGGACATAACGGTAGCAATTGTTTGACCTTAGCTGATTTTAAGGATTTGAAATCCTAATCAGACTTGTTGTTGTAGGTGCCGCACGTTGAGGCCTAGATGGGTCGCTCCCCGTATCACAGTTTGCGGTTATAGAAAGTTAAGGATGCCCTCTTATTGGTTCATTTTCTTTGACCAACGTTGAATCCTGCGTGGGACCTGTTACGAGGGACTGAGTCGAAAGATAAGGCCATGTAGGGACTCTTGTAAGCTACGTTTTCGCCTTATCTGCCAACTGAACCGCTTCATGTATGGTCCCAACCTGGTGTATCTGAACTTGGTCCTGAATTGTTGATCACCGTGCTACCTTCTATGATTTGGTCTCTGAGAAGTCATTCTGCTTCACCAACTGTTGAAATTCTTTGGTGTAATCTGTGAGGGTTCGATTCCTCTGTTGGTAATTTTGTTATTGCTGGAATAGTAACTACTCGTAATCACTGGGGAGGAATTGTGATCGAAGAAGGCATTTCATCTATGTCTATGATTGGATGGACGCCTTATTCTATCGGACAAGTGAGAGTTGTAATTGATCCCACCATGCAGACGCATCGGATTTTAATTTGAAAACAACCAATTTCACTTTTTTATGTTTTGACATGTTCATGTAATCAAAATATCGCTCTACTTCGGTTAACCAATCGAGGAAGTCTTCTATACGTAATAAGCTATTAAAGCTGGGAAGTTCGGCCTTACCTCGATAGTCTCTTTTAGCACGAGCTAGTCGATCTTCTCCATGGATTGATAGTCGGGCAACGACGCCACTGATGTTCTCGTCGCAATAACTTGACTCATCTGGGGTAGCCTTATGATTCACCTTTGGAAGTGCTCTACAAAAATCGAGGTTATGTCATTTAGTGATCACAGACGGCTAAGCATTGCCTTGGACTCGGGATAGAATTAGCGCATCCGCAATACGATCGAGGGTTACCTGCAACCCTTGTATGGTCAACTGACTCTCCCGGTGGAAAGAATTTATTCTTCCAATAAATAACAAAGTCTGGATTATCATACATAAGATTTTGGTTCATGCCGTCGTTACTTGCCATCAGCTCGAGGGGAGTCCTCGCTCTGATACCAATTATGTAGGGAAGGATGTGATGAAGTCAATCACTATCTTCCTCAGGGATAATTACTCTGTATCCACAGAGCTTCTCTAGACTCCTCGTAAAGATTATTTAAATCCACGAGTGATAAAAATAGAAATAATTTCTAATATTTCAAAATAAATTGATCGATGATAAAAAAAAACAAAATTGCAATCCATTAAATAGAGAACTTGAACCTATGACAGAGTTTCAGACTCAAACTCCCTAAAAATGTGACTAACTATAAATAGTAAACTTATTATTTATAGACGATCATGATTCCTACTAGACTTTATGGTTTTCGGCCATAAATGATAAGTGTCCAATTTGGCCTAACCATGTTATTCTCCTAAAATATCTAAGCCCTTTACATGTTGGGCACGACTCCTAAAACTCAAAGGATCAAAAGTTATGATCGAATTAAAACTTACTATTTATAGTAAAAACAGAAATAAAATGGTCTTTCGACTGTCAATCTGATTTATCTCGCGAATCCAGCAATGACAACCTAGCATAGCAGGGTTAGTTGGATATAGTAGCTTCTCCTACCCCAAAATCATATATGACATATCGAAAAACTCATTCTAGTTTGCGAGACACAACTGTTTTAAGGTTCTGATAGTCCTGATCACCTCCGCTTCCAATCGGGCCTTCTCTGATCCATCTTGGCCATGAAAGTGTCCGCAACCCACTCTACATCAGCAACCCACTCTACATCAGTATATTATTCACTTGTTTATCCATTTTATCATTTCATTTTAAGGCATGAGCCCAAAATTGAAGCGCATCCAAAGCTTATGTGTACAATGGAAAATAGATTCCAGACAAGACAAACAAAAGAAGTTAGGGACATCTCAATAAATGTCTAAGCATCTCTTGGTGCTCTTTGAGAATTACCCAGCTCAAGATATGACTATGAATGGGATTTCTTTCTTCTCTCTTTTTAACCATCTAGATGATGCGGATGATGATGTCCACCATTGAAACCTTCCTAGGGCTTACAGTGATCTTTGTTTATCATCAAACCTGTTCACAGGGTCACACAGACATGGATGAAGAGAAAGCACAAATATCAGCTTGGTCCAAAACTTCTGTGGCTCCCAAGAAAATTTCAATGGTAAGTATTCAATTCCCATTATTTCTACTTGAGCTTCGTATATGCTTCAATTTTAAGATTCGCGCCTTAAAATGAGCTAGAAAAAATAGATGTACAGCGTGGATAAAACATGTGCATCATGGTAGCCTTCCCCCCCCCCCCACCCCCACGAAGCTTACTCAGTATGCAATCCTTGTCCGTTTCAATATAAGGGGGGCACATTTTGAGTGGCTGGATTCGGAAGGCATAATCCTAGAATGACTTGATGGGAGATTTGCACATGGATTCGGAACGATCTTGTGGTTGGAAACAGAACAATGGAGGAGGAGTAACATGCAGTAGCTGTTGTAGTAGGATTAGAAGAGTATTATAGAGATGGGGCAATAAAATAAATCTCATGGTTTTTGTTTTTTGATTGTTTGGATGCAGGCAAAGCAGCCCAACAAGTGAATGTACTTCTAACTGAAGGTTGCACTGATCCATCTGATTCCGACTTTGATCCGACGGCCAGGAGTGACAATGGCAGCTGCCAGTATCAGCTCTATGGGCCATGAAAGATAAAGATGGGAAGGAATTAGTGCAACTTGTATTCATGTAATGAACAATGTGTGTATATATATATATATATATATATATATATATATATATATATATATATATATATATATATATATATATATGGGAAAAAGTACTATGCGCTCGAGCATAAAGCCATCGTCCGTGAGGTCGAGCTGTGTGGGCCCTACCGTGATGCCTTTCAAAGATCCACACCGTCCACCAGATGCAAGAGCCCAGGGTGGACCCACAAGGCCCAAAATCAGCCATCCACCCTGAGTTGTGTATACCACCTGAAACTTGGTCTAAAATTACATCCAAGTGGGACACACATGATGGACGATGTTGATCATCAAAACACGTCTCGAAAGGTCCCCACAAATGGTTTTGAATGTTTCAATGGTGCACGGCCCCTCTCAACTTCTGTACGTGGTGTGGCCCACAAAAGTCACGGATTGACTTGATTTTCAGCCGTGTGGGCCCACTCTGGAATGTGCATCTGACTGAGGGGGTAGATTTTCGAACGGCATCACGGTGGGGCCCACGTCAGCTCGACCTCACGGACGACCGCTTTATGCTCGAGCGCATAGTACCTTTTCCCCATATATATATATATATATATATATATATATATATATATATATATATATATATATATATATATATATATGTTTGGTACTGAGGTTAAAGTCTGTTGGATATGCAACAAGGATGGGCTACACATATTATGGAATACTGTAAATGGGATGCTGACCACATGTTTATGTGTGGGCCCATCATATACAATATTGGGAGCAATTTTACATTGTTTCCATTTTTTATAATCTATATGAATATTTTATCGGGCTAATATTTAATATGTATGGTTTAAATGGTTCTTACTTCATTGAAATGTAAGACATGATGTACCCGGCCCCTAGTGTTACATGATCTCCTTTTCATGCATAATGGGCGCAAGAAAGAGAAGTTGCTGCTACCAACATTAAAAGAAATTTATCTTATCAGGGCTCTTCTTTTCATTCATGCAAGAGTGACTTATTAGAAACAATGGGATTGGAAATTAACTATTCTAAGGGATCATTTGGAATGTGGGATTATGTGGTATGGAATTGCATTTGGTCTAATGTAAATTTCATCCGCCATTTGAAAATGATGGCAAAGGTTAGATTAATCCAAGATATCATATCATCCAATCCCAACAGGAGATGCAACAAAATTTTGGGTGGATCTCAAAATCCACTACATCTATGGGCCCACATTGATGCATGTGCTTTATCCATGGCATCCACCCATACATGTTCTTTACATGTGCCGATGGAGTTGCATATGCATGTAGTGACTGGCATTTGTGAAATTTGGTCCATTGATTATAATCCTATGGTCCACCAACTGTAGGTTTCACTTAATACAATGTTTTACCAAAGGAAGAATTTGATCCTAATAGTGAGATTGGAGGTACTTCCAGGCATATAATCATTGTATAATAATGGTGTCAATTTCACCTAATGCAATTCAATACCATTTAATCACATGTTCCAAACAAGGCCTAAGTCATATATCATAGACGGTTGGATCTTCGATAGGCAATATTGATGTAGAGCGGGTCACGGACAGTTTCAAGCCCAAGATGGATAAAAAAAGGCCTGATTAGAAGCGGATGTGATTCGGACCGTTAGAACTTAAAGCGGACGTATCTCGCAAACCAGAATGAGCTATTGGACGTACCATATATGATTTTGGGATAAGACGAGCTATTTTAGCCACCCAACCCTGCTATGTTGGGTTTCCAGGCCGAATTTGCAAAATACCATCAAATCGATGGTCAAAATCTGGTTTAATTTCATTTTTACTATTTATAGTAAGTTTTAGTTTGAGTATAACTCTTCATCTGTTGGGCTTTAGGATTTGCACCCAACATGAAAAGTGCTTAGAATAATTAGAAGAACATCATGGTTCGACCGAATAGGATACTATTTTTGGCTGAAAACCATGCGCACTAGTAGGAATCATGACCATCTATAAATAGTAAGTTTACTATTTATAGTAAGTCGCGAATTCTAAGAGTTTTAGTTGTAGTTTAATTCTGAAACTTCTTCCATGGCTTAGTATCCCTATTTAAAGGGGGTGTAAACTCGTTTATTCATTAGTTAATCAAATTATGAATTTTATGGAATTTATTTTCTATTTTACTTACTTTTGTCTCATGGATTCAAGGAGTCTTGTGAGGAGTCCCGAGAAGCTCCGTGGATTTGGAGTAGTTATCCTTGAAGAAGACGGTGATCAACCTCTTCACCTCCATCCCTTCGTCAAATATTCATTCCATACACACCATTAATTACAGGAGCTTCCAAATAAAGGGTCTGGATTATCGATTAGAAGGGAAGAAGGTGCGGACATAATCCCGAACTTCAAGCAAAACACACCAAAAAAGGAAAATCACTCGAACAAATCCAAACCAAAATGCATTAGCATACCAAAACATCCCAACAAAGAAACAAACATTCCCATTTTAAACAATCAATTGCTCTAAGAGCTGACGCTGTCAGAGGATGGTGTATCAATGTAAAATAAATAAGTAAAAATCATAGAAAACTGATAGCAAGGGTCAGATTTTCAACCATGGCCCATCTATAATAGTGCCCATACATGCCCCGGCTACATGTGTAGTTTCTACGTGGGACCCACTGTGATGCCCATGTGACATCAACTCCGTCAATCAATTCTGCCAGATCATGTTCAGAACATGGGTAAAAAATACAACGAATTTAAAAGTCAAGATGGCCAGACCATGGAAACACTTAGGCCCACTGACGAAACCTTAGTAGGGCACAGCATGATGTTTTCATGCCATCCAACCGTTTCATAAGATGTGTCTCGTAAGGATGAAGGGACAACACAAATTCCATCATAATTCAAAATGGGGCACCAAGAGGGTTTCAATGGTGGCCGTTACATCTCTGTCATTTAATGTGGTTTTTTCCGCTTGAGTTTTAGATCTGACTAGATTTTGTGCCCATGTCCTAACATAATCTATCCAACTGATGGACCCAGCGAATGTCACACCAGCATCAATGTGGGTTAGTTTTCTACGCATGCTCCCCACAACCAGTATTGTAGGAAATTTCGGTCCATTGCATAAACAAACCAGATTTGGTGAGGCTAGAAACATGAGATTTGAGTAGGTGCTGTGTTAAGATAAGTCCTCCAGCATGAACTTCCTGCCAACATAAAACTAAATGGAGCACATCACGATGTTGGTGAGAAATCCAATCTATCCATCTATTTTACCATATCATATCATGTTAGGTTTTTTTTTTTTTTTTTTTTTTTTTTTTTTTTTTTTTTTTTTTTGAAAAACCTTGGAAATTTCATTGATCAGACAATTTACAGGCATTCGGGTGGGCCCAACCAAAAAAAGATGGCGGCCGCACCTATCATATAGTGCAAGGCTAAACTGGACAGAAAGAAAAACTCTACAAACAGGAAAACACCGGCACGGTCACTGATCTAAGAGTGCCAATCCCTGTATTATCTAAAACTAACACGCCTCGACCACCTCGGTAGGCTGGGAGCGATGAGAGAAAATTTTGTCGGAACCTATTTCGCTAGCCATCCTAGCTAGCGATCCGCCACCGCATTCCCTCTCTAAAACGTGGCCGATCAACGAGATATAGGCTCTTGATCTTAGCTTTAATATTCCCTGAATGTACCAAATATTCCATAGGTTGGACGAGTCCAATCCCCAAAGCATCCGCAATGACCTTCGAGTCAGTTTCAAGAATAATATTCGCAAGGCCTAGATTGGAACATATGTGAAGCCCATCCAACATAGCCCGAGCTTCAGCGATAGTGTTTGTAGAGACTCCATGAAATTTGTGAAAAGCAAAGATGAGCTGGCCGAGATGATCACGACAAACTCCTCCTCCACCACTCGCACCGGATTTCCTCTCGAGGAACCATCCTGTTTAGCTTCAACCAATGTTCACCATCCGACAAGGATATGATTGGAAACAAGGGAGTTGGTAGGGGAACTAAGACTTAAGAGCTGAATGGTGATATTCTCAGCCAAGGAGTTCCCATCCGGAGCTTGGATCAGGGAGCCGATCTCATTCAGCCAACGACGGACATTGTAGATGATGCCTGTGACAGACATGATTCGGCCCTCAAAACGGGCCGCATTTCGACTCTTCCACAGTCCCGGATGACGAAACAGGGGGGAGAAAACCGTCATTCATCCTGGATCTTTCACTTGTCAAGAAGACCACCGTGCGGAATCAGAATGGGAGCATTGATCACGAAGGGAATGTCTTCCAAGCAACTTCCGTGACTCGCCAGGGGTCCAACAAAGACTATGCATGTAGCGGCAAGCATCATCCGTGCTCAACGATGGCGAGAGGTCCTAAAAAGCCATTTGACGACGAGGATCGGGTCTCGGAGAAGAAACATTCACATGTGGGACGCCAAGACTCCACAGCTCCCAGTCACGTCAACAGAACAGCATGGGCTGCCAACAAAAGTCGCCAATTTAGCCAAAGCCACCAAAAGGGGTTTCGGGAAGTGTCATCCCGATACCATTCCATGTAGATCTCAAAGAGAAGGACCCATTTGTAGTTAGATCCCGGATGAATCTGTAGAAAGGCCAATTCGGTGGTTTGCATAGGCATGGGGAAATTATGTCCCGAATATCGACGCAAACCTTAGCCTCAAGAAGATGGGGAGGAATCGTCTCAGATCACTTGCCGAATTCCACCACCCGACCACCCGATTCCAAAACTAATTTTACCCTCTCTCGATCAACCATCTAGAATGACTCGAATAAGGTAAAGCACTAAGAAGGTCCCTCCAAGTTGGGGAAGTTACCGAGCCAATCCTACCATGATTAGCAATCGGCTTCGTGAAGTATTTGGTCAGATTCCCTTCAATAGATTCCACCCCATTTTGATTCTCGAAAGCCATAACATCCGCGATACTTCGGATCCCTAAGCCTCCCTCCCGAGTAGGCGCACATGATTTTAGTCCATTTGACCCAATGTCTTTTGTTTCCCTCCTCCGAGTCCCCTAGAAAAAATTAGCAAAAGCTCTTTCCAAAGCCTTGCAGACCATTTTAGGGATGTTGATGGCGGATAGCAAGTGGATGGGGATACTAGAGAGAACGTGCTTGATGAGGACTTGCTTCGGGAAGAAGTTTCCTTTCCATCCCTCTATCTTCTTTGGTGATCTTGAGGACGGTCGGGTGCAAGAGCGCATTGATTCTCCGCCTTTGGTGAGAGGGATTCCCACACCATGGGGAAGAAAGCATAACCAAGTGAGATCAATTCGTTCTCGTAGGAGTAATGAATGAGGTTTTGGATGCATTAACCCGTTGACTCGAATATTCACGAAATAAGGCAAGTAGGACCCGCATTAGAAAGCCTCGCCATTTAGAAAAGAATCGCATCGTCAACGAAAAGATGGGAAATGTCTAAAATTTTGAGGGAGTTGTAGGGCCGGCATCGTCCCGAGGTGAAAGATTGGACGCCCTGCCATCGGCAAAGGATAAAGATGGATGGAGATAGCGGATCTCCCCGTTTAAGACCTCTGCTGCTTGAAAAAAGCCATAACTTCACCATTGATGAGGACCGAGAAGAAGACGTCTCTCTGACATCGAAATCCATTGGGGGTTGAAGCCAAATTTTTCCGGGACACAACGTGATGAAGTGCCATTCTAGGCGATCATATGCCTTTTCCATGTCAAGTTTTATAATCATATTTCCCCCATAAACTTTCCGGTCTATCTCGTGGGCCATCTCCCTCGATGTTTTTCACAATTGATCTGTCTCGTTGACAAAAGCACCTTGTTCCTTGGAAATCGTACATGGGGAGGATGAGAGCAATCTGGTTTGCAAAATCTTGGAAAAGACTTTCATGATGCACATAGGCTAATTGGCACAGCCGTAGTCCGTGATGTACTCATTCTTCTTCTTAGGGATAAGACAAATCGGGTGCATTGAAAAGCTTTAGGGATCGGGCCTCCAAGGAGGAAATCTTTGGTCGCCTCAAAGAGGTCCGTAGCAATCACTTCCCGGAACAGAGACGAATAAAAAGCACCACCAAATCCATCGGCCCGTATCCATCAATAGAGGTGGCTTGACTTCCTCTAGAGTGAGGGGTCTCATGAGGCTTGAGTTCATCCGGGATGTTATCAAATTCGGGATGCAATTGAGGATCTTTAGTATTTCTCGCCTTCCGAAGAGAACAGTATTGAAGTGTTTGTCACCTATTTCGTCAACCTTATCTAGCACCTCCTCAACATTTTTAATGGATAGACATCTACGCTTGTCGAGGACCAACTGTTCCTATCTCCTTCGGACAACCAAGCAATGCGGGATTGTTTCAGATATGCGCGTTTCAAATTTTGTTGGGCGTGTTGCAGTGAGTCTTCCTCGACAATGAGGAAAGAAGTGTTAGCTCGGCGTTAACTTCTTTCAATTTGCACGTTCTGAAGACATCACCAAAGACTTCCTTGTTCCATCTTCTCGGCGAGTTTTTCATGTGGAACTTGTACATAGGGAAATTCGGTCCGCCAAGTGCGATCAACCACATTCCCGAAGTCTTCATGAGTCGTCCACATTCGCTGAAATCGAAAGGGACGGGGGACAAACCCTCCTCCTGGAATGTGAGTAAAAGCGGCGAGTGGTTAGAATGAGTTCGCATAAGATGTTGAACTTGGAAGCTAGGAAGAGTCGCCACCCATTCAGAATTGATAAGCATACGGTCCAGCCTGGCCCATCTGCGGCTTCTACCAGCTCTATTGTTGCTCCAGGTGAAAGAAGGGCCTGAATATCCCGCGTCGAGCAGGCCTGTATCATTTATGACTTCCTGGAAGTCTCGCATAGCTCCCGTCAATTGAGGCGTGCCACCAAAGCGTTCATCGGGGCTGATCGTGGTGTTAAAGTCACCACTAACCAGCCATGGGCCTGAAAGCGATCTGTAAATAGTTCTCAGTTCATCCCAGAGAAGCTTTCTTCTCTCCCTGTTGCAGCTAGCATAGATTGAAGTGATGGTAATGGGTTGGGGGAAGTTGGTCGAATGAGCTGTGATGGTGATGGTTTGATCGCTTGCCCGGACGGTTTGAAATTGAACATGATCTGTGCCAAGGATCCATAACTTATTTCCCCCAGTTTCGTCTGCAATGTATAGACCAAAAAATGAGGTAAATCCAACTGTCATGCTCATATGTCATTCTTGCTTTTTATAAGGTTATATATTCTTATTGGGAGGAGCTGAAAGCACAAAATATTAGCTTGATCTTATGACTTTATGAATGTTTCAATAATAGATGTTCAATTCTTATTATTTCTTATCTTGTTGCTCACTTGAGTTTTAGATCTGTCTCATTTTTTAACCCATGTCCTAACATAATCCGGCAAAACAGATGAATAGTGTGAATTTCTCAAAAATATCATGATGGGCAAGTTCCTGCAAAAGGCTTTAAGAGGAGCATATGAGGTGCAGCCCGACCTCACCCAAGATGGGGCAGCCCTTACCATGGGCCCACCTTGAGTATGTATTCTATATCTATGCCATCCATCTGCTTTGCTGGGCAAGAGCCCAGAAATGAAGGAGATCCAATTCTCAAGTGGACCATACAATGGAAAAGAATGGTGATTGACTATTAATGAGCCATAAAAGTTTTGGATCAAGCTAATATTTGTATTTTTTTTTCCCTTAATCAAAGTTTATGTAAATGGAAAATAAATATTATGGAAACATTACAGTAGGCCTTAGGAAGTTTTTTATAACAGGTCATTCAATCAGCACTTTTTCCCCTATAATATGGAATTGAATCTTCATTTTTGGATTCATGTCATAAAATAATCTAAGAAAAACGAATAGACGGCGTGGATATAGAATACATACATCATACATCAAAGTGGGTGAGGCCAGGCCGCACCTAACCCTCTCCCTTAGCAGACAATCGGCAGCTCTCCGAGGATATTTGAAGTGGTTTTCACGGTGGGATAGACCAATCAGATCTTGCCATGAGAGCTTGATGTTTTTCAGCACCGCGGAATTCAATTCCCTCGTAAACATTGTGGGCCCCACTGGATGGTCGGGCAAGATTTGGTGAGGCTGGAAAAGGAGATGACCTTAAAGACTTCCATTAGTCTAGCCCATGTCGGTGGAGTAGGTACTCGATTAAACAACTTTAAAATATGATTTTCTTTGATCAAGAGCAGATTAGGTGAGGCCAGGACAAAGAATTTAATGAGGCTATGACCGTGGAGTCCATTTTGATGTATCTGTTGTATATCCACCCCATCCTAGCAAATTTTTAGCTCATTTTAAGCCATGAGTCCCAAAATGAAGCAAATCCAAAAATCAGGTGGACCACACTACAGGAAATAGTGGTGATTGAATGCCCACTACCTAAAACTTTCTAAGACCCACCATAATGTCTATTTTCCAGCCTTAATGAAAGTAAACACAAATATTAGCTTGATCTCAACATCCTAGGGCCTACCATAATGTTTATTTTTCAGCCAACATATTGATAAGGTCGTATAAACCTGGATGAAAGGAAAACGAAAACCTAAATATGAGCTCCATACAGAACTTTTGTGGCCCACAAAAAGTTTTTAATGATGGGTGTTTAATCACCATTCTTTCCTGTGGTGTTGTCTACCTGAGATTTCAACCTATTTCATTTTTAGGCTAATACTCTAAATGAGATGGATGAAATTGATGGACAACTTAGATATACAACACGTACATCAAGGTGAACCCCACGGTCACAATCTCACCGAAGGCTGTGTTTCCTGGTCTCACTGTATGACCTCTGGCTGGGCCAGCACGCATGGCCAATCAAATCTCGGCCTGCTCTGAACTCAGTGTTTCCTGGCCTCGCCGAATCTGTTTCCCCAAATAGCAATGACACCGTTCTGTAGGTGGGCCATGCTCATCACCACAGCTGTACAGTCAGCAATTCTAATCCATCCATCTCATTGGTTCTGGTGTTAATATATGACATGGATTGCATGCAAAAGTCGCATGAACTTACTGCAAAGGGAAGCTAGGTGGGGTCCACCATGATGCTTGTGAGATATGCACTTTGTACATCAATTTTTCCGGATGTGTCAAGACACGGGCCAAAATTGAGGCAGATTCAAAGCCTAAGTGGGCCGCATGACAGGAAAAAGTGGGTAAGGAAGTGCCGTTGAAACCTCCTCAAGGTCCACTGTGATGTTTTTATATATATGCCATCCATACCGTTCATAAAGTCATTCTTATAGGAATGAACTGAAAACAATGATCCAGAACTTTTGTGTCCCCACAAATGTTTCAAGGGTGCATCCCGTGTTAGGAAAAAATGGACAGAAATTAAAGACAAGATAAAATAGAAAATGTTGATGTAATCAAGCTTCAAAGCATGTATTAGATATGCTTTCTTAATTTAAAGCGATATTACCTCCTCTTGTAGGTACGAGATCGTTACGTTGTTGGGTTGTGAAGCATTCACTTCGAGGATACGGCAAGTTTTAGTGGTTCTACGCGCACCAATCACGAAAATACTATGGTAGAAATTATGTATGCGATTTTCAATTATGACAAAATCTATACATATATGAAAAACAAAGAACTCATTTTTATTTATTTTTCTTACAGAGAGAGAGAGATAGAGTAGATGTGTTTCTTTATAATCACTAATATACAAAGGGTTTTAAAGAGAATGAATGGCTGTGCATTTTCACACACAAAAAACAGACATTTTTTAGAGACAGCATTTAAAACCGTTTACAACAGTCAAGTCTTTTAAGAGTAAATGTGACTTAACTCGAAAAGACAAAAATTACAATTTCTTATAATATGAAGAACATAAAGCAAAGAAAATAAGAGAAATTATTTATGACGGTCCATGTGAACAAACAATCAAGACGTGCAATCAGCGAAATGTGACTTGTGTGATCTTCCAACTATAGACTAGGTTGATCAAGGGATCTGACGACGATTGTCATGGATATTTATATTACTCTTAGGAGGAACTAAGGTTAAAAATTAAACTAAGGTTAAAAATTAATATAAGTATTGGGATTTGGTCCACAGAATCACACAGATCTAGATCTAGGATAGCAATTCAATGGCACCAAGCACACACAAGAGAACACAAAGATTTAACGTGGAAAACCCTTGCGAGAAAAAATTACAGCACAAAGCGACAGAAATTTACTATGAGAGCATAAATTACAAAGAGAGAGGACTTACTCGATTCGAACAACCTCGAATCTCACCCTTACTACACCCTTTGATAACCCGAAAATCCTTTAGAATACCTTTAAGAAGCCTTAGAATACTTTAAAATAGCCATAGGGACCCCTATTTATAGTTTAGGAAACTCTATACGTAAGCACCTAGTTCGAAAAAGTCCGGAAACTGCCTCAAATTTATGCAGTCTGCGCAAGATTTGCGTAACCTCGACTAGTTGAAGGAGGGCCTCGACTGGTCGAGCAATCCTCGACTGGTCGAGCAGCCCGGACACCAAAAAAACATAGGTCGCTGGACTTTGAGTCGAGCAGGCCTCGACTAGTCGAGCAGCTCACTCGACCGATCGACTAGTCCACTCGATCTCTTCTCTTATCTCTGCATCATGTCATAACTTCTCGTGCACGCTCCATCATTCTTTTCCGCCATTGCTAAGTCTAAAGAAATTGCACAGAACTTGAACTTCTCTATAGAAACGACCTTGATGATCATGTCTGCCAAATGTAAATCCACATGCCCAACCACCTTTGCCCCTGTTTTCTCAAAAGAAAAGACGTAGTCTTCTTACCATCTCACAGCTATCTAATATTGTTTGCCGAGGTATTTGCTTTCAACACCGATAGGCTATGAAATAAGACCATGGCATGCACTGCCAACAACATTTGAATAAGGCTCATGAGATATATCTTGCTTTTCCTCATCTATTTTAGGACATGTCCTGAGTAAAACTTGAGGAGAGATGCGTCGGGAATGCTCTTCGACTTTACCTAGTTCATCATATCCTAGATTAATACCTACACACAAGGTATTCCTTCTGTGATTACCAAAGCCTACTCCTCATTCAGTCTCAATGCTGAGAACCATCTTTGCAACCCCCCGATCCTTCATCCTGAATGTCCCACTTAACCGAGTCTTCAATATATTGATATCAGACATGTCACAATTGGCGATCTATATGTCATCAACATACAATACCTGACCCACCATGAAGGAATCAAACCACCTGCCCAGGCGACAGGTCGTACCACGATCTCCTACAAAGTCTTTTCTCTATCCCTTTAAACTTCGAACCGCTCTAGTTGCTTCATGTAGATCTACTCTTCCAACTTCCCTTGCAGAAGTGCAGACTCCACATCTATCCTTCCAGCTCAAGATCACATTGGCCAACCATTACCAATCATGGATCTAATAGACACCTGCTATACCGTCGGTGCGAATATCTCTGAGAAGCTGATCCCTTCTCTCTGAGCATAACCCTTCGCCACCAACCTCGCTATGTATTTATGCTTTATCCTCTTGAAGATCCACTTGCATTCAACTGCTTCCCGGCCTACTAGAAGCTCCACCAGCTTCCATGTGTCGATCTGGTACAACGAGTCCATCACATCGCCCATAGTCACCTTTCACTTCTCAGCACCAGGCTCACCTAGAGCCATCTGAATAGAAGATGAATCCCCAGCGATATTGGAGTCGTTCATGTACCTTGCCGATATCTTACGATTATGCAGTGTGATTCTTCTCACAGGTGGCTGCTCCACCTGCTCTGTATCCGTGTCTATACGTCTTAACCTTCTTGTCCTGCCACTCATGTGGCCATGCCCAACATGTCACACAAGTACAGAGGTAGAATATGTTACATCCACTGCAGCTCCACCTTTTGAAGTACTCCCGATCAACCTGTACATATTACCGAGTCATTACGCTTTCATGATTACCCGTGCCCCCTTAGATACCTTAAGAGCACCATCAATATATGTGTACTTGCATCCTTTTACCTCAAGTACACCAAGAGAAATCAGATTCTACTTCAAATTAGGAACGTGCATAACATCAGTCAAGGTATGCTCCACCCCATCAAACATTTTGATACGCACTGTACCAACAGCCACAACATTACAGACACTATCATTTCCCATAAACATCTGTCCACCATCGCACTCCTGTATCTGGTGAACCAACTCCGATGAGGAGTCATGTGAAAAGATGCCCTTGTGTCTAGCATCCACTTGTCCTTACAATAGTCGTATGGTCGTCTGAGCGAATACACAGACAAAACATCACCATCACATCTACTCGATCCATCTGATGTGGCAGCATTGGCCTCCCTGTACGAAGCATCAAAATCTTTTCTCTTAAATTTAGGATTGTACAATCCTTCTTCCCACAATTCCAGCACTTTACCTTTCCTTTGCCCTTGCCGTTGGATTTAGACCTAGATCCTGAAGAACCTGTACCTTGTTCGGAATTCCTAACCCTTGTAACCAGTGCATCAGAAGATATCCTCATGTCGACGTTAAGCTTTCTCATAGCCTTCCCTTAAAGGGTTGAGATAACAGTGTCGACACTCAGGATTTTATTCGTGGAGCACATTGTGTAACTCATAAGACGCCAGAAGAGAATTCAACAACATACATACTTGTTCTTCATCTTTCATCACTTCATATTCAGCAATTTGTAAACCAATTTATTAAAGTTGCTGATGTGAGCCTCTAGATCTCCACCATCTGTCATCTTGAAGTTATACCACTGCCGCTTCAAATGTAGGCGATTTTCAGAGGATTTTTTCACATTGACATCCTCTAACTTCGCCCATAACTTAGCCACAGTTGTCTTCCTCATGGCATTGTAGAGAACCTCATCCGTGAGACATAAACGGATCGATGATAAAGTTTTCTTATCAAGAGTATTCCATTCATCATCAGTCATAGTAGACTTTTACTCCTCAAGAGCACCATCTTCGCCTTGCTTGATTAAAGAACTCATCATCTTGATCTTCTATAACTCAAAATTAAATTTCCCTGAGTACTACTCAATATCATACCTGGTGCTTGCCATTATTACTAATCCCTCAGATTCAGATCTGTGCCCCAACGATTACTCAGATACTATTTGTTGGGATTTGGTTTGCGGAATCACACAGATCTAGATCTAGAATAGCAATCCAATGGCACCAAGCATACATAAGAGAACACAGATTTAACGTGAAAAACCCTTGCGGGAAAAAACCATAGCACAAAGCAACAAAAATTCACTATGGAAGCATAAATTACAATGAGAGAGGACTTACCTGATTCAAACAACCTCAAATCTCACCCTTGCTACACCCTTTGATAACCTTATAACCCTTTAGAATACCTTTAAGGAACCTTACAATACTTTAGAATAGTCCTAGGAACCCCTATTTATAATTTAAGAAACTCTACTTACGCACTTAATTCAGAAAAGTCCAGAAACTGCCTCAAATTTATGCAGTTCGCGCAGGATCTGCGTAACATCGACTAGTCGAAGGAGGGTCTCGATTGATCGAGTAAACTGCTCGACCAGTCGAGCCATCCCCTCGACTGTTCGAGCAGCCCAGACACCAAAAAAATAGGTCGCTAGACTTTGAGTCAAGCAGGCCTGGACTAGTCGAGCGGCCCACTCGACCGGTTGATCAGTCCACTCGACCGGTTAAGACATCTTCTTTGACAACAATAAGTAACAATGTCTTGTAGGGAAATTATGTGTATGTTAGTGAGGACGAGTCCTTATCTCCTCATCAAGGTTTTGGTCCATACTTTTATCCTTAAAGGTTACACAGTGATATTCTAACTGGACTTAGATTTTTTATCGCGTCATAATCACCTTCTAATTCTGGAAGATTTTTTTTTTTAAAAAAAATCCTTTTTAGTCTCTAAGAAAGTACTAATTGTCTTTGAAAATTTTTCCTTTTCAACATGTATGAAAAGGTGTTGTCGCACATATCTTGAAGGTGAGAGATCCGACATCGACAAGATTTTTTTATTGCTTAGTCACACACACTACTTGTATGATGATCACATGTTCTTTTTACAATGTCTCATCTTTTTCGATAGCAAATGTGTATACAACTTTGAGTAGTTCTAATTTTGATAAATAACATGTCATTTAAGAAAATGAATACGAAAATTATTTTAAAGAGGTAGTGAGATTTTATTCCTTGTTCATACATTGCGTCAACATATGATGACAATTCATTGGGCATAGACGCCAGAACAAGTGTAAACTGAAGGTGGGCTGCTACAATTTTATATAAAATGACAACGGCCCGTTTCAATGTCCGAGTGTGTCCTTGTCGATTACTTCAGGCAACGGCTGCAAATTTGAATCTAAAATATAATAGATCTTTAAGGCCGTTATGAGAAACTTTATCTTGTCTTGACACCTTATAAAATCGATTTCATCGAACCGATCGAGACGAATCAAATCATGATTCATCAGCTTGATGGAAGATACACCTTCATTTTTCCTTCGAATAACGTTTTAAGATTGTTAGCGTAAATTACAAATTTATAATTTCTGTAAAAATAATAACTAAAGAAACCGAAAATAAAGAACAGGTTGAAGCACGTATGATCACGCTGTCCATAAAGCGTTATTCGTCTTTTCTCAAAAAATGATTGAGAATGGTGATGGGTTGCAGGCAAATAACTTCTAGGATACAACAAGCCTATTTGTGATTCCGCGTTCAGCAAACACGAAGAACCACGAATGGAACTCTGTGTACACAAATATTTTTGTCTGGTAGATAAACAAAAGAAAAAAAATACTAGATTCAGAAAGAAGATTAGAAAATTTAGACCACTGCTCTGGTTTGTTTCTTGAGGTCTTCTAGCTAAGGTTCGTATAAACCTTGCTGACTGATCAGAGTAGTCCAATGAACCACCCATGCACTGTTTATATTGGTAATGGTTGCTAACCGTTTTGGTCCAGGGTCATAACTCAATATGACCGTTGGTGAGAAACTAGCTATTTAGACTCACTAGCCATGGGATAGCAGTGGGATAGCCGGTTGTTGCATGCTAACCGTTTAGAATCACTAGCTAGCCGTTTAGACTCACTAGCTAGCTGTTTTATGACTGTTGGGCTAGCCACATGCAGTAGTTTCTGCATGGTCTATGCAGTTAAACCTCTCTTCGATGGTTACTTTACAACTTTTATAAAAGCCACACTGGTCTCATTTAGACCACTCGCGAACTTTAGTTACTTGACCCATATTCCTTATCACACTAGTTCGCGAAGGAGCGACCTATCTGCGACACAATGCATACATGTAAAGTGCACCACTAGCGCCACACTGCCTCACATGCCCACACCCTTGCTCTGAGCTCGAGACCGATCCTGTGCCCGTGTTCCGGTGCTTTTTTCTTCTCTACGGATTAACCAAGCAAATACTAAGGTATTCCACACCCCATATATAAACATAGTTTTTTCTTCTTTCCTTTTCTAATATGGGACTATTCCCCAAAACACCAAAACCGTAAGTTTTTTAAACAAAATCTTTTATTACACACACACACGCACACACACACACACACACACACACACACATATATATATATATAAATAATTTTAATCAATATTTTACATAATAGGATTTGATGACGATAATCGTGGAGATATTTACACCATTTATAATAGGAACTAAGACTAAAAATTAAGATAGATAATATTGCTTTTGGTAGAGAGATTGTGTGTATTTGCGAGGGCGAGGCCTTAGCTCCTCATTGAGATTTGTTTATATAGACTTAGAAGGATGGTAGCCACATCAAGGTTTAAGTCCATGCTTTTATCTTTAAAGGTTACGTGGTAATATCTGTTAATGCTGTTTTCGGCTTGCCCCCTTTTTTAGCCCTTGGACCTGTACAAGAAGAAGGAGAAAGGTGACCCTAGCTTTATTAGGAGACCCTCCGATGTTTAAGTTAGAATCTGGGTCTTAGAATAAAGGTTTTAGGGCGAGGGTTTTTTTTTTTTTTTTTTTTTTTTGCATACCTTTCACCAAGAAGGTCTTTATATTTATAATGGTATCGTACCCCGTAGGGCTTCCGCAATTCGAGTAGATTTCAATCTCTTAGGATTCATAATCCCTGATATTCCTGGATTTTTGGAGATCTTAGCCTTATCTCCCGAAAATCTCGAGTAGAGATCTAGAGTTTTACTATGTAACTTATGGATATAGAGCGATATAGCTCGGTCGACTCTGATCTCTTCAACACGGTCATGTCGAGACAAGTTTTACAGCTAATCTCTGCCCACTTTATTGGCCGACTCAATTTATGGGTTAGATTAAAGTTCGAATGACTCTAGGGCCGACTGATCATAGGCCGGTTTAGGCTTTCCTCTGTGAGGCTTTTGATTGAGCCTTGAGGTGCACTTCCTCCCTTAGAGGTTTCGCTTTACGGCTCAGGACATTCAGGCCATGGTCGGGCTAGGTGCCTTACGATCCGAGCTACGTCTCTCCATCCAACATTTTATGGACTTTGAGCTTTATCCGGACTCGGCGCCCGACGAGTTCGAGCCATTGCTTCACTGACTCTTCTGACCCTCAAGCCGACTCAAGGACTTGTCATATTTTTTTCCCACAACAGTGAGCCCCCTTACTCCATGCATCGCCTTAAGGCGGTCGGAGAGTATTTCAGAATTGATTCAGGTTGTATTTAAGCTGATTTCATGATGAAGCATTTATTGATTGCAGGGTGGTTTGCACGGCTTCCAAGACACATCGTCTTGCTGGACCACGCGTTAGTTCGCTTATCGAGGCCCCACGAGCGGAGCGGCCGTCGTTTCGGTGCCAGGACATATGAAGATCAGACACGTGGCGGAGTACTCGATGGCAACGCATGAGGTGCCGCCATGTGTGAAGCTTGGGCACCCGAGGGAACGTCGCTTCGGCTCCTCATTTAATGTCGGAGACACGTGGCAGCTCTATAAAAAAGGGTCTCCCTAAGCATGCTTTCGCCATTTTCGCACCTCTTTCGATTTTTCCTTCATCTCCTCGCTCTCTCTCGTGGACTCCAGCATAGTAATCCTTCACTTCGCTATTTTCGGCACTCTCGAATCTCTTTCGGTGAGCTCCTTCTTCATCTCTTTCTTTTCTTTCAACAATTTCAGGCCCCGCAAGCTTTAGGGAGGGAGAATACAGCGGTGAGGGTGAAGCGAGCGGCTTTTGGGCGACTTCGGAATCGCCCTCACTGTTGGCGGAGTTTGTCGTAGAGGCAGACGCCCTGTTCCGTCATTCATAAAGGGTAATGGACCCTCCGGCAGAGAGGCCGGCGGTGTCGGTGGAGGCGTTGGACTTGCCTCCTGAGCATGTGGTCATTGAAAGCTCCTTTGGTCGTTCCGATCCTGAGGAGGGCGATGAGGAGGAAGTTGAGACCGAAGGATGGGTCATGCCTTCCGTGATGACAGCAAATGAGTTGTCTAAAATCCGGTCCGGATATCATATTTCGGATTCAGTCATTTTGACTCTTCCTTAGCCAGAAGAGCTACCCAACCAGCCTCCTCCTGGGGCAGTTGCAATTTTTCATGTTGCGCTGCAATGCAGTTTCTGATTACCGCTTCAAAAGATTACTTGGACTTATTGGGCAGTCTTGGCATATCTTCGGGGCAGGTTGTGCCGAACGGGTGGAGAGACTTGTTCGGTTGTGCAGTGCTTTGGGACGAGATGTGGCAACCCAAGATAAGTGTGAATGAGTTTATTCACTTACACCAAGTGTGAGCGCATACTCAGCACCCCGGCTGGTTCTTTTTTTGGTCTTGGCAGAATATCGATGGGCCTTTAATAACCGACCCTCCTTCATCGAACAAGCATTGGAGGGATAGGTGGTTTTGGGCCCTCGGTAAATGGGAGTCGACTGAGACAGGGCTTATCCGCTCTTTTGTCCCCC
The DNA here is from genome assembly GCA_030180095.1 of Magnolia changhungtana. Classification (NCBI taxonomy): domain Eukaryota; kingdom Viridiplantae; phylum Streptophyta; class Magnoliopsida; order Magnoliales; family Magnoliaceae; genus Magnolia; species Magnolia changhungtana. Next base: position 5,194,346 of record JASAUF010000391.1, on the reverse strand, counting down.
GAACTTTTTGCGCGGCAAGTAGTGTTGATGTCGAAATTAATGTATTTACTTAGTTGAATCTTTACCGAATTACTGACGCGACTTCTCCCTTTTAGTAATACCTAAGCATCCTTCGGAGCTTGACTCGGGCTCTCTGACTCGGATTCAGAATGTTCGAGCCTTGAGTCTGGAAAGGAGATATTCTAAGAGGCTTCTCCAGCCGGAGCTTCTTTTCAAGTGGGGCTTTGACTCCGCTTTGACCGGTGAGAGACTTAGATTTTTTATTTTTTTTGTGCATCCGACTGTACCGACGCTTGTCTTTCAAACGCAAACATGTCTGAGGCTCGGCACACTCTTCGTCCTCCGTCTCAGGTTCGACCCCCACCCTACACAGGCTCCCAGGCCTCGAAGAGGCATAAATGGTCTCGAAAGGCCCGTCGAGGACCGCCCCTCCTGCTCCCTCGACTGTTATCGAGGTCGAGGAAGGTACGGAGGTGGTGGAGGCAATGGAAGCGGTAGCGATGGAGGCAGTAGAGACGACCTCTGAACATCCTCGGGAGGCTCCCGAGCCAGAGTCGGCCGAGGCACCCATCACTCCTAGGACAAAGGAGAGGGGGCCTCGCAGGGCGGGAGCAGCTGAGGAAGAGAGGATAGCCTTCTGACAGAAGGTTGAAGAGATCCTTCTGTGGGCGAGTAGGTAGATGTTTGCCGGAGAATTTTTTAGCCTTCTGAAGTCGTCTTCTGTGGAAAATACATTCGGTAGGATCAGAACGCTATTACTCGAGGTAATATCGCCACTTCCCTCAGTTGTTTTTGCTTCAGACTCCCCCTTAAAAAAACTTTCCTCCTTGTGCAGTTTGCATGTTGAAGGCCTGTGTCGAGGTATCCACCATGACTAGGCGAGCTGGTGATGCGGAAGCTCGGCCGTCAGATGTAGAGGTTCGGTGGTTGGAAGCAGAGGCTGGACAATCGTTTGCTAAGTCTAGGGCTGTCTTTGTAGAGGGCCAGCTTGAGAAGACAAAGGCTGCTCTTGAGACGGTCAGGACGGAAAGGGATCACGTGGCCTCGCAATTGGAAGAGGCCAGGTTGGCCTTTGAGCGGGCCCCCATAGAACATGCCTTGGCTTACAAGAAGCTTTAGGAGCTTGTGGCGGGGAGCAAGGTTACTCTCGTGACTGCGAAGGTTGAGGCGGTGGAATAATATCTTTCATCTTTAGCCTATAAGGAGGAGCGAGTCTTTATCTATCGACAGGGCTACACAGAGTGCATCAAGGTGATGAAAGAATCTTTCCCCCATCTAGATCTGTCCGACTTCTACGAGGGCGAGTCAAGGTCCGGTGGCGAGGTTGAGGTTGATCCCAAGGCATATACTTATGACGCCTCCGCTACTACTCCTAATGCAGCTCCATCAACCCCTGATGCAGCTCCATCAGCATCTTCTGGGTTAGCTCTTGGTGCGGCGGGCGAGGCCGAACCCTGAAGTTAATGCGGTGGAGCAAAATTCATTTTTGCTCCCCACGTCTGCTTTAGGCACTTTAAGCACACCAAGCTTTGGGGTCGAGCATGTCAACAGCGGCGAGCGTCGTCCTTTACCGATATCCGAGCGTTGAGCATTTATTGGTTTGTCAATACGATACAATTGTAAACAATGAACCGATAATGTAACATTTTACTGATCAATGAATATATATTTTTTGTTACTTATTTGCATATTCTACATTCTTTCCATGATTCTTCTAAGTGTTAAAAGAAAACGAGCCGAATGTAAATTGCTCTTTGACTTAGCTAAGGATAGTATATCTTAAGATGCTCGGCATCCCAAGGATGAGGCAAGTGCTACTCTGTTAGGTTTTGTAGTCGGTAGGTACCTAGCTAGACAGTATTTGCAATTAGGTAAGGGCCCTCCCAATTGGGCCCTAGCGTTCCTGCACCACTTTTCTTGGTATTCTGAAAAGTTCTTTAGAGGACTAAGTCCCCCGCTCGGAATAGCCTGACTTTGACTCAGGCGATGTAGGATCGGGATATCAATCGTTGATATGCGGCTGTCCGAAGTCAGGCCAACTCGCTGATTTCGTCTAGGAGGTCGAGGTTGAGGGTTAGCAGCTCCTCGTTGTCTTTCTCGTTGAACAAACTTACTAGAGCGGTAAGTAGGCAGATCTCCACAGGAACAATTGCTTCCGAGTCATACACTACTGAGAATGGAGTTTCTCTCGTTGCGGTCCGAGCCGTAGGTCGGTATGCCCAAAGAACTTTAGGAAGCTCTTCATCCCATGCCTATTTGGCTCGGTCTAGCTTAGTCCGAAGGTACTGATTTATAATCTTGTTAACAGCTTCAACTTGCCCGTTCACCTGTGGATGACACGGGGACGAGTAAACGTTCCTGATTCCGAGGTTCTGACACATTTCCCGGTACTGCTTGTTGTCGAACTGTCTCCCATTATCGGAAACAATAGTTTGAAGTATCCCAAACCGACAGACGATATTTTTTTCAAACGAAGTCTGTGATCTTTTGCTCGGTTATCTTGGCCAAGGGCTTGGCTTCGGCCCACTTGGTGAAATAATTTACGGCGACGACATCAAACTTAGTCTGACCATTCTCTAAAGGGAATGATCCAATGATGTCAATTCTCCATTAGGCAAAAGGCCAAGGGCCGACCATTAGAATCAGTTCTTCAGGTGGTTGTCGGGGGATAGTGGCAAACATCTGGCACTTATCACAACTCTGAACGAACTTCTGAGCATCCTGCTGAACGGTCAACCAGTAATAATCTTGCCGAATAACCTTGTGAGCCAAGGATCAGCCTCTCGAGTGATTACCGCAAATGCCTTCATGAATTTCACGCAGGGCATAGTCAACCTCACTCGGCCTCAAGCATCGCAGGAGGGGTGCGTAGTATCCTTTCTTGTATAGCACTTCGTTCAGCATGGTGTAGGGGGCTGCGCGGTTCTTCAATCGTCGAGCCTCGGTGCGATACTCGGGGAGTACGTCGGTCTCAAGATATATAATGATTTGGATCTACCCAAGATGGCTCAGAATTGATGGGGAACAAGGTCGAGGGATCGGTTCCTTGGACGCTTGGCTCAGCCACGAATTTAATGGGAATGGACCTGGGGATGTCGTCTTCATCGGCTGAGGCGAGCTTCATTAGGAGGTCGGCTTTGGCATTCTCAACCCTCAAGATTCGAGTAACAGAACATTGGTGGAATCCGACGATCAACTCTTTTACTTTTGTAAGATAGGCTTTTAACCTCTCCTTCCTAGCCTGATATATATCGACTATCTGGTTGACGACTAGTTGGGAGTCGCTGTACATGTTTAAATGAGTAACTCTTAAGCTGGCTGCTAGCCGGAGTCCCAGAAGTAAAGCTTCGTATTCAGCTGTATTATTGGAGTCTTGAAATCGAAGTCTCCAGGCATATTATATAACTGTGTGATCAGGAGTCTCTAGAACTACCCCTACCCTACTTGCCTTAGAGTTGGATGAGCCATCAACGTAGAGAGAACATACGGGGTGAGAGGGAGGGGATTGATCGGACGATGCCTCTGGGCCAGTAGAAGAGATTTCTGTTTGCACTGTGACTTCGACGATGAAGTCTGCTACAGCTTGTCCCTTAATTGCTACCCTGGGCTTGTAGTGGATGTTGAATTCACTGAGTTCGATCGCCCATTTTGTGAGTCATCCTAAAGCCTCTGGTTTTTGTAGTACTCGGCGGAGAGGTTGATCAGTCATGACAATGATCGAATGAGCTTGAAAGTATGGTCGTAGGCGTCGGGATGATATAACTAGTGTCAAGACCATTTTTCTAAGGTCGGATACCTTGTCTCCGCCAGGAGGAGGGCCTTGCTAATGTAGTAAACACGAAATTATCTGCCTTCATGGTCGTGAATCAGGGTGGAGCTTACGGCTACATCAGATACTGCTAGGTAAATTAGTAGAGGCTCGCCTGACTCGGGCTTAAAAAGTAGTGGCGGCAATCCTAAATACTACTTGAGTTGCTGGAGGGCGATCCCGCATTCCTCTGTCCAATCGACAATTTGTCGGCCCTTCAACTATTTGAAGAAGGGGAGACATATGTTGGTAGATTGAGACACGAAGTGATTTAGGGCCGTTATCCTTCCAGTTAACCATTGAATATCTTTGATCGTCTTCGAGGATTCCATGTCGAGCAAAACCTTGATTTTCTCCTGATTAGCTTTGATTCCCCGTTGTTGACCAAGAACCCAAGGAATTTTTCCGAGCCTACTCCAAACGCGCATATGCTCGGGTTGAGTTTCATTTTATATTGTCGGAGAACGAGGAACATTTCCTCTAGGTCGGTTATACGGTCAATCACCTTAACGTTCTTGATGAGCATGTCATCGATATAGACCTCCATCGTCCGTCCTATTAGTCAGGCGAACATTTTGTTGAACAACCTTTGATAGGTCACTCCAGTATTTTTTAATCCGAACGACATCTCTCAGTAACAATAAAGACCTTTGTCAGTGACAAAGGTAGTTTTTGATTTATCAAACTGATGCATTACAATTTGATTATGACTAGAGTAAGCGTCCATAAAATTAAGTAACTCATGCCCCGCGTTATTATTAACCAGCTGATCGATCTGGGGAAGGGGTGAACTATCTTTAGGGCAGGCTTTATTTAAGTTGGTATAGTCTATACAGACTCGCCACTTCCCATTAGCCTTCTTAACCACCATAACGTTGGCCACTCACTCGGGGTAGTATATTTCCTCAATGAAATTGGCTTTGAGGAGTTTTCTAACCTCTTCCTCGATTACGGCATACCTCTTGAGGCCGACTGCACGCCGTTTCTGACGGATCGGCTTGTATGTTGGGTCAATATTAAGGCAGTGAGTCATGACCGAAGGGTCAATGCCCGGTATGTATTCATGAGTCCATGCAAAGACGTCGGCGTATCGGCGGAGCAAGTCTACCACCTTCTCCTTCAATGACATTGCCAGGGATGAGCCAATCCGGATGGTCTTCGAGACGTTCGACTCATTCAACGGCACGTGGATGAGGTCCTCCACGGTGTCGATTGTCGTAATTTTCATAGGTGCTCATAGAGTGGTAGCATAGCATTGCTGAGCGTTGTGTGATCTCCTTTTACGACCCCGATGCCACCTTCAGTCGAAAACTTCATAGAAAGGTGATAGGCTGAGATGATGGCTTGAAGAAGATAGAGGGAAAGTCGACTGAGGATCGCATTAAGACCGAAGACTGATCAACGATTAGAAAGTCGACCATAATAGTAGCTTGATTTGGCACATCCCCGACAGTGAGTGGGAGTTGAATTGCTCCTTCAGGAAGAATCTGTCCACCCTAGAATCCGATCAATGAAGTCCTTACGGGCCTCAGAGCAGAACGTTTGACACCCATCTTATCGAACGTCTATATAAACAGCACGTCCGCAGATGAGCCTGTGTCGACGAGGACCCTGAAGACTCGACTGTTGGAGATAGTGACAGTGATGACCAGAGCGTCATCGTGCGTGTGATGAATGCCCCTTGCATCTACTTTGGTTAATGCTACACTGTATTTTTCAAGCTTTCTTTCCCTTGGGGGCGAGCTAAAACCATAATTTCGGACTTAGGTCGACTAACATTTCTCTCATGATTTTTTTAAGTGTTATTTGAGTCACCTCCGCGTAGATGGCCACCGATAATAGTTCGGATATCTTCAGTAGGTCGGTTATCATTCGAGTGTTCTTCCGTGGTTCTGGCTCGTAGGTCAACGTGTTCGCCAAAGTGGCCCTCTTTGATAAGCCTCTCAATTTCCTTCTTTAGATTATAGCAGTCACTTGTGTTATGTCCATGATTGCGATGAAAATGACAATACTTACTCTTACTTCATCGGTACGGATTACTACGGAGTTTGTCTGACCAGTTGACGAATCCTTCGCCCTTGATCTCCATCAGCACCTGCTCTTGCGGTTTGTTGAACATAGTGTATATTGAAAACCTATGGTCGAGCCGCTTACCTGACCTACGTTCATCGCAGGACCGGTCATCCTTCCGCTTCTTACCACCGGCCGAGTCAACTTCTTTTTTGGCTGGCTCTTTGGTCGAAGTTTTTGCGTTTTGAGTGGCCTCATACAGGATTCGGGTTTCCTCGACATCTGCATACTTCTCCGACCGGGTAATGAATTTAGCTAGAGTAGTGGTCGGGTTCTTGTCAAGGGATGCAAGAAACGGCCTGTCTCTGATACCTTGCATAATAAAATTGAGAGTTGTCTCGTCCGAATGCTTCTGGACTTGGAGTGATTCGAAATTGAAGCATTTGATATAATCCTTAAGTAGCTCTCACTCTTTTTGGATTATATTGTTTAGGTGCGCAGATGACTTCATCCTTTTCTTCCCTCCAATGAAATTAGCGAGGAAAGTGTTGCTGAGCTCGGTGAATGAGCTGATGAATTTTAGTTTCAATTATTTGAACCAAAGTCGAGCTACATCGGCCAAAGTGAGAGAGAAGGCCTGACACATCACGACATCTGAGGCATTGTGCAACTCCATATAAATCCGAAAGGACTCAATGTGCTGGTTAGATCGGTTTTGCCGGTGAAGGGCGTGATCTGAGAAAGGCGAAATCATTCTGATAGTCGAGCTTGCATGATCTCATTTGTGAACGGGTATGCCTTCGCCTCAGGTCCTGCCTGACTGGCATGATCACTTTGCTTCATATCTGCGATTTCCTCCCGCATTTCCTTCCGTAGGTCCTAGAGCTCAGCCTTCTAGGGTTCGTCGCTGTCAGCCGTACCCTCAACCGAGGGCCTGCTGCGCCTTCTCCAATCTATTTCGTGTCGTAGATCGGTTACAGGCAGCGAGGCGGTCACGAAGATATGGGAGGGCGTAGGCTCAGCCAGACCTTAGTGTTGACTTTGCTGAGGAACAGTTCGCGAAGCGACGAGCTGAGGAACCACGAATTGTCATGAGGCATTTGCCCGACCATCGTCCTGTTGAGGCAGCTGGACTTGCTGGCGATGAATCTGTTCCAGCATCTGCTTTATGTAGTTTATATCGGTCCTGAGTTCCTAGACCTCCTTATCCAATCACTCATTCCCCCGATTCCCTTGAGTGTGCCTAGTCGAAACGGAGGTTGCCTGACGTGATGCAGAGCCTTGTCGATTATCCGGTTGGTTCTAGGCCTCTTAGGCTCTATTCATCCCAGGTAGGCCCTCCGTCGCCAGTGGTTTGGTGAGAGGGACCTCACTGGGTTCGTTCTGAACGGTTATCCTAGTTCTTGCCATTGAAGATTACTCAGTGCTTAGAGAAAACAACTTTTCGTATCACTTCCCACAGACGGCCTTAAACTGTTGATGTCAAGCTGCTCGCTCTTTTTTGGCCCTTGGACTTGGACAAGAAGAAGGAGAAAGGTGACCCTGGCTTTACCAGGGGACCCTATAATGCTTAAGTCAAAATCTGGGTCTTAGAATAAAGGTTTTAGGGTGAGTGTTTTTTTTTTTTTTTTTTTTTTTTTTTTTTTTTTTTGCGTATCTTTTACCATGAAGTTCTTTATATTTATAATGGTATCGTACCTTGTAGGGCTTCCGCAATTCGAGTAGATTTTAATCTCTTAGGATCCATAATCTCTGATATTCCTGAATTTTCGGAGATCTTAGCCTTATCTCCCGAAAATCTCGAGTAAAGATCCAGAGTTTTACTAAATAACTTCCAGATATGGAGTGATATATCTCGACCGACTCTTATATCCTCAACACGGTTGTGCCAATGCAAGTTTTACAGCTAATCTCCGCCCACTCTATTGGCCGACTCAATTTATGGGTCGGACTAAAGTTCGGATGACTCTAGGGCCGACTTATTATAGGTCGGTTTAGGCTTTCCTCTGTGAGGCTTTTGATTGAGCCTTGAGATGCACTTCTTCCTTTAGAAGTTTCTCTTTACGGCTCAGGACATTTAGACCACGGTCGGGCTAGGCACCTCACGATCCGAGCTACGTCTCTCCATCCAGCGTTTTATGGACTTTGGGTTTTATTCAAACTTGACACCCGATGAGTCCGAACCATCGCTTCACTGACTCTTCTAACCTTTAAGCCGACTCAAGGACATGTCATATTTTTTCCCCCAACAATATCCTAACCGGACTTTGATTTTTGGTCACGTCATAATCTTCTCCTAATTATAGAAGAATCCCATTTCTTACTCATTATTAATCTCTCGGAAAACACCGGTCATCTCTTAAAAAAAAAAATTTTCCTTCATGACATGGCTGTAAGAAACAACCTTGTCATGCATATTTTAAATAGCGAGAAATTTGTCATCCACATCTTTTTATACAGCGAATCGTGTATACTGCTCAGTTACACATATACTAGTGTAAAAATCACACGTAACGCGTCACTGACGAAACCAGATCGAGAAATTATCTTAGTGTCCGAGTGAAATTTTGTTCCTTACTCGTACACTGCGTTACAATGTGGCAGCATTTCACTTAGCAATTACCCAGGACAAGTGTGAATTGAACGTGGTCCATTGCAATTTTATATAAAACTACGACGGCCCGTTTCAATGTCCGAGTGTAGCTATCCTGATAAGATTACCAGTGTAAAGTTTCTCTAAAACTATATCCGGGCGGGAACTGCCTCAATAACAGCTCAGATGTTCCGCATACCGGAAGGATTAGCACATGCGAGATGTCATACGTGTACTTATGAGATCTTAAACGTCTGTCGAGTGTCTGCTCTGTAGCTGATGACTCCGAGTCAACCCCTCTTTTCTCTCTAATCACGTGGGAATATTCGATACGGGATTGGTGAACTGGACCACGTCAAACTCGGCCCGTCCTGAGAAGTGGGCCCCACTTTCTTTAACGCTTCACGAGAAAATGGATCCAATGTTTCCATCGAGTGGGGCCCACTAACGTATGGTAGACGGTTAAAACTATCTTAACGTATGGTAGACGCTTCACGAAAATCCTTATTAGGGCCTATTTGGGCGGTGGGATTAGAAGGGATTAGGTGGGATGGGATTCATCTGGTCCTGTGCCAATCCCATTCCATGTTTGGGAAGAATGTAAAAGCTTGGAATTAGAATTGCATTGTTCCAGTGCCAATTTTACTCAATGTTAGCAAGTTGCGTAGGTCCCACCATGATGTGTGGGCTATATCCACACCATCCACCCATTTATCGAGATTATTTTAGAGCATGGGCCAAAAAATCAGGTAAATCTAAAGCTCAAGTGGACCCCACCATAGAAAGCAATGGGGATTGAGTACTTACCGTTGAAACTTCTTTGGAGCCATATAAGTTTTGGATCTACCTCATTTTTAGGCCCATGCTATAAAATGAGGTTACAAAACAAATGAACAGTTTAGCTATGACACGTGTGTTATTCTCAGTAATTTCAAATGATGGTGGGTATATCCATTCAATGTACTACCCTATTATCAACCAAGCATGGCATTAATCTTAGCCCATGGCAAAAGGGAACAATCCCATCCCTGAGTAATAATTATGTTTTTTAATCCCATCCCACCCAATCCCTTCCGATCCCGCGGCCCAAACAGGTCCAAAGGACTTTTGAGGCTGCAGTTACGTGGTAGCCGATCAAGCTGTTTCGTAGAAACAGCAAGCCGCTGAATCCAATAGTATTATTCGTCCACGTCACTATAAGTGCTACGTCACGGGCGTTTGTTTTCTTTTTAATGTATTAAAATATATTTACATTTCAGGAAAAGCATATTGCATTACTGATTACGGTGTGCTCTTGCTCTCATCGTACTAAGGCCGTGTTTGTTAATGTTGAATTTTTGCACTTAATATGGATTGAGAAAAATTTTCTGTATTTAGTGGTGTTTATTAATGAGTTATTAACGCGGAAGACAGAAAGTGCTAAGTAGTTTTTCACTGAATTTTTTTCGTGATAGGAGTTTGGCTTAATGGTGAACACGGAATGCGCTCCGTGATTTTTCATTGAACAAAAAAATTTTGCTTCCAAAAGTATCTTTTTTAAGTTACTATGAAAATTTTTTCTTTTAAATTATTTGCACAATACAAAATCAACCTTTAACCTTTGAAACTTCTTTATGCCCCACCATGATTTATGTGTTTGATCCACACCATCCATCAACTTTTTCAGATAATTTAAGATGTGATCCAGTAAAAGAAGCAGGCCCAATGATTAATTGGACTATAAGGTAGGGATTGAATGTCCACCGTTAAAAACTTCTTGAGAGCTCAAGAAGTTTCAGATCAAGCTGATATTTGTGTTTTCACTTCATCCATGTATACATGACCTAATGAATAGGTTAGATGGTAAAAAAACATCACAGTGGCCCTTAGAAAGGTTTCAACAATGGATGTATACATGAATTTTTTAACGGTGAAAATCATTATCCCGCTGCTATTTTTGGTGTGGTCCACTTGAGCATTGAATCTGCATCATTTTTGTGTTCATGCCTTAATATAATCTGAGAAAATGGATTAATGGTTTAGATGTACAGATACATCACGGTGGGCCCGCCCACAGAATTGCCCGTTCGGAACTAGGGACGGGTGGGGGTAGTACGCAATCTGCGTCCTGGACAGAAGACGGGAACGGATTGGCTACTCCCACTGCCACCGGCCAATGGCTGCTGCTCGGTGCTATGTGGACCCCACCATGATGTATGTGTTTCATCCATGCCGTCCATCTATTTTTATATATCATGTTATGGTATTAAAAAAAAAAAAAAGAACTATATATCAATCTCAGGTGGACCACATTATAAAAAACAGTGTTGAATGAACATTGACCATTAAAAATGTTTTAGGGCCATAAAAGTTTTGAATAAGATTGATATTTATTGTTTCCCTTCATCTAGGTCTTTATGAACTAATCAACAAATTGGATGTCAAATAAACAGTACAATGGACCTTAGAAGGATTTTAATGGTGGATATCCCTTCATTGTTTTTTTTTTTTCCTATGGTGTAGCCCACCTAAGATTTATATCCCTATCATTTTTTGTAACAAGCCCTAAAATTATCTGTAAAAATGGATGAGCAGAATGGATGAAACACGTATATCATAGTGGGGCCCACAGAGCACCAACCACCAGTTGGTTGGTGTCAAGTGGAGTAGCCAATCCGTCTCCCAGTCAGGGACGGGATTAGAAGTGGATTGGCTGGTATATTGACGTCAGCAAGTTACGTGGGTCGCATCGTACGATGTATTGGTTATATCCAAACCGTCCATTCATCTTGCAAGCTTGTCGTAAGACTTGACCTAAAAAATAAAATAGATTTAAAGATAAACTGGACTACACTGCAAAAAGTAGTAGGGATTTGAACATCTACCATTGAAACCCTTTTGGGGTTACAAAAGTTTTGGATCAATATGAAATTTGTTTTTCCTCTTTATTCAGATATTTTTGACCTTGTGAATAGATTAGGTGCAAAATAAACGTTACAGTGGGCCTGCAAATTTTTTAACGGTGAAAATCATTATCCCGCTGCTATGTTTGGTGTGGTCCATTTGAGTTTTGGATATGATTCATTTTTTTTTTTTTGGAAAATGCTCTAAAATAATCTCAAAAAATTTATGAACGGTGTAGATATTATAAATGCACTATTGTGGGGCCCATGTAACTTTGATCTCCTTTGATTCCTACAACTGGGACCGACGCGGATTACGTCCTACCCCCGCCCGGACGGTAATCCGTCCGGGCAAGGCTCTGTGGGGCCTACTGTGATGTAAGTATTTTATTCACACCGTTAATCATTTTTATATGATTATTTTAAATGTAACCCCAAAAACTGAGACAGTTTCAGGGCTTAAATGGACCACAAATTAGGGATTAAACTTCCACCATTAAAAACTTCCTACGAGCTGGAGAAGTATCGGATCAAGATGAAATTTGTGTTTTCACTTCATCCAAGTTTGCATGACCTTATTAATAGGTTGGGTGGTGAACAAACATCACGGTGGCCCTTAGAAATGTTTCAACGGTGGGTGTCATTATCACTACATCTTCCTTTGATGTGGTCCACTGGATCTGTGTATTTGCTTCAATTTTTATATAATAATTTAAAATGATCTGAGAAAAGCGACTAACAGTGTGGATAATATAATTACATTATAGTGGGCCCCAAAGAGCCCTACTCGGATGGATTACCGTCCGGGCAGGGGTAGGACGCAATCCGCGTTCCAACTGAGACCTCGAGGAGCGTCTTGCGCACGACACGTATCTACAACAGCGATATAGCTGGTGTGTGATACGGAAACGGATTGGCTACTCCCCAGACTGGTGGGTGATGGTCAGTGCTATGTGGCCCCATGATGGATGTATTTCATCCATTTTTACATATCATTTTTTTTCTCTATTCCAAAAATACGATGGGTATAAATCTCAGGTGGACCCCACCACAGGAAAACAATAATGATTGGATATCCGCCATTAAAATCCTCCTAGGGCCAACTGTACTGTTTATTTGACATCCAATATGTAGATTAGGTCATACATGCCCAAATGAAGTGAAAAAATAAAAATCAGCTTGATTCAAAACTTTTATGGCCCCTAAATTGTTTTCAATGGACAAAGCTCATTCAACATTATTTCCTTCATGTATCCCGACAGATAAACAAATACCTTATAGAGGAAGAGGAAGGGGTGAATGTGCTCAGAATGTTATGGCCATATGTGACTTTAATATGATTTTTACATATGTCATAGCTGGATGGGAAGGGGTGACACATGATTCAAGGGTCCTTATGGATGTTGAGTTTGATCTAACAAAGAAATTTCTGTTGCCTCCTCCTAGTAATATTTAATATATATATATATATATATATATATATATATATATATATATATATATATGGGAAAAAGGTACAATGCGCTCGAGCTGATTTTAACGTCCTCTGAGGTCGAGCTGTGTGGGCCCCACCGTGATGCGTGTCGACCATCAACACCGTGCATTTGATGGGTCCCCTTTAAATTATGGGATATCCCAAAAATCAGCCATATACGGAACTCAGGTGGGCCATACCATCTAAAATCATGTGAAGACATGCCAAAAACATATAAAAGCACTTGGTGGGGCCCACTTGAGTTTTGAATGCTGCTGAAACTTGGTCTGAACCCTCATCCAAGTGGGATACACATAATGGATGAGCTGAATTTGCAAACCACATCTCGGTGGGCCCAAAAAATGTCACATGAATGTTTTAATGGTGCACAGCCCCTCTCCGCTTCTGTATGTGGTGTGGCCCACACAAGTCACAGATTGTCTTGATTTTTGAGACCTAGGTCCATGATGGAATGATGCATCTGACTGATGGGGTAGATGTTCGAAACACATCACGGTGGGGCCCACACAGCTCGACCTCATGGGATGTTAAAATCAACTCGAGTGCATTGTATCTTTTCCCTATATATATATATATATATATATATATATATATATATATATATATATAATATACAGTTTAGTAAAATTATAACTTGAAATTTTACTAAAATGTCATTTGTTTTTATGTAGATAAATATTATCTGGTTGATGTTGCTTACATTCACACAGGAAGATTTATAGCACCAGACCGTAGTTTATTTGAATTAAATAGAATAATTTTATTTTCATTTAATAAAAAATAATTTCTTTATAATGTAAAATATTTCCAAACAGGAAATAGGGACAAATGTGTCAAATTAACATATTTCAGACATTTCAAATATTTGTTAACAAACATATTGTTTCAAATTCAGTACTTAATTTTCAGACTTCAGCCATAATTATCAAATAAGTTTTTTGACTTCAGATTACAGATTCAGGTTTCAGATTTCATATTCAGGCTTTAAACTTCAAATTTAACAAATGAGGCCTAAGTAAACTCTATGAGCCAACTTTGTATGTATGTGGTCTATGTAGGCCGTCCATCCGTTTTTCCATCTAATTTACGGAGTTGAGCCGAAAAGTATATCCAAATATAAGGAAATCATTTCTCGGTGCTACAGTTTTCATCAAGGAAACAGTTGAATTGAATGTTTGCCGTTGAAAATTTCCCAGGGGCTATGAAGGTTCTGGATGAAGCTTATATTTGTCTTTTCTCTTCATCCATGCCTGTATGATCTTATGGACATGTTGGATGATAAATAAACATCACTGTAAGGCTTAGCAATGTTTCAATGGTGGAAATCATTATCCCCACTGTTTACAGTGGTATGATCCACTTGATATTTGGATATCCTTCAATTTTAGGCTCAACCCCTTAAATTAGATGGAAAAGTGGATGGACGGCCTGGATAGACCACATACATACATGGTGGGCCCAACTGAGTTTACTCAGTATTCAGTACCGAAAGAGCAGGAGCACACCGTAATCGGTACGCAATCCGATTTCCAAATCAAATCGTCTAACGGCGTTGTGCTTTTTCATGTTTTTTAACACACCAGTGGACGCGGATTTCCAGCGAAAGCCTTTGGTAGGAAGTTCTTGCGCTGGCAACGCAAATGGGGCTCATTGGGATGTTTGTGAGAAATTCTCACCGTCCATCCGTTCTGTGAGTTCATTTTAGGACATTATTCAATGCTTAAGTGCACTGAAAACATGATAATTAAGCGTCTACAGTTGAAATATCGGTAGGGCCACAGAAGTTTTGAATCATAATAATATTTGTGTTTTCAGTGTGGATGGCATGTAAACATCACTGTCAAAGCCAAAGAGGTTTCAACGGTAGAAATTTTCCTAAATAATTTTTCTTTTAATACGACCCACTTAAGTCTTGGATCCTGTTTAATTTTGGTCTAATCTCCTAAAATTATCTCAAAAAATAGATGAAAGGAGTGATTTCTTGAAAAACATTACGGTAAGCCCCACCTACGTTACCAACTCAGGAACTTCCTGAGAAAGGCTTTCGCAGGAAATTCCCAGTGGGACGCGGATTTCCTACGAGAGCCTTTCGCGTAAAGTTCTTGCACTGAGAACGCATGTGGGGCCCATTGGGATGTTTGTGAGAAATCCTCACCGTCCATCCATTTTGTGAGTTCTTTTTAGAACATGAGGCTAAATAAGAATGGTATCCAATGCTAAGTGCACCGAAAACGTGATAATTAAATGTTCACGGTTGAAATATTTGTGGGGCCACAGAAGTTTTGAATCATGATAATATTTGTGTTTTCAGTACATCCCAGTAGGAATGAAGTTATTCATGGTGAGGATGGCATGTAAACATTACTGTCGAACTCAAAGAGGTTTCAACGGTAAGATTTTACCTAAATAATTTTTCTTTTAGTACGACCCACTTGAGTCTTGGATCCTGTTTAATTTTGGTCTAATCTTTTAAAATTATCACAAAAAACGGATGTATGGAGTAGATTCATGACCAACAGTACGGTAAGCCTCACTTACTTTCCCAAGAGGAACTTACTTGGAAAGACTTTGGCTGCAAATCCGCGTCGGTACGATTTCCTGCGAAAGCCTTCCGCATGAAGTACCTGCGCTGGGAACGCACGTGGGGCCTACTGGCATGTTTGTGAGAAATCCTCAACTTCCAATCCTTTTCGTGAGTTCATTTCACGGGAAACGGATTGGCTACTCCCCCTGACACCAGCCCCGTGGCTGGTGGTCGATGCTCTGTGGGCCCCAACATGATGTATGTGTTTCATCCTATCCGTTCATCCATTTTTACCGATCATTTTATAGCTTGACCCCAAAAATGAGAGGTATATAAATCTCAAGTGGACCACACCACATGAAAACAATAGTGATTGGATATCCATCATTAAAATCCTCCTAATGCCCAATGTACTGTTTATTTGACATCCAATAAGTTGATTAGGTCATACAGGCTCAGATGAAGGGAAAAAACAAAAATCAGCTTGATCCAAAACTTTTATGGCCCCAAACTGTTTTTCAATGGTTAACTCTCATTCAAAACTGTTTCCTGTAATGTGGTCCACTTAAGATTGATATATACCTCATTTTTTTGTTTCATATCATAAACTGATCTGTAAAAATAGATGGACGGCATGGATGAAACACATACATCATGGCGGGGCCCAAGGGGTACCGACCACCAGCCATTGGCTGGTGTCAGGGGGAGTAGCCAATCCGTTTCCCATTTCACGACATGAGGCTAAATATGAATCGTATCCAATGCTCAAGTGCACCGAAAACTTGATAATCAAACATCCACGGTTGAAATATGTAGCAATAGTGACGTGGACCAATAATAATATTGGATTCAGCTGCTCGCTGTTTCCACGAAACAGAGGATCTGCACTCTCTTCCACGAAAGATCCGCACTCTATTTTAATACGTAGAAACTAAGGTGGAAGCTGTATCCTTGTGGGGCTTTTTTTTATTATTATTTTAAAAGGACTTGGAGGCTGTAGATGGTAGCAATGCTTTCAAAGCTTCTGGCGTTCTTTCTCCTCATTAACCTTACATCATCATCATCATCAGTGGACGGCCTTGATTTCACCTATAACGGATTCCGCGGTGTGAACTTGACCCGAAATGGCGGGGCGGAGATCACATCCGACGGACTCCTGAGGCTGGCCAACACCAGCCTGTTTCAGATAGGCCGCGCCTTCTACTCCGTTCCTGTCCGCTTCAAGAACTCATCCAACGGTGATATTTTCTCCTTCTCTACCACCTTTGTATTTGCCATCGTTCCCGAAGATCCTAAAGTGAGTGTCCATGGGATGGCATTCGTCATCTCCCCGTTGAATAATCCCCCCGGTGCAGTACTCGGCCGGTATTTTGGACTCTTCAATTTAACCAACGTTAATGGAAATTCATCAAACCACATCGTGGCCGTCGAATTCGACACTACCAGGAGCCCCGAATTCGATGATATCGATAACAACCATGTTGGAATCGATATCAATGGCTTGAGATCTACCAATTCCTCTCCTGCATCCTACTTTACTAACAAGAACGGTGAGTTTAAGAACATAAGCCTCAAAAGCGGCAAACCAATACAAGCTTGGATAGAATATAACAGTGTAGAGAATCAACTCAATGTAACAATATCTCCCATCGACGTCCTTAAACCAAATCGGCCACTCTTGTCGACTAGCATTAATCTTTCGTCAGACATTTTGAATGAAATGTATGTGGGGTTCTCCTCATCGACGGGTTCCGTGCTCACACCCCGTTACATTTTGGGATGGAGCTTCAAAATCAATGGCCCAGCTAGACCGCTTAATCTCTCAGCGCTTCCGATTCTTCCTCGACGACCCCACCACAGTGAAAAGAAATGGATGATTCTGGAATTTGGGTTACCGTTATTTATTGTTTTTGTGCTAATGGCCATCTCTATCGGCATTTATAAGGTGAGAAGAAAGATCAAATTCGCTGAAATACTCGAAGACTGGGAGCTTGAATATGGGCCCCAAAGGTTCTTCTACAAGGATCTCTTCATCGCCACCAAGGGCTTCTCAGAGAAAGCGCTTCTTGGTGTCGGCGGCTTTGGTAGGGTGTACCGAGGCATCCTACCAACGTCTGGGATTGAAGTTGCAGTCAAGAAAATCTCCCACGAATCACGGCAAGGAATGAAGGAGTTCATCGCGGAGATCGCCAGCATCGGACGGATCCGACACAAGAACTTAGTCCGGCTACTTGGATACTGCCGGCGGAAGGGAGAGCTCCTACTTGTCTATGATTTCATGCCAAACGGTAGTCTCGACAAGATGATCTTCGACCATTCAGAGTCAGTGCTACAATGGAATAATCGGTTTCAGATAATCAAAGGAGTAGCCTCGGGTCTTCTCTATCTGCATGAAGATTGGGTGCAAGTAGTCCTTCATAGAGATATTAAAGCCAGTAATGTATTATTAGATCATGATTTAAATGGGATGTTGGGAGATTTCGGGCTGGCTAGATTGTATGATCATGGGACCGATCCTCAGACGACTCACATGGTTGGGACCTTCGGTTACATTGCACCGGAGCTGGCTAGGACTGGTAAGGCGACGACGAGCACTGATGTGTTTGCTTTTGGGATCTTCATGCTCGAAGTAGCTTGTGGGCGGAGGCCAATATCATTGAGGGCCACGTTGGTGGAGCCGATCTTGATCGATCAGGTTCTGGAGTGTTTGAAGAGAAAAGCTATCTTAGAGGCGGCGGACCCGAAGTTGGGAGGTGATTATGTGGTGGAAGAGATGGAGCTGGTGTTGAAGGTTGGTTTGCTTTGTTCGCATCCGTTGGCTGTGTCCAGGCCGACTATACGGCAAGTGGTGCAGATTTTGGAGGGTGATGATTCGGTGCCGGAACTGTCACTTGATAGTTTCAATAGTAATGAATATGCAGTGGACCATGATGAAGGTTTTGATGATCTTGTGACATTGTTTTCTTCGTTGGATGATCAGTCTTTACTCTCTGGTGGCCGTTGATTGTATAGAATTAATGTAGATTTTATCATGTTTGTATGGTTGGTATAACAGTGGGTTGAGTTTTAAAATGTATTGCTTGTAGAATATGTCTATTCTACACCTCTTTGTGTGGGTCCACCGTAATGTAAGACAAACATCCAATCCGTCCATGAGGTGCGTCAGTTCAAGTTCACTGTGTATAATTAAAATCAGGATGATCGAATAATTATTTTAATAAGTACAGGATCATCTCTGATCCGACTTGTAACAAGGAAATTATGATTGTTTTCATGAGATCACCCGGAGTTGAAAACAATAGCAAATGCAACTAAATGTTGTAATGATTCTAAAGTTATTTGAAAGTTTATTAAATAATCTTTCTAAAAAAATAATATCATCCAAATTCAACTAGTAACGAGGGAGTTATAACCACTTTCATAGGATTGTGTAATACTGAAACACGACCGAGTAGCATCATAAACTTTGACTCACTTTTAAATTGTTAAATAGTGTCTAAATGAGATAATTTTAAAACTACTTAAAAGATCTTTGAATTATATTTCTAACACACATAAGATCTTTGAATTATATAAACTTTGAATTATATTTCTAACACACATAAGATCTTTGAATTATATAACGAAGTAGTAATAATTATTTTTGTGAGATCGCTTAAAGTTGATTTGAACTTGCACTTACTTTTTGCTGCTCCTGAATGAAAAGGTGAACGAGGGTGCACACTTATGTTCACATTCTACCCCGATGAAGGTAAAACACAAATATCAGCATGATCGAAGCTCATGTGTCCACGAAGAAGTTTTCAACTATAAGCATTCGATCCCCATTCTTTTTGTGGTGTGGTCCACTTCTCTTAGCTTTGGATCTGCCTAAATTTTGGGCTCATGCCCCGAACCAAAATGATCTGGAAAAACTGATGGACAGCATCGATTAAATACATGCATCAAGGTGGGCTCATCGAATCATGTCACCGGGCAATCGGGTCGTGCACAAATGGGAAAGAACGTGTAGAATTTAGTGTGCGTTCACCATCATTGAAGGCGATGGCTCATCCCCTTCCCCGTAGTGTCGTCATACATGCCCTCAATCCATACCAGTCAAGATTATGGGCCCCACTGTGGATACAGTATAGGCTGAAAGTTAGACAGATCGAACACCTTCGTTAGGCTTCTTTGTAACCGTTCATTTGAAGCACAGCAAGTCGCGTTCGTCAGTCGCTGTTTTGCTACGGCTTTTCTCATGAAAAATCATTAAGACGGTGGAGGTGATCTGTCATCTGTCCAATTCATGGGACCCACGCTTGTATTTGGTCCAATTCATGGCAAGATATTTGCAGAGCAGAAAACGATACTTCACTCAATCTCCACCCTATACATTTCAACTTGAACGATAATCTGAATAATTCATCTGGAAGCCTGGACTGTCCACCGATTGGCGCAGTGGTTGCACCAACCGAAAGATGGCAACCGTCTGATCACTCTCATCTGGGGCCAATGGTTCAGTGATCTTGCTATGATGGCCCTGACACAGGGATGAACGTGATGAGGTGGATCACTGTCTTCTTCAAGGATAACTACTCCCAATTCATGGAGCTTCCCTGTACTCCTCACAGTGATCACGAGGAAAAAAGTAAAGAAAATAGAAAATAAACTTGATAAAATTCATAATTTGATTGGTTGATTAAAAATAAATAAATAAATAAAAGTGTACAACCCTAAAAATAAGTATACCAAGCCTCGAAAAAAGTTTCGGACTTAAAGTACAAATAAAACTCAATAAAATTCGTAACTTAAGCTAAATAGTAAATTTACTATTTAGGGATGTTCTCCTAAGTTTTCTAAACATTTATTTTTTTAATGTTGGACACAACTCGTAAGGCACAATGGATAAAGAGTTACAATTAAGCCAAACTTACTAAAAATAAAAAATAGTAAAACTGGAAATAAACATTAAATTTGACTGACAATATGATGGAACCTTGCAAATTCGACATAGGCAACCCAGCATAGCCAGGTTGGCTGGCTAAAGTAGCTCGTCATACCCAAAATCATATATGGTACATCGAATAGCTTACTTCGGTTTGCGAGATATGCATATTTTAAGGTTCCCATGATCTTAATGACTTCTGCCTCCAATCAGGCCTTCTTTGGTCTATCTTGGACATGAAAGTGTTTGCGACCTGCGCTCTACATCAGGCCCATGCACCAAAAGTATTCCATTGACTAGATCATCATAACCATGTAATTGCCGTGCATCAAATGAACGGTTAAAACAAAAACTTAAGCCACTTACGGCCTATGTTCATCCACAGTGTGGCCCACGATTTGAAAGGTCTGAAGTGACGCACGTGTGCCAAATGCCACATATGGTGCCGGAGTACTCACCATTTGATGCTGTGGTAAACAAACATTAGAATCCATCTTCTTCATCTAACACGTGGCATAGGCAGCGGACTAGGTGCTGCCCTTACCGTGGGCCCACCTCGATTTATTTACTCTGTATCTGCACCGTCCATTCGTTTTTCCATATCATTTCACGGCATCCAAAAACGAAAAAGATCTAAGCCTCAGGTGGACCATATTATAGGAAACAGTGGTCTGGTATGGTCCACCTGAGAATTGAATTTACTTTATAGTCCGTTTGGCATGCTCATTTAATACATGAGCTTAAAAATAAACAATTTTAAAGTTGAGCTTAAAAATAAACAATTTTAAAGTTCAAGTGGACTACACCATAAGAAATAATGGAGATAATGACACCCACGGTTGAAACATTCCCATGGGCCCACCATGATAGACCTAAACGAAGGGAAAATACAAATAGGAGCTTGATTTAAAACTTTCTTATGATGTGGTCCATTTTAAAGTTTGGATCTGCTTTGTTTCTGGGCTCATGGTTAAACAGAGCTGGCAAAAATAAATTGATAGTATGAATACATCACAGTGGGCTCAGATGGACTTACCTCTCAACCCATTTCTGGTCTATCTAAATGGAGAGTGGATTAGGTGAGACCCCGGCCTCACCCAAGATGGTGCGGCCCTTCCCATAAGGTTATTGTGGGGCCCACCTTTGATGTATGTATTATGCATTCACACTGTCCATCTGTTTTTCATTTCATTTTAGGTCATTATCCCAAAAATGTAGTCGATCCAATTATCATGAAGTGCATACTACTATTAAAAACTTCTTTAGAGCGCACCTTAATGCTTCCATAGTGTTTATTTGCCATCCAATCTGTTGATAAGGTCACATAAGCTTGGATGAAGGGAAAAATAAATATCAGTTTGATCCAAAACTTTTGTAGCCTATTAATGGTCAGTCAACATTGTTTCTAATAGTATAGTATACTTGATAGTTATTGGATCTGTTTCATTTTAAGTATACTGTTATAAAATGATTTTGAAAAATGGATAGATAACATCAATATATAATACATACATCAAAGTGGGCCTGTTGTAAACCTACAGTAAGGGCCCCGCCATCACCAATCCGCCCTCATAGGCATGTACCTTGGGAGTGGATTAGGCAAGACTCAAGACTCACCCAAGACTGTGGCCCTTACCATGAGGTTCAACTTCATGTATTTTGTATGCATGCTGTCCATATATTTTTCCAAATCATTTTAGGGTACTATCCCAAAAATGAAGCAGATCCAATAATTAGATGGACCATGCCATAGGAAGCCGTGGTGATTGACCATTAATGTGCCACAAAAGTTTTGAATTAAGCTTTATATTTATTTTTTCCCTTCATCTAGGCTGATGTGACCTTATCAATAGATTGGATGGAAAATAAACAATATTGAAACATTAAGACAGGCCTTAAGAAGTTTTTAATGGTATGATGCTCAATCACCACTATTTCCAATGGTATGGTCCACCCAATAATTGGATCTTGCTCCAAATTAATCTGAACAGAATAAAAATAAAAATAAAAATAAAAGGTAAAAATGGACACCATGGATACAAAATGCATACATCAAAGTAAGCCTGCAGTAAGGATTTCCCTGTCTTGGGTGAGGCTGGGTATCACCTAATCCTCTTCCCATGAGACATGCAGCTAGAGCTGTACACGAACCAAACTGAGTCGAGTTTGGCCCAACTCAGCTCAGCAGGCTACCCAACTCAAATTCGAGCCTGATTGGCCAGTAGCTTGGGCTGGCTCGAGCTATGTTCAAGTTGAGTTCAAGTTCGAGCTTACGAGTTGAGTTCGAGTTTGGAATTTAGAATTCTTAATTAATATAATATATATTATATAATTTATAATTTATTTAAATATTGTAAATATTTATGTTAAGTGAACTCAATTCGAGTCGAATCAAACTTTTTCGAGTCGAGTCAAGTGAGTTAACCGAGCTAACTCGGTTCGTGTACAGCTCTACCTGCAGCCCTTACTGTGGATTAACGTGGGACCATCTTAATATATGTATTTTATATCCACACCATTCATCCATTTTCCCATCCCATTTTATATGATGATCCCAAAAACGAAGAAGATCCAAATCTCAGGTGGACTGTATCATGGGAAACAGTGGTGATTAACTATTAATGGGCCACAGAAGTTTTGGATCAGACTGATATTTGTTTTTTTTTTTTCCTTTCATTCAGACTTATGTAACCTTATTAACAGATTAAATGATAAATAAATACAACAAAAACATTAAGGTGTGCCCTAAGAAGTTTTTAATGGTAGTGTACAATCACCACCGTATCCTTGACTATGGTCCACCTGAGATTTGAATCTTCTTCATTTTTTGTGATCATGACATAAAATGGTCTGGGAAAATTGATGGACGGTGTGGATCCAGAATACATGCATCAAGGTTGGCCCCACGGTAAGGACCTCACCATCTTGGGTGAGCCCAGGTTCTCACCTAATCCTCTCCCAAAGATTCTCAGTTTCAATCGCTTGGGCCGGCAACAAGAGTCATGATATCAGCCTCGGCCAAATGACATGTATATCATCCTCTAGCCAGCCGGCAGTGGGCCCTACCAATCGGGTTTTAGGTGCATCTGGGCCTGTTATTTCGCCCATAGTTCAAATGAGGGCCTTATTTAATTGAGTAGAGTGATGAAAGGTTAAGCATGGGCCGGATTTGGCAACATCTTCTATAGGTGCCGGGAGAGCCGTATTGTAAACGGGCCTGGGCTAACTTTGAATTCACAAACGATTAATGGGCCAGCCCAAGCACTGCTTTTTGGGCCTGAAAAAAATTGGGCTATTTAAAGTTGAGGTAGGGAGAGACACGATGAGGTTGATCAGGGAGTAACCACTCCGAATCTACGGAGCTCTCCGAGACTCCTCGTAGTTCCAATAAATTCGCAAGGGATAAAAATAGAAATAAATTCTAATAAATTTGAAATAATTGATTAATGATTTTAAAAAACAAATTAGAGCTCAAAGTTAGGATGGAGTTTTAGATTCAAACACCCTAAAAACGTGCCTTATTATAAATAGTAAACTTAACTATTTATTGGCTGTCTCCATTTCTACTAGACTTGGTTTTCAGCCAAAAAAATTAAGTGTTCAATTTTGTCTAACCACGTATTTCTCCTAATTTTTCTAAGCCTTCAAACTAAAACTTACTATTTATAGTAAAAATGAAATTAAAATGGACTTTTGACCGTCAATATGATGGAATCTCGCAAATCCGACTTCTCCTCCCAAAATCATATCTAATATGTCAAAAAATTCATTTTAGTTTGCGAGATATGATTGTTTCAAGGTTTTGATGGTCCAAATCATTTCTGCCTCCAATCGGCCTTCTTTGGTCTATATTTGCCATGAAAGTGTCTGCAACTCGCTCTACATCAAAAGCCCACCAAGAACCTAGTTTGGCCTGGTCCATTACTATCTTTATGTTGGTAGGGCGAAAACAGATTAGGTTAGACCAGCCCACAGCTCAACTGGCCCACCCACTTTCGATGTAAGTCGGGCCTTGGTAAAAGCCTAGTGGGTGGGCTCGAGCCTAAAATGTCGCCCATTTAAGTAAATGGCTGGGCTAGGGTTGACAGAAAATTGTATAAATGGTGAGCACTATGATATGCTAAAACTGATTTTTGAACCATACAATACACACTCATATTCATTATTAATGGGCAATTATATATATATATATATATATATATATATATATATATATATATATATATATATATATATATATATATATATATATATATATATATATATAGGCATTCTCACCTACGCACCTATGCACGTGTGCACCTTT
The DNA here is from genome assembly GCA_030180095.1 of Magnolia changhungtana. Classification (NCBI taxonomy): domain Eukaryota; kingdom Viridiplantae; phylum Streptophyta; class Magnoliopsida; order Magnoliales; family Magnoliaceae; genus Magnolia; species Magnolia changhungtana. The sequence goes on along the minus strand of JASAUF010000391.1, from coordinate 5,169,801 downwards.
GCACACATGTCATAGGTGTTGAATCCGAACGGTCCATAAGATGTGGAATCCCATGAAATCTTAGAAGTGAATTTTCACCCTGATCTAAGATTCTGGGCCATATCAAAGAGAAATTCAAATAGAGTGAAGAAACTATTTGCATTTTTCATGGCCCACCAAAGTTTTGGATCAAAGTAAAATTTTTTACCAAGGGGTTTCATGAGGTTCTGCTTCATATGGACCGTTCAAATTTTTGAGACTCATCAGATAGGATGAGTTCTCAAAAAAGTTCGTATGTAGTATGTATGAACTTGTTCGCAGGTGAGCGTTAGGCATGCTCATCTATGCACCTAGGCACGTGCGCACCTTTGCACACATGTCATGGGTGTTGAATCCGAATGGTCTATAAGATGCGGAATCCCATGAAACCTTAGGGGGTGAATTTTTACCCTGATCTAAGATTCTGGTGGACCATAGCAAAGAGAAATTCAAATCAAGGGAACTTCCCATGAGGTCCAGTTGTGTTGGAAAAGGTTCTATGCCATAGAGCTCATGGGAACTTCCCGTGAGGTCTAGCTGTATTGGCCCCACCGTGATATGTGTCGAACATCTACCCCATCAGTCAGATGCACCATTCCATGGTGGACATAAGGCTTAAAAATCAAGTCAATCCATGACTTGCTAGGCCACACCACAGGGGCTACCATCCATTAAAACATTCATAATCATTTTTTGGGACCACCAAGATGTGGTTCACAAATCCAGCCCATCCATTATGTGTGCCCCACTTGGATGAGGGGTCAGGCTAAGTTTCAGATGCATACATATTTCATGTGGGCCCCACCAAGTGCTTTTATATATTTTAGGCATATCTTCACATGATTTTAGATGGTATGGCCCACCTAAGTTCAGTATATGGCTAATTTTTGGGATGTCCCATAATTTAAAGGGAAACCATCAAATGCACGGTGTTGATGTTTGACACGCATTATGGCGGGGCCCACACAGCTTGACCTCATGGTTAGTTCCACTAAATCGTCAGTAAAGCTACGAATAAAATCCGTAGCGAAAGAGGATTAGCCAACAATACAACCGTGGCCATTGGTACCGTAGCTCTTTAAAACTTTGCTACGAATTACATCCGTAGCTACAGAGATCACGGCCACCGACAATCCGTAGCCATAGAGAAAATCTTTCTTATCAAAAAAGAAAAAGAAAAGGTGACCCACATGTATGCTATTTTTTTTTTTTTTTTATTTTTTATATTACACCAGTCTAAACAGCTAACATACCTTGGTTAATGTCAATGATCTCCTTATTGCCAATGATTGCCATTGTTTCCAAGGGACTGGTTTCTTTTGTTGATCTTTGGTGAGTCAGTAGCAAGAAAAGGTATCAAAGACCAAGTTAGCGCTTAAAATTAGCTCACACTCCAAATCACCATTTATTGTGTTCTGAGTGGCTGTGACATGTAAAACACAGATCCATCTTTAATTTACCTTGACATAATATAATAATGGCAGAGAAGAGGAAGTCGGTTAGTGTCACCTGTTTGAAGATAAAGCAGGGAATTTGTAAGACAATTAGAAACACTACATACACACACAAAAAACAAAAAAGAAAAGATTCAAGGTCTAAGTCAGAAAATAGACAAAAACCAAAACAAAAATATAACTTTTTTCTAGAGTAATACCATGACCATTGATTTTGGAGAAGTGGGGTCCATGTAGATAATCCAAACTACTGATCTAATGGACCAATAGCGGATGGGACCGGACCAAACTCACCTTTTGCTATTCTAGGGTAAAATAAACTAGGTTACCTTTAAAACATCCATTGTCAATCCTTATAAATGCCTAAAGCCAAGAACACGAACTCGAACATGACTTCCTTGAACTTTTCATCCAGCTTGCAGACTTCCTCATCAACCACATCAGATATCTGTGACCCACAAAAGAAGAATCTATACATTTTCAGCCTGGGTTGTAACAACAACACCAGAAGGATCTTTAAATATGAACCAATCACAAAAAAAGAAGGCAATGCCTTCATCAATATATTAAGAAAAGCTAGAGAGGAAAGAATTCAAAATTAATGCATGAATTGGTATGTAAATGTTATATCTACTTTTGCAATTGATGCAATATTTGAATGTGACCCATCAATTATATGATCTGGAATACACCTAAGGGTGCAAAGAATGACAAGAATGACGGTTGTAGAGTGAATATGGGTGCGTAAATCTTTGGTTTTATCCAAAGTGACTTAAAAGAGCAAACCTGGCATTATTGATGATGAGATGAAGCCTCAAATCACGAGATGTGCCCCCATTTACAACCAGATAGAACGTCACTAAGAAGTCTAAGATTGGTCTCAGTATTTTCCCAATTCCTTATAGGATTCTATGCATGTTCAAAAAGCAAAAGACAAATAAATTTATAGAAAATGAAAATGAAGACAACCAAATTCCTTCACCGTCCGTCCATTTCAATCATATTAAAATTTCATTGGTCTAAAATATTTCTCGCTAAATGATAATAGCCTGGCAATGAGATGTAATCAGATCAAGAACTTGATGAAGACTTAAATCATGCTATTTAATATACTTCATCAACAAAAAAAAAAAAAAAAAGAATGTAAAAATAAAAATAAAAATCAGGCTGTTTGAGTCACCAAAAGAGGGGGAAATTGATTTCCTTCTAACAGTTACATAGAAAACTACACTCATAACCAACTCCAGATGGAAATTTATTTCCTTTTAATAGTTAGAGAATGATTGAAAGATTAGACGAAAACCAATCTAATGAAAGAGATGATATGACATTCAACCAAAAAAATAAAGTGTTAGAAGTGAAATTTCTTTTATTAGAATAATAAATGCATACAAAATATATATAATTTACTATTAAAACCACCTAGACCCAAACTGGACAGTACCTAGGCCTGATTTTTAATCAGGTCCTAAAGTTGAGACTTGAACCAGTACCAATTGCTTAATGGGTCCATAAATGAGACCCAAATGTATTAACATTGGGTTGGATTCATGATCAGGTACCCATTGACAGCCACACATGCAATTGAATGCAATATTAGCCACATACCAAGTTAGTGCAAAAACTCTCTTGATTGTACTCATGTCTGGTCTTCTTTAAGCCCAACCATGGAGATGTTTGCATACGTCCCTTTGGTGAGCAATCTCAATTCGCAGATATGGTGGTCCCAAAGATCGATTTACGAGTAGGAAGCTTCTTCACCATTGGATGAGGGACACCCATTTGGATGTATATGTTATTGCCCCAACAAGAGGGTAGTTTTGAATCAAACAACAAAGCCACAAACAAATCCATCACCAGCAGTTAGGCCTGAGAATGGGAATTCTAGAATCAAGAAGCTGTAGAGTTAAAACAAACATGTTCACTTGCTGCACAAAAAGAAAGAAAGAAAAAAAAGAGAAAAAAAGAAGAAGAAGAAGAAGAAGAAGAAGACAATACAATGTGAATTTTAAAGACAAACATTAATTTATTCTTCAAGAGCTAATATGGGATTAGTTACAATTGAAGTGGTCAAGCAGATAAATTGAGAGATACATGGTAGAAAAGTCATCAGTAATACAGTAATTACTGTGGCTATACACAATAACCAAAAGAAGAGCTGAAAGAAAGCATTGACAACCATGCCTACCTTCTCCTTTTGCAGGGTACAAAGATGTGTCTTTGAAGTTTATGATCAATTTGTCTTTACATTTCCAGCTGAGGACCTCAAAACCTTTTAAGGAAGAAAGAGAAAAAGAAAAAGAAACGAAAAGTCAAAAAAGAACAACACAAAATTACAAGAAAAATGGAGCAAAGAGGTTGTAACAAATCATAGAGAAATGGATACACGATTCAGATTGCGATATTTAGATTGTACCAGAAAAATATCACAGGGAAGTAAAAAAGAAAAGAAAAACACAAAAACATAGGGATGAAAAAGGCAATTGAGTTTCAAAATCACACAAAATCCTGCAATTTGTTGTTGAGACTGCCACAAGGTACTTGTGAAACCAGCTTGGATGAAATGAACCTTAGCAGTCGAGAGATGAAGATCTGGAATATGGTGATCTGCTTAAATGGAGATCTACAATGATCTCTCTCGTAGTCAGATTTTTGAATTGATAGATATCAGAGACACTGATACCATGTAATTTTACTGTAAAAACTATACCATTCCATCGGTAATCTCCAATATATATGTAGTGTTTGTAGATAATATCTACAGATGATATGGACCTAATCTTTCTCTAATTTGATTTGAAACTAAGCTACAGATAAGGGATAAGATTACATAAACAGAATACACAAAATAAACAGCAGCAATCCCTAAAAAGGGATTCGACAATGCAAATCCCTAATTAGGGATTTGTCAATTCATATTCCTAATAAAGTCATTTTCATCTCTCTCTCTCTCTCTCTCAAAAAAAAAAAAAAAAAAGGAAAGGAAAACGGCCTCATCATGTTATTATTGGCAGTCTTATCCATACCTCACAATCAGGACCAGATGTTGATAACACAGAAAGCGAGTTCCTTCCATTTCTAATGGCAGCAATTTAAGGGGAACCTAAATGGTCGAAGGCCTTCCTGCCTCCATTTTTCTCCACTTAGTTGTATATCAGCATAAAATTCATATGCTGAATGACATGTCCATCCACATATGGATGTGAATTTCTTGTAATTACAGGGAGTTCCAGTAACCCAAAGCTCTATCAGGTCGACCGTGATATATTTTTGAAATCCACTTTGTCCATCAATTTTGCCAGCACATGTTGGATGAGAGCTCAAAATGAGGCAGGTCCAAGACTTGAGTCAGCCACACCACAAGAAAGTGGGGATCAAACACACACCATTAAAACCTTGTAGGGGCCCACAGTGGTTTTGAATCAGGCTGATATTTGTGTTTCCCCTCATCATAGTGAGCAAGAAAAAATAGTGCCTTAACATCACATGACAAGGACAAATGGCGAATTGAATTGAACAAATAGTGCCTAAACATGAACTATAGAAGCAACCCGGAGCTATTTTCTAATTTCTATGGAACATATGCATAGAAGAAAAATGGAACCAAAACCTTGAATGATAAATTTAAGATATCTTTCCCTGTTATCCACCACCAAAAATTTAAGGGATGACTGAAAAACACCAATTGGAGAAAACCCTGAATGTTTCTTGTAGTGACAAGTGAAACTGTGAGTATTACCACATATTTCAAGAAAGGTTTTGAATTTCCTGTATTCACCACCACCATTGGCTTGAATACTTTTAATCATACACTCAATGATATTCTCAATGCTCAATTTAAATCTTTGAAAAAACACCAAATGCAGAAAAATACCATGTAAATCTACTAATATTAATGAAATGTGTCTGATAGTGAAACCGAGTACATGCATCCCTAGGTACCAGGAACTAATAATTGCAAAAGTTCATTGCCTACAAATATATTATAAAAAATAAGTTTAAGACTTCTGCCAATCTAAGAGGAGGAACAAGAGTTCACAGATTTATCAATGGCGACAGGAAGTTGAAAGTGAGAAAGCTGATGATGAACCGTACACATTGTTGGAAGACAGGACTTGGATGATATGCGCTAGAAATTTGCATGCTGTTGCTCTCGCATGAAATAAATCTCCTTTGCTCAAGCTACTCGGAAGAAATCTCCTATATAGATGTACCTTTGCAAAGAAAGCATAAAGTGAATACCAATTAGCCAGATCCTGACTTAGATGTCAAATGCATCTATGTGCATGTGATAACAACATAGTGATTGACCAAAAGAAACTGCAAACAAGCTGGGTATGTGATCAATTTCTATGTAATTCTAAATTTCTTTCATAAATGAGTGGCCCACCTGAATTACATTTGAACTAACATGTAAACGTTCTTCTTTATTTCCCACAGAAAGAAGATTTTGTGCAATATAAAATATTCATTGCAGTGTATATGGATTTTAACTTGAAACTAGCAAGCTCTGAAAGCAGGGTAAATGCTGTTCAAGGGAAAATAAAAGATTAGACAATGGCAAAAAGACACTGTTACCTTTTTCTGGTGATGAATTTTAGAAACACATTGCATAAGAGAAAATAGATACTTGCCTGAACAAGTAAGTTCATCCACATGATATTTGTAACGAGAGGTTTCCTGAGAAAACAGATAACAAACTATTATTCATCAAAATTATAAAGAGCAAAGGCTGGGAATGATTAAAAACACTATCAATATCCTCATCCTTAATATCATATAGGCTGAGAATCCTGCAAAATGCAACACATAGAAGGCAAATTTGTCAATCTACTTCCATGAAACAACAATTTCATCTAGCATAGAAAAGTGAATAAGATAACAATGATAAACACCTACAGTAGAAAGAAGTGCCAACAAACTTCCACATAATAAGCAAAATGATCAATGCAAGTCATAGTATAGAAACTAACAAAAAGAAAACCAAATTGAGGAATGGTGCAAAGTTCGTGGACCAAAAGATCACCAAAAATGAATTTTGCATGGACCAAAAAGTTAAAGAAAGAAAATAAAAATAAAAATAAAAATGAGAAAGAGCAAAACAAGCTTACCATCTCTAAAGAGTTACATTTCAATAGAAAAGCACAAGGAAAGAAGCAGAATTGCCAAATCAGGTAACCATACTTGACCTGACCAATTCCAACCAGAGGGTCAGCCCAAGCCCAATCCAACTTAAAGGGGACCTAACTGCAATTGTATATTCATGAAGAAGTAGCACACATTAGCAGTTAAAATTAGCTCACACTCCAAATCGCCATTCATTGTGTTTGAGACCGCCAAACAATGATTGTTGATTTGTCGGGAAGTTGTCCCGTGCGGTCCCACTTTGCAATGTGGTGAAAACAAGCTGGCTGATTCCAGAATGTGATAAGACATGTTCAGAGTCAGTTCAAAGAACACGAGATACATATATTCTTATAGAATTCTCTATATACAAAGTATCTACTACATAGCTTGTAATGATACACATCTGATAAATTACAACTTTTAGCTATTCAGAAATCCAGATTGTCCAAATTGCTGACCCAATTGTAGATGAAGCTATGCATCACCGTCAGATCTTGTGGGTTTGGTGGTATCATAGGTCCCCACAAAAGAAAAGAAAACTAAGGGAAAAGCGATATAGCTTTTGATTACTTGCTGTCACCAACAAAGTCAGTGAAAACCACATCATCTTCAATTAAAAAACAATCAGTTGGTGGCCAAATATCAAGTTATGAGCTTACCTAACAATATCAAGAGCAAATCTCAAAGCTTTAGAAGGCTGTAGGCATCCTTTCTTTTGAAGGTAATTTGCCAAATCTCCCTGAAATCCACCGAAGTACAAGAATCCATATGGTTTAATGACATACATAAATGTTACCTAGACAATGCAGTCTTCAAAATAATATTTTAAATGACGCCATATGTATTATCAACATCGATGTAAACATGTAAAATGTATGGGGAAACTGCATTAGAATGGAATTATGGGACAACTCAAAGCAATAAAAAAATTTAGATCACAAATAGGACAACCAAACTTTCATAGCAGACTGCAACAACAAAGTGTGCTATTACAAAATTTCCATATGAATGCAAAGATCCTTACTTTTGGATACTCTGAAACAATCATCATGGGTATATTCTAAGTAACAGCTCCCACAAACTGAACCACATTAGGATGCCGAACCTTTTCTAACAATGTCAGCTCATTTTTAAAGCATTTTTGTTTCCAAAAAAAAAAAAAGGACACGAGGGGGGGGGGGGGGCGGGCGGTAACTAATCACTGCTGCCAAGTGACTCTGTGCATTTGGTTCATCAACAAATTGATAACAGATCAGAAACAATTGAAAAATAATAGAAACACACTAATTCAGTTGCACGCCATGTAGAACATGATTTGAGAAAGTGGAAACAACATAAAACATTTAAGTAACAATTTTTGAATGATAACTCAATGGTATTTTGTGCCAAATTAGATTGATCAATCATGAAATTTCATGATGTTTCTTGTTGAAACCAGAGACAACAGTAAGTAACAATTTTTAAGTTGCAAACATCCAGTTTAATCAAGATGAAATAACAAAGAGAAATAATGTAATGAGGAAATAGCACTCAAATTGCAGTTATATTTCTTGGAGGCCCAACTTGAAAGTAACATAACTACAATTTCAAGTCCATACCTTCATATCAACACAATGCATACAAATAACTTGAAATCATAATTTTGTTATTTAAACTTTATTTGATGAATAATCATGGTTGAATTCAATAGTCCACACAAACACGCCCTAAAAACCAAAATCGTAATTTCCTTCCTTGGCATTCACATCGACGATTTCAGCTCCATATTGCAATCACATAAATTGTACGTAAGTCAGACATCCGAACAAGCATAATTCTGCATTTTGAGTGCTACTTCCACCTTACAAATACTACGAAACAACATTAATTTTCCTTATTTGCTATCGACTAATATGAATGTTTGCAGTACATTTTGCATGTGCATCCAAATGTAGCCTCAAGGTTTCTATAACAAGAATGTGAAATGTGGAATAACATGTATCATGATCCTCGACATTGGGACATGCATACAGTTTGTAGAAATGGGGGCACATGGTCCACTGATCCAGACCGTTGGTCTGTTGGGCTCCACTGTAGATAGACAAGAAAAACCTGGCCACCAATCTTGGCCTTAATTTTTTAGTTGAATGTGGACAATTGATGCATTTCTCTTCCTACCCATCTACTTGCATGCCACCAAAATTCAAGGTTGGGAATATCCTATCAAGGAGATTTCACAGTCCATCAACAGTAGGGCCCAACAGACCAATGGTTTGGATCACTGAACCATGGGTCCCGCTTGCACAGATACTTCTCATACAGTACCTTTCTGAGATTACCTGATTTTTAGGCCACAAGACCTAAACAATGTAGTATTACTGGTGTGTGCCCTAGAAGCCAATTTGATGATCTTATTCAGTGAATTGATGAACTTGTGGCCTTTTAAAAATTTTCCTTAGTCCACAAGAAAACATGTGGGCCATCGAGCACATGTGTGGGATATTTGAGCTGCACATCTGGTGGACTCTACCATGCAGATGGCTGGCCCTAATATCAGGCCAGTCCACTCATCAGGCCTCACATGTATGAATGAGAAACATATCTATGTGCGCCACCTGATGAGTCGATTGGCCCAACTATTGGACTAAGTTATCTATTTAGTGAGGCCCACCTAATACCCAGGTTGTGCATATGTCTACAGAGCTGTGTGTGGGCATAGCAAAGCACCCAAAATACTTTGTTGTATTGCAGACATATCAATTAGAAACACAGTAGCTCGTTCTTGGACTTGCATTTCTTGTTGAACAGAATTTATTCTTGATACGGTGAGTGAATTAGTAGCTCTGAACTCTTGCAGTCACTTCCAAATGCACTTTTAGGGAAAAAAAATTCCTTCTTTATTGCTTACTGAGAAATAAAATTTGCAAATGTAGAGTATAGAAAATTTAAAAACAAAATAAAAATAAAAATAAATAAATAAATAAAATTGAATCTGATGGTATCCAAGCCACCATAAGGAATAAGTAAATTAATCAGAATGCTAGAGTGCCTATCCATAACAGTACTTGATAGATACCTAGCTATATGCTACTGTAGGCAAATATTCAAACAAAATCCGTAGGAGCAGTGATGAAAATCTCTATTCTGTTTAGATTGTGAAAAAATAATCAGGTTTCAAGGAATATCTTGAAATTTTGCATTATAAGCTCTATCACACCTATACCCACGAGCCACCATACATCTTTTAATATCATATGCCATTATGCATATGCCATTATACATTACACACAGAGTTAAAAGCAATGACAATGTTGTGGGCCCCACCATGATGTACGTGTTTTATCCACGCCGTCCATCTATTTTTTCATATCCTAGGTCATGAGCCCAAAATGAGTCGGATAAAATCTCAAGTGGACCACACCATAGGAAACAATGGTGATTGAACGCCCACCATTACAAATTTCTTAGGGGCCACAAATGTTTTGGATCAAGCTGATACTTGTGTTTTCCCTGCTTCCATGTTTGTTTGACCTAATCAATAAGTCAGATGGCAGATAAATATTACAATGGGCCCTAAGAAAATTTTAACGGTGGGCATTCAATCACCCCAATTTTCCCTTGACAATAGCTCTCTGTATCATACTGGAAAAGATCTGCTACAAACAGTTGCATGGGGCATAACACAAATGAGATTGTTAGCATGCACATGCTCAGGCCCACAAGTACGAATTCAGTGAGAACAAAAACCTGGGAAGCCCCCCAATCAACGGTGCTCCCCTATTTTGGCCGCCCACACTGTGATGCACGGTTCATGATATCATACAAGCTTTAGCCGATTTTGTTTAGATTGTTAAAAATTAAACAACGGTAAATTTGTTAGGGATTAGACAATGCAAATCCCTAAAAAGGGATTCGACAATGCAAATCTCCAACTAGGGATTCGACAATACACATCCCTAATTAGGAATTTGTTGTACAAATCCCTAAGTAGGGATTCAACAATATATATCCTTAATCAAGTATTCTAAATTGCAGAAAGCAACAGCGAGAAGGAAAAAAAAAACCTTAAATCATACCTGAGAATTTGAGATTTACAACCAATAGAAGGTCGAACTGCAACAGAGGGCCGAGGAGATAGAGATATAGAGGACTAGGGTTTTGAAAGAGAGAGAGAGAGATGAGAGGGAGAGGTAGAGAGGGAGAAGGAGAGGCAGGGAGAGAGAGAGAGTTGGCCGGGCGAGTGCAAATGATTTAGGGCGTCCCTTTTTTTTTTATAAAATTGTGCCACTTACTTGTGGCCGCCCATAAAACCGGCAGCCGGCAAAGGGTAACCCCAACTGACGCCTATGGGAATTCCCATGAGCTCAACCACATTGAACCATTTCTCATATATATATATATTGTTGATGCCAAAAACTGGAGCGTCTTCCCTCCTTCCGATCACCAGCACATAAAGGAGACAAAGGAGACACTGACTAGAGCCGAGGACCCTCCAATGCTAAAGTTAGAGGCAGCATCGAGAAGAGGGGTTTTTAGAAGAGTTTTCTGTGTACCTTTCATCGTAGAGATTTCCTATTTTTATAGGAATGGAAGGGTCCCGTCGTGCAGGGATTCTCTTCCATATCTCGGAGATTTGATTTAGTTGTAATCTGTTTAAGGATTCTGCTCGATCCCGAGATCTTCGGGGTCGGAAATCCTTTTCACAAGATTTTCAAGATGATATTTATGTTTACACCGTCTCTTCCTTGCTCGGCTCGGCCTTAACTGACTCTGGTAATAAATGAGTCTCGGTTGGCTACAAGGAACCTTCTGTCGGATGAAATAGAGTCGGTCTATAACCGATATCCTTTCTTAATCCGATAATCAGCACTGTAACCGACATACTATGGGCCAGTTTTATGGTCGGTCAGGAGACTTCTAGCATTCGGGACTCAATCGGTCCCTTTAGACGTTGCTACCTCGTTATTCGAGTCAACTTTATACGTTTTATATATTTTACCTATGGCTCATGACTCTATAAGTCTCGGTCGAGGTTTATTCCTCACTGTCCGAGCTAAGTCTTTCCTTGAGGCATTTGATTCTTTTGCCTCGGTTGGGCTTATTGCCTCGAATTCCCGGGCAGTGTCAATAGAGTTGGTCCATTCCATAACTGGGTCTCCAGACTTGTCATATTTTTCCCCAACAGTAAGCCCCCTTACTCCTTGTGTCGACTGCATAGACGCTAAGGAGTAAAGAGTTTTGGATCGGCTTGAAACGAAGACCGATACTATGATGGAACATTTAATGTTCATATGTCGGCTTGAACATGCGTCGATTTGTTACCCGAGGCCACGCGTGCAGAGAGCCGTCAGAGTGTTCCTTCGGCTTATCAGAATTGGACGCGTGGTGAAGGCAGTGTCTCTGTCAATCAACGTGCGCCACATGTCGGGCGGGAGAGTCGAAACAACCATTAATTCGACTCCTCCTTAAATGCCCTTGCCACGTGGCCGGGCTATAAAAGGAGGAGCGGGACGCCCTCTCCTCATTTTCGCTTGCGCGCCTATTTTCCTCTTTACCATCCCATTTTCACTGCTCCCATTTCTTCCGCCATTTTCACTTCAGTTTTTAGTTTTGCGCCCACGTTCGCATGCATTTCACCTCTCCAGTGAGTTTTAGCTCCCTCCCTCCCTCTCATTTTTATTTTTCACAGCAATGCGAGGGTCTCAGAGCCCCCGGGAGGGAGCTTCCGGTGACAAGGGCGAAACGAGACACATCTGGGACATTTTGGAATCGCCCTCGCTGCTGGCGGAGATGGTCATCGGTGATGATATGGCTTTCCGGTATTCAGAAAGAATGACGGGATCCTCAGCGAAGTGCCCTTCTTCTGCGGGTCCTTCTCGTGGAGAGGCATTGCTGACGACTGCCACTGGCAAACCCAATCCTCCTGGGGAGGAAGTAGAGGAGGATGAGAAGGTCGAGGAGGCAGAAGGGGTCAGTGAGTTGGTCTTCATGTGGAGGTCGGTGAGGACCATTGAGTCGGTCTCCACTCAGAGATCGGCGAAGGCTGTCGAATCAATGACCGAGGAAGGGGAGGTCGAGGATGAGCAGAAGGGTCCGATTCCCTTAGTGTTAACTGAGGCAGATCTGGATAGGATTAGAGTCGAGTATCATGTCTCGGACTCGGTCATCCTTCGTATTCCTCTACCGAGTGAATTACCCAACCATCCTCCTGTTGGGGTGGTCGCGATTTTTCAAGTCACTTTACAATGCAGCTTGCGTCTGCCCGAACGGGTGGAGGAACTTGTTCGGGTGCTCGGTATTGTGGGTTGAGACAGAGCAGCCCCCACTAACCATTGACGAGTTTCTCTACCTGTATCAAGTACGGCCAAACCTACAACAGTTCGGCTGGTACTTCTTATATGCTTGGCGGAACAAGGGTGATCCTTTGATAACTGACCCTCCTACCGCCAATAAGCACTGGAGAGAGAGATGGTTCTGGACATATGGTCGCTAGGAGACTGCCAAGCCAGGGCTCTTCGAGCCTCGCGTTCCTCGGGCGTTCTCTGAAGTAGGTGACTCGGCATGTCCTTTCTCTTTCTTTCTTTATCATGATACTTTCGAGTCTAACTGAATGTGTCTTGTAGATATTCCCAAGAAAAAGTCGAAGTTAGAAGCCGGCGCTCTAGTTCGGATCAAGGATTTGAAGGCGCTAAGTCTGGAGGATCGGTTTTGGAAGGTTCTTCTTTAGCCAAAGTGCCTTCTTCTCTCGGGTTTGGACTCAGCCGTGACAGGTACTTTTTGTAGTCTTAATGCTTTTCCTTGAATTTTGTCTAATTCTGTGCTTCCTCTGATGCAGAGATGGCTGAGGTAAGGCCCATTCTTCGTCCTCCTTCCAAGATGAAAGCTCCTCCTCGGTCGGAGACTCGGTTTGAGATTTGTCCTACAAAGAGACCAAAGACGACCTCAAAGGCTAAAGGGCAAGCCACACCGGCCATCCCGATTGAGGTCTTGACCATAGACTTGGAAGAAGGGGTGGAAGTGGCAGATGCAGTGGCTTCCGAGCCTCAGGTGCCTCCCGAGCCTCAAGTGGCCTCTGAGCCAGGACTTATTGCAGAGCAAGTCCTGGAACAAAGGGAGGAGCAGAGAGGGGAGCCTTCAGGAGGGGAGATGACTCAACAGGAGGCGTTCTTCGAATGAGCTGTGTCAGACATGGTTCCTTAGGCGCTTTCCCATGGGAGCAGGAAAGAATTCGTTGCCCTCTTCGAGGCTCCCAAGAGGCGAACCCTCTCTCATGCTGCCAAGATCCTCCTCGAGGTAAACTCGGACTTCTCGCTTGTCTCGTTGATCCCTTCAATTTCACTCTAACTTTGCCTTTTTGCAATTCACTCCTTGTTTGCTCAGGGCCAGCGTGGATATGGCCGAGGCTCATAATCGAGCGACAGATGCTGAAGCAGCTCGGAAACGGGCAACGGAGGTGGAAGCACAACTTGATGCCACCATGGCTCGGGTTGGCTTATTGTCTGGCGAATTAGGGCTTGCCCAGAAGGCTACCGAGGATGCTAAGGCTGAGTGTGCTCATGTGGCCTCGTTATTGAAGTAGGCCCAGGAGGAGAGTCGGCAAGCTCGTTAGACTCATACCTCTTCAGAGGACAAGTTGGCTCGGCTTAAGGCTGAGACCTGGGCTACCATTGAGAATGCTAAAGAAGAGGCTAAGGACCAGGCTGTAAAGGCCTTTCTTGAATCCCAAGAGTATCTAAAGGAACAGGATCGCTTGTATCAGGACGGTTACACCAAGCGTGTCAGACTGATGAAGGAAGCTTTCCCCGACCTTGATCTCTCGGGATTTGATGAACGTGCCTCCGTGTCCGAAGGTTCGGAGGCCGAGCTAGCTGGGTCTGCTGATACTGTAGCTGGTATTGTAGTCGATTCCGAGGCTGCTCCTGAAGCGGTGCCAGAGGTCGGTCCGAGTGGCGGCAGCAGCTGAGTTCAAGCCATCCTGAGTTGGCTCCTGATGAACGTTGGAGCTTCATTTTGGGTGTTGTTAAGCACTTCAAGCACATCAAGCTTCAAACGCTTTATGCACATCAAGCTTAAAGGCGAACTCGAGAGCACCTGTACTTGAGAGAGGATGTTGTGGCCAACTATTTTTGCCTTTATTTCTGTTATTCCTTTAATGTAATGCTGAAGTATAGTCAAATGTAATCCGATGTAACACTTATACTGATGAATAAATATATTTAGTTTTTTTATTCACTCGACTCAGTTTACATGCTTTTTTATTTTTCGCTTAATTGAGTCTTCCCAAATGCTTACTCGGCAGACCTAAGGATAGTAGATCTTTAGGTGCTCAGCATTCCAAGGATGTGGTAATAATCGCCGAGTGAGATCTTCCAGCCGATACATTCTGGGTCGGATGGTACTTGAGACAACATAGGGGCCTTCCCAATTGGGTCCTAATGTGCCCACACCAACTTCCTTAGTGTTTAGGAACATTTTTCAGAGGACCATGTCTCCCACTCGGAAGCGCCAAAATTTAACTCGAGCATTGTAAAACTGAGCTACTTGACGTTACCGAGCCATCGTCCGTAGCCGAGCTTTTTCCCTTTGCTCTTCCAAGAGGTCGAGTCTGAGAGCTAGCAATTCTTCGTTGTCTTCTTCATTAAACGGGCTGACTGAGGCTGAAGGTAATCTGATCTCGACCGGAGTGATAGCTTCCGATCCATATGCGAGGGAGAAAGGAGTTTCCCTTGTAGCCCTTGGAGCAGTGGTTCGGTATGCCCATAGTATTTTAGGAAGCTCTTCGGCTCATGCTCATTTAGCTCGGTCGAGTTTGGTTCAGAGATGTTGTTTAATGATTTAGTTGACTGCCTCAACTTGTTCATTCGTTTGGGGATGATGGGGGGATGAATAAACATTTTTGATCCCGAGATTATCACACATCTCTTGGTACTGTCTATTGTCGAACTACTTCCAATTGTCAGTAACGATAGTCCGTGGTATCTCGAACCGATAGATGATGTTTTTCCATACAAAGTCCATGATTTTCTATTTGATTATTTTTGCCAATAGCTCGGCCTCAACACACTTTGTGAAGTAGTCCACCACTACGACAACAAACTTAGTCTGGTCTTTTTCCAAAGGGAATGGTCCGATGATGTCTATTCCCCACTACGCCAATGGCCAAGGGCCGACCATGGGAGTCAGTTCTTCGGGAGTTTATTTCAGAACGGCCGTGAATAGTTGGCATTTATCACAGCTTTGGACGAGTTTGAGAGCATCATGCTGAATGGTCGGCCAATAATATCCTTGACGTAGGACCTTGTGTGCGAGTGATCGTTTTCTTGAGTGATTTCCACAAATACCTTCGTGAATCTTCCGCAATACATAATCAGCTTCGTTGGGATTTAGACATCGTAACAAGGGAGTGAAAAATTCTTTCTTATACAATACTCCATTGAGTATGGTATCAGTCATCGGGCCTTGGCACGATCCTCGGGCAACTCTCCACTACTGAGATATCGGACGATGGGGTTGAGCCAAGTAGGTTCTGAATCGATTGCATGTACGATCGAGCTGAATGGATCATCGATACTCGGTTTAGCAACGTACTCGATCAGGACGGACCTGGGTATGTCATCCTTGTCGGCGGAGGCAAGTTTTGGCAAAAGGTTGGCCTTAGCAATTTCTGTTCGAGGTATCTGAGTGACAATACATAGCATTTTATGTTCGAGGTATCTGAGTGACAATACATAGCCAAAAACCTTCGATCAATTCTTTCACTTTCTTCATGTATGGTTTCAGCTGATCATTTCGTGTCTGATACACACTAGTGACCTGATTGACGACCAATTGCGAATCGCTGAAGACGTTGAGATGAGTCACGCCCAGACTGACTGCTAATCGGAGGCCGAGCAACAAAGCTTCGTATTCTGCCGTATTGTTCGAAGCTTGGAATCCAAGTCTTAAGGCATACTACATGTAGGTCTGATCGGGAGTTTCTAAGACAACTGTTGAGGGTCAAATATTGCTATTTATACCCCAGTTATTACTGGATTTTATGAGCATGATATCGTTTAACGGCCTGATTTAATCGTGTTTGTGATACAGAGTGTATTTACGAGCTTGGATTGAAATAGGATGCTAAAAGCATGGATTTAACGCTCATGAGTCACCAAGGCAAGGGACGGTCTCCAAGGGACCGAGATCGAGGAAAGTACATGCTAAAAATCTAAGGAAATCAGCCCATTTGCGTTACACGAGCCTAAAAAGAGTCCAAAATGCAAGATCACAGGGTTTCAACCATCCATTCAGCTCGAAACTTCATATATGGCCTAAGGACTATAAATTAACCGTCCACGTCAAATTTTAACCACTGGATCTTCGTGTAAGTGGCCCAACTGACAAATTAGCCACTAAATCCTTGATCTGGGGCCCACCTGATATCTGGATATACTTCAAATCTGGTCTCAACCTTTTAAATGGGGTGACAAAATCGTTGGATAGATCGGATTTCTCATATACATCACTGTGGGACCCACTTGTGCATCGCACGTGTATAGTGTGGGTGCTCCAGCCACACACCGGTCTTCAAGAACTCATTCAGCAAGCGCCGACCGAGGATTTCTCAAAAATCCCAGAAATGAACAGCGTCTGCAAGCCGATTTCCATTTTTTTACTAGTGGGGCCCACCCCTCATACATCTCGATGATCTGGACCGTCCATTGTGTTTCTGGGGTAGGTGTGACCCTCGCCTAGGTGACCTTTTGGCTCCATACACGTGTATGCATGTGGATCGTCAAAAAACACAAGATTAACGGTGAGTTGGTTTGATACAGTGGACCACACCAAAACCCGATAAAAACCACTCCTTCCTGATTGATTTTTCGCCAGTAATCCAATGGACAGGGTGGATTTCTCTGAAAACACCCTAGTGGGTCACACCGAACAACTCAGCGCACTCCCTGCGTAAGATTTACGCACGTTCGAAGTCCGAATGCTTTGGGTCGTTATATGATCATGGATATGATCAGTTGGACAATCTAGACCGTCCAAACTCTTCCCATGGTGTAACCGACCATCACCAAGATGCCTGAACGGATCAGATGGCCGAAACAAATCCTTCATCTGCACAAACACAGGTCGAGTGCGGTTTCGCTGTGCACGTGGCCTTTGCTGCGAAAATTCCTCACCGCCACAACCACCGACTACAATAGCTATAAAGAGAAGAGAGAAGAAGATCAGCCGATCTATCTGGGGCTGGATGTGGAGCACAAAGACAGAGAAAGTGGAGTTATTTTTTTTATTTTTCTTTTTGTTTATGTTATTTTTGGAATTAGCCTAATCATGTTACTAGGCTAAACCTCTTAGCTAGGGCTAAGAGGTGAAGCTTGTAACGTGATTAGGATGGTTGCTTTGCTTTGATTCCTGTTTACTGAACTCCCCTAGATTTTAGCTTGATTATTAAGGAATACTTTTAGTTTTTAATGGTTTATTATGACTCAACTTACAGTAGATCTGTAATAGCTTTGAGTATGTTCTTTTCATTTTGAGATTGTAAACTTAGGAAGCCCTGTTGTCCACTGATGTCTCCTGGGCATGGTTGGGTGATGGAACCCTTCCTAACTTTCACAATTCTCTTATGATTGGCTGTGAGATTGGTAAATTGTTGTTGTTTACCATCATCTCCTTGGCATGGTTAGGTTACAGGATCACTTTCAAATCTTCACCAATCTTATCTATTGATGATTAGATCTATGAGAAGTTCAGAGATCTGAAAAATCTCTTCTTACTAGTTGTGTCCTTGAATTAATGTAAGGTAGCTTCCCAACTGCTACTAGTGGATCCTTAGCACCCTAGTTTCCTACCTCTGAATTCTTTAAATTTTAGATAAATATTTTACCATTATTCCTCAAATTACAATCAATTTAGATTTTGTCTTAGTCTAGTTCTAGTTCTAGTTAGTTTCAGGTTACGTACAGGTTTCAGTCCCTGCGGATTCGACCTCGGTCTCACTGAGTTTATTACTACATCACAACCCTATACTTGGGGAGTGAACAACGACTCCTACCTCGCTTGCCTTAGAGTTGGAAGAGCCATCGACATACAGCTTCCAGGGTTTTAGGTCGGGCGAGAACTCGGGAGAAGCTGCTATCGGTTGATTAATTGATTCATCTCCAAGCTGGGTAAGTAGATCGACCGGTGGTGTTACTTCGGTTATGAAGTCGGCTACAGCCTGTCCCTTAATAGTTGCTCTCTTCTTGTATTAAATGTCAAATTTGATGAGCTCAATTACCCACTTTGTTAGTCGGCCGGATGCTTCTGGTTTCTGAAGGATCTGGTGCAGTGGGACGTCGATCGTAACGATGATCGTGTGAGCTTGAAAGTATGGTCGAAGTCTTCGCGAAGAGACGACTAAGACTAAGGCTACCTTCTCCAAAGGCGGGTATCTTGTCCTTGTCGATAACAGTGCTTTGCTGACGTAATAGACCGACAATTGCTAATGGTTGTATCGGACACGGCCAGGTATAGTAGCAGAGTTTCCCCTAGCTCAGGTTTTGACAAGAGAGGTGGGGATTCGATGTAAGACTTCAATTGCTAGAACACTGCTTCGCACTCTTCTGTCCAATCTAACATTTGTCGTCCCTTCAATTGTTTGAAGAACGGGAGGCATTTGTCGGTAGCTTGGGAGAGGAAACAGTTAAGTGCGGCTACCCGTCCAGTCAGCCTTTGTACGTCTTTAATTATTCTCAGGGATTTCATGTCTAGCAGTACTTTGATTTTCTCTGGGTTTGCCTCAATCCCTCGTTGACTGAAAAGGAATCCGAGGAACTTTCCCGAGCTTACGCCAAAGGCACACTTGCTCGAATTTAACTTCATTTGAAACTTATGAAGAATTAAGAACATCTCTTCTAGGTCGGCTATATGATCGGTCATGTGTATACTTTTGATAAGAATGTCCTCAATGTATACTTCCATGGTTCGGCCGATCTACCGAGCAAACATTTTGTTCACTAATTGTTGATAAGTCGCTCCAGCGTTCTTTAAACCAAATGGCATCACACGGTAATAATAAAGTCCTTTGTAAGTGACAAAGGTAGTCTTAGATTTATTAGATTGATGCATTACAATTTGATTGTATATATAATAAGCATCCATAAAGCTAAGGAGTTCATGCCCTACCGTACTATCTACTAGCTGATCGATTCTCGAAAGAGCGAAGCTATCCTTTGGGCAGGCTTTGTTTAGGTCGGTATAGTCAATACAAACTCGTTACTTTCCATTGGCCTTTTTCATAAGCACCACATTAGCTACCCATTCCAGATAGTATATTTCCTCTATGAATTTGGACTTGAGGAGCTTGCCGACCTCTTCTTCAATGATAGCGTACCTTTCAGGGCCGAGGGGACGTCTTTCTGTCGGATCAACCGGTAGGTCGGATCGATGTTAAGTCGGTGAATCATCATCGAAGGATCAATTCCTGGCATGTCTTCATGGCTTCATGCGAACACATCAGCATATTGTCGGAGTAGAGCTATCAGCTTGTCTTTTAGGGAAGACTGCAGAGACGAGCCAATCTGTACTGTTTTGGACTCGTCTGTCTCGACCAAAGGTACCGAGATAAGGTCCTTTACCAGTTGTCCCCGCTCGCGAGTTTCAGTACAAGGATCCAATGATTCGATAGTGGATACCTCGGCTGGGACTTTTATAGCCGCTACATAGCAGCGCCTCACATCTTGTTGATCACCTTTGACGACTCCTACTCCCGACTCGGTCGAAAATTTCATGGAGAGATGATATGTAGATACTATGGCTTGGAGGAGACACAGAGAAGGTCAGTCGAGTATCGTATTGTAAACTGATGGTTAATCGACTATCAAAAAGTCGACTATTACTGTTGCTTGATGGGGAGGGTTCCCCACAGTGAGAGGCAATGAAATGACTCCTTCGAAGAATGTTCGTCCTCCCGAGAATCCGATTAATGGGGTGTGAACCGGCCATAAAGCTGATCGTTCAGTTCCCATTTTGTCAAATGCTTGAGTGAATAGTACATCTGCAGACGACCCTGTATCGACAAGAATACGGAATACCTTGCGGTTTGCTATAGTCAGCGTGACAACCAATGCATCATCGTGTGGATGATAGATGCCTCGGGTGTCTTCGTCGGTGAAGGATATGCAATACCTCTCTTTTCTTTTCCTTCAGAGGCTGAGCTAAGATCAAGATCTTAGATTCAACGCAAGTGATACTCCTGGCATGATTTTTCCAAGCATTGTTTGAGTCGCCCCCGCCTTGGGGGCCACCTACAATTGTTCGAATTTCCTTGGTGGGTCGGTTATCACCCTGTCGTTCATCAGTAGTCCCGGTCCTTTCAACATGCTCTCTGAGTTGACCTTCTCGGATGAGCCTCTCGATTTCTTCTTTTAAGTGATAGCAATCACTTGTATTGTGCCCATGATCACGATGATAATGACAAATTTATCCTTACTCCATTGGTTTGGGTTGCCCTAGAGTTTATTCGGCCAGTTGATGAATCCTTCACCCTTAATTTCTATTAAAACCTGCTCTTGTGACTTATTGAGAGAGGTATACATCGTAAACTAACGGTCTGGCCGTTTACCCGACTTATTCTCATCACGTGTCCAATCATTTTTACGCTTTTTCTCACTAGCCAAGTCAACTTCTTTTTTGGCTGACTCTTTGGCTGGGGCTTTTACGTTCTGAGCGGCTTCGCACAGGTTTCGAGTTTCTTCGGCATCTGCATACTCATCTGACCGGGCCATGAATTCTGCCAGAGTTGTCGGTGAGTTTTTATCCAGGGAAGCCAGAAACAGTTTGTCTCTGACGCCTTGCATGATCGAGTTGAGCGTTGTTTTGTCCGAATGTTTTCGAACCTGGAGTGATTCGAAATTGAAGCGCTTGATATAATCTTTCAGCAATTCTCCCTCTTTTTGAACTATGTTGTTCAGATGCGCCGGCGGCTTCAGTTTCTTTTTCCACCAATGAAATTGGTGAGGAAGGCATAACTGAGTTCCGAGAATGAACTGACAGACTTTTATTTTAATTGTTTGAACCAAAGTTGGGCTACATCGGCCAAAGTAAGAGAGAAGGCTCGGTACATCACAGCATCAGAGGCATCATGCAGTTCCATATATGTTCTGAAGGATTCAATATGTTCGGTCGGATCGGTCTTATCGGTGAAAGGTGTAATCTGCGTAAGACAGAATCACTCGGGCAGCCGAGCTTACATTATTTCTTCTATGAACCGGAATGCTTTTTCCTCGGGTCTCGTCTGGTGTGCATCACGACCTTGTTTCATGTCTGCAATCTCTTCTCATACTTCCCTCCTGAAGTCCTGGAGGTAGGCTTTCTAGGGCTCGTCGCTTTCTGCAGTCCTCTTAACCGGAGGCCTGCTGTGCCTTCTCCGATCTATTTCATGTCAAAGATCAGTGTTAGGCAGCGGGGTGATCATGGAATGGATGGGTGCTAGCTCGAACAGACCATGGTACTGACTCTATTGAGGAACAGATCGCAGAGCAACAGGCTGAGGGTTGGCGAATTGCTGTGGAGTGTTTGTCGCCTGACCTTCTGTGCGCTGAGGTAACGAGACTTACTGACGATGAATTTGTTCCAACATTTGCTTCATAGCGTTTATATCATATCTAAGTTCATGAACCTCCCTGTCCAACCGTCCATTTCTACGGTTCCGCTAGGTATTCCTAGTCGCAGCAGAGGTTCCCAAACGAGCAGCGGAACGCTATCGGTGGTCGGGTCGATTCTGAGCTCCTTGGGCTCTGTTCGTACCCGGTGGTCCTTCGGTTACAGGCAGTCCAGGGACAACAACCTCATTCTGTTCATCTTGAACAGTCCTTCTGGTTTTTGCCATTAAAACTCATTTGAAGCTTCTGTATGCCAAGAAAATGACTTTTCGCATCGTTTCCCACAGACGGTGCCAAACCGTTGATGCAAAAAACTGGAGCGTCTTCCCTCCTTCCAATCACCTGCACAAAAAGGAGACAAAGGAGACCCTGACTAGAGCTAGGGACCCTCTGATGCTAAAGTTAGAGGCAGGATCGAGAAGAGGAGTTTTCAGAAGAGTTTTCTGCATACCTTTCATCGTAGAGTTTTCCTATTTTTATAGGAATGGGAGGGTCCCGTCGTGCAGGGATTCTCTTCCTAGTATCTCGGAGATTTGATTTAGTTGTAATATGTTTAAGGATTCTGCCCGATCCCGAGATCTTTGGGGGTTGAGAATCCTTTTCACAAGATTTTCGAGACGATATTTATGTTTACACCATCTTTTCCTTACTCAGCTCGGCCTTAACCGACTCTGGTAATAAATGAGTCTCGGCTTGCTGCAAGGATGGGGCTTTTTTCCTTATGTCGGATGAAATAGAGTCGGTATATAACCGATATCCTTTCTTAATCCGATAACCAACACTGTAACCGACATATTATGGGGCAGTTTTATGGTCGGTCAGGAGACTTCTAGAGTTCGAGCCTCAATCGATCCCTTTAGACGTTGCTGTCTCGTTATCCGAGTCAACTTTATACGTCTTATATATTTAGTCTATGGCTCATGACTTTGTAAGTCTCAGTCGAGGTTCATTCCTCACCGTCCGAGCTAAGTCTCTCCTTGAGGCATTTGATTCTTTTGCCTCGGTCGGGCTTATTGCCTCGGAATCCCGAGCAATGTCAATAGAGTTGGTCCATTCCATAACCGGGTCTCCGGACTTATCATATTTTTCCCCAACATACACACACACACACACACGTGACATATGTAAATAAATATGCATATGCTAAATGGGCTGGGCTGGGCAACTTTAGCTATCTATTCAATTGTTAAAGATAAGTTGAGCATGCAGGGTTAGGTCAGTTGCACAGTTAAAAGACCTGATGACTTGAATGAATTCGTCGAGTGTTGAGTCGAATCATGACTCACCCGAGTCATGCGAATCAGCTTGACTCACCTGAGTCGGGATGAACTATTGGGGTGCTTGTGATGTGTCCGAGTCAACTTATCCAAGTCTTAAACCATGGTCGGTGATGTTGTGGTAGTGGTGCGTTGAGAAATGTACCCAAGAGTATAGGAAAGGAAAGGACGCCATGGAATTTTGGAGAGATGGCCTTGATGTGAGGGAGTGTTCAACCCTCCAGTGATTTTGAGATTGAGTGATTGCTCTTATGTGACTCTTATTGCCCAACCGGAAAGTGGACAGTTAATACGTTTTGCTCATTGAATAGGTCTGTTGATGCAAATTTATGGTGCACCTTCTCCTCGTGTTTGTCACCTGCACAAGAGAGAAATAAAAGGGAGACCCTGGCTTTAGCCAGGGGGACCTCCGATGCTTAAGTCAGCTTCGTGGGTTAAGGAGAAGGCGTTTTTGGAATTTTGAATTGCGTACCTTTCACCGAAATGGAGGTTACTTATTTATAAGTGCGGGAGAGTCTTGCTGTGCAAGGATTCTCTTCCTGATATCATGGAGATTTGATTTTGGCCAGCTTTCGGTCTCCATCCGATCTCGAGACTATCGGGATTGATCATCCTTTTACGAGATATTCGGGACAGTGTTTTCATTTACACCGTCTTTCCTTTATTCGGCTCAGCCGTTTCTGACTCAAGTAACAAATGAGTCTTGGTTGGCTTTACGGAGATGAGCTTTTTGCCTTCTGTCGGGTGGAACAATCTCGGTTTGTGACCGTCGTCCTTTCCTATCTCATAACTGATAGTGTCACCAGCTTAATGGTGAGTCGGTTTTCACTGCCGATCGTGTGGCTCATAACTTTTAGGCCTTAGTCGGCTCATATTGACGTTGCTAGCCCGTCAAACGAGCTAACTTAAGTCGTCTTATTCCCTCCACCTTATTGTGTTTACAGGACATTATCTCAAACCCAACTGTTGCCTCGGTAATCCCAGGCAATGTCTATAGAATTGGTCCATTCCATATCCGAGTCTTTGGACTTAGCATATTTTTTCCCCAACAGTAAGCCCCTTACTCCATGTGTCTTTTACGACACTAAGGAGTAATGAGTTTTTAGGTCGGTTTGTAACTAAGTCCAAGCTAATAATCAGGCATTTAATGCCTTTTGAGTCGTTCCCAATGGGAGATGGTTCGTTGCTCGAGGTCACACGAGCGGACAAGCGTCAAGTCGTTTCTTTCGCTTATGAGCGTCGGACGCGTGGTGAGAGCATTACCCTCGTCAGTCGGCGTGCGCCACGTGTCGAGCGAGGGAGTCGATGTAGGTGTCGATTTGTTTTCCTATTAATTGCTTCTGCCACATGGCAAAGCTATAAAAGGAAGGGAGAGGCACGCGTTTCACATTTTCGTTGCTGCCTCTCCCGCTCTCCTTTCCCTCTTCATTTTTCTTCTCTTCTTCTCCCTCTCCTTTCTCGCTATCAACATTACATTCCACCATTTTCGCCTTTACCTCTGTTGTTTTCTTCCTCGTTATTCTCCTTACTTTCTTCGGTGAGTTCTTCCCTCCCTTTTAATTGACAATAATGATGCACGGCTCTCAGAGCCCCCGAGAGGGAGCTTCCTGTGATGAAGGCGAAGCGCAACATTTTTGGAACGTTGTGGAATCGCCTTCTTTACTGGCGGAGATTGCCGTTGATGCCAACGCCGCTTTCCAACTATCTGACAGAGCCACCGGAGCTCTGGTGGAGCGTCCCTCTTCGGTCGGTCCTTCTCGTGGTCGATTGTCTCTGATAACCCGCCCAGGGAGACCCAACCCTCTAATGGATTTATTGGATGAGGAAGAGGAAGAAGAAACAGGGGTTGCTGAGGGAACCTCTGTGTCGACTCTTGTTGGTAAGTCGGCGCAGGCCTCTCAGTCAGCTTCCGAAGGAGAGGAGTCAGAGGACGAACCGAGGGGCTTGGTTCCTTCAGTTTTGATTGAGGCGGACTTGGACAGAATTCGAATCGGGTATCATGTTCCAGACTTGGTCATAATTAATCTTCCCCGTCCTAATGACTTACCCGACTATCCTCCTGCTGGAGCGGTCGCGATTTTTCAAGTGTCAATGCAATGTGGCTTATGTTTGCCCCTTCAGCCCATTATCAGAGACTTTCTATCTCGTGTCCGGATTGCTCCCGGACAGGTAGTCCTGAACTGGTGAAGGAACTTACTTGGGTGTGCGGTGCTGTGGGTTGAGCTAGAACACCCTCCACTGACAGTTGATGAATTCCTCCACTTGTATTAAGTGCGGGTAAGCCCGAACTATCCAGACTTTTACATCTTGAGTACTTGGCAGGGCAAATGCGGCTCTTTAATAACTGATCCTCCTACTTCCAACAAACATTGGAGAGAACGTTGGTTTTTGGCATGAGGTCGCTAGGAGACAGCCGAATCCGGCTCTACGAGGCTTGTATACTTCAGGAGTTTTGCAAAGAAGGTGACTCGACATATCCTTTTCTTATCTTTTCACGTTATAACGCTTTGAGTCTAACATACTTGGGTTTAACAGACATTCCGAAGAAGAGGCAGAAGCTCGGATCCAGCGCCTTAGCTCTGGTCAGGGACTTAAGAGCGTTGAGTCCGGAAGATCGGTCTTGAAAGGTACTCCTGCAGCCGGAACGCCTTCATCTTGTAGGTTTAGACTCGGCTATCACAGGTAACCCTTACTGCGTCTTCATACCCTCCTTGAACTTTGTCTGACTTGTTTTGCTCTTCTTTCAGATCTAGCTGAAGCTGGGCCCTTTCTTAAGCCGGTTCCTTTAAATATGGCTGGAGCTGGGCCTCCCCTTAAGCTAGTTTTCAAAATGAAGGCTCCCCCGAGATCGGTCCTTCTGTCGGAGCCTAGGCCTTCCAAGAAGCAGAAGGCAACGCCGAAGGAGAAGGAACCCGCAGGTTCCTCTGCCCCTACTGTGGTCGTCCATTCCGATCCGGACGAGAGGGCGGAAGCGGGGGACGTGGTAGCCGTCGAATCTCGGACGGCTCCCGAGCCAAGACCTATTTCAGAGGAGGTCCCAAGGCAGAGAAAGGAGACGAGAGTAGAGTCTTCAAGAGGGGAGGTGACTAGCCGGAGCCGGAGCCCTTCCAAACGGTTGTGTTGGGGATGGTTCCTTGGGCCATAGCTCACGAGATTGAGAAAGACTTTTTCAGCCTCTACAATGCCCCCATGACACAAACTATTGGCCATGCAGTGAAGGTACTTTTTGGGGTAAATGTCTTTTATCCATTCCTTTTATCTCTTTTGTTGTTTCTTATCTCGGTCACTTATCATGACTTCGCATTTGTCTTTTGCAGCTTACCCCCTGCTTGGTCAAGGCTTGCTCAAAATTATCTGCGGCTCAGAGTCAGAATTATCTGCGGCTCAGAGGCTTCAGAATCGTGTGGCTGAGGCAGAAGGAGGTCGCTCAAGTATCGCCACTGCTGTCCGTAGCTGAAGAAGAGAATCGGCGAATTCTTGAAATTCATGCCTCTTGCGAAGGCATACTGGCTCGAGCCAAAGCCGAGGCTGTGGGGCTCATTCATCGAGCTCAAGATGAGGCTAGGGAGGCCGAGGAAGCTAAGGATCGGGCTATACAGGCCTTTCTCGAGTCTCAGGAATTCGAGGATGAGTGGGATCACTTGTTCCAAAGCAGATATACGGCTTGTATCAAACAAATGAAGAATGCTTTCCCCGATCTTGATCTCTCAGGATTTGATGAAAGTGCCTCAAGTTCTGCCTCGGGTTCTGAGGATCCAGATGTTGGTCCGGCTGACGTCGCTGCTGCCGGAGGCGAGGCTGGTGTCTCTAAGACTGCTTTGGGAGTAGAGGCTGATGCCTTTGGGACTGCTTCGGGAGTAGCTCCGGCCGAGAGGCAGTAGCCGAGCTTCATTTTTGGCACTCACACCAACATAGTGCTGAGCTCCAACACTTTGCACTTACACTGGTGTAATGTTGGGCTTCGCGGCTTACTCGACAGCATCCTTTGCTATCCTGACTGACTATCCCTGCCTTAGTTTTGTCTTTCTTATTTTTTTGAGATAACGTTGTAATGGATTTTGATAATGTAACTCGATGTAAAAGCACTTATACTGATGAAAGAATGTACTTAGTTTTATTCATATGAATCAGTTTATATGTATTTTCCCTTTATTCTTTCTTATGCTTTGAATATCGAGTTAAGGGTAGTAAATCTTGAGATGTTTGACATTCTAAGAATGAGGCAATAACTGTCTGTTCAGGTCTTCTAACCAATACGTCCCTGGACGAATGGTACTCGAGACGACATATAGTCTTTCCCAATTAGGTCCCAATGTGCCCGATCCCACCTCCTTTGTGTTTATGAACATTTTTTGGAGAACCATATCTCCATCTCGGAGTCGCCTGATTTTAACTCGGGCGTTATAGAACCGAGATACCTGTCTTTGCCGAGTCATCATTCGTAGTCGAACCATTTCTCTTTGTTCTTCCACAAGGTCGAGCCCTATAAAAAGGAGTTCTTCATTGTCTTCCTCATTAAACATACTGACTCGTGCCGAAGGCAATCCAATCTCGACCGGGGTAACTGCCTCGGATCCATGAGCTAGAGAGAACGGAGTTTCTCTAGTGGCTGTCCGAGCGGTAGTTCGGTAGGCCCATATAATTTTTGAAAGTTCTTCGGCCCACGCTCTTTTATCTCGGTCGAGCTTAGTGCGGAGATGCTGCTTGATAATTTTATTGACTGCTTCAACCTATTCATTCGTCTGAGGATGATGAGGCGAGGCGTATACCTTTCGGATTTTGAGATTAATGCACATCTCTCGAAACCGTTTATTATCGAATTGTCTTCAATTATCAGTAATGATAGCTTGGGGTATCCCGAACTGACACACAATATTTTTCCAAACGAGGTCTATGATCTTCTGTTCAGTTATTGTTGCCAAGGGTTCGGCCTCAGTCCACTTTGTGAAATAATCAAAGTTACGACAGCGAACTTAGTCTGACCTTTCTCCATTGGTAGTGGTCCGATGATGTCGATTCCCCATTGCACAAAGGGCCAAGGACCAGTCATGGGAGTCAATTCCTCGGGAGGCTGTCTCGGGATAACCGCGAATCGCTGACACTTGTCGCATCTTTGTACGAGCTTTTGAGCATCATGTTGGATAGTGGGCCAGTAGTACCCCTGACGTAAGACTTTGTGGGCGAGTGCTCTCCCTCCTGAGTGGTTTCCACATATTCCTTCGTGTATCTCCCATAACACATAGTTGGCTTCATGTGGGTCTAGGCAGGGTAGTAAGGGAGTGTAAAAGCCTTTTTTGTACAGTACCCCATTCAAAATGGTGTAGCGTGATGCTCGGATCTTTAGTCGTCGGGCCTCGGCGCGATCTTCGGGCAACTTTATATTGCCGAGATACTGGATGATAGGGTCGAGCTAGGTGGGTTCCAAATCAATAGCGTGTATAGTTGATTCAATCGGCTCACTGATACTCGGCTTAGCTACATGCTCGATTGGAACTGACCCGGGTATGTCATCCTCATCCACAGAGGCGAGCTTTGCTAATAGATCGGGTTTGGTATTTTCGGCCCGGGGGATCCGAGTCACTACACATTGCTGAAATCCACCCATTAAATCTTTTACTTTTTCTATGTACACCTTCAGTTGTTCTTTCCGCATATGATAAACACCAGTGACCTGGTTGACGACCAACTGTGAATCGCTAAAGACATTAAGATGAGTTATGCCCAAGCTTACCGCGAGTCGAAGGCCGAGTAATAAAGCTTCATATTCTGCTGTGTTGTTTGAGGCTTGGAATTCAAGTTGTAAGGCGTACTGCATGTAAGTTTGATCAGAAATTTCTAAGACTACCCCAGCCCCACTTGCCTTAGAGTTGGAAGAACCGTCAATGAAGAGTTTCCATGGGATCGGGCAGAGTGATGGGTCGAGAGAAGCGGATGTTGATGTTTCGACTGCCAAGACAGGCCCAATTACTAGGTCCGTTTGTGGGGTTACTTCGGTAATGAAGTCGGCCACAACCTGTCCTTTAATGGTGACTCTCGGTCTGTACTGTATATCGAATTCGCTTAACTCAATAGCCCATTTCGTAAGTCGACCCAAAGCTTTCAGTTTCTGAAGGATCTGACGCAATGGAAGGTCGATCATGACGATGATGGCATGAGCTTAGAAGTACGGTCGAAGTCGTCGCGAAGAAACTACCAATACCAGGGCTACCTTTTCAAAGTGGGGATACCTTGTCTCTACTGGTAATAATGCTTTACTGACATAATAGACCAGCAATTGCTTCCCATCGTGCTCACGTATCAAGGCCGAACTAATTGCCGCATCTGATACGGTGAGATATAACAATAAAGCCTCTCCTGACTCGGGTTTTGACAAAAGAGGTGGAGACCCAAGGTAAGACTTCGGCTGTTGGAATGCTGCTTCACACTCTTCCGTCCATTCCATCGTCTGTCGTCCCTTCAACAGTTTAAAGAAGGGGAGACATTTGTCGGTGGCTCTCGATAGGAAGTAGTTGAGTGCGACTATTCGTCCGGTTAGCCTTTGTATGTCTTTAATCATCTTTGGGGACTCTACGTCAAGTAATGCTTTGATTTTCTCGGGATTTGCTTCGATTCCCCGTTGATTGACCAGGAATCTGAGGAACTTTCTCGAGTTACATCGAAAGCGCATTTGTTTGGGTTTAACTTCATTCCGTATTTTCGTAAGATCAAGAACATTTCTTATAGGTCGGCTATATGATCGGCTGTGTGTATACTTTTTACGAGCATGTCGTTAATGTATATTTTCATGGTTTAGTCGATCTGCCGAGCGAACATTTTGTTAACTAACCTTTGATAAGTCACTCCAGTATTTTTCAAACTAAATGGCATCACATGATAACAATAAAGGCCTTTGTCGGTGACAAAGGTAGTCTTAGACTTATTAGATTGATGCCTTATAATTTGATTGTACCTGGAATAAGCATCCATAAAACTAAGTAACTCATGCTCTGCTGTACTATCTACCAACTGATCAATCCTTGGGAGAGGGAAGTTATCGTTGCGGTAGGCGTTGTTTAGGTCCATATAGTCAATACAGACGTGCCACTTCCCATTGGCTTTTCTCACAAGTACGACATTAGCTATCCATTCTGGATAGTATATCTCTTCCATGAAATTGGCCTTGAAGAGCTTGCCAACTTCTTCTTCGATGATTGCATACCTTTCGGGACCGAGAGGACGTCTTTTCTGTCTAATTGGTCGGTAGGTTGGATCGATGTTGAGTCAGTGAGTCATGACCCAGGGATCGATTCCAGGCATATCTTCATGGCTTCATGCAAACACATCGGCATACCGTTAGAGCAGTATTATCATGTTGTCTTTGATGGGTGACTTCAGAGATGAACCAATCTGTACCATCTTCGTTTCGTCTGTCTCATCCAAATGTACCGAAATGAGATCTTCCACTGGTTGTCCTTGCTCATGAGTTCCGACTCGAGGATCCAGCAACTTGATCATAGATATCTTGGTCGGAGCTTTTACTACTGTGGCATAGCATTGACGAGCGTCTTGCTAATCTCCTTTCACTACTCCTACTCCCGATTCAGTCAAAAATTTCATGAAAAGATGGTTCGTTGACACCACTGCTTGCAGGAGACTCAGAGAAGGTTGGCCGAGTATGGCATTGTAAATTGATGATTGTTGACAACCAGGAAGTCGACCATTATTGTTGTCTGATGCGGAAATTCCCAGCAGTTAGTGGTAGTGAGGTGATTCCCTCAGGGAGTACCTGCCCGCCAGAAAACCTGATTAATGGGGTCCGAACCGGATGCAATGCCGATCGTTCAACTCCCATTTTGTCAAACGCTTGAGCGAACAATACATCTGCAGATGATCCCATATCTACGAGTATACGGAACACTTTTTAGTTAGCAATGGTGAGGGTGACAACTAGTGCATCATCATGGGGATGATGAATACATTAGGCGTCTTCCTCATTGAACGAAATACAGTACTTTTCTCGCTTCTTTTCCTTCGAGGGCCGAGACAGTATGAGAACCTCGGACTCAGGCTGACTAATGCTCCTGGCGTGATTTTTTCTAGCATTATTTGAGTCGGCTCCGCCTCGAGGACTACCGACAATAGTTCGGATCCCTTCTGTAGGTCGATTTTCGCTCGAACATTCTTCCGCAGTTCCGGCTCTCACCACATGTTCTCTGAGTCAGCCCTCTCTTATAAGTCGTTCGATTTCCTCCTTTAAGTGATAGCAATCACTTGTGTTGTGCCCATGGTCACGATGATAATGGCAATATTTTCCTTTACTCCACTGAATGGGATTGCCTCGAAGTTTGTTGGGCCAGTTGACGAAGCCTTCACTTTTGATTTCCATCAACACCTGCTCCCGAGGCTTATTCAGGGGGGTATACGAGGAAAACCTTTAGTCGGGTCATTTGCCCGACTTTCATTCATCGTGTGCTTGATCATCCTTGCACTTTTTTCCTCCAGTCGAGTTGGCTTCTTGTTTGGCCAACTCTTTAACCGAGGATTTTGCGTTCTAGGCTGTCTCACGCATGATTCGCGTTTCTTCAGCATTTGCATATTTGTTCGACCGAGCCATAAACTCTGCTAGAGTCTCAGGCGGGTTCTTATCCAGAGATGTCAGGAATGGTTTGTCTCTGACTCCTTACATAAGTGCATTGAGTGTTGTTTCTTCCGAATGTTTTCGAACCTGAAGAGACTCGAAGTTGAAACTCTTGATGTAATCTTTCAGTAGCTCTCCCTACTTCTAAACTATATTGTTCAGGTGTGCAGGTGGCTTCAATTTCTTTTTCCCACTAATGAAGTTGGTGAGGAAGGCATCACTGAGCTCGACTTATGAACTAATAGACCTCGGTTTCAACTGTTTGAACTAAAGTCGAGCAACGTCGGTCAACATAAGAGAGAAGGCTAGACACATCACGGCATCCGAGGCATCGTGTAGTTCCATGTAGGTTTTGAAGCATTCGATATGCTTATTTGAGTCGATCTTTCCTGTGAAAGGAGTGATCTGGGGTAGTTGAAACCTTTCTGGTAACCGAGCCTACATTATTTCATCCACAAAAGGAGATATTTTTGCATCGGACTTGGTTGGATGTATATTCCGACCCTTTTCATGTTTGCCATCTCTTTCGCCATTTCTTCCCGTACTTCCTTTTTGAAGTCCTGGATGTCAGCTTTCCAAGGCTCGTTGCTGTCCGTCGTACCTTCAATGGGAGGCCGATTGCGTCTCCTTCGATCGATCTCGTGTCGGAGATAGGTAGGGGGTAAGACGGCTGTAGCTGAGTGAGCCAGCGCTGGCTTGGGAGAATCTCGGGGCTGACTCGATTGATAGAATGATTGCAGAACAGTAAGCTGAGGATAGGCTGCTGGTGAGGGGACATGTGCTGCCTGCCCTTACTGAGGCGGCTACATTTGTTGATGATAAATCTATTCCAGCATCTGCTTCATCACATTCATATCGGATCAGATCTCCTGAAGCTCCCGATCCAACCACCCATTGTTGCGATTCCGATGATTATTGGTTGCAATAGATGTTGCTCGTCGTGCCGCAGAACCCTGACGGTTATTGGGTGGATTTTGAACTACTGGGACTGCACTTGCGCCTGCAGGCCCTGTGACTACGACCTCATTCGGTTCTTCTTCTTGAACCGTCCTTCTAGTCATCACCATAAGAACAATTTTCCAATTTTAGATTGGAATGCAAAAAATGGCTTTTCGTACGTTTCCCACAGATGGAGCCAAATTGTTGATGCAAATTTATGGTGCACCTTCTCCTCGTGTTCGTCACCTACACAAGAGAGAAACAAAAGGGAGACCCTGACTCTAGCCCGAGGGACCTCCGATGCTTAAGTCAGCTTCGTGGGTTAAGGAGAAGGCATTTTTGGAATTTTGAATTGCGTACCTTTCTCCGAAATGGAGGTTCCTTATTTATAGGTGCGGGAGAGTCTTATTGTGTAAGGATTCTCTTCCTGATATCATGGAGATTTAATTTTGGCCAACTTTCGGTCTCCATCCGATCCCGAGACCATCGAGATCGAGGATCCTTTTACGAGATATCCGGGACAGTGTTTTCATTTACACCATCTTTCCTTTATTCGGCTCGGCCGTTTCTGACTCAAGTAATAAATAAGACTTGGCTGGCTTTACGGAGATGAGCTTTTTGCCTTCTGTCGGGTGGAATAGTGTCGGTTTGTGACCTTCGTCCTTTCCTATCCCATAACTGACAGTGCCACCGGCTTAATGGTGAGTCGGTTTCACTGCCGATCGTGTGGCTCATAGCTTTTAGGCCTTAGTCAGCTCATACTGATGTTGCTAGCCCGTCAACCGAGCTAACTTAATTCATCTTATTCTCTCCACCTTATTATGTTTGCAGGACATTGTCTCGAACCCAACTGTTGCCTTGGTAATCCCAGGCGGTGTCAGTAGAATTGGTCCATTCCATATCCGAGTCTCTGGACTTAACATATTTTTTTCCCCAACAAGGTCCATAAGCAGTCTATGACTCTTGACATTCGTGGTGCTTTTTTTTCTTTAAAAAAAATAAAAATAAAAATTTAAGATCGGAAGGACTTGGTGCACGTTGTATTCGTATGAATTGTTGTAATCTTAGTGCTTATATGATCTTTATTAGATCTTGAAAGGGCTTAGTGTGTGTTGATTTCTCACTGGGACATGGGGCGCGATCGACCACAGTTTAGCTATCCAGATCACTGATATGATGAACCCCTCCATGTTGGAGTGGTGGAAGTATCCATGTTGGATGATCCTCACCCTTCATAACTGGCATACAAGTAGACAATTAAGAAAATAATATAACAATGGTACACAAAAGACTGAAGATTGGATGACTCGAATCTTTTGATCGTCAAGATTTCACTACGAAAAAAATCAGTATTAGGGGCATTTTTGTCATAGGCGACCACAACAAACTGCCACTGTAGATGAAAATGAGGGGCGTTTTTGTGTGGCCGCCCGTGTAAAATGAAACCGCCGCCACCCGTTTTAAATGAAAAAAGAAAACCTAAAATTGATTTTTTACCCCCAAATCTCGCACCCTCCCCAAATCGTGCCTCTTCTCTCCCAAAAACCCTTCCCTCCTCTTCTCTCCCGCTCCTCTCCCAAAACCCTTCTCCCCTCTTCTCTCCTCCCTTCAATAACTGACCGAACCCTCTCTCTCTCTCTCTCTCTCTCTCTCTCTCTCCTGTGAAGCACTGCAGGATACGATTGCTGCCCGCTGCAACCTAGATCTGGCGATACAACAACCATCGACATATATAGATCCAGCGATACAAAGCCGCACCGTCAATCATCTTCTCCAACAAAGGTACGCAACACCCATCGGTACTAAACCCAACAAGGGTTTGATGGCAGATTTGGTGGAGTTAATGTTCGGTTGTTCATGTTTTGTTGATTTCGAGGGTTTTGATGACTGATTTGGAGGGTTTGATGTTCATTCGTTCATGTTTTCTTGATTTTCAGGGTTTTAATGGCCGATTTGCAAGTTTTGATGTTTACTTCTTAAACTTTTTTGGATTTCTTGATTTTTTTGGACCGATTGGAGGTCTTGATGTTCTGCTTCTTCTTCTTTTTTCTTTTTCTTTTTTTTTTCGTGGGGTTAATGGTCGTGATACCCTGTGGTGGTGGGGCTGCTTTTGTATTCGTGAACTGCCTTGCATTTGGCTGTGTTGGGCGCACATGAATGTATGAATGCTTTCGGCTTTTGAAAAAATCTCTTGTTAGGGAGAGACTTCAGTAAGTTCGGTTCATCTAGAAATGGCTCTTTTTAGTTTATTTGGGAATATGATACTTTTCATTTCACAGGAATTCTGTTTTGCGGCATTGTCTTTTTCTTCTGATGCATTTCACAGGTTCTTTCAATCTCTTTTTTTATTCCCACATTATTCATTGGTTCTAATTTTGTTTCTTAGGTTCTCTTGAGCCTCCTAGATCACTTATTTTAAGAAGCATTGTTGGGATAACTCAGGGATGGCCTACTACACGAATGGCATTGAATATGTTAAGGGCCGATAGGCATTGCTTTTACTACCTGCTGGCCTTTTCAATGGTTGGCAATTGTTTTACATAGCCACTAGCCCTGTGCTGATATAGCTATAGCTTAAAAATCTTATCTTATACAGTATGTCTAGAAATGGGCATTGGATTTTTTCAAGAACTCACAACAACAAAATTTGCATTGTTGGGAGACTTAAAAAAGATGTTTTATTTGTAGCTCATCAGATGATCTTGATATGTGATAAAGCAGAGATGTTTTGATTACGAGGAATCTCTCTATTCAGCTGTTAGTGATACCCTGGAGAAGTATACTTTATTTGCTTCTTGTTTTACTTGCTGGTTTGTCATAATGAATAAAGTAGATACCATTTAATTAGTTGGGCTTCTTTTGTTTTCTGTTTGGATGAGTTTGTAAACTCCAAACGAAATAGTTTTTATGTTTATGCAATTAAGAAATAGACAACTATTGGGACCAGGACAAGGAAGTAATGCTGCATATGATGTGTTTGATTGATTGCCTATACAAATTTAGTAGGTTTAATTGACTAATTTTTGCTTATCTATTTATGTGTCGCTTTCTTTATATTTGACATTTTTTTAGTTATTAATGTTTTTCTTTTTTGGGTTTGTTGTGACTTTTAGTGGATTCTCTTTCGTGTGAGCATCTTAGAGTTGGAGAGTCTAGTCATGTTAGGTTCTTGTTTTTTTGAAGATTCTAGTAATGGGTTTTGGGTGATTTTTTGTATGTTGCAGGTTGTTGATGCTGTAAGATGCTTATTGTCAAGACCAGGTGGAAATGGTAATTGAGAAGATCCTTCATCAGGTCTACATGGAGGGGTATGCTTGTAATTTGGTTTTGCCTCTCTTCTCTTTTTTCTTCATGTATTTTTTCCACTTTATTTCTGGGGATTTTGTGATGTGCCTAGGTCAATATTTTGATTTGAATGCATCTCTTCAGCTGGGTGTTGTTGCTTGCTAGCGTGACTACGTGATTATAAGAATGAGGGTGTTTGAGAAAATTTCAAAACTATGAGCTTGATCCACTTGTTGCTTCAGTGGCATAGTGTACTTGTTATAGTGTGTTTGATGCATATTTTATAAGAGGAAACTAATTGGAGTGCAACACACCTGTTTCCTTTTTTTGGTGCATTGTGATCAAATTGCACGTGGCAAGGTTTGGATCATTCAGCGGCTTGAGGTAAATACACATTGATTTGTTGTTGTTAGTCTATATCTTTTTACAGGATACTGCTATTGGCGTCAACAATTGTCGGCTGGAATTAAGATCTGTGTTTATTCCTTTAATAGTTGTGCCAGACCTGAGGTGCATGGACTCTTGCACTGTGGTTATTCATTCTAAAGATTGGAGCCTGAAATAGTTAGATTTTTGGGATGCCCCATCCATTATGATGTGTAACTGATGAAAGGCCCAGATATTGTACACGTACTGCATATATACATGTCAAGTGTTTGATAACTTCCTTGGATTAAAAATCCATATTTAGAGTTGTTGTTTTATGGAATATAGAACTATCTCTTCAGTAATACAGTTCAATCTAGGCAGTCCATTAGCTCCAGTAGAGGTTTCATGAGCTACCATGTAAAGATCATACTGATGGGATGAATCTAACCATCTGATCAATGGCATATCAAAACCACCTATGAAAAAATAGGTCCAATCGAAAATTTGAGCTTTCTATTTGGTAGAGCCAATATCTGGCATCGCCGATATTATCAATAACATCAGTCAGTAGTCTTGTTAGCTCTTTTTAGGATTTATGGAGATTTGGCAGGACCTCTTACATACATTAGGAAGCCAATAGTCTAGTCATCAAATCAGCATTGGTTACAACCTTTCTACTCTTCAAAGACTTTGCTGTGTATGCCTGTTTTGTAATTTTTGTATGCAATATTTTGAGCTTGGTCTTTTGAGTTGCTATTTTGCATTAAATTCTAATAAAGTTTCACATGCTTAAATGGAAAAATACTACTCTATAGTGATAGTATACAACTCATTGATGTGTTTGGTATCTTTGATTCAGTTTCTTCAAAGGTAGATAATATTTAGCTTGTCCTCAATCTGTCGGTTGAGTTCATGATGTGAATGTACTTTGGTCATGTGCAATTCTTTCCATTTGTATTCTTGTTGTGTTTATTGATCATGCAGGAAACCCAATGTAAATGTTGGGACTATTGGACATGTCAATCATGGGAAAACTACACTCACAGCAGCCATTACAAAGGTTGATTCTAGTTGATGTATTTTATGCTTCCATATATTGATCTTAGCTAGCGGACCCCAATCAGTTGGGATAAGCTGTAGATGTTGATGATGATGACATTGATCTTATTTGTCTCTCTCTAGATCTAGAGTTGATTTGTTTTTTCTGAGTTTATGATTGCGTTATCCCTGCAAGGAGCTTGTGCGGCATTCTAATTTCTATGGGCTTTTTATAGGTACTGGTAGAAGAAGGTAAAGCTAAGGCTATTGTCTTTGATGAGATTGACAAGGCACCAGAGGAGAAAGCTCGAGGAATTACCATTGCAACGGTTAGGATGCCATTTTCTTTCTTGCATCATTCACATTATGTGTTGGGATATGTTTCTAGCATAAGTACATAGCATGTTTTAATGCTGTCTTCTATTGGAATTTTTTATGCTCAATAACTACTTATTTTGGAGATATTGGAAGCTTATTTTAGGTGACATGATTTGTAGGCCCATGTGGAATATGGGACTACTAAGTGGCACTATGCACACGTGGATTGCCCAGGACATGTGGACTATGTTAAAGTGAGTTACGGAAAACTTATTGTTGTCTTCCATTAATTTGTAGAGCATCTGTCATCTAGATCACCAAAAATAGGCCACTCAGATGCATTAGGATCCTATAATTCCTCAAAAGATGCAGGTGAAAGTTTAAAAACTATATTACATTCATTAGATTAACACAAGGAGAGAGAACCATGCATTGTATAGGCAACCATTTGAACACATTGTTCATTACATGAAGGCCCGCTAGATAGATTAGGGGTATGATACCTTCGAAGCCACAAACACATAGAGAGAGAGAAAAAAAATTCTTAGGGGAAAGAGAAAAAGGGAGAGAGGCCGAGGGATACTAGAGTCTCTCACAAGTTCGTGGGGCTCACCATGTTTTATGTGTAAAATCTACTCCACTCATTAGATTCTATACTCTATGTATTGTATTGAGGTTAAAGCCGTTTGGATCTGCATCTCGGATAGGTTACACCATATTGAATAATGTAAATGGGATGCTGGCCATTTGTTTGTGTATTGGGAGCAATATTAAATTGTTTTCATTGTTGTAATCTATATGGATATTTCATCGGGCTGATATTTTGTATGTATGGTTTAAATAATGGTTCCTACTTCATTGAAATGTAAGACATGATGACGTAAGAATCCTATAAGGTGGGCCTTATTGATCAACGGTCTAGATTTGCCTAAAGTTTTGGATAATGTGATTGGGTGCACCAGCATGCCCCACTAAGTTGTGATACATACAGAAATTCATGTAAGGGGTATGTAGATTGCTACTAATGTGATATGTGATATGTGCACAATGTCTTAAATCTTAGAAGAACTAGGATTCCCAATTTGTGTGGAGCCTTTTAGGAAGAGGAGTTTTGATGGGTTTCAAACTCCTCTACCCTCTCTGCATTATAAATCAGGGCTGAGTCCCCAATCCAACACCATCAATAGAAGTTCAACTTTTAGATTCACGCCTTAAAATGATCTAGAAAAAATAGATGTACAGCGTAGATAAAACATATGCATCATGGTAGCCCCCCCACGAAGCTTACACAGCATGCAATCCTTGTCCGTTTCTACATCAGGGGGGTACATTTTGAGTGGTTGGACTCGGAAGGCAAAATCCTAGAATTAATGCCTTGATGAGAGATTTGCACATGGATTCGGAACAATCTTGTAGTTGGAAACAGAATAATGGAAGAGGAGTAACAGTAGCTGTTGTAGTAGGATTAGAAGAGTGTTTTAGAGATGGGGCAATAAAATAAATCTCATGGTTTTTGTTTTTTGATTGTTTGGATGCAGGCAAAGCAGCCCAACAAGTGAATGTACCTCTAACTAAAGGCTGCACTGATCCATCTGATTTCGACTTTGATCCGATGGCCAGGAGTGACAATGGCAGCTGCCAGTATCAGCTCTATGGATTGGATGGGCCATGAAAGATAAAGATTGGAAATGAATTAGTGCAACTTGTATTCGTATGAATTGCTGTATTCTTAAGGCTTATATGATCTTTATTAGATCTATAAAGGGCTCAGTGTGTGTTGATTTCTCGTAGGGACATGGGGCCGACCATGGTTCAACTATCCAGATCGCTCATCTGGTGAGGAGTGGGTTGCAGACACTTTCATGGCAAAGATGGACCAGAGAAGGCCTATTCAGAGACAAAAGCGATATGGACAGTCAAAACCTTAAAACAGTCATATCTCACATATCGAGATGAGTTTTTCAACACACACACACACACAC
The DNA here is from genome assembly GCA_030180095.1 of Magnolia changhungtana. Classification (NCBI taxonomy): domain Eukaryota; kingdom Viridiplantae; phylum Streptophyta; class Magnoliopsida; order Magnoliales; family Magnoliaceae; genus Magnolia; species Magnolia changhungtana. Next base: position 5,129,763 of record JASAUF010000391.1, on the reverse strand, counting down.
ACACACACACACATATATATATATGATTTTCGGATAGAGAGAAGCTACTTAAGCCAACCAATCCCGCTATCTAGGTTGCCCATGCCAGATTTGTGAGATTCCATCAAATCGGTGGTCAAAAGTCTCATTTAATTTCATTTTTACTATAAATAGTATGTTTTAATTAGCACATAACTCTTGATCCTTCGAGTTGTTGGAGTCATGCCCAACATAAAAAATGGCTTAGAAAACTTAGGAGAACAACGAAGTTAGGTTACATTGGACACTTATTAATTTTGGCCAAAAACTATGAAATCTAGTAGGAACTGTGACCATGTATAAATAGTAAGTTTATTATTTATAGTAAGTCACGTTTTTAGGGAGTTTGAGTCTAAGACTTTTCATTTATTTTTATTTTTGAAATCATCAATCAATTTATTTTGAATTTATTAGAAATTATGTGAGGACTCCAGATATTATTCCTGAGGAAGACGGTGATCAACCTCATCACGTCTCTCCCCGTGGTGGAAGTATCCATGTTGGATGATCCTCACCCTTGGCCCAATACAATGGTATACAAAAAAACCGAAGATTGGATGACTTGGGTCTTCTAGTCAGCAAGATTTGCAGAGCATCCCTCATCCAGATCACCAAAAAGGGGCCCTGCTCAGATGCATTAGGATCCTATAGTTCCTCCAAAGATGCATGTTAAAGTTTAAAAGCTAGCTTACATTCATTAGAGTAATCCAAGGAGAGAGAACCATGCATTATATGTGTACATTGTTCATTACATGAAGGCCCACTTGATAAATTAAGGGTATGATACCTTTATATGATACCTTTATACACACACACACACACACACACACACACACACACACACAGGGAAAAGGTACTATGCGCTCGAGCTGATGGGAACGTCCCATGAGGTTGAGCTGTGTGGGCCCCACCGTGATGCGTTTCGAACATCTACCCCATCAGTTAGATGCACCATTCCATCGTGGGGCTAGGTCTCAAAAATCAAGTCAATCCGTGACTTGTTGGGCCACACCACATACAAAGTTCAGGGGGGCGTGCATCATTAAAACATTAATAATCAATTTTTGGGCCCACCGAGATGTGGTTTGCAAGTCCAGCCCATCCATTATGTGTGTCCCACTTGGATGAGGGTTCAGACCAAGTTTCAGCAGCATTCAAAACTCAAGTGGGCCCCACCAAGTGCTTTTTTATGTTTTTGGCATGTCTTCACATGATTTTAGATGGTATGGCCCACCTGAGTTCCGTATACGGCTGATTTTTGGGATATTCCATAATTTAAAGGGGACCCATCAAATGCAGGTGTTGATGGTTGACACGCATCACGGTGGGGCCCACACAACTCGACCTCATGGGAGCTTATCGTGAGCTCGAGTGCATAGTACCTTTTCCCATATATATATATGTGTGTGTGTGTGTGTGTGTGTGTGTGTGTGTGTGTGTGTGTGTGTGTGTGATTTCAAGAAGACCCATCAAATGCACGGTGTTGATGTTCAACATTCATCATGGTACGACCCACACAGTTGGACCTCATGGGAAGTTCCCATGAGCTCTACCGCATAGATCCTTTTCCTTGTGCGATCGAGCTTATGGGAACTTCCCATGAGGTTGAGTTGTGTGGGCCCCACCATGATGAACATCTACCCGATCAGTCAGATGCACCGTTCCATGGTGGGTCTAGGGCTTAAAATTCAAGTCAATCCATGACTTGTGTGGGCCACACCACATATAAAAGTTGGGAGGGGTTACCCTTCATTAAAACATTCATACTCATTTGTTGGGCCCATCGAGATGTGGTTCACAAATCCAGCTCATCCATTATGTGTGTCCCAGTTAAATGAGGGGTTAGACCAAGTTTTGGACGCATCCAAATTTCGGGTGGGCCCCACCAAGTGCTTTTATATGTTTTAGGCATGCCTTCACATGATTTTAGATGGTATGGCCCACTTGAGTTCTATATACGGCTGACTTTTGGGATATCCCATAATTTCAAGGGGATCCATCAAATGCACAGTGTTGATGTTCGACATACATCTTGGTGGGCCCACACAGCTCGACCTCATGGGAAGTTCCCATGAGCTCCACCGCATAGAACCTTTTCCACACACACACACACACACACACACACACACACACACACACACACACACACTCCATGTTAGGTACATATGCAACAAGGATGGGCTATGTTATGGGAAAATCTGAGGCCCTTATAACTCCGAGGCCAGGCAGTACTCTAATATGATCGGGCGAGTAGGTAGCAGTTCAGTTCAGATAATAATGACGGAAGATCTGACCCCTTGGCCGACCCGTGAATAAACACCATCAAGATCAGGCACACGGCCCGGCAGGAAATATGAAACGAAAAGGGTATCGGCTGATTACCTCCGACCCATCCATTGTCCGTGCAGATTGTAGCCCACACTTGACGCAAGCTTAAGGTCGACGTCAGCTGTGCCGAGCCGATCCAATGTTATCACAACTACGCCAAGCAAAGTCTGCCCCCGAGAGACGAGATTCCTACATAGCTGAAGGGGGGATCGGCTTGGACCATGATGGTGGCCATCAATTGTGCCGAGCCGATCCCCCCCCTCAAAGGTGGATGCCTCCCATGCCAGACTTAGAAGTTGCCGTAAGGAGACGTGGGCGATTATATCGCTCGCAGATGTGCTTGCTGTAAGGAGACGTGGGCGACTATGTCGCCCGCAGATATGATCTTTGGATCGCATACGATATCTCCATGATCCGAAAATCTCCCTGATTGAGAGAATCGTGCCGTGATCATTGGATCCAGATCCTTCGATAGGCAAGTATAAATACGAGAAGACCTCACTGCTATAGGTACGCAAGATCTGACACTCCCTCTGCTCTTCAATACTAGACCCCGATTCTTTTCGCCTGACTTAGGCATCGGAGGGTCCCCCGGCTTAGCCAGGGTCTCCTTTGCTCACCCTTTGTGCGGGACCAGAGTCAACCCAAGGAGTGGAGGGCGATCCAGATTTTGGCCTCAACATTTTTGGCGCTGTCTGTGGGAAATTTGATACAAAAAGTCAGGTTCCTTTTTCCTGAGAATAATGGCGAGAGGAAAGAGAAAGCCGCAGTAGCGGGTTCAGCACCGAATGAGCAAACTCGTTCCTCCTCACTACTCCACGCAGAATCCGCTTCGGGACCATCTCAGCGCTCCCGAAATCGGGCGAGCAAGTATCGCGCCATGCAAAGTGAGATACAAGCCCTGCGTGACGAAGTGAACAGGATGAAGCAGCAGCAGGAACCATAAATGCCTTTGGCACAAGGTCCAATCCGCGAGCTGGTGACCCCGAATCTGGAAGCTCATTCCGCGTCAAGAAGTGTACGATCCGAGGTGCCCCCGCATCTTCCAGAGCATGTATCAGATCAGCTTTCCCTCCCGGCCCAAGTCTGACCGTCAGCCCGGAATGACGAGACGAGAGCTCCGACCAACGCTTCGGCCACCTCGGCCTTAGCAGCGTCAGACCTCCGTCACCAGTTAGAACGAAGAAGAGAAAGAAGATCTCCGGTTAAGGAGAATATCTAGGAAATAACGGCCGAGAACAGAGATCCGTGGGAGAAGCGCTTCGAAGAACTCAACAACAAGATTTTAGCTGTCGAGAAGCAGAAGCAATCGACGTCAGTCCCCGCTGCCGTCCAAGCCATGATGGAAGAGACTGAACCGCCCTTCAGCGCGGAAATAATGAGCGAGGTGATGCTCCAGAGATTCCGAATACCTCCCGTCATCCAATACTCTGGTTCAGGGGACCCGTCTGAGCACGTAGAGGCCTATCGCTCCTGGATGCAGATCCAGACAGCGACCGACGCAATGATGTGCCGAGGGTTTTCGATCACACTTGCTGGATCCGCTCGGAATTAGTATCGGCAGCTAAAGCCGAGCTCTGTTAGTTCTTTCGCAGAGTTAAGCCGACTATTCCTTACCCAGTTTATCAGCGGTAAGAGAAGTCGGAAGCCTAATACTCACCTGCTGACTATCAAGCAAGGGCCGAAAGAATCACCGAAAGACTACATCACTCGCTTCAATGAAGAAGCACAATCGGTGGAGGACTATGACGATAAAATGGCGCTCGCCGCCATGTTCAGCGGTCTCAATGAGGGAAAGTTTACCTTCTCCATCGGGAAAAATCCACCGAAAATGTTGGCCGAGCTCATTGCCAGAGCGCAGAAGTATACCAACGCGGAGGAATTCACCAATGCAAGAAAGAACATCCAGGTGGTGACCGAACCAAATGATAAGGGAAAGAGGCCCCGGAACGATGATCCTGTGCCACCCGGCAAGAGAACCGATGACCGCACCCCTCGCGATCGTCGCCTGGGCCGAATGCCTGAAGGGAAATTCCGTTCCTACGCACCCCTTAATACCTCCGCCGAGCAGATTTTATTGGACATCCGAGGAGAGAAATTGCTGAACTGGCCTGTGCGCATGAGGGCCGACCCGGATCATCGAGATAGACGAAAATACTACCGATTCCATCGGGACCACGGTCACAATACGAATGACTGCGTAGATCTTAAGGATGAAATCGAAGCCCTCGTTCGTAAAGGTCATTTGTGTCAGTACAAAAAGGAAGGAAAGTCCGATCGGAGAAAAGAAAGAGAATGGGAGCAACCAAACAACATCACGGAAGAACCTGCAGAAATTCGCACAATATTCGGAGGCTCGTCTGGTGGAGGGGACTCAAATAGAGTACGAAAAGCTCACTCTAGGAATCGGATCTGAACACTACGTCAACTTAACTGAGCGGCCCAGTAAGGAACTTCGAGTCAGTCCGTGCTCATTGACGTTCACGGAGGAGGACGCACGTGGAATTCAGCACCCTCAGGACGACGCTCTAGTAGTCATTATGACCATTGCCAACTGCAAAGTGTACCGCATTCTGGTCGACACGGGAAGCTCAGCCGACGTAATTTACTCCGAAGCTTTCGAAAAAATGGAGATTCTATGGTCTCACCTCAGACCTGTGAAGACCCCCTTACACGGCTTTACCGGGGATAGAGTGATCTCCGAAGGGGCCATTTCCCTCCCTATGACAGCAGGAGAAGGACAACATTAAGTCACACTTATGATAGACTTCTTGGTGGTCAATGTGCCATCTGTGCACAATGTTATCCTGGGAAGACCTTCTCTTAACGCAATGAGAGTTGTCGTTTCAACCTACCACTTGATGATGAAATTTTCCGCCGAGGGCAGGATAGGTTACCTCCGAGGGGACCAGCGAGAGGCCCGGAGATGTTATGCAGTGGCGGTAAAAAAGGGGACGGTCAAGCAAACACACTCTGTCAATGTTTTAGACCCCTGAGGACCTGCAGAAGAATCATCCGTAGAAGATTTGGAAAAAGTACCGCTTGATGAGACCGATCCGAGCAAAACGGTCCAGCTCGGAACTTCACTGGACCCCTCGCAGCGGCACGAAATCCTGACGTTCCTCCGACAACGTAAGGACGTCTTTGCATAGTCTCATCAAGATATGCCCGGGATTTCTCCGGAAGTCATGGTCCACAGATTGAATGTGATTCCAGACCACAAACCTGTCAAGCAGAAAAGGCGACCATTCGATGCCGAAAGATGCGAGGCAATATCCGATGAAGTCTCCGTCCTGCTCGACGCTAGGTTTATTGAAGAAGTACATTACCCCGATTGGATTGCGAATGTGGACCTAGTAAAGAAAACCAACGGAAAATGGCGTGTCTGCGTTGATTACTCGGATCTGAATAAGGCATGCCCAAAGGACAGCTTCCCGCTACCTCGGATCGACCAGCTAGTAGACAGCACGGCAGGGCATGAATTACTCTCCTTCCTGGACGCCTACTCAGGGTATAATCAAATCGCGATGCACCCTTCAGACAGGCAGAAGACTACCTTTGTCACAAACAAAGGGCTCTACTGTTACCGGGTCATGCCATTCGGCCTGAAGAACGCTAGGGCAACTTATCAAAGACTAGTAAATTAGATGTTCTCCAAACAGATCGGATGCTCAATGGAGGTATATGTCGATGACATGTTGGTGAAAAGCAGCAAAGCCAGCGACCATCTGACGGATCTTGGAGGAACGTTCGCCATCCTCCGAGAATACCAGATGAAACTTAATCCAACAAAGTGCGTTTTCGGAGTCGGCTCTGGAAAATTCCTTGGCTTTCAAGTTAGTCAGAGGGGAATATAAGCGAATCCCGAGAAGATCAGAGCGCTCCTCGATATGAGTTCGCCTCAAACTATCAAAGACATTCAATGCCTCACGGGTCGAGTCGCGGCACTCAGACGCTTCATCTCCAGAGCAACGGACAAATGCCTCCCCTTTTTCCAGCAGTTGAAGGGTCATAGGAAGGCAGAATGGACACCGGAATGCGAGCAAGCTTTTCAACAGCTGAAACTGTATCTGGGATCACCACCTCTACTGTCGAAATCCAAAGAAGGCGAACCTTTATTCCTCTACCTCGCAGTCTCAACTTCAGCTGTAAGCTCGGCTCTGATTACAGAAGTCGGGGGTAAGCAACACCCTATTTATTATGTGAGCAAAGCAATGGTGCCAGCAGAAACGAGATATTCACCCTTGGAAAAATTAGCACTCAGTCTCGTTGTTTCAGCTCGGAGATTGCGACCATATTTCCAAGCTCACTCAATAATTGTCCTGACCAACTCCCCTCTCAGACAAGTTCTGCAGAGGCCAGAAGTGTCAGGTCGGATGACTAAATAGGCCATAGAACTCGGCGAGTTTGACATTCAGTTTCGCCTGAAAACCACCATCAAAGGTCAAACCGTGGCCGACTTCATCGCCGAATTTACTACAAGCACTGGAGAAATCAGCGCCGAGACTGAAGCGAGTCCAGCCGACGCTTCGGATGGCCAGAAAACAGCATCAGATCCAGGCTGGACCCTCTACGTGGATGGATCGTCCAACGCCCGTGGAGCCGGGGCCGGGATCGTCCTAGTCGTACCTGACTCTACAGCCGTCCAATACGCAATCAGGTTAGGGTTCAAAGCCTCAAACAACGAAGCAGAATATGAAGCTTTGCTGGCCGGGCTCAGGTTGGCAGCGAGTCTAGGAGTCTAGTCTCTTCAAGTCCGATGTGATTCTCAGCTTGTGGTAAATCACATATCTACCGAATATGAAGCCAAAGAAACGAAGATGGTTGCCTATCTTGAGGAAGCGAGGAAGCTGATCGAGAAATTTTGGGATTGCACGATTCATCAGATCCTGAGAGCAGAAAATTCGTGGGCCGATGCTCTAGCGCGGCTTGGCTCAGCCCTGGAGAATAAGATCCCTCGAGTTATTCCTGTTAAATTCATAGAACAACCAAGTATCGGCGAACAGTAGAAGGAAGTCAACCCAGTTCGAGCAAGTCCGAGCTGGATGGATCCAATTCTGATCTATCTCACGACGGGTAAGATCCCTTCGGATTAGTTGGAAGCCAAGGGACTTAGAATTCGAGCGGCCCGATACATCGTCCTGGGTGATATCCTATACAAAAGAGGACACTCTCAGCCCTATCTAAGATGTCTCCGATCCGACGAAGCAGAGTATGTCATACGGGAAACTCATGAAGGAATTTGCGGAAATCATTCGGGTAGCCGAGCCTTGGCTTTGAAAATACTCCGACAAGGGTATTTTTGGCCAACTATCAAAGAAGATTCAAAAGACTATGTCCGCAGATGTGACAAGTGCCAGAGGTTCGCGGCTGTGCCGCGGCAGCCTGCTGAAAAAATGACTCCTATGAGCGGTCCTTGGCCATTCGCCCAATGGGGAATCGACATTATTGGCCCCTTACCCACAGGGAAAGGGCAGGTCAAGTTTGCGATCGTCGCTGTCGACTACTTCACCAAATGGGCCGAGGCCGAACCCGTAGCCAAGATAACGGAGCAAAAGGTAATCGACTTTGTCTGGAAAAACATAATTTGTCGATTCGGGATTCCGCAAACCATCGTGTCCGACAACGGATGACAGTTCGACAACGATAAATTCTGAAACATGTGTTAAGGACTGGGCATCATGAATGCGTATTCTTCTCCCCGACATCCCCAATCGAATGGACAGGTGGAAGCAGTCAACAAAGTCATCAAACACCATCTTAAAACAAAGCTGGAGAACGCGAAAGGCAATTGGGCCGAGGAACTTCCGTTCGTCCTTTGGGCCTATAGGACCACTGCTTAGTCTTCAACAGGAGAAACTCCATTCTCGCTCTCCAATGGCTCGGAGGCAATGGTACCGGTGGAAATTGGTCTCCACACCGCTCGAGTCGAGGGCTACCAAGAAGGAGAAAACTTCGAACAGATTTCTGCAAACTTAGATCTACTCGAAGAGGCGAGAGATATTTCAAAGCTTCGAGTCGCCACTCGATATCAATAAGTGGCGCGATTCTACAATTCGAAAGCCAAGACTAGACGATTCCGGCCAGGAGATCTAGTCCTTCGCCGAGTATTCCAGAATACTGCTGAACCAGGGGCTGGAACACTCGAACCGAACTGGGAAGGTCCTTATCGAATTGTACGGTCAACCAAACCAGGCTCCTACCATTTGGAAGACCTCGAGGGCCGACAGCTCCCCCACCCCTGGAACGCCGAGCACCTAAAAGTATATTACCCCTAATGGGATGACATCCAAGTAGCAAGCCTTTAAGAACATGAATAAATGTACGCCTTCAAGCGACTAGCTTCTAGGGCTCTCAATAAAATTCTTCATTCTTGCATGGAAAAAGTTAATTTCTACACATTCATCTCCCCTTAACCGGGGGGAAAAAGCCAAGAGGCGATCCAACTCACCCAACAGCGGAGTTGGACCAATATCGACAAAGGCACCTCCCCTTGATTGAGGAGAAAAAGCCAAGGGGCTACTCGACTTCCCAAACAGGAGTCGGCTCCCCCAATACGCAAGACCTTCACCGGAGGCAGAGCGAGTCGATCCTGTAAGGATCAGACTAGAGCCTCAGTCATACGAAGAAATTTTGGCGACTTGAAAGAAAGCAACGAAAGATCCAAGCAAATCAAACCCACAATCAACAATACGCGAGATTTTGCTCGAAATCAGTCTATTCCAAAAAAGAGATCAATTAAAAAAGTTTCACCAGTTACAGGACAATGCATAAAAAATAAGTACATCAAGAGTTAGGCAGACGGCGGAGGAGCTTGGGCATCCTGGACTTGATCCGGTCGGACTTCCTCCGCCGGTGACCCTCTAGACAGCAGAGCGTCAAGGTTGAGGTCGGGATATAAACCCAGGACCGCTTCTATGCAGTCATCATAACCGCGGTCATAAAACTACATAGCTTCGACGTCCCTCTCCTTGGACGTTTTGAAGGCTTCCAGCGCGGCAAATATGGCCTCGTTGAGCGAAGCTTTATCCTCGGCTTGCTGGGTTTCCTTAGCCTGGAGGACGGCTCGGGAGAGTTCTTCTGCGGCTTCAACCCTAGCCCGATCAAGGGCCTCGGATAGATGGGCATTCTCCTGGGCCAGCGCATCTGCATGGGTCCTAGATCGGGTCAGCTCGGTGGTAGCAGCGTCGCATCGAGCTGTCAGATCCTCTACCGACCCTTGCAAACGTAGACCCTTAGCCTCAAGGTCGGTAATGATCCCCTGCAGATGAAGCTCCTTGGCCTTTCCATCTGCCACCTACCGGCGCCATTCACCCTACTCTGACCGAAGAGAAGCCGCATCATTCTGCAAGGCTCCCACCTCAGCCCTAAGCGCCTCTACCTCCGCGTCTATCTTTCGACGCTCGCGCACCCCCTCCCAAGCCAAGAGGAGCTTTGGAATAGACTGAATAATGGAAAAGATGGGAGTAAGTACGTGCAGAAATATACGTACGGAAACAGAATAAGAAGCTAGAGGATACCTTGTAAAGGACGGCTGCAAATTCTTTCAGGAAGGCGTTGTCGGGCTTGGAAAGGAGATCAGCGATCTCCTCTTCCGGGGCATACTTGGCTGCCCAGTCGACCAGGCAAGACATGTGAAAACCCGGCTCGTACCGAGTGCCACTCGGCCCTGCCTGGGTCTATCCCCCAGCCTCTGCGGCCCTAGTTTGGCTGCCGGCAGAGGCTTGCGCTTCGGCCCCGATGCCGACACCGACTTCGGGAGGAGTTATCATGGCGTCAGCCATCCGAACAGCCTCCTCCTGTTCGGATGATGAGGGAATGGCGACATAATGCGCCACTGGGCAAACCTCCCCGACGGGGGGCGTGGCATCGATCGTCGGAATGGGAACGACGATTACTAGAGGTTCAACTGCAACAGGTGCAGCTGTCGGAGCGATTAGGGTCGGAGTTGGGGTCGGGCCAGCTGTCACAGCCGTAGAAGTGGTCGCAGCTACTGCGACAGTTGGATGTTTGGCCACGGCCCTCGGACCGGACCTCCGAACAGTGGTCTTTGTCCGGGTCGCAGGTCTCAGCATCTCTTCTGCCGTCAAGGTTGCCCTCTTCCTCCGAGAGCCGGACGCTTCGGCCATACTTATATAAACGTAGGATTTAGCGAAAAAAAAGGCAAATCCCATTCTTCCAAAATAAACAAACAAAATACTCACTAAAAGAGGTCGGGAGGGGTGGGGACTTGCACAATCCAGATGAATGAAGATTGGCCGCTGTAATCAGATCTGACCAGGAGCGCAGTTCCCCTGATCGGGCTCTCGCCTTGGCAATCCGATTCTTCTGATCAAAGCCGAGGAGCGGTGTCCCCTTGGGAAAAGCTATCACAACAAGTAATAAGGACTTCAGTCTGATTGACAAAAAAAGGGGGGGGGGAACAAGATTGAAGATAACTAGTCTAACCTGGTTTTTGAAAAAGGGTTGGAACCCGGACCGACAGAGATCCGATCTCAGACGCCGGAGCTTCCCATTCGCCCGTGGCCCAGAACCACTTGTTCTTCCAGTCTTTATTAGACGACAGAAGATTTAAAACCAGTCCTGACCCCTTGCTGCCTCGGGTCGCGAAGTAATACCATGGTTCGTTGCTATCGTGCTTGACCAGGTATAGGCTCATCAGCTCCTCTGGGGTCAGCTCAGAATTACCGACTTGCCACCAAATGATGTAGGAAGAGACTAGTACTCTCCAGGCGTTGGGAGTCAGCTGCCCGGGGGCTAATCCGAGGTGAGCAATCATAAATCGGACGAAGGGGTGCAGGGGAAGACGAATCCCATATTGGAGTGCACATAGGAAAATGGTGACTTCCCCTTTAGCCGGTGCTCTGGCAGTCTCAAGTGCCCCAGGGGCCCTTATCCGAATAGAATCCGGGATTTGAAACTTCGATCGGATCCATTCTATCTGAGGCTCAGATAGCACGGAACCCCCTGGGACTACCTCGGATGCTCGCACATCCGCAGGCATCCCGGCGACCTCAACAGCGGCAGTCTGAGGAAGTCGGGAGGGCTTCCTTTTGCTGGTTTTGCGGGTCTGAGCCCCAATTCCTTTTTGCTTCCGAGGCGGGGGTTATAGGGGCACAGCTTCATAAGGTCCTTCGGAGGCCCCTACCCTGCTATCTGAATTTTCAGACTCGTCGTTACCATAACCTCGCACAGATTCCAGGTCCGATGACGACATCTCGAAAAAAGAAAGGAGGCGAGGAAGCACAAGGAGACTCACCGGAAATCACTCCCGCCGGGAATACTTGAACGGTCTGAATCGCCTAACGGAAAATTCGGAACAACCGGAATCGCCTTCGCCAAAAATCGCCTCCTCCGATATCACCTCGACTCAACGCGCAGAAATGAACCTTAAGCTTTCGGAAGACGGGTTTATATAGGCTCAGCTGTATATGTGCATTAATTACCAGTAATGATGGTCGCAGCCGAATCGGCATTAATATCACTCGGAGCTGACATGTCACCGCCCTATTGGTTCGAGCCCTGTCAAGCAGCGCGGTTCGAATAAGGGAAAAGACGTTCGAATAATGGCAGGCATACGTGGCAGCAGCCCATAGGCAAACGACGATTCGAAGGATCAACCGTCACAACACGCCTGTCACGCATCGGTCCATGAGCGGGAAATCCTGCAAACGTGACGATTCAAACTGCTAAGGTTCTGAGGTGCTCGGAGGAACCCGTGGGTGAGGTACTCGGTCTCCCGAATGATTACTCTCCGAGCCCCTAACAGACCTCGAAGAGTAGGGGGCTTCTGTTATAGGAAAATCCGAGCCCCTTATAACTCCGAGGCCAGGCAGTACTCTGATATGATCGGGCGAGTAGGTAACAGTTCAGTTCAGATAATAATGACGGAAGATCCGACCCCTTGGCCAACCCGTGAATAAACACCGTCAAGATCAGGCACACGGCCCGGCAGGAAATATGAAACGAAAAGGGTATCGGCTGATTACCTCCGACTCATCCATTGTCCGTGCGGATTGTAGCCCACACTTGACGCAAGCTTAAGGTCAACGTCAGCTGTGTCGAGCTGATCCAATGTTATCACAACTGCGCCAAGCAAAGTCTGCCCCCGAGAGACGAGATTCCTACATAGCCGAAGGGGGGATCGGCTCGGACCATGATGGTGGCCATCAATTGCGCCGAGCCGATCCCCCCCCTCAAAGGTGGATGCCTCCCATGCCAGACTTAGAAGTTGCCGTAAGGAGACGTGGGCGATTATATCGCTCGCAGATGTGCTCGCTGTAAGGAGATGTGGGCGACTATGTCACCCACAGATATGATCTTTGGATCGCATACGATATCTCCATGATCCGAAAATCTCCCTGATTGAGAGAATCGTGCCGTGATCATCGGATCCAGATCATTCGATAGCCAAGTATAAATACGAGAAGACCTCACTGCTACAGGTACGTAAGATCTGACACTCCCTCTGCTCTTCAATACTAGACCCCGATTCCTTTCGCCTGACTTAGGCATCGGAGGGTCCCCCGACTTAGCCAGGGTCTCCTTTGCTCACCCTTTGTGCAGGACCAGAGTCACCCCAAGGAGTGGAGGGCGATCCAGATTTTGGCCTCAACAGGCTACACAAGGATGTGCTACACATATGGAATCATGTAAATGGGATGCTGACCACATGTTTATATGTGGGCCCATCATATGCAATATTGGGAGCAATTTTACATTGTTTCCATTTTTGTTATCTATATGAATATTTTGTCGGGCTGATACTTAGTATGTATCGTTTAAATAATGGTTCTTTCTTGGTTGAAATGTAAGACATGATGTACCCAGCCCCTGCTGTTACATGATCTCCATTTCATGCATAATGGGCGCAATAAAGAGAAGTTGCTGCCACCAACATTAAAAGAAATTTATCTTATCAGGGCTCTTGTTTTCATTCATACAAGAGTGACTTATTAGAAACAATGAGAATGTAAAACTATTCTAAGGGATCATTTGGAACGTGGGATTACATGGTATGGAATTGCATTTGGTCTAATGTAAATTTCATCCAGCATTTGGAAATGATGGCAAGGGTTAGATTAATCCAAGATATTTTATCATCCAATCCCAATGAGAGATGCAACAAAATTTTAGGTGGATCTCAAAATCCATTACATCTATGGGCCCACGTTGATGCATGTGCTTTATCCATGGCATCCACCCATATATGTTCTTTACATTTGCTGATGGAGTTGCATATGCATGTACTTAGTCACCGGCATTTGTGAAATTTGGTCTGTTGATTATAATCCTACGGTCTACCAAATATAGGTTTCACTTAATACAATGTTTTATCACAGGAAAATTTTGATCCCAATAGTGAGATTGGAGGTACTTCCAAACATATAATCATTGTATAATAACAGTGTCAATTTCACTTAATGCAATTCAATACCATTTAATCACATGTTCCAAACAAGGCCTAAGTCATATATCATAGATGGTTAGATCTTCGATAGGCAATATTGACACTACGCCAAAATGTGCAATTTGCGACGTATTTTTGCGACGGACTTCGTCTGTCGCTAAAATCTCTTGGTTTAACGACGGATTTAATCCGTCACTAACTGAAAATGTCCGTCGCTAATCCCGTGTTTCTTGGAAATCCTAGTCGGAACGTCGCTGAATTTAGCGACGGACCAAAATCCGTCGCTAAAATCTGATTTACGACGTATTTACGACGGATTTTGGTCCGTCGCTAATAAGCGACGGACTAAATCCGTCGCAAAAATTGATTTTGTCACAACCCTAAATTCCCGCCCAAAACACCAAATGGCGGGCTTTTCAGTTACTTTTGCGACGGATCATGGTCCGTCGTAAAATGACTTTTACCTTCACATTAATTTTTTTCATTTTTTTTAAGAATATGGTGGAAAATTAAGTTTTTTTGTAGTCTAGTAGTTTTTTAATGGAATTTTGGTGGTTTAATTGTATATATTTATATCTAAGATTATTTTTTAACAATTGATTGAATGCAAAAGAAAATTTATTCTATTTTTATATTAAATGAGTGGAATTTTTATTTTTATTTTTTAATTTAAAATTAATATTTAAATAATTTGTAATATCACATGAAAAAGAATATTGAGAAGTTAAAAAAATTAACAATGTTTGAGAAAAAAATTAGATTTTGAAAAAATAAAAATCATAATTTAATAAAAATCTATTTTGTGGGAATAAAAAGGAATTTTGAATAAAGTTGATAAATTTGAAAAAAAAAAAAGCATTTTATTTTGAGAAAAAAAAATATCCTGAAAAAGAAAATTAAAAATATTTTTAAAAATGTGAAATTTTTCACAATGTCGAAAAATGAAAATATTTTTAAAAAGAAAATGAGAGTTTGAAATTTGAAAAATAAAATAAAATTTCATATTTTAAAAAATGTGAATTTTATTTTATTTTCACTCAAAATAAAATTTGAGTGAAAAATAAAATAAAACGATATTAAAAAATTGATATTTTATCAAAAAACAAACATTTTGAAACGAAAAATTAAATAAGTTGAATAATTTTGTGATTTTGAAAAATAATTGAAAATGTTCAAAATTCGTAATTAAAAGAAAAAGTTATTTATAAAAACACTAAGATTTTGAAAAAAGATATATAATTTTTTTAAAAAAAAAATTGAAAAGTTGAAAACAACATGATGTTTTTGAAGAAAAAAAAATCGGCATTTTGGAATTTTTGGGAAAAAAAATTAAAATTTGTGAAAATTTTAGATATTTCGAAAATAAAAATTCAGAATTTGTATTTTAATTTATTTTTTGAAATATTTTATAATAAAAATGATATTTTATTAAAAGTTTTCAAAGAAAAATTAAGAGTAAAAAAATATACATTTTGATAAAAAATGTTAAATTAAAATTGAAATTTATCTGTGAAAAAAATATTTTTTAATAAATTATTAGGCGAGATCCACTAATTGAACATTTAACTGTTTTTAGACAATCGAATTAGTCAGATTGAAGAGTAAATAACTTCATATGTTTAAATCAAATTTCACTCAAATTGTTGATCAATCTTGTATTCCCAATACCTTTCTCACATGTAGCTAACTTTGATTGGGACGAGTAACTAGTCAAATTGAGGGTATTGATCAATAAAATAGAGTGAATGGACTATACATATAAAATGGGCTAAATATTATTGTCAAAATTGTGACCCAACTAATTGATCTCGAGAGAACCTACGAATTGATGTTAATAAGTTTTGTGGGCCCATCATGATGTGTGTCGAACATCAACACCATGCATTTAATGTGTCCCCTTTAGGTTATGAGATATCTCAAAAATCATCTCATGAAACTTCAGGTAGGCCACACCATCTAAAACCATATTAAGACATCTTAAATAATATAAAAGCACTTGGTGGGGCCCACATGAGTTTTAGATGCGGCTAAAACATGGTCTGCCCCTCATCCAAGTGGGACACACATAATGAGTGGGTTGGATATATGAATCACATTAGGGCAAGCCCAATATATGATTATGAATGTTTTAAGGAAATCCCTCTACATTTAGGTGAGTTAGTCATTACCTTTACTAGAGTAAACTCTGTGGGGTCCACCGTTATTTATTTATTTTATCCACTCCGTTTATCCATGTTAACAGATAATTTGAGGTCTAAAGAACAAAATGAAGCATATCCAAAGCTCAAATGGACCACACCACAGGAAATAGTGTGATAGAACCTCTATCATTGAAAAATTCTTGGAGGCCATAGAAGTTTTGGATCAAGCTGATGTTTGTGTTTTCTCTTAATTATATATATATATATATATATATATATATATATATATATATATATATATATTTGATATTATGAATAGGTTGGATGGCAAATAAACGTTACTGTGGGCCCAAGAAAGGTATCAATGGTGGAAATCATTATTCCACATTGTTTCGTGTGGCATGTCCACTTGAGTTTTGAATTTACCGAAAAATTGGGATCAACCCACACTTTGTTCATCCATTTTTCGAGATCATTTCATAGAATTATTCAAAAAATGAATCATATCCAAAGATTAAATGGACCGCACCACAAATACCAGACATGGATGGGAACAGATTGGCTACTCCCCCACCCGCCCGTTGGCTAGTATTCGGTGCTACGTGGGCCCCACCATGATGTATGTATTTTATCCATTATGTTCATCCATTTTTACTGATCATTTTAGGGCTTGATCGAAAAAATGATAGGGATATAAACGTAAGGTGGACCACATCATAGGAAAATAATATTGATTGAATATCCACCATTAAAATCCTCTTAAGGCCCACAGTATTGTTTATTTGACATCTAATCTGTTAATTAGATCATACAAGCCCTGATGAAGGGAAAAAACAAAGATCAGCTTGATCAAAAACTTTATAGCCCTAAAAGGGTTTCAATGGTAGACGTTCAATCCCCCACTGCTTTTTTCAGTGTGGTCCACTTGATGGTTAAATCTGTCTTATTTTTTTTTGTCTCAAGCCTTACGACGAGCTCGCCAGTTGGATAGACGGTTTGGATATAATACATACCTCACGATGGGACCCACAGAACTTGTTGACATAAGCCAACTATTCATCTCCTTCATTGGGCGGGGAAACGAATGACTACTCCCCACTGCCACCGGTCCCGTAGCTGGTGGTTGGTGCTCTGTGGGCCCCACTATGATGTACGTGTTTCATCTATTACATTTCATCCATTTTTTCAGATTATTTTATAGTTTTATACCAAAAATTGGTGAGACATAAATCTCAGGTGGACCACACCACATGAAAACAATGGCGATTGGATATCCACCATTAAAATCCATCTTAAGGCTTATTTTACTGTTTATTTGACATCCAATCTGTTATTAGGTAATACAAGACCAGATGAAGGGAAAAACCAAAGATTAGCTTGATCCAAAACTTTTATGGCCCCCAAAAGGTTTTTAATGGTCCACGCTCATTCAACACGGTTTCCTGTAATGTGGTCCATTTGAGATTGGGATATACCTCATTTGTGGTCTTCTACCATAAAATTATCTGAAAAAATAGATGGACGACGTGGATGAAACACATACATCATGTTGGGACCCACAGAGCACCGACCACCAGCCATTGGCTGGTCGCCACTTTGAATGACGGATGCGGAAGGAGCCCTTGGCATGAAGTTCCTGCGTAAGGATGCTGAGTGGGGCCGAACACCATGTGTTTGAAAAATCTACTCTGTTAATTCGTTTTTAGATATCATTTTAAGACAAGAGACCAAAAATGAGTTGAATCCAAAAATCAAGTGGGTCACAGGATAGGAAACAGTGGGGAAACAAATACCCATGGTTGAAAACTTCTTAGGCTCCACCTTGATGTTTATATGCCATCCAAACAGTTGATGAGGTCATTAACACTGGGATGAAGTGAAAATACAAAAGAAACAAAAAAAAAAAACCGAAACAAAGCTTTTATGGCCGTAAGAATGTTTCAACAGTTCTCATTGAATCCCCACTGTTTCATCTCGTGTGGCCCACTTGAGTTTCAGATCCACTTAGTTTTTGATATATTTTTCTAAAATGAGCTCTATAAACGAATGAACGGAGTAGATTTCCGACAAACATGGTGGTGGGCCCCGCCCAGCATCCTTTCACAGGAACTTATCTGCCAAAGGCTTTAGCACGCGGACGCTCATGTACGAACCAGTTGGCACGGATTATGTATGAGCTTTGATGAGTATCTAGAATCTAAATGGTCCACATGAAGCAGAACCTCATAAAACCCCTTGTTATCAACTTTTACTTTGAACCAAGACTTCGGTGGGCCATGAAAAATGCAAACAGTTTCTTCCCTTGATTTTCATTTCTCTTTGCTATGGCCCACCAGAATCTTAGATCAGGGTGAAAATCCACCCCCTAATTTTTCATGAGATTCTACATCTTATGGACCGTTCGGATTCAACACTCATGACACGTGTGCACAGTTGCGCACGTGCGTAGGTGCGTAGGTGAGCATGCCTCCTTTAGCACAAAATCCACGTTTGAGCTTTGAGGCGCCCTAACCGGTCTCTGTTTCAACCCCTCTCGTACGCTCTCCTCTCTCCCTTCCTACAGATCTCTCCTTCCTCTCTTTTCCTATCGATCTCTCTCCCTCCTCTCTCTCTTCCTGTCGATCTCTCTCTCTCTCTCTCTTCATAGTGAAAATCTGGTGACTAGCCTGATGGAAAAGGTGGATTTGAAGCTCGGGTTAAATCAGATCCACACCGGTGAAAGTATCTCTCTCTCTCTCTCAATCTCTCTCAATATTAATGCCGATTTAGGAATTTGGGAGTTAGTAGTTTGTAGATTCCCGATTTGCATGTGGACCGTTATTTTAGGATCTGGAGATTTTAGGGTTTACAGATTTGAATGTGGACCCCAAATTGGGGATTTAGGGATTTTAGGATTTTGGGGATTTGCGGACTTTCAAAATTGGGGATTTTCGATTTTGCAAATTGGGGATTTTCGATTTTACAAATTGGGATTTTCTCGATTTTACTGGGTTTTTTTTTTTTTTAAAATTTTTTTTTTTTTAAAAACATTTTGTTCTTGTTCTCTTTCTAATTTTCACGATGGATCCTAAAAATCAAGGCCACGCCATAAGGAATAATGTCAAATTATGCTAAATTTACTATATATGGCCAAGATGAGTCTTGGAATATCCTAATTTTCGGGAATCCATTCATCCCAGTGTGGCAAATCATATAAGTAGATTGGATGGCATATAAATATCAGGGTGGAACTGTATGTACTTTGGACGATTTTGGTGGTGGGAATAACTATTTCAACTGTACTAACGGTGTTGTCTTTGGTTTTGGAAGATTTTGGGTACCTGTATGCCCTGGATCTAGTCAATTCACTGTGATTATGATATGTAGGTTGATTTCGATATGTAGGTTGATGTGGTAAGTGACAAGCACTCAAAAGCAAGTTACGATAATGATGGTGGAAAAGGATTCATGTAGTGACCCCAATTAGTTGGGATAAGGCTTAAATGATGATAATGATGGTCTTCCTTATTTTGCTTTAGGTCACTCGGGTTGGCGTTGGTATATAGGAAGTCAAAGTTGAAATGGTAAATGGTTTCCTTTATTTGCTCCATTTTTATACATGCAAATTGATTTTCACATTCTCATCCTTCATTTGATATGATTGTGTGCCAGAAAATGATGCCCATCCCAAGCATTACAACAATAAAATCTGCCAATGGTTATTCCAAATGGGTGATTCCAAATGGGTGATTCCAAATGGTTATTCCAAATGGGTGATTCCAAATGGGTGATTCCAAATGGTTATTCCAAATGGGTGATTCCAAATGGGTGATTCTTAAGTAGAGGTCTGGCCCTTGATAGATTGGAATGATAGATTGGAATGGTAGAATAGGTTTCATGTAGCTATCCCCAATTAATTGGGATAAGGCTTCGATGGTGATTATGTTTTTTATTTAATTTAATTTATTTTTATTTTATTTTGCTGTTTTTGGTGTTCTTTTCCTGTTTAGAGATCAAAGTTGGGCCTTTGCTTGTGAAGTATGTTCCTCAAAAGCTGTAGACGAAGATGAATTAGAAAAAGGTAAATAATGGATGGACCATTGCATGCATCATACATCAGATGTACAAAAATCTTAATGGGATTCGTGCCATCATGCCATGTGTATGTCTCGGTGGGCCCACCAAGAACATGCCCCGGCCCAAAAATCAGTGGTTCACTCATCGGTGGATCATGTTTGTATGTTGAATATAGACCGTTGATCATTTTCTTAGAGTCCATTTTTCTCATACGATGTGGCCCAATCGATGAATGGATGGTGGCTCACGTTATTTTTACACCGGGGGATGTTCATAGGTTGCCCCATCGATGAATGGCCTGGATCTAGCACATCCATGCTACATTGGCGTGTTCTTTGCCAATCACCTCCTCACAAGAGCATGGATTTCCTTGCATTAGTTAAAAGGAGTGGCCTCACTCACTCCTTATAAGGAAGTCATTCCCCATCCTTTGATGTATTTTCCCTTGTGTCAGTAAAAAATTTGCACTCTCAACATAAATAAATAAATAAATACTAAGAAGATGAAATATATAATGGCTTTTATTATGGTTAGTGTTTTAAATAGCTTACTCTATATGTAGCATGTGGCTCATGCTATGTAGCATAACTTAGCCCTCATGTTACATAGCTCATGAAAGTAGCTTAAGTGGGCTACATGCTAATTAGTATACACTACACACTGCATAGCCTATTACATAGCGAAGCTATTCATTATGTAGCTTACACTACAAGTTACTTTTCACTAACACATTGAAACCAATCAATGTTTTCAATAAAAATTAGCTGATATTACAATTTTCTATTTTCAATAAAAATTAGCTGATATTTTCAACGATTTCGGTAATATAATTAACAGTATTAAATCAGTTCCTTGCTATTTCTTTATCTTGATACTTAATCTTTGGTCTATTTCTCTTATTATTTAAGGCTGTGTTTAGTTGCACCAAATATCATGAAATTTCATGATATTTGGGGCAACCAAATGCAACCTTAATAAAAATTTTAGAAGTAGCATGTAGCTTATGCTCACTACATAGCTCATGTGTCATGTTTCAGAGGGGTGAATGCTATGCTACATGCTATTTGCTATTTAAAACATATATTTATGGTATCCAACCTTATGTTCCACCGTCTTCCTACAGGGATGCTAACACTGTTAATGATGTTGTGGAGTTTGTACTCCAAAACTTCACAGAGATGAATAAACTCGGGTCCGAATGTAGCATCAGGTTTGTTGAAATTTCAGAGAACTATCACTGCTTTGTTGTGTTTGGGCACAAACAAGTAAGTGCATGCCATGAATGAAAAAGCTGAAGCATGGGGGCATGATTACTGAGCATAGTCGTAGTTGTGCTCATGCGGGTGTTATGGTGATTGTTGATCATTCATACTTGTTAGGTGATCTGAGTTGAGGCTTGGAATCGGGCTTTCTCATCTGCAGGGTCCTGTCCGGGAGAAAGAACGGAATGAGCTTCGTGATCTTGTAATATCAGTAACTTGTTAGCACCACTATGCTGAAATGATCTGGACATTTAAGTATTTCTTGATAAATGTTATTGTATTGTAGCTGGTCTTTTCTTATTAGGTTGGAAAAAATCTGCATGTCCTCAGTCAGATAGAGGGTGTGGACCTTGATATGTACAAAGAGATTGTGCTTCCTAGAGTCTTGGAACAGGTCAGATTCTCATATTTCCTTGTTTTTTAGCTTTCGAATATATATATATATATATATATATATATATATATATATATTCATATATATTTTTGTGGTATAGAGACCTATGCTAGCTTAGCATTCTAATCCTCCTGTTGTGGAATTTGCATCCAAATTGGCTTCAACAGGTTGTGAACTATAAAGATGAGCTTGCTCAATATTACTTGATGGATTGTATAATCCAAGTCTTTCCAGATGAATACCACTTGCAAACTCTTGAAACATTATTGGTTGCATGCCCACAGATTCAAGTTGGTAATTTGATCAGTGTTCCCATAATTTGAAAGAATATCAAGCGATGATTTTTTTTTCTTCGCGTAAAACCATTGCAATAATGTTCGCAAAATCATTTGAGAGATTGCTGTTGTTTGGCATGATCTTTTCTGTACTCTTCATGTTTTATGCGTACTGGGATCGAGTTTCTTGTTTTGATTTTGAGTTATGTGAGGTAGAAGAATGTTGAGCAAGTTTATTAGAAAAAATTATGCCCTTAATTGGGCTTTTAAATCCATATAACTTTGTTCTATATTTTGTTGTTGATATATGGCCTAGCCGCTTAGGTATGGAGTCTTGTGCATTTCCTTCGATTGTTGTAAATATAAAGTATAAACCTTTTCTTAAGGTGCAACTTGTACATCTGCATTATTTGTTGTTGGTTTGGCAATTATCATGGCTTGTATTAGATTACCCAGATGATCTTGCAATCTTTTATTATAGGGAATGATACAATTTGGACGCTCAATTTTGATTAGTTTCTTTCCTATAACAGAAATTAGGACTCTCTGAGAAGAAAATCTTATGTAAATATTAATGTTGCTTTACATGGTTTGTTAGAACATAGGATAACATAAGAATTCTCTTCTTCAAAAGAATATTTCTTTTGATTTCATTTGGCTTCTTTTTTAGAAACGAAACAATGCCTCTCTTGCATTGAAGACAAATAACTGGACATGATTTGTACATGCTCATTCCTGAATAATATTTGTTTCTTACCGAGTGTATTCAATGATCTGTTGATAAGATATCTGAATTCACTATTCTTTTGGTATTTTGATATTGTTTCAAGTCAATTCCATCCAGAATAGTTGCAGAAGCAACCAGGACTTCAAGTCTACTCTTGAGATGAGAAAGGCTCACCATTGAATTAAAAACAATCTGGTTATTGATTTGTTTCTTAATCCTTTGTGAATATGAGAATGGAATTTTGTTTAAAAACTTCAACGTTGTGCAAATTTGTGCATAATACATGTAACATACAACAGATTGTACCAATTATGTTATTTCCCTTGCCTTTGTTTTTATGACTTAACCTGTTGACATCAAAACAGTGTTATCTCAACTAATGGAGAGGTTGTCAAATTATCTTTGTGTCAAGTTCGAAATGAGTTATCCACTTGAGGTTTCCTAGCTCAAAATCTGGTGATTGTTCCTAACAATTTTATGCACAGGTTTTACCAGAATTCTTGCAAGTAGAGGCCTTTGCAAAATTATGCAATGCCATTGGGAAGGTAAACTTCATGATTATGTTTTTAAATGCTTGTGAGTATTAAATTTATCTGATTTTTTGCATCCCTACTTATCATTGTTAGCTTGTTGTATGAAAACTATAGGGTGAATTTTTGGCTATGTATTAGTTTAATTATAGTGACACAAATCTATATAATCTAATCTGAGTATCACCACCATATATTGATAGATTTAGATGATAGTTCACCACCACCGTTTCAAAATTTGTCGCGAGTATTTCACTATACTCATGGCATAATTCTACAATAATCCAGACTTTCCAAATTGTTGGACCAATTTGAATGAGAGCATGATGAACATTACACTTGGGAAGATGATAGTAACCATTTATTGTTGCCTCCTGAAAATTGAACCACTAATGTTTTTCTTTTAACCATCAATTAGATGGTTAGGATTGGTTGATTAGTGTGATTTTCAAGATATCCATCCACAATGTGGCCCACACTTTGGATGGGTTGAAATGGTATACACCAGTGGCCCAAATGATGAGGACAAGTTACCTCCGTTTCACATGTTGAACTCTGATAGGACTCAGCACTTCAATGATAGATAGTTCATAACAATTTAAAAAATGGTAGTGACTCTTCCATCATACACATGGCTTTACTTTTTCTTTCTATTGGGCTCTATCATTGATTTGGAGTAGCCTAAAAATCATCCAAGTTGGTTGATCTTCACAGATTGGTTAGATGATTTTTTATAATTACAGATGGGCGGCTGGCAAAAACAGTCGCCCATTGTTCAAGTAATCTTCCAATCGGAGCTTGGGTCACGATGTATTTACGGCATATGGCCCATCCACAACAGCAGTGATTCGATCGATGAACACCCAAATCTTGTACATGTGTCCATTTTTACGAGATTGAGTGTTTGATAACTAAGATATTAGCATTGAGCACTAGATCCTTCCCAACTTAAGATGTGACATAATGACTCACACATAAATGAAATTAAACCAACTTAAGATTTTTTCTTTCTTTTATGAAATATTTGCATATGTTAATAGGTAGCATAATGACTTGGTAATTGCTTCAAAGGGTGACTTTGTTCCTATGTCTAGGACTCAATGATGCTTCACACATGCGCTATTGATAAAAGAAAACCCACTTCTCCTTTTGTTACTAGTCCCTCATTGTACTTAGATTCTTTTAAGTTGGTCCTGTTTGCAATCTATCGATATTCAATGGTAAACCTACCACTATTCCTCGTGACTAATCTGTGATGACAAGATCTGGGTGGCGAGCAACCTGAAAATATTTACTAGATCTTTTTCTCTGAGTCTGATCTTGATTGTTATTTTAGCATCAATGCTTGAAATAACACTATCTTCACTTTTTGGTATTTCTATTTCTTTCAAGAAGTTTGGTGTATGGTACATTCGTCATATGGCCTGCAACCACACAGCAGTGGTTGAAGCCCTGTTTCAAGAGTCATTAGTGAATAAGGCTTTGAAGCCCATTCATCAAAAAGGTATGAATTTGTGTTGGTGCAAGTTGTGAATCTGAATTAATTATGAGATTTCTTACAATGTAATGTAGGTTACCGTCCTATCCATTTAATTTAAGATGATTTGGATGTCACAGTACAAGGTAATTGAGGAAGTTGGGGATGGTACCTTTGGAACTGTATGGCAAGTCAGTATACAAGCTAACTGGTGAGGTGGTAAGTGCCTTCAAACTTCTCAAATGCAATGCAGTGTCCCTACTCATATTAAAGAATTCTTTTAGTTGCTTACTTGATTGCTAGTTTAACTGGTTGTGGTTTTTTCTTGGCAGGTTGTGGGTTTGTTGTATATGAAGTTCGATCAATAATGGTAACTCCCTCTCCTTTTTGTTGCATTGTAAAAAGAAATACATTTGCTTGGTTTCTTGGTTGCAGGTGGTTTAGTTGAAAATCATATCTACTTTGCAAACCATGTCGATATTTCTGGACGTTGTTATATTAAACGTAAGGTGTGTTTGGATGCAAGGCATGGTCAGTTGAATTGGACTAAAGGAAACAAAGAAAAATGAAAAAAAAAAAAAAAAGGGCCTTCATTGGTTAACCATTACTGATTATTATCAATCTTATCAATGTCATAGGTTCTTGAGTTTGAATGCAAAGCAATCATTGGTTAACCATTACTGATTATTATTTTTTATGTAAAATGTTTCGAGTTCCTTCAGTTGTTGATGCACATTCCATGATTGGCTAATGCAGGCCCATGATGGGAAAGGACCTACATTTCTCGGATCATCATGCTAATATGTCAGGTAGCACAACTTGAAAATTTATTTTAAATGACAATACTTCCCAAAGAACTCATAGAAGGGCCAAGATGTTTGAACTTTGTGGATCTATACTTTCAAGCCATATTGAATGAGAATGCTAATTACCTATTTGCACTGAAAATTAATTTTCCGTTAGTGATTGTTCTTAATTGTTACAAGTTCTTGTTCTATCAGGGCCCAATCAAATCCAAGAAAAAGTTCTGTACCATACAATCTTTGTCCTTTTTCATAGGCTCGTTACTGTATTTTTTTTCCTCAACTGTTTACTCGTAGGCCATTGATTGAAGGATTAGGAACTTCCAATCTTAAAATTAGTTGGCTCTGTTTCAAGATCCGGCCGCTATGGTGAATCTCTACGTTGGCTCTTGGGTCTTCCCTTTGTCAAGTCACAGTGTTGTGGCTCATTTGAGGCCGATGCAGCTTTTTTTTTTTTTTTTGCTTCCAATGTGGGTGATGCAAATTGGGTTAGCATTTATTAAGTCTTTCTTGTTATATATATATATATATATATATATATATATATATATATATATATATATATATATATATATATATATATTTCCTCACTTTCATGAAAGGACTCATCTCCTTTCCACTATATATTCCAGGCACTCCATATGCAAGAGTTATTCAGGTACTTCCAATCATATTTCAGTAGAAATATTTCAGACCCTTTTCATGCATAGATACCATTTTCTTAGGTAAGTGTCATTTACACCCGTCTTTTTGATGCAAACACCATTTTCTTCTAGTTTTGGTACTATTACAGTACCTATAGTGCACTACTCTACTATCAATAAATAGAAAGATGGGGTGTTTGCAAGAAAGGCACGGGGTTATAAACATCTCTCTTCCATTTTCCTTTATCATTTAACAAGACAAAGGTTGTAGTTTACCACCATTTTTGAAGGGTGGTGAATTATCTACACTAGGCACATATGTAAGGAAATCCATGGGCATATTATGGTTGATTGAGAGTCCAAAATGATGCTGCCCAAATGATCCTAACCATCAGATCATCGATATTGAGGTTGTTGTCTATCCGAAAAAGGTGCCACTTAATTTGAAAGATCCTGATTCTGATACATGCATCACATGTGTAGGGTGCATGGATCACCACCATTTTGAGACTGTTAGTGAACTACCACCATTGGTGTCATTTCAAGTTAGATATTTGCTCCTTTTACTTTCTAACCGAACTTTTGACTGATCATGTGTGTGTGTATGCGAGCTAGAGCAAGAATATCTTCTACAAGGTGAAAGCTATAGTTGAAGAGAGAAGATCAAAGGGAGAGAACTCTCTGGTAATAAGAAAAGTGATTTCCTTGAAATACTCCTATCAACAAATAGCCTGTCCGAGGATGAAAGGGTGAGCTTTGTACTGGATTCTTTGTTGGGTGGGTATGAAACCACCTCCCTCCTCATGGCATTGGCAGTTCTCTTCTTGGGTCAATCACCACCGCTCAAGCAACAATCTGGGTAGACACCATCTTTCTCTCTCCTCCCTTTTAGCCATTTCAAGCTCCATATAAAAAAGTGAAATTCAATGGCCGCCTTTTGAAATTTTTTATAAAAAGAAAAGAGAGAAAATGAAAGAAACCCTTTTTTTTTTTTTTTTTTGAAACAGTCAAGAGCATGAAAGTATAAGAAATGTGAAAGGAAAAGAAGAGTACTTGAACTGGTATGACTATAAGAAAATGGAGTTTACTCAACATGTAAGTGTAACTTTCTAATCTTTTAAATTAAGGGCTATAGATTAATATATGACTTTATATTAGTTTCTTAAATGGTAGTACTTGAATGATCATAACCATCTAATTGGCTGAGGTCAGATGGTCAAGATCATCCAATCGGTGTGATTTTTGGCTTATGCTCCATCTACAACAGAGGCCTGAGGGGCTCCAATGTGAGTGGACCATGGTGTGGAGATTGAACTTAATGGACAATCGTGACCATCCAACTGGGAGATCATGGCCATCAAATTCACAGAAGAAAATTAAATCATCAATGGGTCCAAGTTCAATGGCTGATATCAGATGTTTAAGATTGTCACAGTGGAAGCCACAAAAGGAGTGACTGCATTGGAGGTAGACCAATGACCTTGTGTTTTGCATCTCTTGTTGTTGTCGTTGCAATGCTTTTACATTCATTTTGGTGTTTTCACGTTCTATGGCGCTTCTTCGGTCAGGTATTTTCTTCTTGAGTCAGTTGTTAAACTTGGGGCGATTGTTGTGACTTATCCCCTGCTTGTTGTGAAGGTAACTGATTTTGCCTCTTTACATTTATGTCTGTCTGTCTGTATGTATGTATTAATTTGCTTTCCTTCAAAGCTGGATACCATTTTTTAGAATGTAGGGTTATAGAGTCCCCAAGTGAAAAACAACATAGACTTTACTTTTTCTTCACTTGTAGTTGCTGCTTGTAGTTCATGCCACAGCTGCTTTGTTATCTAAATAGTACCAATGCATGACAAAAGCATGGCCCTTGCCAAGTTGCTTGCATTTGACCTTTTAATCAAGTGTCCACCATCCTAATCTTCTTTCTCATGTATTCATGTCCACCTTGTATGGGTGAATGATTGTTTTGGAGTTGAGAAATAAATGTTATCTCAGTGCGTTTTATTTATCGACTGGATTCTAGCTTGAAATTACCAAGGCACAAAATTCCAACTGTGATTGTATGGTAAGTTTTCGCTCATGAAATCCAACCCGTAGATTACCCACACCAAGAAGGATACATTGCAGGCGGCTTGGGGGAAAGCAGTCCAATGTGGGAGTGATAGGGGAATGGTAAATCAGATCTCAAGCAAACGTGTGCAGGTAATTGCATATTCGTCCATTGACACACAATTTAATGTTTCAAATATTTAAAAAATTCAGGTTTCGATTGAATTACTAGCATGCCAGGGCCTCTCAAATCCTTTTTTTAATTTGTTTTAAAAGTTTGCATGGAATGTCAAAGGGATGAGAGTTCAAAGGGTATAGCTTGTCTTTTTGGCCAACATTGAAACCTTTTTAGCCCATGCTGAGTGAAGATTATCTTGTCCTTGATTTGATGGTAAGAATCTTATCCTGGGGCCCTGAGTTTGTACAGAGAGGCCATGATTCACTTATCCAACCCATTGATCTGATGGCCCTCTGTGGATGCAAGGTGCCCCAAGAATCTCCTTTTTTTCCTTGTATACTAAAATATTTTCTCTAACCTGATTACACTTAAACAAATGGTGTACTTATGTCTTGGCCGCCCATCCCAGTTGTCACTTTTATGCATGTTTCCCTGCCAAACCTTGAATTAAACATTGTATGATTATGAAACGCTTACGGAAGTTGGTTCCACACAACTACAAAGTTCACTCAAACCCCACAACATGCAAACTGATCTAGTGAATGAATCATCAAGTTTAAGCTATATATCTCTCTCTTAATTTCACTCAAACCCCACTTATTTTTCATAAATTTCCAAGTGGTGCCAGCTCATCCAATGTACATGTGGCATACATGTATGCCAATCAAATCATGGACTGATCACCAACCGTTGGAACCTAATTATCCTAATAGTTCAACAGATGATCAAGCAATTACAATTAGGAAGTGAGGTTTGTCCATCAAGTGGGCTTTGCTTACAATAAAGTGCTTTTGGTGCATGCACCTACTTTTTACTAGTAAGTAGAGAAGTTGAGAGACTAGGTTATTTAATACTACATGGTGAGTATGATGGATGATACGCAAGCAATTGTACATGTGCTTGGTCCATTTCCCACATGGACCTCAAATGGGTTTTGATAGGATATGGTATCAAAAGCACCACATTACCATTGGGGTGTACTTTCATGCAAGGTTATTTCTAAAATGATCATATGAACCATTCATGATCTCATTATTATGTTATACAAGTTATAATCTTTTATTCATGCTTCACGAATGATCATGACATTTGACTTTTTTATATTTGAATACAAGCTCAAAAAAAATTACTTTTTCAAAGTCCTAAATTCATCTTCTTATATAATCATCCTTTCGGTTCTCCGAGGTTTTCTCCGAACTCCCGTTTCAGTTTTGGAGATCTAATTTGTGAGTTTTCTCTCCGTTCTTTTCCTTATTTTTCTTTAGCTCTTGATGTTTTGTTTACGGAAAAATTGAGCTTTGGATCTTAATTCAGATCTTTGTTTCTTTGAGTTGCTTTTCTTTTTCTATTTCCTACTTGTTTTGTTTTGAGATATGTAGGTTTTGTGTGATTATGTATTCAACATTTTCTAACGGGAATGACATTGAATTGAAAATGTTTGTGTTGCGATTTGGAAGAAATCAGCAAGGCTAACTTGAATTCTTATGGTTTCTTTGACATTTCATTATTTGTACGGGTTTAATTTTGGGGTTTTTTTAAAATCTAGTTGCGGCCTTGCTAACCTCACGTTGTAGAAGTTCTCTCATGGTACATGTGGCAATTTGGACCATTGTTGATAGATGGACCATTGCGTGGATGGCTAGAATCAGTAGAATATGCTTGATTTTAGGATATAGCTCAGGGCCCACTAGATCAACAAATTCCTGTTCACCAAGAATAGAACTTTTAAAGAATTTCTTCAATCTTCTATTGCCTTAAAGAGACAAAATTGCTTCTTGAAATTGCTATGAAATTGCAAAATTAAGCAATTTTTGACTTGACCTGTAATTTCCCATCAATTATCAAAACAAGATGCAGTTGTAATTCCTGTTTATAAAACATTACAATGTGTATGTACTGATGCTATTTGGTTTATTTCTGATTTTCTTGATCGAATATTATCTTGATGAAAGACCATCAATTTTCTTTGCTCACTTTTTCTATGGAAGTCGCAGATTCATATTGACATGAGATACAAGTGGAACTGTAGGCATTGGGATTCCATCAATGCTGAGTTTTCATTAGCTTCTCTATTGTATACTGAGTTTTCATTGCTCGAGTGAGTTGCTTTCAGTCCTAATGATGAATCTCCCGCAAACATCGAAGCCGCCGCAGATAGTAAAAATTCGCAATTCATCGATTTTCTTTGCTTACTCATTTGTTCATGACGGTCAAATAGGGTGGTATTAGAATTTCATAAATTCGAATGGAGCGAGAATGACCTTTGGCTTTGAATGTTTATACTCATTGCTTTTTCCTTCAAAGAAATGGGCCACCTCACCATTTCTAGTTTGGTTTGACATTCCATTCTCCGTTCTCCTCAATGAGGACCAGGATTTTAATGAGTACCAAATGTCCAAGTCAAAGCAGTGAGGCATTCACGACAGAAAGGGAGAGAGAGATCACTACGGTAAAATAAAAATAAAAATTCAGTCGTTGATTCCTTTCTCAACTCGATATAGACCTTTTCCTTGTCTAACCCGAAGTGTCATTAGGTTGTCGAATCAGTAAATGAGCTTGCCCAAATCATGAAGGATCTCTCAGTCCTAGTCATAGACCAGGTTAGAAGATATACCACCTACACCCTCTTCTCAAGCTCTACAACCGTCATTATTTTAGGGTGGCTTATTGGGTCCATTTCCATGAGTGGGGACCATCGTCAATCGGATTGACTACAACATTCAGAATGTGGCAAATTTAGTGGAGGAAGGATTTTATTTATTTATTTGAAACTATTTGATTTATTATTGTAAATATTATTCGCGGCAGCTCGATGCATGTGAAAGGGCCACATAGACATGTATTTTTTTTAATAGGAAAACAATCACTAGGCACAATGACTTCCTAAGAGGAATGGGAAATTAAGTGGGCCTTGACCAAAAAGGTCAATGATAAGGTCCATCATTTTATGAGTTGGAGAGGCGAACTCATAAAATTCACTTTGAGTCGCATCTATTTTGTGTGTCATTTTCTCTTTTATTATAAATTGAATGTTTGCAATCTAATAGGCTCAGTACATCCGAAACTGCAGGCAACATGAAGTTGCCATAGGCAATGGAAAAGAGAGCTTAACTAGTAAGGCATAGAGAAAAAAAAAAAAAAAAAAAACCAAATCACAATTATAGATGCGTTTACAAATGCATATGCATTATGGAATTAGGAACTTAAATGCTAATTGAAGTGTTAGTAAAGTTAAATCAGTCTCATAGGGATCAAGAGCCAAAAATTCAAATAGCACAACTGCAGGTACAAACTGTCAGCAAATCCCACATGCAAGAAGTGGCACAGTACAAACCGCCAAGAAAATCCCACATGCACGGCGGCCTGTACAACCGCCAAAAGGCAACACGACGTCGGTAAAGCCTTTTGCCGACCGAGGCTTTACCGGTACGTTGTAAACCGTAGGCAAAGGCTTGACCGTCGTTTTTTAGGCCTTTGCTTGCCGGTTTTTTGACCGCCGCAAGCGCTTTTCTTGTAGTGTCTTACAATTTTAGTTCCTCCATGTCAACCATTCCGAATATTAAAGTAACTTCCAATCTAAAGCTTTGTTTCTGAGGGTTAAAAAATGACTACTCTTCCCAACTCGATGCAACTGAGATCTAAGATGGAATCTGAGTTTCTATAAACTGTGTTTAGAAAATAGTGTCATCCAAACTCACCCAACAGTCTTTTTCATGAAAATGGCGTTGAATGCAATTCAACACTGATTTAGGTGCCATCCGAACATGGTCTAAGGCTTTTTAGTTTTAAAGCTAATCTAATTGAGTATAATTTACCTACAAAATTAACAAAAGGAGAAGCATTCCTTGGGCTACTCATCAAACATCTTTCCTTCTTGTACCTGATGCACTTGCCTCAAATAGTCTCCCCTATTGTTGTTATTGCTCAAGGCATCAGCGGACATGCATGAGTTTGGCTCTCTAAAATATGATGGGTGCTTTAAAGCTTTACATACTACAATTCTAATAATCTAACAATGATTATGATGTCACCTTTAGCAAAGAAGATCCTTGGTGCTGTCAATTTTTTCCCCCTTGTTTCTATCTCCAAGATTTTTTAAACTCATTATCATCTTTATTTTCATGGTAGGTGAGAAGCACAAGTGGACATGCCCATTGTTGGAGCTATTTCTTTATATGTATCTCTCCTTACATTTACCCTCCGTGTGCACTCCGATCGGCTTGATTATGTGGATCAAGACCATGGAAGAAATACCAATGTGGGGGCACTGAAAAGTTTTATGCCCATGTCATCTTGTGATTGCATAGTCCAGGCGGCATGTACATCCGGTGAACTAACCACATAATTTAGTTTTTTGCAATATGTTGTTTGGATGACTATTTCATCTGTTAGCCCATATCAAGTTTAACACCTTAGATAACACCCCTTTCCTTAGTTATTTGTCTGCAAGGAGCATGTGTTCGGAAACTTTCAGGCAAAGCAAAGCTTGAAGATAGCAAAGCAACAAAACAAATTGTTGCACTTTTGAGTGCTCCCTTGGAGAAATACAATGATATTGTGACTGCACTGAAACTTTCTAACTATCCACGTGTCATGGATCACCTTGATAACGGAACAAATAAAGTCATGGCAGTAGTAATCATTCAAAGCATCATGAAAAACACCACTTGTATAACAACTGCTGATAAGGTATGCTTTTGTCTATTGTTTCTACTGCCCCTACAAACTGTTCCTGGTCAAACATGGTGCAATCACTGTTGTTTCAGGTTGAGGCACTATTTGAATTAATAAAGGGACTTATAAAGGACATGGACGGGATGTCGATTATTGAGGTCGACGCTGATTATCGATGTCGATTATGAGTATATGACAACATAACATCATGATACATGCCCATACGCATCATTTACATGCTCGTGATGAGATGAGTGATTGATCATAGCACATGCCATTGGGTAGATTGTTATGAGACTCCCTGGTAAAGGGAGATGCCCACATGAACGCATGGTACGCGCATGATTTCTGTATGAATGGATTACATGATTCATGCATCTCGCAATGTGTGACATGTATATTGTACGCCTTAACGATACAAGGTCATAGCTTCCACAGGCATATCATGGTTGGTAGGATTGGATATTGGAAATTTTGTTTTACATGGGGTGCTATAGATATCCCTGGGTGAAAGTCCCTAAACCCTTTTGGTACCAGGAGGTTACTCCAACATCTAATCCAAGTGGGTGCATGAGCGCCGAGTGTCGATTACCAGAAGGCCGCCCTTTCCACTGTGTCGTGGTCAGTTGTAAGCGGGTGCGGCCTTACCCGCCCGAGTGGAGGGAGCAAAGATAGGCTGAGTTTGACCAGCTCGAGGAATGGGTTCGCTATCGACGAGTCGGACCCGATATTGACAGATGAAAAGTGAGGTCTCTTCCACTAGCCTTGTTGCGCGCGATAGGGTGGCAATCTAGTTTGGAGTGTACTAGATCCCGATGATATTCCAGAGTTGAGCTGTATTGATATGTGGACTTAGATGAGGATTGCTGTGCTTAGTTTGCATCTCGCATCGCATGACCTTGGTATGATCGACATCATTCATGCCTTGCATTGCATGGTCTTGGTACGACCAATAGTATTCATGGATTCATCAGCATATTCCACATTACTCTAATACTGTATAATTGTAATATTACATTGCGCACACACTTTCACCACCCTATAAGCTTTCTGTAAGCTTATGCACGACCGTTGCTTGCAGGTGACATTGGATCGCAGCAGTGCTGAGGCTAGAGTGCGTGACAGATCATCTTGGAGCTTTTGTCCATTATCATTGTATTTTTCTTTATACGCTTTGTATTTATAAATTTTTGATCATAGTGGAAATGTAATGGAGTTTTTGGTTGTTGTTTGTGGGTTATGCCTTTGGTTATGCTTATTATGAATCAATCTGATATTGAAAATCCTCCTTGTAGGATCTCAGGATCGGAACCTAGCAAATGGGTGCCAGGAATCGAGAATGGGGTACTACGGAGGCTGTCGGCGACAGATTCGGTGATCGAGAATTTTGTGAGCTCGGTTTTCGAGTTTGGGGTTGTGAAACGAGTGGTACCTAAATTTAGATCAAGGGACACTGGTAAGGAGCCACTACGTGCGGCAACGAGCCACGTGATCTGGATAAGGACTCATGATATAACGTCGGTATCTTAGTTTCGCTAATATGCTGGATGAATTGAACTTAATAATTACTCGGCCAACATGATTATTCATCGTATTGCATTAGCTTAGAATGTGGCGAACAAGCATGGTTGTCGCGTGATGAGGAAGTGTTGTCATTTGCGAAACAGGTGATCGGAGTCGTGTGTGAGGGAGTGTTGTTTGGAAAGGGTATGCATCACGTCATATCTTCATATGCACATTTAACAAGAGTATTTAAAAAATGTTTGATTTCTTATTTTATCATTACCTGTGCTGATTGTGTCGATAATATGTGTAACTTAGAACTAATGGAACCACTGAGTTAGCTACTCACTCCCACCTGGGACAGTGTTTTAAAACACCAACCAGGCATATCATTGTTGCAGGTATTAGTGAAACCTCAAACAGGTAGGCTTATATCGGGTTGTGCCAATGCCGTCACGTTTTGGAGAATTGAGAGTAAACTGAAAGTTTTACACTTTAATAATCTTGGGTATGTATATTGTGGCTTGTATAAGCTCATTTTCGGTGATCATCACAATTAAAATTGTATCTTTAACTCTTAGCCTCATATTTCTGAATTTATCGTGTCTCTACCTCGCTTTGGATCCGCTAATTCGAATTGCTCTACTATGATTTTCAGTGTGTGAAATGAATTTGAATCTGAATAAGGACACACGTGCCTTTTCATTTGGTTAACACCTGAGAACTCAGGATCAGAGTCTATGTACTCGGGTGTCGATTTTCGGGGCGTTACAGACCAAGACGTATATTTGTAAAAAAATATGACTGAAAAATCTTACGTTGTCACCTTGTTTGTTAATAATGTGTCTTGGTGTATCTGGGAGTTAGTTGAGCCCTTAGAAGTTAAAGACCAAAGACACATAGAGACTAGAGCATCAAGGAGCAGAGAACAAATATATGAAGTGCCTTCGTGACCCTAACTTTTCATATAAAACAATCCTTAACCTTTAGATGATCCTAAACCTATATAGGTAAACCTTGTTTGATCATCCATAGCTTTAGGAGCTAAAATTGGAACATGATAGTCAAGCCTATAAGAGGTGCATGCTGCTGCAAAACAAATTGCCAAAACAATAGCCATCGATCGATCTGGTTGATCGATCTTGATTGATTGGGCTTAAGCGATCGATCAAGGCCAAAACTATCCATCGAAACTTTTCAGGTAAATTTGGATTTTAGGCGATTGATCAATGACCCTCGGTCAATTGATTGAGGGCAGCCCAAATCGTCCAACGAGCTTTTCTGGATATTAGTCGGATCTGGCCGATTGATTGATAGCTCAATTGATCGATCGACAATACCAATTTCTGCCTTTTAAATTTTTTTTTTTTTAATTTATACCAATGGAACTTGTTTCCTTTTTAAAGGGCATTCATTAATTTATACCAATTTCTGACTTTCTCTCAATGCTTGAGTATATTGCTCATAATTTTTCGTTATTAAAATGAATGAGAGAAGACATCTATTTATAGCCAAAGGTCTTGAAAATTCGGCTAGCCGAATTCCAACGATATCGTTCCAACGGTACTCAGATTTCGCGGGAGAAGATTAATTTTCAACAATTCAGTTGGCCCAAGCCAAAATTCGGCTGGACAAACCTCTAGTTCGGCTAGCTAAACAAAGGGGTTTGGCAAGCCCAATCTCCTTGAGATTTGAAAATCTAAAGTTGCTGGAAACTTGACCAAACACTTCGGGCTAGCCGAACTGATAGGTTTGACTAGCCGAACCCAAAGTTGGGCCAACCGAACTTGACACTGAAAAACCATATCTTGTTGTATACTTGCCCGAAATGTGTTGGTTGGCCGAAGATAGTTAGGTTGGCCGAACTAGAAGTCGGGCTGGCCTAACTTCAGTGTATTTTACTTAAAATTATATTTATCATGTGACCATGTGAAATACACCTAACCTAGGTTCATTCTAAGGTTATACCACCGATGGTCGACATATACAGAATGCTTCAAACTTCAAACCAAACATATTTAAAGGTTTAGATGTTGAGTCTTCCTTAAGATGTTGATGTTGATCCAGTCTTTATGTAGTCTTTATGAGTTGTTGAAGAACATCTTCATAAGTGCTTGTGATCTATTCGGGACTACGAAATTTGACAATCCTAACTGTGTTTTAAGTATAAGCACTTACAATATTCATATCCTCAATCCTAAACTTATAAACTAATGAGATTAACACTCTAATGAGGGTTTCAACCTCTACATTTAAGATGAGATTGAATTCCATTATTTTCTTGAGATTAGACTCAATATTATTGGTATATCCTTTGGCTAAATCATTTAGAAGACCTATTTATGTGAATCCCCTAGGTTTACAATCTTTCATTAGTTGTAGGAGATTTCACTATCTTCTCATCACCTTAGTCATCTCAATGGAGCATCGCATGCAAGATATTTAATTTTGGAGCTAAAGCATTGACATTAATGATCGGGGGAGTGTAATGGGAGTTGATTGAAGAATGAGACAACATTGATCAAGTAACCCGAGAAGTTGCTACAAATGAGGCTCAATCCGACAAGTAAGTTGTCAAATAGTAAGAGTCCACACACTCCTTCCTTATATATGTAGGATTGAGTGTAGAGTTTGTAACATAAACTCGAGTAAATTCTTTCGTAGGGTTGTATTACCACCGACACGAGTGTGTACGTAGTAAGTCATTGTGTAAGCCATTAACATGGGTGAGTACGTTGGTAAATCCTTATGTAGGCCTCCGGCCAAAGTGTACGCTTGTATATGTTAAAGGTGAACCTGATTTAAAACCTTCGATAGTGAATACCGGTACACTTATGGAGTGTGCGTTCGCCGAAAATGGAGTAGGAAAACCGAACCATTATACATATTTGTGTTTACGATTGTGAATTGCGTACATTCTTATTCATGCCTATATATTTGATTAGGTAAATCATATGAATACTTGAGTTGAATTGTATGCTAGGTACTTGTAATGCACACACAAACTCATTATCAATTATAGACTAGTTGCTTAATTGACATATCTTGTTTAGTTTATGTGAATGAACCCACTATCACGCCCCAAACCCGGAAATCGGATTTACATGAATCCCGATTGCTGAATCTGGTGACGACAGCCTCTATAGTGCCCCATTTTCGGCTCCCAGCGCCCATATGCCAGGTTCCGATCCTGAGATCTTACAAGGAGGATTTTTCAACGTACATTTATCTTGTAAGAAGCATAACCACAAGTTTACCCAAATCACAAAGGCAACATCATTATCACATATCCACTAATATAAACATTTGAATACAATGCTGAAAGGGAAATACATATGTCAAAATCAAAACTCCAGAAGTCAGCTGCATGCTCCAAGCTCCACGCTGCTACAACCTAACATCACCTACACGCATCTATCATGTATAAGCTTATAGAAAGCTTAGAGGGTGGTGTAAGTGTGTGCACAAGGTAAGTGCCAAGTATTCAATACGATGCCATAATCATACAATACCGGAAATACTAGTAAGATCATGAATCAAACGATATCGGCCTAAGCGGAAATACTGACCAGTCCATGAGTCAAACAATATCAGAGTATGCAATACAGATCAACTATATAAATGCGGAGTCATAAAAAGCCAAATATCATATGCCTATGATGCAATGCAATATACAATTCCTGATGAGTTCACGTATAACGTCAGTCATACCTAGACCATATAAATGCAGAAACACAGTAATCCAAAATGCTATATGCCGCAGATGTAATGCAATATGCGGTGCAAATAGAATGACCATGCTGGAGTGTGAAGTCGGGATGATAGTACATAGTATCACAGGCTACGGGGTCCACCATAAGAGACTTCTATCCAAACCAGTCCCATACTTAAATTTGGATAGTTAGACTCAATGTGGTAAACTCCTGATCTCAGGTTAGTCGCGCGCCCCAACCGAAATTCTGGCCATTGCGAAGATATACAATAATTAGTTGCACACCACCAGCCCAAATGAATAGTAAATGAATGAATGAGTATGCAACTCCCGCTCAATAAGTCCACATATCAGTACAGTTCCTCTCTGGGATCATCACCGGAGTCTATTACACTCTATGCCAGCTTGCCGCCCCTATCTGAGTGCACAACTGGGTAAGTGAAAGAGACCTCACTATCCGCCTGCCAATATCGGGCCCGACTCGTCAATAGCGGACCCATTCCTCAAGCTGGTCAAACTCAACCTAGACATTACCCCTTTACTCAGGCGGGTAAGGTCATACTCCCTCCCAACCGACCACGACATAGTGGGAGACGCGACCTACTGGTATACGGCCCTCATGCGCTTATATATATCTAATCGGTCTTGACGTTGGGGCGTTTCCTGGCCATGGAGGTTTAGAGATTTTCACCCAGGGACATCTATGACGCCCGTATGCTAGAACGAAATATTTTTCGGTGTCCCATCTTGTAACGCCCTGAAAATTGGGAGTCGAGCAGAAACTTAACCCCCGAGTTCTAACGTATCACTTATGCAACATAATGAATGATGATTGAATGTTGTCTGTATTAGTGCATTGAACATGAGCGAGATTAAGCCAGAATAGCATATCATACTCCAGAGACAAGTGAGATAGCAGCGGAAGACTGTGATAGATATATAAAATATATAAACTATGATAAGTCTCCAGAGTGTGATAAGGTTACCAGGTTAATGAATTACAAGTACGATTTCAAAATATACCAAAGGTGTAGTGTCATCTAGACAACATCCCTGTAATCCTGTCGATCAAGACACTGCTCACAGGAAGCCGTCAGAAAAAAGCATACACGAAAAAGCATCCTCGTCGTCACAAAAGTCCAGCTCCGCCTCAGAAGTAGCATTGCCATCTGCAATCAGACAAAGTCTGGTGGGTGTTCGGAACACTGTCCCATAACGTGGGAGTGAGTGATCAACTCAGTGGAACAATAAAGCACAGGTTAACATGTTATCAATTCAATCAAGTAGTAATGATAAAGCAGTAAAATCAAACACTCCTAAATACTGTAGTTAATGCGAGGATGAGATGCGATTATGATGCATGCCCTCACCAACATACTCCCTCGTGCGACACCATCTTACGTCCACGGCATGCTGGCACCCTCAGTGCTCCACATCTTCCAAGCACATGCAATGCAATGATGAGCATGATTACCGAGTTGTTATTAGTCCATTTCAAACAGCAATATTGGGAAACTAAGGTACCTTCCTTATATAATTCTCAAATAATGATCCATTCTAGGGTCGTCAGTCCTAGATAATCTCATACGATAGTGTGGTTCTAGGGCGCTGCAAAGGCTGCCAGGGCTGTTACACGCAATTGTTACACCACTCTCCCATCACCTTTTTAACGGTTCATCACTAAATTGATACAGGCCTAATTCATACTCTATTCATCGGGGCAAAACTCGTCGCCTCACCGCAAATTCAGAGCATGCTCTAGGTCACTATAAAGGGCTCGTCACCAATCAGTGTAGGCCGACAGCTCGAATACAGTATCCCATACCACCGTATTCGGCTCACGAGTCTGGGTTGCTCACTGGTCACTACGGGGAGGCACGTGGCCCCAGCGTAGGCCGACAGCTCGACCACGGTGTCCCATACCACCATGCCCGGCTCATGAGTCTTAGCGGATCGAGGTACCAAGGTTAACGGGGTTGCACTGGTAAGTTCGGTACCTTAGGTTCAGGCAGTAGCGTCTAAACATAGTGAACATATAGAAGACAAATCGGGTTACTTGACGAGCCTGACTAGCACTAGCGCACATCCAACTGAACGACATGAAGTGCATAAACACTTCGCGTGGCCTAACCACTGTCGCCAACTGAAGTACGACTCGGGTTCGTTAAACACATCCTATGTGTCGAAATGAATCTCAACCACGAACTCAAGTCTGGTACCGATTGTCTGGACTAAAATCATAGTCCCAATTGCAATCAATCCTTATTCAAAGCATGTGGAGTAAAGCATAATAAACAAAGTAATTCAAGCATGTTAACAAACATGTCATAAAGCATGTTACAAAGCATAATATAAACAAGAAATACAAACACATATATTTCATAGTAAGTTATTAAATTAAACAACCAACATGGAAGAAATCATATACGTTTCTAAGGTAGTTGAGAATCCCATCTCAACACCTACCTAAAGCACAATCATCCAAGTACTCACTCAGACAAGCATTTTCACAAACACTTAGAATACACTTCTTAATATACATAACGTATATTAACCGAAACATGTATTTTGGTGAATCCTTTCGCCGAATAAGTATCATACTCATATATAGCATATACATATAGTCATTTATCATGGCAAACATACTTTCAAAATTTATACGTATACGGTACTTTCTACGAATACGAGGAATACAGTATATTCAACATAGTTAACGTATAATCGAAAAATGAAACGGACAACACTTTGTACATGTGCAATAGCATGCAGATCATGAATCTATCATTATCTGACATTGAAAGCGTTGAAAACTATAATCTATACGTCTAAAGTCCGCACCTTTTGTCGTAGAATCGTAACGGAGTCGATAGATTCGCTAAGCTTTAGCATACGACAGTTTGCCAACCTATGAAATGAAATAGATTAGTTATTTCATCGTTTGTAACATTCATAACCCTAGATTAGATTAGGGTTAGGGTTTCTTACCTAGAAATGAAGTTGGAATCACCGGAAAAGCGATTAGATCGGAGTAGTTAAGCACGTATAGCGGCAGGGTAGAGTGACAGGGAGATCCTCCCACAACTCTCACACTTCCTCTTTCTTTTCTCTCTTCTCTCTCCTAGGCTTTTCTCAAATTCGTATGGGATGAGAGAGTGAGGGTTTAAGGTCCTTATATAGGCCCAAAACTCTCCAAAATAAACTCCAGGTCACCGTATACTTAGGTTATAGCCAAAGTGATGTTGTTTCGCCTCAACGGAACACTTCTGGCGGCCCCCCTTGAGCCAAAGGTCAGACTTAAGCTCACCAACCTTGGATCTAG
The DNA here is from genome assembly GCA_030180095.1 of Magnolia changhungtana. Classification (NCBI taxonomy): domain Eukaryota; kingdom Viridiplantae; phylum Streptophyta; class Magnoliopsida; order Magnoliales; family Magnoliaceae; genus Magnolia; species Magnolia changhungtana. The sequence continues at coordinate 5,088,266 of JASAUF010000391.1, read as the reverse complement.
GTGGAGTTAAGTTTTCGTTCCAGTCGAATTTCCAGATCGCACGTGGCGGACTAGTTTCAGTTCAACGATCAGCGAATGTCGATCGGGGATTTCAAGTACACTGACCCGTGTTGGAATTTTTCCCTAATCCGAGGGTGTAATTTGGTCCGATTATGACTGTCTGGTTGCTTATAAATTGCCCGCAAGCGACATGTTCCAGATTTCATAAATTTGTATTTTATTTTAAAGTAATTTCACATTTCTCACACTCTTCACTCCGGGCTCAAGCGAATAGCCCCAGGACACTATCTGGATTTGATTTTCGAGATGGTTGTCAAGTCCAACAAGGTGGTCCTAATTCTATAACTTCGTATTATTCGGACTTTCGATGTACGGTCCATATCTGAAATAGAGTTTCAATGTGCTCCCGAGAGCAACTGGGTAATGAGATTGATCCTAGATTTTAGGGTAACCTAGCGTCAATGATTCTACAAGTTTTGGATCTTGCAGATCGTATTTAAAGTGGATCAACCGGATTTCGTAGCTAGTCTAGTTTAGCACTTGGTTACTTTGTGAAGGACAAGATAGTGAAAGTGAGATTTGTGAAGGAAAATGGTAAAACAGCGATTTTAGACTGTGGGATTCAGTTTTGACAAGTTAATAAGACGTTAGGATAGACCCATTGCCTAAGGACTTCTAATTCCAGGTTGGCAAAAACCGGGATGTTACACATCTGGCCATCCACGATATGCTTATGGAGGCTACGACCCTGATGTCACTAGGGCGTACATTAATCACAACACATAATGCAGGATACATGAGTCATAAATCTAGTCATGTATTAATCCTGCACATACCGTGCGCTCATGTTAGATAACCTCCGCCTATCAGGGAGTCTCATAACCTGCCCAATGACATATGCAATGATCAACCACATCTCATAACAAACATGCAAATGATGTGTATGGGTATGTATCATGATGCTATGCTGTCGCATACTCATAATCGGTATCAATAACCGGCATCAACAACCGGCCTCGACAATGTGGATATTTAACCAACATTGCCTCCAAGGAATGGCCCGCACAGAGCCTAACATATAGTGGACCCATGACCTCACAAAAGGGCTTAATATACAACACCATGGGCCTCACTCAAGAGCTTAATATACATCACGATGGGCCTCTCACATGGGCCTAATATACAACACAATGGGCTCCATCGCCTGACCCTCAAATACACCACAATGGGCCTCATCACATATGCCTCACATACATTAGATAGGCCTCAAATGCATCAAGCCGAGGCATTCGAGGCCGAATGCACATCAGAATGGGTCTCAAATACGGGCCGCAAATACATCACAATGGGCCTCGACAATCGGCCACGGCAATCAAAATCGATCGATAATCAGCCTCGATAATTAAAATCGGCAATCGGCCACAATAATCAGAATCGATCAATAATCGGCCTCGATGATCAGAATCTACAATCGGTCACGATAATCAGCCTCGATTGCTAATCGGGAATCGGTCACGATAATCAAAATCGATCGATAATTGGCCTCGATAATCAGAATCGGTAAATCAACCGTGATAATCAGCCTTGATTGTTAATCGGAATCGGCCTCGATACTTGGCCTCGACAATTGGAATCGGCCTATATAATTGACCTCGATAATCGGAATCGGAATCGGCTTATACAATCGGCCTCGATAAGTCGGAATCGACCTCAATACTCGGCCTCGACAATTGGCACCAATAATCAGCATCGATAATCGGCACCGATAATCAGCATCGATAATCGACACCGATAATCGACGTTGACCTCGATAGTCGGCACCAATAATCAGTATCGATGATCGACACCGATAATCGACCGATAAGCAAGGTGGGGTCCATATATGAACAGCCGATTGAACCATAATATAAAGATTGGCCCTCGGCTGTGGTTATATCCAATTCGATAGCACGGAGCAATCCGTCTATGGCGAATTGGGCCCACTTATTTGGGTTAACCCACGAAGAGAATGTGTCTAACAAGGCCTAAGGAAAGGTCATCATGAGGACATCTAGCCATCATTGTCCATCAATGTGGACATCTAACCAACATTACTCCCAAGGAGTGACCCATATAAGGGATTCATACACAATGTCATGGCCACACATACATCGCATCGGGCTTCATACAAGGGTCTTACATACATCGCATTGGGCATCATACAAGGGCCCCAAATGTACCACAATGGGCCACGCCCATGGGCCTCAGATACATCTCAATGGGCCGCGCCCATAGGCCTCAGATATACCACAATGGGTCTCGTCCCATGGGCCTCTAACCTATCGCTAAGGAGCCTCATCAAATGGGCCGTAAATGCATCACCTTGGGCCTCGTACGTGGGCTTCATATACAACAAGTGGGCCGCACTGCCTGGGCCTTATACGCATCAAATGGGCCATGTATTTGGGCCTCAAATACATCTCATCGAGCCGTATCACATGGGCCTTAAATTCACAACAGGTGGGCCCTGCACCTGGGCCTCAAATATATAACAATGTGGGCCCTACACATGGGTCTCATATGTCAAGTGGGTCGCATCACATGGGCCTTATACATCACATTGGGCTTCTGACATGGGCCTAATATACATCACAAAGGGCTACATCCCATGGGCCTCTACCCATGGGCTCCAAATACATCACAATGGGCCTTAACCCATGGGCCCCAAGTACATCTTTATGGGCCGCAACAAATGGGCCTCATATACACTACAAAGAGCCTCAAGTACATCACATGAGCCTCATCATACGGGCTTCAAATACACAACAGGTGGGCTTTATGACACTTTAATGATGATTAGCACCACCCAAACATTGCCCATGTAAATCATCACTGTCCAAACATTGTCCAGCACCGTCAGCACCTGTCCAGCTGCTGGACAGTGTGTACAATACATGTACATCATGGCCAGGTCCACACAAATGGGCGGTGTGGATCAAAACATACATTACGGTAGTCCCATACTAGCAAAACAGATGGACGACTTGAATAGATCACATACATTCGAGGTGGGTCCCAGCAAATCAGATGGACGACGTGGATATAAAACATTACATCAAGGTGGGCCTCATGGATGGGCATAGGTACATCAAGGTGGGCCTTATGGATGGGCCGCACCAATGGGCCTCATATACATCAAGTGGGCCACAACCACGGTCCGCACCAATGGGCCTCATACATTCCAAAATGAATCACATCGAAAGATCATATGAACCACACCCTAAATAGCAGCGGAGATAATGATTGGAAAATCATCTGGACCATATCACAAATAACAGTGAAGATAATGATTCTCACTGTTAAGCAAATCACAGGGCCCACCATAAAGTTTATTTCCCATCCAATCTAATCATAAGGTCACAAAGTCCTGGTTTAAGAGGGAAAATAAACTTCATATAGATCTAAAACTTTTGTGGCCCAAAAAGGGTTTCAATGTTAGTCGTTCAATCCCCACAGATTTTTTGTAGTGTTGTCCACATGATAGACGGCGTGAATATATAACATATTCATCAAAGGTGGACCGATGGTGTGGATGATGATCATTAAAGTGGGCCCCGAAGATGAACGGCGTGGAGTATACATCATGCGGGACCCACAAAGTTTGGTGGCCTCATTCACAGCAGCAATTAAATAGCTGTGTGAGGTGCACTTGCCAATCCGTCCAGCAGGTGGGTCCCACATGGGCCCACCACACACACATATACATATATATACATAATACAATATAAAATTATATTTTATTATTTTAGAAAGAGGTCCAGCGTCCAGACCCTGGACGCTGGACAGTGTATATAAAACACATACTTCATCATGGGTGGGTCCACGCACGTGGCCCACCATAGATTGAATCTTCCTCATTTTGGGGATGGACGGTGTGGATAAGAGGTGAGTCCACACGTGTGGGGCCCACCAGGTCAGCACCAAGCTGACGATTGTGTTTTCCTCATCGTCCAGGCCCGCTGGACGGCCTGGATAAAATAGATGGACGACGTTGCTAAAATACATAACTTGTGGTGGGTGGATCTCCACCGTCCAGATCTGTTGGACGGTGCAGATATAATAAATACATTATGGTGGGTCCGCCCATCCAGAACGGACGGACGACAGGGAGAAACGCATACATCATGGTGCGTCCTACACCCTGGCCCACAGAACTTGCTGACGCCATCTACAGCAGCAAGCTGCTGGCCGTCCAACATATAGATGGTCCAGATATAGGACACATGCATGAGGTGGGTCCACATGTGTGGCCCACCTCAGCAAGGCTGATATTTGCATCGTCTCCTCATCCAGGGCCTGTCCAGGAAGGACGGCCTGGATACAACATATACACGAGGCCGATCTCATCGTCCAATTTAATTTAATTTAATTTAATTTTTTATTATTATTATTATTTTAGCTGGATGGTGTTGATCTTATATCAAGGTGAGCTACGTCCATGCCTTGGACGGCCCGGCCCCCAACATGTCATCAGGTGGGCCATAAGCATCATCAACATAAAAAAAAAAAAAAGAGAAAAGGGGAGAGAGAGAGAAAGAGAGAAGAAGAGAGAGATTGGACGGTGGAGGGACCGCGCCACTATGGGCCCCTCTAAGATCTACATCACATACGGATCCAAAGGTCAAGATCTACTCTAGAAACACCCACCTTTGATCTTCTTGGACTTCTTCTTTCATCGATGCGTCCTAGAGCTCCATAGAATGCACTTCAACGGCCGAGATGGAGCTTAGATGGTGGAGATGAGAGGTAGGAAGGTGGGCCACACCAGCTTCTCAATGGAAGTCATGGATGGGTGCTTGGGAATTGCTTGAATGAGAGAGAAATGAGAGAGAGATGAGTAATGTAGGGAGAGAGTCATGGGTGTGTAAGAAGATGGATGAGTTTGGTTGAATTTTGGGTGAGAGAGGGATGGGTGGAGAGAGAGAGAATTGACTTTGGGTAAAGTTGTGTAAGAGAGGGACGGGTTGGGTTGCTTTGTACTTGATTGATTTGATTTGATTGATTGATTTGATGGGTAGTAGAGATTCTCTCGGAATTTGCACGCACGGCGTTTTCCTCGAACTGAACACGGGCCCACATCTTCTACTCCGGGTATTGCCTTGGCGCGCGAGACGCGGCATCGAAACTGCGGAGGTGACGCGGTCGCTAGGGTACAAGTCTCGGGTCGAGCCGACTCTGGAATACGGGACATGACTCAGGATTGCGCGCAAACGCCGATAACAGATCGTGGGTTGCCGGAATTCAACCAGGAGGACCGTGGAGGCCTAGGAACGGTATAGACCATGATACAGGCCTTACACTCACCATTGACTTAGAAGCCTTAGTGTTAATTGTTTTATTTATTTTGAATTGACATATTAGTTTAAGTAAGCAATCGTGTTTTAGTTGGTATAATTTTTAATTGGTCCTAATCACATCCCTATAAGATATAGCCATTTATTCTATAGCTCCGCAGAGCTTCTACGTACTATGGTAGATTATTCCACGCAATTTCAACTTACTCATCACACTTCGCCCCTATGGAGTCTCCACATTATAGGTTTTCATATTGGTTTGAATAACTGCATATAAGGACCATAGTTTAAACATCTTGCCCTAAACCTATATATGTTGATCACAACCATAATGGAGCCCACCGATTCGCTCAATTGATTTAGAATTGCCCATGTGCGTGGTGGCCCTATGCATTGAGGCATGTGTGTTTTCCTTGCTTTACCAAAACTTTGGCTCTACCCCTAAGGCCTAATCTCTCTAGTAAACCCAACACTCAACGGACTATTTAGAACATGGGATTATGTAGTATGGAATTGCAATTGGTCGCATACAATTTTCATCCAATGTTTAGAAACAAGGGAAATGATTGGATTAATTTAGAAATCATATCTTCAAGTCCCAATAGTAAATACAGTGGGACCTACGGTGGATTTCGAAATGCACTATATTTGTGGGCCTTATATTAATGCATATGTTTTATCCACACCGCCTATTCATATGCACCATTCATATCGTAACATTCGAGTTGCATATGCGTACGAGCGTAGTTGTAAAACCTATTCCATTGATTATAATTCCATGTTCACCGAATGCAAGTTTTCCTTAATACATAATTTTTCCTAGAAATCAAATTCAGTCCTAAATTTAGTTAATTCCATCTAATACAATTCCATATCATTTAATCTGGATTTCCAAGCAGGCTCTTCAAGAATCTTAGTGAGATTTGATTTCTGCAATGAGAGTGAGCAATCAAACAGCCAAGAGCATGTGCACGTGGGACATATAGACCATTGATCAAGACCGTTCACCTTCAAGCTCAAGCAACTAGATGCGTGTCATGCATCATTGGATCGTAAAGATCCAATGTATGTGCTTGATCCATGTATCAATTAAGGTATTCAGTTGGTTTTGAAATGCATATATCTACGTGTCATACATCTAGAAGTGTCATCAAATCAGTCTGCCAAAGATCAAATCATACATGAGTCGACCATCTTCCTTTGAGAACACTCATCGAGTCGGCCCTGATATCGATGGTCATGGTTCAACCGGAATGATTCTAGTAATCCATACTATGATTCACAAAAAATGGAAAAAGACACTTTGTACCACACGTGTTTTGAGTGGTTGGGTGGATCCAGCCTTTTTCCGGACGTTGTGCACTGTACATAGTCTTCAGCATAGATCAGAGCAATAATTACAAGCTCTGACATACCATGAAAGCTCCCACAGGTAGCCATTGATTCAAAGGGGACAAGGGTCCATCCAAAAATGAGAAAAGACAGCAGCCAGATAGCTGGTGTCAAAGCTCCGTAGGCTCCACCACGATGTATGTGTTTTATCCATACCATCCTTCCATTTTTTAAATTCATTTTTGGGCGTGAGCCCAAAATTAAGGCAGATCCAATCTCAAGTAAGCCACACCATGAGAAAAACCGTGTTGATTGAACATCCACCTTTAAAAACTTCCTACTGCTTACTGTAATGTTTCTTTACCATCCAACCTGTTGATAAGGTCACACAGGTATGGATGAAGTGAAAACACAAATATCAGCTGGATCCAAAATTTCTGTGGCCTAAAAAACTTTTCAACTGTAAAAATTCAATCCCCACATTTTCCTGTGGTGTGGTTCACTTAAGATTTGGATCTGCCTCATTTTTTAAGCATACCCTAAAATAATATGAAAAAATGGTTCGACAGTGTGGATAGAGCATATTCATCATGGTAGGGCGCACGGAGCTTTGACACCAGCTAGCTGGCTGGTGTTGCGGCTATTAACCAAACTGTGGGCTGGACAAGGACCGGTTTAGGTTGTGAGCGCGAGACCCACCTGCTGCACGTTGTGCCCTTCATACACATTGTACGAAAGGTTCAACGGTGGCGGGCGGATTCGAGTAATCTGGAAAAGATGCATCTAGAAAGCGGGAAAAGACTTTGTTGGTCACATGTTTTGCGACACTGGGGTAAGGAATGGTTTGATTTGGTGTGCGAGAGTAGTATACAACTACCCCGTGAACCAGGTTTAAAAATACTTGGATTAGAATTAGATCTGTAAAAATTTGCTGACTGATTAATAAATAATCGGGTGATATGTGAATGGAGGGTTAGACTTTAGGAGGGATATATATATATATATATATATATATATATATATATATATATATATATATATATATATATATATATTAGATTTAAGACAAGAATTTTTATCACAATAATCGTATCTTGGTTGTGTTCGTTAATAAAATAATATTTAGATAGAATACAGAAAATTAAAGCCTAAATATTGATTTTATTAATCTAAATATAAATGTAGTACAATCATTAAATAAAATAAAAATAAAATAGAAATTAATGACAATGGTTTGAGAGTGAGACAACCACTGAAGATTGGCCATCTTTTGAACCTAGGTGGTCATGTGACCATCGTCAAAACCCTAATGGTCGTGAGACGGTTGTAGTTTGGTCAACAAGTTGTGACTGAGAAAATCATTAAATGAAGACTCATAAATTTAGGGTATCTGACGATAGGATCGTGGATTTGAATGATTAACTAAACTAAATTTGACTTGTTGCAGCTGACGATAGGATCGTGAATTTAAATGATTAACTAAACTAAATTTGGCTTGTTGCAATGATGCGCTAAACAGAAGTGGAGAACTTAATTAAGCTACGCTAATCAATTTGAATTTTCTATACTATGCCGCTCGGGCGACAGATGCCCACCAATGCTGAGCCTCACCATGGAGAAGGAATACAGCTAATGGAACTCGTTGGTGGGTAGTACATCTTATGATGTCGAATATCTTCTCCACCTCGGAGCACCATATCTCTGCTGCAGTAGGGTCTGGCTCACCCCGGAAACACGGAGGATCGTGCTGTCGGAAGTCCTTGAGAAAGGCGCTCGCACACTCCTGCTCGGCCTCAGTTGGTGTAACAGTGGGATGCCTGCTCTGTCCCTGAAGAATAGCAGTCATCGCCTATAGCAGAGTGACACTCACAAGTACGGTTGGATCCGCACCAGTCTCAGGTAGAGGAGTGACATCCTCTCGCTGGAAAGCAGGAATATCTGATGGTGGAGCGGGAGTCACAGATGGTAGAGCGGGTGTCGCAGATGGTGAAGGGGGAGTCGCAGATGGTGGAGCGGGAGTCGCAGGTGGTGGAGCGGGATTTACTTGGGCCATTCTTCTAGGCATAGTGTCCTATAGGAAGGAACAAGGGCCTATCAGCCTTGGAAATTCTCGAAGGCATAAACGCTAAGGGTCTATGTCAAAAAATCACTAAGTCATTCGGACTCGGAACCTATTCATTCTAAATTCATAGTAGATATGTGATGTGATCCTCAGGTATTCCCAAGTTATGCTCTGATACCAACTTCTTAATGCCCCAAACTTGGAAAACGGGCTCACAAAATTTTCGATCGCCGAATTCGGTGCTGACAGTCTCCGTAGTGCCCCATTCTTGGATCCCAGCACTCACATACCAGATTCCGATCTTGAGATCCTACAAGGAGGATTTTCAGTATGAATTTTTTTTAATGGAGCATAACCACAAGCATAACCAAGTCACAAAACAACATCACCACATATCCACTATATCAAAAACTTTAAGTACAATGCGGAAAGGAAAATACAGGATGATCAATAAGCTCCAAAATAGACTAATACGCGCTCCTGCCTCGGCGTTGCTGCGGTCCAATGCCACCTGCACACAACGGTCGTGCATAAGCTTACAAAAGCTTAGAGGGTGGTGTAAGTGTGTGCGCAAGGTAAGCACCGAGTGTATAATATCAGAGTAATGCAGAAATATACGGTAAGTTCATGAATGCTATCAGTTGTACTAAAGCTATGTGATGTAAGACATGAATGCTATCGGCCATACAAGGCCATGCGTGCGAGGCCTATGTAGCTAAATGTCGTATGCGAGATGCAAAGAAAGCATGTCAGTCCTCATCAAGTACACATATCAGTACAATTCATCTCTGGATATCACCGAGGTCTAATACACTTCACACTGACTGCCTCCTCCCTAGCTGCATAGCCAAGTAAGTGGAAGAGACCACATTATCTGCCTGACCAGTAGTCTGCCAATACCTACTCGGCTTGTCGATAACGGACTCATTTGCGAGTTGGTTAAACTCAGCCTAGCTTATAGCCCCCTCACTCGGGCGGATAAGGGCACATCTCCTTCCAACCGACCACGACACAGTGGGAGACACGACCTACTGGTATTTGGCACTCCGACGTTCGTGTATCCACTCGGTCTAGACGTTGGAGCAGCTCCTGGTACCAAAAAGGTTCTGAGATTTTCACCCAAGGACATCCTAAGTGGCCCACAGTGCTAGAACCAATATTTTCGGTATCCGATACGACCATCCATGATGTGCCTGTGGAGGCCACGACCCTGATGTTGCTAGGGCGTGCAGTGATCACGACACACAATGCAAAATGTATGAGTCACACTGTTAGTCATGCAGCAATCTTGCACGTACTGCGCGATCTTGTGGGGCACTCCGTCTGATAAGGAGTCCCATAAATGTCTCAGCCCAACGGCTTATGCTATGATCAAACATTCCTCATATCAAGCGTACATATGATGCGTATGGGCATGAATCATGGAGTTATACTAAGCATGTTATAAAGTGATGAATTATCAACAAGTATGGGCCTATCAATGAGCCCTAGGGAGAGTTACAATGCAGACATTTATGGTCCCCATGTCACGAAAAATTGACTAAGTTTTTACTCCGTCATAATTTTCTAATGGGAAGTGTTGATAAGACTCTTTTTATTAAGAAACATAACAATCATATCTTAATGGTGCAAATATATGTTGATGATATTATTTATGGATCTACCTATACTAACATGACTGTTGAGTTTGTAGATTTAATGAAATCTAAGTTCGAAATGAGCATGGTTGGGGAATTGAATTATTTCTTAGGGTTGCAAGTAAAACAACAACCTGATGGTATTTTTATTTCTCAAACTAAATATGCTTTGAACTTAATTAAAAAGTTCGTATTTGAGAATGGTAAGAATTTTAATACTCCTATGAGTACAACATTAAGACTCTCAAAAGACTCTACAGGTAAAAATGTGGATCTTAAAGTATATCGCAGTATGATCGGTAGTTTACTTTACTTAACCGCAAGTAGACATGATATTGCTTTTAGTGTTGGTATTTGTGCTAGATATCAATCTGATCCTAAAGAGTCTCATCTAACTGTTGTTAAGCAGATTATGCGATATGTCACAAGTTTAGCTAATTTGGGTCTTTGGTATCCATATGATACTAGTGTTCAGTTGGCAGGGTACTCAGATGATGATTGGGCTGGTAATATCGATGATAGGAAATCAACCAGTGGTGGTTGTTTCTATATTGGAAATTTTTTAATTTCTTGGTTTAGTAAGAAGCAAAGTTTTATATCACTCTCTACTACTGAGGCTGAATACATCGCAGCTGGAAATGCTTGTACTCAGCTTGTTTGGATAAAACTTATGTTAAGCGATTATGGAATTGCACAGGACTCAATGATTTTATATTGTGATAATTCCAGTGCAATAAATATTTCTAAAAATCCTATTCAACATTCACGTACCAAGCACATTGACATTAGATTTCATTACATTCGTGAATTAGTGGAACAAAAAATAATTTCATTGGAATACATTCCGACCGAGACTCAACTTGCTGACATTTTCACTAAACCGCTTGACAAAAGCAGGTTTAATAAATTGAAATTTGATCTTGGTATGTGCATTTTAAATTGATTATGCATGTATGTGTGTATCATAGTATATATATATTTGATAATTTATTGGTTTAATTTTAAATGTTTATGAATAATCCATATTTTTGTCTTCGCACGACCAGTCGAGGATGTGCTTGACCAGTCGTGGTACGACCAGTCGAGGACATCCCACGACCAGTCGTGTAGCGCGCTGGACCTATTTTAATTTGGAGAAAACTCATCTTCCTCATTTCCTATTTCCTCTCCAATGGGTCGAAGCACGACTAGTCGTACCCAACTGTTTGATTCCTCAAGGTTAGTGCATCATTTGTGTTTTTCTTGTAGATTCTAGTCAATATTACTTCATTTTCACTCTTGGAGTAATTTATTTTGTAATTCATTGCAATTTTGGAATTTTCTTTTGAAAAATTTGATCTAGCATAACCCCACTCCATATATTTTGAAACTCTGTGTTTTTTTAATTCTCCAATTGCAAATGGATGCTAGAGGGAAAAAGAAAATTGTCTGTGGTCCATCATCTTCTAGATTAAATCCTATCTCTCAGTGCCATCTTCGGTCACCCGAAGATGATCCCACACAAGTACAGGATTTGTGAATGCGCAATGTTATTGTTGAAAGACCTGTGTCTATTGATCACATTGCTCCTTTTGGTCTCCTTCCTCTTCTCCAAACTGTAGGTTGGGATAACATCCTACGTGGGGTGGGCCTGCATACCAATCTATTGCTCAGGCTATGTTTGCATGTATTTCTGAATTTTCGACGGATAATTTAACATTTAATATAGCAGCTAGGGAAGGTCTATTTGATGTAGACCGTCATTTGATCTCAGCTCTAATGGAGATACTTGTTAATGACGAGGGTATTCCCATTCATATTCTAGTTGAAAAATTGTCGGAAACAGAAAAACATATGTTAATTAGAGATTTATGCAATATGGATGTTCAATGGACTCATAAAGGGAATGCGCTCTCCTCAAAGTACTTATTACCCAGATACAAGGTTCTCCACAGAATCTTTACTTCAAATTTGTATCCGTGTTCTGGTAACAAAACAGAACTAACTTCCTTTATGGTTCGTGTTTTGCATTCTGTCGTCACTGGTACTAAAGTCTGTCTGCCTTCTTTAATATGTCATTTCATCATTCGGTTTCGTCTTCATCCAGGACAGTGATATTCCATTCGCATATCTTATAACTGTGTTAGCTACTCACATGCTAGTTGTTTTGCCTGTTGGAGAGGCTCCTATTCATCATCTTATTTTTAATAATTCTAATATAAACAAGATGAAATTGGAATTGGCACCTGGCCAAAGAGATGTGGGTGGTGGTGGTGCTGAAGCAGGGAATGAAGAAGAAGGTGACGATCTTCCTCTTAATGATATAAATATGGATGCCATTTTTGATGAAATTGAATCAGACTCTACTAATGATCCTGACTATGAGCCATCTGATTTTGATGCTCGTATTCGTGCACTTGAGGAGAAGGTTGAGAACATGAATAATGCCCATGATTTACAATTTAAATATATGCCCAAGTATCTTAGGCGCTTAAACAAGGGCCTTCATCAACTTGATCCTACTATACCTGCTCCTTCTTCAGGATCTGATTAAATGTTTTTATTCATTGGTATGTAATAACTGTTAGACTATTTTCATTTCTTTCAGTGTGTTAGACTTTGGATTATACTGATATATGCACTTTGAATTTGCTTATATATTTAACTCCTTTATTACTCTCGTATTGGTCTTCCACTTCCATTTATTCCTTTCTTCCTTTGTCTTTTTGTGACAAAAATGGGGAGAATATGTTTTGGATTGATTGATAAATATAGATTGTATATGGATTGTGGGGGAGTAGCATAAGTAGCATATTTTATTTTTTAGATCTATGTGTGCTATTCAGGGGGAGTAAGTAATGAGGAATTTGTGCTAGTTAATGACAACTGGTGCATGATTCTTTGTGTTCATATTGATCATATTTTTGTTAAGTGTGTTTTGTCACAAATTTGACAAAGGGGGAGATTGTAAGTGATATGGTTTCTTGCTCCTTTGGTTGTCAAATTTTGTGGTGCCAAAAACACAATCTGTGTCATTTTGGTTTATATGTTCATGACACTGCATCAATGCTACAAGCTAAGAACAATGATCTACTTCAAGAAATGCAAGGTCAAGTTCTTTGTCCACTTCTGTAAGCTTCAATGTTCAAAGTTTTTAAAGCTACATCGAAAAGATGAAGTGCTTGTTCAAGACTCAAGATCATGTTCAACTCAAGATGAAGTACAACTCAAGAACGACAAATCCAAGCTTTTGAAGATCTCAAGTTCAAGCTATATCTTGTAGAGATCTCAAGCTTCATAATCTTCAAAGGTCAACCATCATTTGAAGAAATGAAGACTCAATGTCCATACTTCACATTTAAGGTATCAAAGACCTTATATTGACCTTAGGGTAGGTCATTTTGTATACATAATTTAAATTGAATCTTTTTTTTTTATAAATGTTTGGTATGTTCTAAGACTAGTCCTGGACTCTGTTCGACTAGTCCCAGAACTGGCTCAACCAGTCCAAAAAATTCCAAGACCAGTCCTAAGTTCTTACAGATTTTTAGAATTTTTTGTTTGAGCTTCGACCAGTTCTGGAGTCTGCTCGACTGGTCGTAGGAACATTGCCGACTCATTCACGACCAGTCCTGCAGATACGACTCAAATCCAGCAACAAATTCTGGTTTCTCTCGACCGGTCGTGGGTATGTCATGATCAGTCGTGGAGGCATCATGACCAGTCGTGGACACCTTACGACCAGTCATGGAACGCTTTTATTTGATTGTGCTTAAAATTTTAAAATGCAGTTCATCCTTCGACCGGTTGTGGTGGCCACACGACCAGTCGTAAACGTGTTTTTTGCATCTATAAATAGAACACGAATTTCATAGTTTAATATCCAATTCAAGTAAAATTAAGGTATCACTCTGAGAGATAAGTCTGTGTTATTTTTAAGCTACGTTGTGCATATTTAATATTCTCTTTTGTTTGCTTTGTCAATTTGATTTTATTTCTATATTCCAATCTGATTTGAAAAGAGGAATTGTTGTATTCCTTCTTCTTGGAATCAAAATCAAATAGAGCTAGCCCAACTGGTTTAATTTAAAATCAATTAGAACCTAGAACCATTTCAAAGTGAGTATTGGACAATTGAACTTTTATATTCGGACTTCTACTCCAATTGGTTCTTCTGGGCTGCTACAAAAGGAGAAATCCATGTATTTTACGTTTGTGTAAATTTCCTTTATTTTGGTTTATTTCGAGATTCAGCCAGAAAAATCTCATTGTGTTGGTTATCTGAGGAGAGCCAGAAAACTTAGAAAGTGGGGCTTTTTGAATTGTGTAAGCCCATTTGAAAGCCGCAATTGTGAAGGTTTTAGGTGAACCTGAGAAACCTATTTTCATAATGAACGCTGATATCCCCTATGTGAGGATATTAGGAGTGGAGTAGCAAGCTGTGTGGCTGTTGTTTAACAGTTGGTATACACACAGGCGAACCACTATAATTCTTTGTGTTTTGTGGTTTGAATGTTTATTTAATTTCTATATCTTTTATCACTCAAGTTTATGGGATGTATGTGTGGAAGTGAATGTTGTAATATTTACGTTTCAAGCATTGTGGAGAATGTTGTAATAGTTTAGAATTTATTTCTTGCTATTTCCTTTATTCAATTTGAGTTTTTGATATTCAAATTGTTCTAGTAAGATTGTCCTGCCATAAACCCTTGGTTTTTATGGTGCATGGTTGTCCTTAAAACAACATTGGTATCATCCTCTCTATTCTAGTGTTTGAAGTTGCTTTACATTTTCATACTGTGATTTGTTTGAAGTGCTATCTTTCCTTTATTCATTTAAATTTCACTGTTAAAGTTTTAATTTGGCATAGTCCTATTCATTCCCCCTCTAGGACATATAGCTAAGCCTTTTCATTTTCTTTGAAAGCTTGTTGGACAAAATGTTCCTCAAGTTCGATGTAATCGAGTATGATTCGATTCAATCGAGAACTAACTCTCGATATAATGGAAGCTGACTCGATTCGATCGATGACCACTTTTGACAATGATTCTATATAGAAGGAGTGCCCAAACTCGATTATATCGAATAGGGTTCAATTTTATCAAATTTTAAATTTCAACAAGATCGAGCTATATTCGATTAATCGATATTTCCTAGCAGGTGGTTATGTTGTTGCTGGATAGAATGGGCATATTATTCGATGAAAACGAACCATGTTCGATGCAATAAAAAATGACTTTGATTGCAAATCGATGCCTTCGAGTTTATCTGTTTAATTCATGTTTAACTCCTCTATCATTCTAAGTTTTCAATACTTTAACCTACCAAAGATGATTTTCAATGAATTGAAGTAAGTTATAAGTTGGATTGGGGTCATATACCTTAGGGTTTGGTTTAGGGAAGTGAGGCTTCATTACCTGTTTGGAGCACTCAGACTTCATTCTTTTTGAGATCTTCATCTTGGAACTCTCTTAAGGACAGACTCAACATTCAAGTAATTTGACAAACTAGGGCACTTTTAAAACCTTCGAAGACTCTTTGAGATTCTTTTGATCTTTTTGAAGCTCCTTACTTGTAAATGAATGAAATGGGAGGGGGAGGGGGTATTTATAGGCTTTCACACATGCGAACCACCAAAATAGCACAATGAGTGCAGTTACGCATCCGCGCAATACACCCCTGTTGCTCGATCGCGGAATGGGTATTTGATGCATCCTGGGCAATTTACCCCCAAACTGCCATTCTAGCATCATTCTTTATGTTGTGCAGCTGCAAAATGAACCTATGTTGGGCAGTCGCGTAACAGTCTTATTTTCATACTTTTTTCACATATTTTTTTGCTCCAATAGTCGGTTTTGGCATCGTTCATCTTGTGGGGTGTTGGCTCGAGTTCATGAAAGGCTAATCCGTCATCCGCTACAATGTCTTCTTCTGTAAGGCACTCAGCAGTGTGGATGTAGGAGTCTCCTTGGTCCTCGGAGTCATAGAGACATTTCTTGAGCCTTTTTATTATAGTCGTGATTTTGACATCTCTGCTTTTGTCTTTGATTAAGGGATTTCTTTAACAGAGTATTGTTATCGATACGAAATAACTGTTCTCGATTGTTTTTCTACGTCTGAAGCTTCTTCAGCAATCATAATAGTCGGTTCCGTTGACCAGCCCTCTAATATGGTGATAATTGGTTAGTGCTGCAAAGGTGCAAGAATCAACCTTAACGAGAAGGTTTTGCAATATAGCAATTATGTAGTCAATTTGGAGTTTCAATCTGATCTTCGTTCCAATGTATTTTTGTCTAATAGTGAAAGAATCCCATTATCTATTGAGCTAGCCGAGACGAGCACATCGAAATCTTGTAAAGGTTCGACTCCATTATGACTCTGGCTGGATGACCTTTTTGTCTCAGCTTATAAGGAGTAATGGACCAAACCGTCTGTTGTAGAACTTATCTTCGAACATATTTGAGTCCACGGTGAATGACAATTTTTTTTAGCCCAGACAATTTATGCTCAGGGTTCACCCCACAATATTGTGAACATTGAAATTGCGATTTCAGTAGGTAGTAAAATCTTTTTCTATCTCATGGAGCTTTCTAACCATCGCCATTGACACTAATATGATTTTGATTGTTCCACGCACATAGTACGATTCTGAGTGTGTCTCCACATGACATCTTCGTTGGTCTACGTCACGTACTGAAAGTGAGTGTAAACAAGACCATTCCATCCATCAAACTTCAATTTTCCACACTAATCAAATAGGTAGGACCATGCCATCAAAGTTTGATTTGGACCATTTTACCATCTAAAGTGGGGAAAGCATTTTGAATGGCATCAATTGCTCAATGGGCTCTACCATACTATCTTAGGATTCGTAGAATTGAATTCATTGGGTCTGAATGGGGCATACTTTTCAAACGGAAGGAGGCAAGGCATTGATTCCCTCCATAGACTTATTTTTCAGTGTGTAAGGAGAAGACGGGGCATCGTGTTTTTTATTTTAGACTTTTCAGTGTGTAAGGAGAAGACAGGGCATCATGTTTTTTTCTTTAGACTTGACATCTTTCCCTATTGGATGAAGATGGGGCAACTACATTGAGGTCGTGCCTGCTATGCGCAACTAATTACAGCCATGATTTTCAACTAGCCACCATCTCTGTCGTTGTATCTAGGATGGAGGAGGCTTGTCCTCCTGAATGTGTGGTTGATTTAAACAGGTCATTGGTTTCCTCAGCTTTTATTATGTGGTTGTATCAATCTCACTGTAAAGATATTTACATGTCTATCCAATTGTACAATCTATCGTCCAACAGTTTATTGAAAAATTTAATAGAAAAAATGTAGTTGAATTTTTTATTAGTAAAATGTAGATATTGATGTTAAATATGTGGAATGATTAAAACCGGCAATGAGCTAAGACTGGGCTAAGAAAAATCAATATTTTGAGTAGGCCTAAGCCAATCACAGGCTTGTTCATTGCCGTCCATTATCAGCTATTTTGACTAGTTTAATTGAAACTCCATGTGGTGATGAGTGACCTGAAGGCTAGTTTTTTTTTCCTACTATATTTCTTATGATGAATGGCAAGTGTTTAATTGACCGAATACTGCTTGTGATGTTTGGGGCTCATTCCTAGCTTATATATGCTTTGTATTGGTGTGATCCTGTTGTTAGAAGTCTATTGTTTGGTGTAATGCCCCGAAAATTGGCACCCGAGTACAAAGACCCCAATCCTGAGTTCCCGGGTGTTAACCTAATGAGAATGCACATGAGACCTCATTCAGATTCACATTCATTCCGTATACGGATAATCAGAGTAACACAATTCACTTAGCGGATCCAAAGCAAGGTAGAGATAATGAAAATTAATAAATATAGGACAAACAATCAAAGTGCAATTGAAAAGTGGGGTCTGCCCTAATGAGGATTATACAAGCCACGATATACATACCTAAGATGATTAAAGTATAAAGCTTCCAGTTTACATCCAATTCTCCAAAACATAACGGTGTTAGCACAACCCGATATAAGCCTGCCAGTCTAAGGTCTCACTAGTACCTGCATCAATGATACTCCTGGTTGGTGTTTTAAAATCGTCCCAGGTGAGAGTGAGTAGCTAACTCAGTGGTTCCATTAGTTGTAAGTTACACATGCTATCGACACAATCAGTACAGTTAATGATAAACAAGAAATCAAACACTTCTTAAATACTTTTGTTAAATGTGCATATAAAGATATGACATGATGCATGCCCTTTCCAAACAACACTCCCTCGCACGTGACTCCGACCATCTGGTTCGAAATGACAACACTCCCTCAGCAAGCGACAACCACGCCTGTTTCGTCACATTCTAATCTAATGCGATGCGATGAATGATCATGTTAGCTGAGTAATTATTAAGTTCAATTCATCCAGCATATTGGCGAAGATACGATACCGACATTATATCACGATTCCTTATCTAGATCATGTGGCTCGTTGCTGCATGTAGCGACTCCTTACCAGTGTCCCTTGATCCAAATTTAGGTGTCACCCATTTATCTCACAAATCAACGATTCTAAAGGTACGGTATGATACCTAAATGTATAAGGATCAACCCGGTATGGGTCGTCACCCAAACCGAGTATGATCACTTAGTTGTGAGGTGCGGGCTTGTCACATAAAACTAAAAAAAAAACACATAAAAGAAATGGTTCGTCACCCAATTCCATTCACGCCCGAATCATTCAAACGGTATTCTTGCACGGAATCATCGGCCGGGTAATTTGACGGGGGCCGTTTAAACAACGGTTTATCACCTCCATTAGTGCTCACTGGTCACTACGGGAAAATCTTGTCACCCCAGCATAGGCCGACAGTTAGGACACGGTGTCCCATGCCACCATGCCTGACTCATGAGTCTCAGGGGGATCGTATCACATTAACGGTTATGAATGGACCATCTATTGGGAACGGGGTATCCTAGATTCAATTTGGTCGTGTCATACATTGTGAACATACATGATCAGTTGGCTAGTGGGATAATTCAATTAATCTAGTAGAACCCCGACGTAACCGACATCGGGTGCAAGCAACCCGTGTAGTTCAGCTACTGTCGATTGTCCATGTTCAACCGGGTCGATCGAACAAGCCTAGGGTGGTGGCCTTAAGTTGGGCCACCCCTTGATTTGGGTGATTTATCGACTGACCCACCATCTTAGTAATCTTAAGTATTTCTATGGACTAAACTCTATATCATACAATTATAACATAATTTTCACTACGCAACTACTTAGGCATTTCATTAAACACGTGAACATCCATAGAGTATTACACTCACTAAAGAATTAAATCAAACATGTGAGCATGCATAAAGTAATACAATCACTTAGGCAATAAATTAAGCATGTTAACATCGACAAAGCAACACATTCTACCACTTAGACAGTTTATCGAACATGTGAGCATCCATATCCAACAAATAATATATAATACAATCAAACATGAAATATGAATATGCTAGCTATTACAACATATTCAACATAAGACATCATTAACTGAGACCCTCAAGGGTCGATAAATGGAAACTTAGAAATAATAGTCCGCACCTTAAGAAGGAATATTCAATTTTGAGCTCATAGGATTAGGGATTTGGGGAAAATCACAAATTCCTATATAAACACCAAGAACTATATGAGATTTATGAAATTCATTTTAGAAAAACCTATGTTAGGAAGTAGGATTTGTTTTTTACCTCCTAATCGCAAGTAGGGTGGATTCGGTGGAGGAAAATGATTGAGGCCAGGGCCTTGGTTGGAGGAGACCTACGAAAGGAAGCATCAAAACCTCCAACTCCTACTCTCACTCTTCTTCTTTTCTTCTTTCTTCTTTCTCTTTCTCTCTTTCTCTCCTTTGGAAAATGCAAATTCGTATGGAGAGATGGGGTGCCCAAATGAAGTTCTTATATAGTGCCAGATTTGGTGTAAATGGCCTCAAGGGTTGGGTTTTTACTATACTGGCCCTATAGGAGTGTTTTTCTACAATTTGGGGCCACTACGAGGCGTAAGATTCGACACCCACTGTTGGATAGTTGGCCCTAGTGATGATCTACTCATAGACATAATCGGCCTGTCATTTGGATGCGTTAATCGACGGGTATGATTAGAAGTTTGTTCGACGGTCACCGACTATCGATCGAGCCCGCAACTATACGGATTTATGTAGGACATTACTCTAGGTTGTTGCCTCAAATTTGGTCATGATCTAACAGTCTGAAATCTATAACTTGGTAAAGACCGAACATATATAAGTGACTTAAGTTCTTGGTAAATTTCAAGAATATTCGCACAACTCATGCATCGACCTTGTGAGTCTAAGTTGAGCAATTCAAGTCACGATCTCGACTGGATGTCTCATGATGGACATTAAGCCCAGTAAGATGGACATTATTCTATAGTTTCAGAACTAGTGGCCCACTAACGAGCAGTCCAGAGCTCGTTTGGAAAATCAAGGCATTTCTTGAATGAATTAAGTAGCAAGATTTCTTGTGCGCAATGATTAGGGTTTGGATTAACTATGTTCATAGTGTGGCTTATTCGTAATTAGTGAAAATGGCGATTCAATCATAATCACTCTAAACCGTTGGTTCGTATGCTATATGGATAATTGGGTCACCTTGATTTGTTAATTATGATCCGACCCCAAGTTGTCTCGACTTTGGGTAGATCTTTAATTTAGTTGTGATCATTTTGATTAGTCAGTGATAGGTCGGCTAGATTTGATCCCTATCCGAACAAATCAGGAGGCTATACTCGGTGCTTAAGTGATTGGACGGATTCGTTGGCTTCTACGGTTGATTAATCAAATTTGTACAGTTCTTTACCGGTATTACCGATGTATAGGCTTACTTCGAGCTTCAAGGGTCAATAAGCGACAACGTAAGTTAGTCACATCGAAAGTTTTTAAGGGTTTTTGGAAATCCAAAACAGTGAAAATCCAGGAAGTTACACTTGGTGGCATCGTTGTGGGGTCCACTGCGATCTATGTATTTTGAATCATGTTGAGGGTCGAATATTGTACATTATCCCCCATTTATATCATGGTTTTATAAACATGATAATTCTTAATGTTCTATTTTACTCATGTTTGTGTTACAAGGTGAATTTAAGAGCTTGAATTGAAAAGGGTATTAAAAGCATGGATTTGATGCTCAAGAATCACCAAGGTAAGGGATGGATCTTAGGAGACCAAGATTGAAGAATTCACATGCCAAAGATCCAAGAAAACCAATGAGGAATGAAGAGAATCAAATATTTGAAGTGAAGAAAATGAATCATGAAATTGTCTTAAAAACAAACATATTCCTGAAATTGTCCTGAAGAAGCATATTCTGAAACTCTGGGTCATTCTGTGAAATTGTGCATAGTGAAGTTTATTTTGAAAAAGTGCGTAAATTTGAGGCGGTTTCTAGAGTTTCCCAACTAGGTGTGAAAGTTAGAGTTCCACAACTATAAATATGACTCCTTAGGATGTTCTTATGCATCTTCTAGGGTTTAAGGAGTGGAGCAAAGGGGTGGAGAAGCCGTCGCCAAGAGTTTTTCTTCTTCCTCCTTAGTTGTTTTCATGTTTTTCTTAAGAGACTTTGGTCCAATCATTCTATGGTTGGCTAAACCTCTTAGTTAGGGCTAAGAGGTGAAGCTTGTAATATGATGGGATGTCTTTATTGCTTTAATTCATGTTTTTGTTGAACTTACTTTGATTCGAGTTTGATATTTAAGGAATACTTTCAGTTTTTAATGATTTATTGTGACTTAAATTATAGTAGATTTGTAATAGTTTGGAATATCTTCTTTTCCTATTTTGAGATTATGGGATTGGTAAATCCCGTTGTTTGCCATCGTCTCATGGGCATGGTTTGGTGATGGAATCCCTGCCAATTATCATAATTCTCCTCTTTTGAGAATTAGGTCAAAGGAAGTTCAGATTTGTTCTTAATTACTATATCTTCCAATTGGATAGGATATGACTCAAATTTCAATTGTATTACTTGAATCAAGTAAGGAATCACCCTGATTGTTATAAGTGGATCCTTGGAAACCCTAGTTCCCACCTTTGAATTCTTAAGTTTCTAATTACACACTTCACCATTACTCCATTTAATTCCAGATTTAAATTCATATCTTTTTCTAGTTCTACTTCTAGTTGCTTTCAGAATACACACGAGATTAGTCCATGTGGATTCGACCTCGGTCTCACCAAAATTATTACTGCATCGCGACCTTACACTTAAGGTTGTGAACAAGTTTTTGGCGCCGTTGTCGGGAACTGACTGTTGCATTTTCTGAATTTAATTAGTCTTGGAATTGGGTTAAGATTAGGATTTATTTATTTTCTATTTTTAGGTTAGGGTTTCTCTTTATTTATTTTTAGAAACTAATTTTTCTTTCTATTTCTATATTTGGAAACTTTCCTAATTTGTTTTTAGAAACTAACTTTTCTTTCTATTTCTAGATTTAGAAACTTTCTTAATTTGTTTTTAGAAACTAACTTAACTTTCTATTTCTAGGCTTAAGAACTTTCCTTTTCTATTTTTAGCAACTAATTTACTTTCTAATTCTATGATAGAAACTTTACTAATTCGTTTTTAGAAACTTTCCTTTTTCATTTTTAGAAACTAGGTCACTTTTTTAGAAACTTTCCTAATTTGTTTTTAGAAACTTTCCTTTTTCATTTTTAGAAACTAGGTTGCTTTTCTAGAAACTTTCCTAATTCGTTTTTAGAAACTTTCCTTCTTTTTTTTTCTTTTTTTTTAGAAACTAGGTTGCTTTCTTATTATTATTATTATTTTTTTAAACTAACTCACTTTCCTTTTTCTAGGCTTAGAAACTTTCTTAATTTGTTTTTAGAAACTTTCCTTTTTTCATTTTTGGAAACTAGGTTGTTTTTTTTAGAAACTTTCACAACTTATTTTTAGAAACTAACTCATCTTTCCATTTTTAGAAACTTTCTATTTCTCTTTTTAAAACTAATTCACTTTCTTTTTTCTTTTGCAAGATCCTAACATAGAAACTTCTAATTTGGTAACTTCTTTCTAATTCTCTCTCTTTCTATTTCTATATTTCTATTTCCCCTTTTCTTTTTAGGTTTAGGTTAGATTCTGAAATTGAGGGCTAAGAGTGTTTCATACCCAAGTGGGTCCATGACAATACTCGACGTCTCTTGAGTGAAGGAGGATTGGTTGAGGGGTTATCTATCCATCATAGGATTAGACACCACTCGAGATCCACAGAGTTAACCGAAGTCATGGCTGTAAATCAACTGGCCAATCAACCTCCAAATCCACCCCAACCTAGGTTAGAGAAAATTCAGGATGAGAACGAGGTACATAGAGCACCCCTTCCTCGTACTTTACGAGACTATTTACAACCAACGGGGGTGAGCATTCCTTCCTGTATGGTTTTTCTAGAAAATCAGGAAACATAGACATCAAGCTAGGAGTGATCCAAATCCTTCCAAAGTTCCTTGGGCTTGACTCTGAAAATCTGTATTTACACTTGAAAAAGTTTGATGAGATCATAGCCACTTTATACTTTCCTAATGTGTCTGAGGACACAATCTGACTGAAACTCTTCCCCTTCTCCCTGAAAGAAAAAGCTAAGATGTGGTTACATTCACTACGTCCACGATCTATTAGCAGATGGAATGAAGTGAGAAGGGAGTTCATAAAGAAATTCTTCGCATATCATAAAACGAACACCATCAGAAAGTCGCTCATGAACTTCGTCCAAAGGGAAGATGAAACATTCTTCCAATATTGGGAGCGGTTCAAGGATCTTGTCAGTTCATGCCCACAACACGGTTTTGAAACGTGGCCCATAACAAATGTCTTCTATGAAGGATTGACATCTTCCATGCGCCAACTTGTCGAGATAATGTGCAATGGAGAATTCCTAAACAAAGATTTGAAGAAGTGTGGGATTACTTTGATCAACTTGCTGAAACCGCACAATCATAGGACATCTCCCCAAGAACGAGCATCACGTCTAAGCCTACTTAATCAAAGGAATACTTAATCAAAGGAGAGAGGTGGAATATATCTTTTGAAAGAGGAAGATGATATCAACGTTAAAGTGACCAGTCTCACAAGGAAACTCAAGGCCATGAAACTTAGGAAGGATAAGGATAAGGAAGTTGTCTACAGTATTTGTGATTGTAACATTTATATAACTAAAAATTGCCCAACAATACATGCGTTTCAAGAAATACTGAATGAACAATCAAATGCTGTAAACAACTACCAAAGACCTTTCAAGGGACTCACTTCGAACACATACAACTTCAGCTGGAGAAATCATCCGAATTTCGGTTGGAGGAATGGACATTTTACTACACCTCAAGGAATCCCTAATCAATTCTTAAATCAAGGGAAACCTCAAGAGGAATTGATTCAAAATCCTCAAGAGCTCATCTAGTAAAGTACTCTTCAAGACTTACAAGAACTTATAAAGGCTATACAAAAGATAGACTCGTGCATTACGGTTATGAAGAAAGGGATGCTTTCAGCCCAACCTATCCCTAATCCTAAACCACAATACGTAGTTAGTGAACCAAGCTCTTCAAATTCAATGGAGCAAGCTAAATCTATCACCACTCTTAGGAGTGGGAAGATAATTGACAAATCTATTCCAGTAAGGGCTGAAAAGTCTAAGGACCCGGATATAGATGAAAATGATAGACCTAGCGATGCTCCACATGAGGTAGAACCGAAACTTCAAAGAAAACCAGTTGCTCCATTCTCCCAACGGTTGATTGCACCAAAACCTCTTTCTAACTCTTAGGACATCCTAGAGGTGCTGAAACAAGTGAAGGTCAACATTCCTCTACTGGATGTCATAAAACAAATACCTTCATATGCCAAATTTCTAAAAGAGTTATGTACGACTAAAAGACGGCAAAATATCCAAAAGAAAATATTTTTAACAAAGAAAGTGAGTGTCATCCTAAAGCAAGATGTGCCATAAAAATACAAAGATCCCGGTAGCCCAACCATTGCTTGCATAATTGGGAATTACCGGATTGATCATACACTTATTGACTTAGGAGTAAGTGTAAATTTGATCCCTTACTTGGTATACAAACAACTGGGTCTAGGTGAATTAAAATTCACCCGGACTACATTACAATTTAACAATCGCTCAGTTCGTGTACTGAGAGGGATAATTGAGGATGTATTGGTCTAGGTTGATAAATTCTACTACCTAGTAGATTTTATCATCCAGGATACTCAACCCATCGTGGATAAGAGCACTCAAATTCCCATCATCTTGGTCGCCCATTCCTTGCTACATCAAATGCAATCATCAATTGTAGAAATGGAGTCATGAATTTGTCTTTTGGGAATATGACATTAGAGCTCAATATCTTTTTCAATATGAGCAAACAGGCAGAGGATGATGATGACGCCCATGATGTTAACTTGATTGATTCTTTCATGGAAGATAGAACTCTGATGACCTTATCCTCTGACCCTCTGGAGACATGCTTGACCCACTTTCATGATTTAGATGATGATATGATTAGGGAGACGGGTGCCAAGCTTGATACTGTGCCGGTACTTGAAGTTAACCGGTGGAGGCCACAATTTGAAGAATTGACCCAAACTAATGCAGTGCCTCTACTGTCTAACCTCAATGCACCGAACCTTGACCTAAAACCTTTGCTCCCTAATTTGAAATATGTCTATTTAGATCCAGATAAGACATATCCGGTGGTGATTTCTTCCCACCTGGAGCAAGAATAGGAGAGTATGCTTATCTCTACTCTCATTGAGCACAAAGGAGCCCTTAGATGGTCGATTGCAGACCTCTAGGGAATTGACCCTTTAATTTGTACTCACCGCATTTATCTAGAGGATAATGTGAAGACCTCTTGGCAACCACAACGTAGACTAAATCTAAATATGAAGGAAGTGGTTAAGGTCGAGGTTCTTAAGATATTAGATGTGGGTATCATATACCCAATATTAGATAGTCAATGGGAGAGTCCAACTCAGGTGGTTCCTAAAAAGTTAAGAATCACCATCGTAGCCAATGCCGACAATGAACTCGTGCCAACTAGGATCACTACCGGTTGGAGAATGTGCATTGACTACAGGAAGTTGAATACTATCACGAGGAAAGACCACTTTCCTTTGCCCTTCATCGATCAAATTTTGGAAAGGCTAGCTGGTCATTCCTATTATTGTTTTCTTAATGGATATTCAGGCTACAATCAGATTGAGATAGCCCTTGAAGATCAAGAAAAGATGACATTTACATGTCTTTACGGCACCTTTAATTACCGAAGGATGCCATTCAGACTATGTAATGCTCTAGCCACTTTTCAGTGATGTATGTTGAGTAATTTTTCTAATATGGTAGGGCAATATTTGGAGGTTTTCATGGATGACTTCTCGGTCTTTTGTCTATCCTTAAGCGAATGTTTGAAATTTTTAAAAAATGTGCTGAAGCAATGTGAGGAAAAGAATTTGATACTTAATTGGGAGAAGTACCACTTCATGGTTTGTAAGGAAATTGTCCTAGGACATATCATCTCTTCCAAAGAAATTGAGGTAGATAAGGCTAAGATTGATCTTATCTCTAACTTACCTCCACCCAAAAATATATGTGACATGCGATCCTTCTTAGGATATACTAGATTTTACAGAAGATTCATAAAGGACTTTAGTCACCTCTCTCATTCTTTATGCAATCTACTTCAAAAGGATGTACCATACGAGTGGACTGATCAATACCAGAAGCTTTTTCTAAGCTCAAGGGCATGTTAACCACTACACCTATTATGCAGCCACCCGATTGGAGCATCCCTTTTGAACTTATGTGTGATGCGTCCGACTATGCTCTTAGGGTAGTATTAGGTCAGAGAAAAGATAAGAGACCCTATGTTATACATTATGCAAGTAGAACCTTAAATCATGCCCAAGTGAATTACACTACTATAGAAAAGGAACTCTTAGCCGTAGTATTCGTTTTGGACAAATTTAGGTCCTACCTAATTGAATCCAATATCATCATCTACACGGATTATGCGGCTCTCAAGTATCTTTTTTCTAGGAATAATGTTAAGCCCCGCTTGATAAGATGGATCCTTCTACTCAAGGAATTTGATTTTAAAATAAAAGATAAAAAGGGAGTAGCAAATGTAGTAGCTGACCACCTTTCTCGCCTTGATCTCTCTAATTCCCTTGAGATGACACATATAAATGACATATTCTCTGACGAACAATTATTTAAAGTCTCTCAATCACCTTGGTTCGTGGATATTGCTAATTATCTTGCCACAAGTTCCACGTCAACACATTGGACTACGCAAGATAAAAAGAAATTCTTTGTCGAGGTACATAAATTCTTCTGGGATGATCCGTATTTATTCAAATATTGCCTAGACCAAATCTTAAGGAGATGTGTGCTAGATAATGAACACTAAAGTGTCATCTCCTTTTGTCATTCTCAGGCCTGTGGTGGTCACTTTTCTGCTAAAAAGACCACGGCAAAATTCTGTAGTGCGGCTTTTACTAGCCCACTATGTTCAAGGATACTCATGAGTTTTGCAAAGCTTGTGAGCATTGTTAGAAATTGGGAGCATTGTCCCGTCGAAATATGATGCCCTTGAACCCCATTCTGATCATTGAAGCATTTGATTATTGGGGCATCGATTTCATGGGACCATTCCCCCAATCATTTGAAAATTTATATATTTTTCTAGTAGTAGACTATGTCATTAAATGGGTCGAAGCGATCCCATGCCGTAATAATGACCATTAAACCATCATTAAATTCTTAAAACAAAGTATCATTTCCTGGTTTGGAACGCCTCGAGCCATTATTAGTGATGGAGGATCACACTTTTGTAATAAGCCATTCACAAATTTAATGAAGAAATATGGCATCTCTCACAAAGTGAGTACTCCATACCACCCACAAACATGTGGGCAAGCTGAGATTTCAAATAGAGAAATTAAATACATATTGGAAAAAACGGTTAACCCTGATCGCAAGGATTGGTCAATCCGCTTGACCGATGCTTTATAGGCTTACCGTACTGCATTTAAGAATCATATTGGAATGTCTTCCTTTACACTTGTCTATGGGAAGGTTTGCCACTTACCTGTGGAGTTGGAACATAGGGCCTACTAGGCAATTAAAAATTTGAACTTCAATTTGGACAACGCTGGCTCGCTGCACAAACTTCAGTTGAATGAACTGGAAGAAATCCGGAATGATGCATATGAGAACTCGAGAATTTACAAGGACAAGATGAAGATGTTTCATGACTAATACATTCTTCGAAAAATCATTCACACCAGGTCAGAAAGTCATTTTGTATAATTCTCGGTTACACCTTTTTCCGAGTAAACTCCGATATCGTTGGACCGGCCCTTTCACTATTACTAATGTTTATCCTCATGGGGCTGTCAAGATTTAGAATCCAAACAATGATAATGAATTCAAAGTAAATGGACATCGTTTAAAGCCATTTGTTGAAAAATTTGATTCAGAGGACATGTCAATACCTCTGACTGACCCTGTTTACCAGGATTGACCTCCTAGTCTGATGGAGGTATAGGTAGAATTATTTGCTTTCATATGATTTATGATTAGGATAGTTTACTTCTCACTATTTAAGATATTTTGCTTTCCACTGTTTAAGATAGTTTGCTTTCTGTTGGTTTAATTCTTGTGCTAACCCATCTTCACACTGAGACTATTCGAAAAGCCTCAAAAGTCCCTCTTCAGGTATTACCTTTCCATCACTTTCCTTCTCTTTTCATTGCCTCTTTTGTATTCATGCTTATTTCTTTCACATTGAGGACAATGTAGATTTTTTGGTTGTGGATGGGAGATTAGGTGAACTAATCAGCGTTTTCTCAATTTTGAGCAAAATTTTTAAAAATTTTCAGTGTTTCAAGTTGAAATCTGTTTGAGAAGTGATGAATTGTGTACTTAAGAATGCATTGGGTATGATAAAAATAGAGATTGAATTTTAGATTGTTGGAGTTTGATCAACTAAGTAATCTATCACTTAAGTTTTTGCACTCAATTGATTAGGAAATAGTTTGAATATCATGTTAATCTAAATCATAAGACACATTCAATTTGTCTTTTGTAAGATATGCTAGAAGCTCTGATTGTTAGTATGTGAATCATTGATAGATGGTGAGAATCGAGTCTGGAGAATTTTATCTACCTTAAAAGAAGAAAAGAACTAGTTTTTTTTAAAAAAAACAAGAAATCGACAAAAAGGTCATGAAAAAAAATAAAAAGAATGAAAAATATAGAAAATAATGTAAAATAAAAAGAATGGATAAAAAATTGACCGTCAATATAAAATCAAAGACTGGAAAAAGAAGGAAAATGGGATAAGTTCAGAATTAATACTTGAGTTTCAAACGGATCTTGAAGTGATGAGTATGGCTAACATGATGAACTATTAGTATTCGTACAGGAAGTAAGTTGATTTTTGCTGAGCATATTGAAAAAATTGATATGCAAATTATGCTCAATTTAATGGACAAAGAATTTACTTGATTGGTTGCTTATGTGGTTCAACTCTAAATTTTCAAAACCCCACTTTTGTATCTTAATTCTACCCATTCATACTTGAGTATACACAAGATTGTTTTCCTAGAGATTTTTTAGACATTAACCATTGATATTTATTGCACGCATACTTTGCTCGGGATTAGCAAAATGTTGGTTGGGGATTATATTGAGGGTCGAATATTGCAAATTATCCCCCATTTATATCTTGGTTTTATGAATATAATAATGCTTAATATTTTATTTTACTCATGTTTGTGTTACAAGGTGAATTTAAGAGCTTGGATTGAAAATGGTCCTAAAAGCATGGATTTGATGCTCAAGAATCACCAAGGCAATGGATGGATCATAGGAGACCAAGATTGAAGAATTTACATGCCAAATATCTAAGAAAATCAAGTGAGGAATGAAAAGAATCAAATATTTAAAGTGAAGAAAAAGAATCCTGAAATTGTCTTGAAAATAAACATATTCCTAAAATTGTCATAAAGAAGCATATTCTGAAACTCTGGGTCATTTTATGAAATTGTGCAGAGTAAAGTTTATTTTGAAAAACTACGTAAATTTGAGGTAGTTTCTAGCGTTTTCCAACTAGGTCCGAAAGTTGGAGTTCCACAACTATAAATAGGACTCCCTAGAATGTTCTTAAGAATCTTATAGGGTTTAAGGAGTAGAGAAAAAGAGTGGAGAAGCCGTCATCAAGAGTTTTTCTTCTTCTTTCTTAGTTGTTTTCATGTTTTTCTTAAGAGACTTTGGTCCAATCATGTCTATGGTTGGCTAAACCTCTTAGATAGGGCTAAGAGGTGAAGCTTGTAGCGTGATGGGATGTCTTTATTGCTTTAATTCATGTTTTTGTTGAACTTACTTTGATTTTAGTTTGATATTTAAGGAATACTTTTAGTTTTTAATGATTTATTGTGACTTAAATTACAGTAGATCTGCAATAGCTTTGAGTATCTTCTTTTCCTGTTTTGAGATTATGAGATTAGTAAATCCTGTTGTTTGTCATCGTCTCATGGGCATAGTTCCAATTATTATAATTCTCTTCTTATGAGAATTAGGTCAAAGGAAGTTCAGATTTGATCTTAATTGCTATATATTCCAATTGGATAGGATAAGACTCCAATTCCAATTGTGTTACTTGAATTAAGTAAGGAATCACCCTGATTATTACAAGTGGATCCTTGAAAACCCTAGTTCTCACCTTTGAATTCGTAAGTTTCTAATTACACACTTCACAATTACTCCATTTAATTCCAGATTTAAATTCATATTTTTTTTTTCTAGTTGCTTTCAAAATACATACGAGATTAGTCCATATGGATTCGACATCGGTCTCACCGAGATTATTACTGCATCGCGACCCTACACTTAGGGTTGTGAACACATCAACACCATCTATCCATTTTCATTTTATGGCATGAGCTCAAAATTAACACAAATCCGAAGCTCAATGTACCACACCACAGGAAATAATGGAGATTGAACACCCTACCATTAAAAGCTTATTGGCAGCCACAAAAGTTTTAGATCAAGATATTTGTGTTTCCATTCATTCATGTCTATG
This sequence comes from Magnolia changhungtana, assembly GCA_030180095.1. Lineage (NCBI taxonomy): Eukaryota > Viridiplantae > Streptophyta > Magnoliopsida > Magnoliales > Magnoliaceae > Magnolia > Magnolia changhungtana. The sequence continues at coordinate 5,056,780 of JASAUF010000391.1, read as the reverse complement.
TGACGGTACAAACGTAGGAAGGTTTCAATGGTTGCTGTCATAATTCCCAATGCTGCAGTCCACGTGAGTCTTGGACTGTGACGTGCATTAGCTACTAAACTCGAAAGTACAGAGTCAAGCTACTTAAGTGATGTCACCACGTTCTGTGGGCCTCACCATGATGTATGTATTGTATCCACACCGTTCATCCATTTGGAGAGATCATTTTAGGGTATGAGCCAAAGAAGTAGGCAGATCTAAATCTTAAGTGGACCCCACCACAAAAAACAGTGGGAATGCCTACCATTGAAAACTTGTTTGGACCACAGAAGTTTTTGATCAAGCTGATATTTTTGTTTTCCCTTATTCCATGTATGTGTTAACTTATAAACAGTTTGGATCTCAAATAAACATCATGATGAGCCCTAGGAAAGTTTCAACGGTGGCCATCACTGTCCCCACTGTTTTTCTATGTTGGGGTGCACTTGAGCTTTGGATCTGCCACATTCTTTGGCTCATGACCTAAAATGATCTCTCCAAGGTGGATGGATGGTATGGATATAACACGTGGGGCCCAAAAAATATGGCGACCTAACTTCAGTAGCCATACTTGCTACTGCCGGGTTCGGTAGCTAATCCACGACCTTTGGATTGCTTCTTTTTAAAGGAGAAAATGACCACTATGGACAAAACCTTTTATCCAGCGGTTTTTATGAAGGAATACAAACTTAAGTTACCAACTTAGACTAGCACGTGCGGACAGCGTCTTTGAGGATGAAACTACCCCTCCTTTTCACAGCGAAGACGAGCGCTGAAGCTCCTCCAACTGAGAGTTGTACGAACGGCTTAGAAGAGATCAAAGTTACATGGCCCCACAACTATGTATTTATTATATCCACAACGTTCATCCATATTTCGAGATCATTTTGGATCATTATCCAAAAAAAAAATCATATCCAAAGATCAACTGGACCACATCACAAAGAGCAGCGGGGAAATTAATTTTCACCGTTACAAATTTTGTAGGGCCACCATAACATTTATTTTCCATCCAATCTATTCATAAGGTCACAAAGGCCTGGATGAAGAGGAAAAACAAATTTTATAATTATCCAAAACTTCTGTAACCCCTATAAGGGTTTCAATGGCAGACGTTCAATTCCCCACTGCCTTTTACAATGTGGTCCACTTGATAGCTAGATCTGTCTTATTTTTCATCTCAAGACTTTATACGAATTCTCCAAATGGATGGACGGTTTGGATATAACACATACCTCATAATGGGACCCACAAAAATGGGTGGGGATTATATCAGGGGAAGGGTCAGAACTAGGCCTATGGCTCTGAATTATAACCGTAGTATAACTGTAATGCTACACACTTTTTTTTTTGCTTTTTTCTTTTTATTTTTAGTTTTTTACATGGAGAACTTTATTCTACCTACATTTTTTTTTTTTTTTTTTCATTTCTTTCTTTATTCATTTAACACGAATCTCTTCTAAACTAAAATTAGTTACTTGACATACCACATATGATTTTGGGGTAGGAGAAACTACTTTATCCAACCAACCTAGTTATTTTCCAGGATTCTATCAAGTCGATGGTCAAAAATACATTTCATTCACTTCGCGGTCAATTTCAATCACTTCGCGGTCAAATTAGAAATTGAGCGGGGCAAATATGAAATTGAGTGGGCAAATTGAAAATTTAGTGGGGCAAGGTAGGAATTGAGCGAGGGAACCTAAAAATTGAGCGAGGCAAGGTAAGAGTTCAGCGAGGGAATCTAGAAATTGAACGAGGGAAGCTAGAAAATGAGCGAGGTAACCTATAAATTGAGTAAGGCAACGTTGAAAATGAGAGAGAGAAACTAGATATTGAGCCAGGGAACCTGCGATTTGAATTAGGCAACCTAGGAATTGAGCGAGGGAAGTTAGAAATTAAGCGAGGGAAGCTAAAATTTGAGCGAATGAACCTAGAAATTCAGCGAGACAACCTAGGATTTGAGCGAGGGAAGTTACAAATTGTGCGAGGTAACCTAGAAATTGAGCGAGGCAACCTAGGAATTGAGCGAGGGAACCTAGAAAATGAGAGAGGCAACGTAGAAATTCAGCGAGAAATCCTAAGAATTGAGTGAGGGAAGCTAGAAATTAAGCGAGGGAACCTAGAAATTAAACGAGGCAACCTAGGATTTGAGCGAGGGAAGCTAGAAATTGAGCGAGGGAAGCTAGAAATTGAACGAGGCAACCTAGGAATTGAGCGAGGGAAGTTAGAAATTGAGCGAGGGAAGCTAGAATTTGAGCGAGGGAACCTAGAAATTCAGCGAAGCAATCTAGGATTTGAGCGAGGGAAGCTACAAATTGTGCGAGGGAACCTAGAAATTGAGCAAGGCAACATAGGAATTGAGCGAGGCAACATAGGAATTGAGCGAGGCAACGTAGAAATTCAGCGAGGAATCCTAGGAATTGAGCGAGGGAAGCTAGAAATGAAGCGAGGGAACCTAGAAATTCAGTGAGACAACCTAGGATTTGAGCGAGGGAAACTAGAAATTGAGCGAGGGAACCTATAAATTGAGTGAGGCAAGGTAGGAATTCAACGAGGCAACCTAGGAATTGAGCGAGGGAAGCTAGAAATTGAGTGAGGCAACCTAAGAATTGAGCGAGGCAACCTAGCAATTGAGTGAGGGAACCTAGGAATTGAGCGAGGCAACCTAGGATTTTAGCCAGGCAACGTAGGAATTCCGTGAGGGAACCTAGGAAATGAGCGAGGAAACATTGAAATTCAGTAAGAAATCCTAGGAATTGAGCGAGGGAAGCTAGAAATTAAGCGAGGGAACCTAGAAATTCTGCGAGGCAACCTAGGATTTGAGCGAGGGAAGCTAGAAATTGAGCGAGGCAAGGTAGAAAGTCAGCAAGGAAACCTAGGATTTGAGCGAGGCAACCTAGGAATTGAGCGAAGGAAGTTAGAAATTCAGCGAGGGAAGCTAGAATTTGAGCGAGGGAACTTAGGATTTGAGCGAGACAACCTAGGATTTAAGCAAGGGAAGCTACAAATTGTGCGAGGGAAGCTAGAAATTCAGTGAAACAATATATAAATCGAGCGAAGGAACCTAGGAATTGAGCGAGGCAACGTAAAAATTTAGTGAGGCAACCTACGAATTGAGCGAGGGAAGCTAGAAATTGGGCGAGGGAAGCAAGAAATTCAGCGAGAGAACTTATGAATTGAGCGAGACAACTTAGGAATTGAGCGAGGGAAGCTAGAAATTCAGCGTGACAATCTAAAAGTTGAGCGAGTAAACCTAGGAATTGAGCGAGGGAACCTAGGAATTGAGCAAGGGAAGCTAGAAATTGAGCGAGGCAACCTAGGAATTGAGCGAAGCTAGAAAAATTGTGAAGGAACCTAGGAATTGAGCGAGGCAATCTAGCAATTAAGCGAGGCAACGTAGAAATTCAGCGAGACAACCTATGAATTGAGCGAGACAACCTAGGAATTGAGCGAGGGAAACTAAGAATTGAGCAAGGCAACATATAAATTGAGTGAGGGAACACGGCAATTGAGCAAGGGAATGTAAATATTCAGCGAGGCAACCTATGAATTGAGCAAGGCAACCTAGGAATAGATTGAGGGAAGACTTAGGAATTGAGCGAGGCAACCTAGGAATAGATTGAGGAAAGACCTAGGAATTGAGTGAGGGAAGCTAGAAATTCAGCGAGGCAACGTGTACATTGAGTGAGGGAAATTAGGAATTGAGCGAGGCAACGTAGGAATTGTAACGGAGCAATTCATAAATTTGATGGAGATATCATAAAAATATGATGGGGAACTTCCACGGATTCATGTAATGTAACGGAAAATTTTATGAACTGCTTGGTCAATTTCATTAATTGCTCGGTCAAATTCACCGAAGAGAATTTCATGCAAAGCTCAGTCAATTTCATTAATTGCTCGGTCAAATTCACAAAAGAGGAAATTGTTAGGCTAGGTCAATTACATTTAAAGTTCATTCCAATTCATGTTAGCCTCACCCAATTTCAAGCTTGCCTCGCTCAAATTTATGTTTCCCTTGCTCAATTTCTAGGTTGCCTCGCTGAATTTCTACGTTGCCTTACTCAATTCCTAGGTTCCCTCGCTCAATTTCTAGGTTGCCTCACTCAATTTCTAGCTTCCCTTGCTCAATTCAGAAGACCTTTTTTTACTGCATAGATCTTATTTTCCAAAACCCCAGCCGAGGAATGAAGATAATCTCATTTGGCAGCTCAATCCTCGCGATCATAATTATGCTAATTCTGCCTACAAATCTCTTCAGGTGATCAAGAGGGGCCCCTTTTCCAGTAGATGAGATTAGAATGAAAGGTATTATCTCAATGCTTATTTTCTCAACGCTTCTTTTCAAGCTTGCCTCGCTGAATTTCTAGCTTCTCTCGCTTAATTTCTAGCTTCCCTAGCTCAATTCCTAGGTTTCCTTGCTGAATTTCCACGTTGCCTCGCTCAATTCCTAGGTTGCCTCGCTCAATTTCTAGGTTGCCTCGCTGAATTTCTAGCTTCCCTTGCTCAATTCCTAGGTTGCCTTGATCAATTTATAGGTTGTCTCGCTGAATTTCTAGGTTCCCTCTCTCAATTTCTAGCTTCCCTCGCTTAATTTCTAACTTTAACTAGCTTCCCTAGCTCAATTCCTAGGTTTTCTCGCTGAATTTCTACGTTGCCTTGCTCAATTCCTAGGTTGCCTTGCTCAATTTCTAGGTTCTCTCGCTCAAATTCTACCTTCTTGCGCTCAATTTATAACTTCCCTCGCTCAATTTCTAGGTTGCCTCGCTCAAATCCTAGGTTTCCTCGCTGCATTTCTAGGTTCCCTCGATCAATTTCTTAGTTCCATCGCTCAATTTTTACGTTGTCTCGCTCAATTTCTATCTTCCCTCGCTCAATTCCTAGCTTCCCTCGCTCAATTCCTAGGTTGTCTCGTTCAATTGATAGGTTATCTCGCTCAATTTCTAGGTCCCCTCGCTCAATTTGTAGCTTTCCTCGCTCAATTCCTAGGTTCCCTCGGTTGCCTCGCTCAAATCCTACATTGCCTCGCTGAATTCCTACGTTGCCTCGCTCAAATCCTAGGTTGCCTCGCTCAATTCCTAGGTTCCATCACTCAATTGCTAGGTTGCCTCGCTCAATACCTAGGTTGCCTTGCTGAATTCCTACCTTGCCTCACTCAATTTCTAGATTCCCCCGCTCAAATCCTAGGTTGTCTCGCTGAATTTCTAGGTTCCCTCGCTTAATTTCTAGCTTCCCTCGCTCAATTCCTAGGATTCCTCGTTGAATTTCTACGTTGCCTTGATCATTTCCTAGGTTCCCTCGCTCAATTCCTATGTTGCCTCACTCAAATCCTAGGTTGCGTCACTCAATTTCTAGGTTCCCTCGCACAATTTGTAGCTTCGCCCGCTTAAATCGTATGTTGCCTCGCTGAATTTATAGGTTCTCTCGCTCAAATTCTAGCTTCCCTCACTCAATTTCTAACTTCCCTCGCTCAATTCCTAGGTTGCCTTGCTCAAATCCTAGGTTTCTTTGCTGAATTTTTACCTTGCCTCGCTCAATTTCTAGGTTCTCTCGCTCAATTTCTAGCTTCCCTCGCTCAAATCCTAGGTTGCCTCGCTGAATTTCTAGGTTCCCTCGCTTAATTTCTAGCTTCCCTCGCTCAATTCTTAGGATTCCTCGCTGAATTTCTACGTTGTCTCGCTCATTTCCTAGGTTCCCTCGCTCAATTCCTATGTTTCCTCACTCAAATCCTAGGTTGCCTCGCTCAATTTCTAGGTTCCCTCGCACAATTTGTAGCTTCCCTCTCTCAAATCTTAGGTTATCTCGCTGAATTTCTAGGTTCCCACGCTCAAATTCTAGTTTCCCTTGCTCAATTTCTAACTTCCCTCGCTCAATTCCTAGGTTGCCTAGCTCAAATCGTAGGTTCCCTCGCTCAAGTTCTAGGTTCCCTCGCTCATTTTCAACGTTGCCTCGCTCAATTTCTAGGTTGCCTTGCTCAATTTCTAGCTTCCCTCGTTCAATTTCTAGATTCCCTCGCTGAACTCCTACCTTGCCTCGCTCAATTCCTACCTTGCCCCGCTCAATTTTCAATTTTCCCACTCAATTTCATGTTTGTCCCGCTCAATTTCTAGTTTGACCGCGAAGTGATTGAAATTGACTGCAAAGTGAATAAAATGTATTTTTGACCATCGACCTGATGGAATCTTGGAAAATAACTAGGTTGGTTGGCTAAAGTAGCTTCTCCTACCCCAAAATCATATGTGGTACGTCAAGTAACTAATTTTAGTTTAGAAGATATTCTTATTAAATGAATAAAGAAAGAAATGAAAAAAAAAACAGAGAGAGAAATTTATATTTATATATATATATATGAGAAAAATGTAGGTAAAATAAAGTTCTCCATGTAAAAAATAAAAATAAAAAGAGAAAAAAGTGCATAGCATTACAGTTATGCTACGGTTATAATCCGTAACCATAGGCCTAGTTCTGACTCGGTCGATCAGGTCACTACCCAGTCGACCCCAACTAGAGGTGGGCATCGAGTCGAGTCGGACCAGATTGGGTCCAACTCGAATCGATTCGAGACTTTCAATGCATAATTCAAACACGATCCGATCTGGGACCGGGTCAGGGTTTGCTGACTCGATCCGATCCGGTGCAGTACTGGCATGACCCGAACTGAGTTCGACTCGGTTAGGGAAACCGAGTCGAATCTGGTTGGGTACGGTTTAGATCGAAGTTTTTATTTTTTTACGGTGTGGTCCACTTGATATTTAGATCTGTCTTATTTTTCGGCTAAGGCCTTAAGACGAGCCCGCCAAATGGATGGACGGTTTGGATATAACACATACCTTATGATGGGACCCACATAAGTTGCTTACGTCAGTACAGAAGCATGTACACAGTACACCCACCAGTTCACCTCTTGTTCAAAATTGGGTGACATCACCGGTTACCCTCCATTCAAATATTAATAATCATTTTTGAGTCCACTGAGTGTAGTTCACAAATCCAGACCATCCATTATGTGTGTCCCACTTGAATGACTGGTCATACCAAGTTTCAGATGCATCCAAGTTTTATGTGGGCCCCACCATGTGATTTCATATGTTTTAAAAATGTCTTCACATGATTTTAGATGGTATGGCCCACCTAAGTTCCGTATACGGCTGATTTTTGAGATATCCCATAAATTAAAGGGAACCCATCAAATGCACGGTGTTGATGTTATACACGCATCACGGTGGGGCCCACACAGCTCGACCTCGGGGAAAGTTCCCATGAGCTTTGAATGCGACTGATTGCTTACTCCCCCTGGCAGCCTGGCAAGCTCGGTGCCCAATGCACCTCGAGCCATGTGCTGCCTAAGAGGAGTGACTCCTTGCCGTGATTCGTTACTTCCCTGCCCACGTTGGTAGTTAGTGTTCCGTGGACCCCACTATGACATATTTATTTTATCCATGCCGTTCATCTATTTTTCTAGATCATTTTATAGTATTCAAAAAAATGAGGTATATCCTAATCTGAAGTGGACAACATTATAGGAAACAATGTTAAATAAAATTGTGCAGATCAAATAGGATCGGATTCCGGATCGGTTTGGTCCGGATTGACCACTAATCCGAACTCGACTCGATGTACGGTCGGATTTTGATGGGCCTACTCGATCCGGCCCGATACAAGCCTTTGGTTCGAATCGAATCGAGTCGGATCTGATCTGATCGGGTCAGATCCACCGGATTGGATCATATATGCCCAGCTCTAACCCCAACACGTTGGTTTCTTTTCTTTTTTTTTCCTTATGTATTCCCCACCGATTTTTGTGGGTCCCATTATGAGGTATGTGTTATATCCAAACCATCCATCTATTTGGAGAACTCGTATTAAGGCTTGAGATGAAAAATAAGACAGATCTAGATATCAAGTGGACCACACCATAAAAGGCAGTGGGGAATTGAACGGCTACCATTGAAGCCCTTTTAGGGGTTACAGAAGTTTTGGATCATTATGAAATTTGTTTTTCCTCTTCATCCAGGCCTTTGTGACCTTATGAATAGATTGGATGGAAAATAAATGTTATGGTGGGCCCTACAAAATTTGTAACGGTGAAAATCAATTTCCCCGCTGCAGTTTGTGGTGTGGTCCAGTTGATATTTGGATATGATTTTTTTTTTTTTCTTTTCTTTTTTGGATAATACTCGGAAATGATCTCGAAATATGGATGAACGTTGTGGATGTAATAAATACATAGCTGTGGGGACATGTAACTTTGATCTCTTCTAAGCCGTTCGTACAACTCTCAGTTGGAGGAGCGTCAGCGCTCGTCTTCGCAGGGAAAAGGAGGGGTAGTTTCGTCCTCAAAGTCGCTGTCCGCACGTGCTAGTCTAAGTTGGTAACTCAAGTTTGTATTCCTTCATAAAAACAGCTGGATAAAAGGTTTTCCAGTGGGGCCCACATGGTTCAAATATCCTGGACGTTGATTTACTTGGCCCCGTTTGGGACCTTTTTCATTTGAATTTGAACTGTTCATATCTAGGCCAGGAATTGAACGGTCAGGATTGTCCTGTGGAGGTATTTTTCCAGTGGGGCCTACATGGTTCAGCTATCCTGGACGTTGGGGTTGGACAAAGATCCAACCTTTTTCATTTGAATGTGAACTGCTCATCTCTAAGACAGGAATTGAACGGCTAGGATTGTCCTGATGAGGTATTTTTGTGGGCATGATTCATAAATGATGTGACCCAACTGATTAGTGTTCAGGATCAATCTGAAGCATACACCAAATTAGATTCTGTATCATGGGAATAAAGCATTGTATAATAATTCTTGATGACTGATCATGTACAGGTTTGCAACTGTACCATCTCTCTCGCCAGAATAACACTTGTGTAGGAGGACATCAGTACCATGAAAACGGTGGGCCCCACTATTAACATCACCGGGGACAAAAAAAAAAAAAAAAAAGGCTTTATCCACTTGGCACGTGGCTACACCTTTGAAATTAATAGGCAACTGTTGTTATGACTCAGAGTACAGCTGTGCCGCACCTAGCGAGCGGATAAGCCTGGTTCTCCAGGGAATTCATCTTCATGGTGGGGCCTACCTTTTTAACGGTACGGATAAAAAGACTAATGTCTGGCTAATCATGGACAAACAAGATTAGGGATTTGTTAATCGAGTCATTAGGATAGATTCCAAAGGTGGGCCCTCTAATGTGAGCTAAGGGATCATATCACCCTCACCCCAAGAAACAAAATAAACAACTAAAAAAAAGGAAAGAATCTATCCATTGCTATTCCTAATCTTGATTCCATTCTAGTCGTATGTCCAAAGTGAGCCTGAATTTTCCCTGGTAACCCTGCCAACGACAAGACCCTGGGAGACCCACTGTGATGTACGTGTTTTATATCAATGCCATCAATCAATTTTGCTTGCCAGCTCAGGCATGACTTAAAAAAGAGAAATTGACCTTTTATGATATGTCATGTGCGTGCAGCATCCAACCCGTCCAATAAGTTGGCCCACCATGATTATGGTATAAAATTATCCCCATCCACTCATCAGGCAGGCTGCACATGTATCTTGTGATTTATCAATGGCTATGGTTTATTCTCTATGATTGTCCATAAAATGAGTGGATAAGACTGATTTTTCACAAGGTGATCCTCATAGTCAGCCTAACCTATTGAATGGTGTGGATGTCGCACGCACATGATAAGTTGCAAGTTATTCGTCAGGTCTGCACTAACTCATCATACAACCAGTTGGATGTGAGCATTTTTCCATACTTAAAAATCATAATCAAACGTGTGCCTAGGCATGTTTCCAGTAGGCCCCACCCAATGAATAGCACAGAATCACACGTGTGCTATTTCGACAAATGGGCTCTATCATGTGGATCAACTGACCACCTTATCTCTCTTCATCATTTGGACGGCTTTGATTTCATCAAAAAATGTAAGGTCAGCATTTATCACGTAAGCCGTGGGTCCAAAGCAACGGGCGGATCTAGAAGTTCTTCCTACCTACCTGAGGGTATTTTGAGATGTTTGGGGTAGATCTGGTGGTGTACATATTAATCTAACATATTCTAACCATCAACACTATATATGTTTGATTTGGACCATTTCACCATCTTATCAAAGTTTGGTTTACAATTTCACCATGAAAAGCAGTGAAAACTATTTGGATAACAATTCAATTGACACATCTTTATTTTACATGTAGTGTGAAGAGATTACTTGATCATGCTCAGGTTGCATGGGCTACACCATACCATAGCTTTTGTCCCTACACTTTTTCAGTGTTTGGAGAAGATAAGCCAAGACTTCTGTAGCTAGCCTACTTCATCGTACGTTAGATGAAGAACATGTGAATGGCGAGACAGTGCATCAGTTTTCCCAATAGATTCGTATGTCTTTTCTCACATTGGATGAAGACCGTGAGCGACCCGAAAAGCAAGTCTAGCTATCTGCAGTGCAGTCAATATCCAATGAAAAAATTCTTCTCCAATGGGCCTTCAGTCGAAGAAGATTGTAGGTCCATTCATCTGTGCCATGCTTACGGTGAGTGCTAGTTAATTAATACTTTATTTTCAATAAATTTTAATCATACAATGCCTAGTATTATCTACACCAATCTTGTGCTAATTATGCCGGGATGGCTCCTCCACGGATCTCTAGTAGAATAAGCCTAATTGGATGAGGGTTATGCATTATGTGACATGGGAATGAGCCAAAAATTGAAGCAGATCCAAAGTTCAAGTGGGCCACACCACAGGAAATGATGGATATTGAACACCCTACCGTTAAAAAGTTCTTGGCAGCCACAAAAGTTTTAGATCAAGCTGATATTTGTCTTTTCTTTCCCTTCGTGCAGGTGTATGTGATGGTATGAACAGTTTGGATGGAAAATGAGCAAGAGCATCATGATTGGTCAAAGGTACCTTACTCTTGCTCTGGTGCTAGACTCTATGGGGTTTCAACACCCTGTCAAGGGTTCGAGTATCCATAGGTGGTGAAATCCCACTACGGCATGAGTGAGTGTGTGTGTGTGATTCCCAGGTTTATCGTGGTGTGGTTCATTTAAGCTTTTGGATTGCTTCTTTTTTGGCTTGCGCCTTGAAATGAAGGGGCAAAATTGACTGATGGAATTGATATAAAACACATGCATCCAGGTGGGTTGGTGTCATAATTCCTACAGTCTGCGTATTGAACTTCTAAGGAAAGCGAATTGCTTACTGAGTAAGCTCTGTGGGTCCAACGTGATTTATATATTTTATCCACTGTTAATCCATTTTAACAGATAATTTTATGGCTTGAGAATAAAAATGAAGTATATCAAAATCTCAAGTGGACTGCACGACACCAAACAGTGTGAATTGAAATTCTTCCGTTGAAAGATTTTTGTGGGCCACAGAAGTTTTAGATCAAGATGTTATTTGCTTTTTCCCTTCATCCATGTTTGCGTGATCTTATGAACAGGTTGGATGACAAATAAAAATAACTTTGGGCCCTAGAAAGTTTTCAACGGTGGAAGTCATTATTCCCACTGTTTCCTGTGGCGTGGTCCACTTGAGGCTTGGATATGCTTCAAGTTTTTGGCTCAACCACTAAAATTGGCTAGAGAAATGATGGACAGTGTAAATAAACTATATATATTCACAGTGGGCCTAACTGAGTTTACTGAGTAGGATAAAAGCCCACTGAGTTACTCGGTACGCAATCCGATTTCACTTGGAAGAGCCGTGGGTCCAAAGCAACGGTTGGATCTGAATTTCTTCCTACCTCCGTGAGGGTATTTTGAGATGTTTGTAGCAGATCCAGTAGTGTAGATATTCAATCTAACATGTTCTAACCATCAATACTACACATGTTAGACAATCTCATCCATCAATTTTCTCCAAGTTTCCATGCTAATTAATAAACAGCTGGGACATCCTATTAAAGTTTGATTTGGACCATTTTACCATCCAAAGTAGATAAAACTATTTGGATAGTAATCAATTGATACATCTTCATCTTCATTTCACATAAGAGATGGCTTTATCATGTGCAGGTTCCATAGGCTACACCATACCATCCTAGGATTCATATAAGAGAGGGGGCATGGTTTCTCCTTGGCCAAAATTACTTTTCAAGTTGGCTGAGACAGGGCATTGCTTTTGTCCCTACACTTTTTCAGTGGTTGGAGAAGATAAGCCATGACTTCTGTAGCTAGACTTGGCTTCCTCGTACGTTAGATGAAGACCATGTGTATCGTGAGGCAGTGCATCAGCTTTCTCAATCGATTTGCCTGTGTTTTCACATTGGATGAAGACCGTGAGCGACCCGAAAAGCAAGTATAGCGATCAGTCAATATCCAATGCCTGGGCGATACTCAAAGTTAGTGCCACTAAATGTATGATTCAAACGGCTAATAGGAGGGCTATTTAGAAAAGGAGGACCGGTCTATTACACAGCTTACTTTGGTCTTTTTATAAGGGAGTCAAAAAGAGAGAAAAAAAAAAAAAAAACAAAAAACAAAAGCAAAAGAAATCGAAAAAGAAATCTTCGTGCATCATACATTCTTTGGAATCTCAGTTAGTCTTTTACCCTGCTACCTTTGCTCAGTTCTTTTATTACAATGAAATTCGTGGAGCCTTTGGAAGATTGAAATGGGGCCCACCTACATAATTAACATTGTTGATCAATACCATCAAACAATTTTCCATCTCCTTGTATATCATTGGACAAAAAATGAGGTGGATCTGAGTGGTAGATGGGCCGTAGAAACCATCAGTAGTGGATAAACTATGGACAATTAAATGGAATCTAAGAAAGTGTGGACCGCTTGATTATTAGTAAGATGTTGATATTGATGTTAAATTTGTGGAATGATTAAAGCTGGCAATGGGCCAAGCCTGTGCTAGCAAAAATTAATATTTTGAGTAGGCTTGCTCATTGCCGTCCATTATAAGCTATTTTGACCACTAGTTTAATTGAAACTCCATGAGGTGAGTGACCTGCATGCTCGTTTTGGTTCTGCAATATTTCTTATAATGCATGGCAGGTGGTTAATGGGCCCGAGACTGCCTGTGAGGTTTGGGGCTCGTTCCTAGCTTATACTTTGTATTGGTGTGATCCTTTTTGTTAGAAGTCTATTGCCTGGTGGCAGCGTTGTGGGGTCCACTGTGATATATTTATTTTGCATCAATGCCATCCATCTATTTCGCCAGCTCATTTTAGGATATGAGCCCAAAATTGAAGCAGATTCGAAACTCAAGTGGACCACACTACAAGAAATGATGGAGATTGAACGCCCCAACATTAAAAACTTCTCGGTGGCCACAAAAGTTTTAGATCAAGCTGATATTTGTGTTTCCCTTCGTCTAGGTCTGTGTGACAATACAAACAGGTTGGATGGAAAATTAGCATAACCATCATGATGGATCATTAGAAGGTTTCAATGGTTGGTGTCATAAAATAAGGTGGCAAAATTGGTTGATGGCGTTGATATAAAACACATACATTAGAATGGGTCTCACAGAGTCTCTTTGGCAGGGTTATCAAGGAATCTGCTTCCCTTGCCGTAATGAACTAACATATTAAACTTCTTAGAGTCGCGGGGTCCAAAGCAACAGGTGGATATAGAAGTTCTTCCTACTACTGTGAGGGTATTTTGAGATGTTTGGGTAGATTTGGTCGTGTAGATATTCAATCTAACATATTCTAACCATCAACTATACATGTTTGATTTGGACCATTTCACCGTCGAAAAGCAGGGGAGACTATTTGGATAATAATCAATTAATATATCTTCATTTTAAATGTAATGTGAAGAGATGGCTTTATCATGCTCAGGTTCCATGGGCTATACCATACCATATGAGGATTCTCAGAGTCAAGCCGATTAGTCTTAACAAGTTTAAATCCATTGGCTGGAGATAGGTGTTGGGGGACCGTTGAAGCGAACCCTGAATTCGAATCAAACAAGCGAAAGATAAACGTGTTTACACCCTGAGTATAGGGTTGTGATGTAGTAATAAACTCGGTAAGACCAAGGTCGAATCCATAGGGACTGAAACCTGTACGTAATCTGAAACTAAACAGAACTAGAACCAGACTAAGATGAGATCTAAATCGAATGAAATTGAGGGAATAATGGTGAAATATTAATCTAAAACTTAGAGAATTCAAAGGTAGGAAATTAGGGATTCAGAGGATCCACTTGTAGAGATCAGGGAGATCTTTATGCTTGATTCAAGAACTCAACTGGACTTAGAGTCCCATCTTCATCCAGTTAGAAGGTGTAACCATGAAAATCAAATCTGAACTTCCTTTGATATAGTTTTCAAGAGGTGAGAGGTATAAGAATTAGAATGGATTCCATCACCAAACCAAGCCCATGAGACAAAGTAAACAACAGAATTAAACCAATTGATAACTAATCAGAAAGATATATGAAGGTTAGGAAGGGTTCCATCATCCAACCATACCAGGAGATGATGGTGAACAACAGGGCTTTCTGACGTCATAATCATAATAAGGAAAAGAAAATATTCAAAGCCATCGCAGATCTATTGTAATTTAAGTCACAACAAACCATTAAAAACTGAAAGCATTCCTATTAATCAAACAAGAATCAAAAGAGAGTTTAATCTAAACATGAATCCTAGGAGGCCTATATATATGAAAAGAATTTCTACCATAGATTTGATGATTTGAGGGCCCACATTCGGCGAGACCCATTTGATGTATGTATTGTAAATCCTAGGAGGGCTCATAGTGGCGGAGCCCTCCACCTCTCTCTCTCTCTCTCTCTCTCTCTCCCCCTAATGATGGCCCGCCTTGATGATGTATATGTTTTACCCCGCTGTCTATTAAGCGGACCGCATCCGCTGTCCAAACCAGGATATGAAAGGAAATCACAAAAATCAGCTTGATGCAATGCGTGTGGCCTACTGGACGTGTGGAGTCCAGCACCGTCCAGCAGGGATGGTGGGACCCCACCTTGATGTCTTACGTGGTATCCAGGCTTGGACGCTGGAAGTAAATAGAAAATAATATATATATATATATATATATATATATATATAAGTAATATACATATGATAATATATAATATATATGTATAACTGGTGGGCCCCACGTGGGACCCACCAGATGCTTCTCATCCACACCATCCAGTGGTCCGGATGGTGGGACCCACCTTTAATACATGTACTTTAAATCCACACCATGCATCCACTGTGATGCAAGTGTTTTATTTGTGTCGTCCATCCGTGCAGGCCCCACCATGATGCGTGTTGAACATCAACACTGTCCATTTGATGTGTCCCCTTTAATTATTGGGATGTCCCAAGAATCAGCCGTACACGGAACTCAGGTGGTCCACACCATCTAAATCATGTGACGACCTGTTATAACACATAAAAACACTTGCTGGGGCCCACCTGATATTTGGATGCGTCTGAAACTCGGTCTGACCCCTTAACCAAGTGGGACACACTTAGTGGATGGGCCAGATTTGTGAACCCGGCTTGGCGGGCCCAACTTATGATTGTGAATGTTTTAATGGAGGGTAAACCTCTCAATTGTGTGCCTGGCGTGGGCCACACAAAGCCATAGATTGACTTGATTTTAAGTCTCAGGCCCCACCATGATGTGTGTATTATACCCACACTGTTCAGCTATTTTCTCAGGGTCGTGGGCCCCATTGCATTGTATGGCCCACCATGATGTATGTCTTATGTACACACCATTTGCCCAATTTTTTATGGGCCATGGGCTACCCCATAAGGCCCACCATGACATATGTGTGTTACACACCCTGTCCATTTATTTTTGGGTCATAGGCCTCATTGCCTTGAGAGGCACACTTATTGTACATATGAGGCCCACTGTGTTGTGTCAAGCCCGTTGTGATGGTATGAGGATCATTGTGATGTACATGAGGCCCATTATGATGTATATGTGGTCCATGAGTGAGGCTCATGTGATGCGGCCGATTATGATGTGTATTAGACACATGTGATGCGGCCCATTGTGATGTATTTGAGGCTCAAGTATGAGGCCCAATGTGATTTATATGAGGCCCTTGTGTGAGGCCCAAGGTGATGTATAGAGGCCCATTGTGATGTGTGATTTCACCAGGATGTATGTAATGATGTTTATGATGCCCATCCATGTTCCTGGTTGATATTAAACGGGCCATGCCTTAGGAGCAATGATGGCTTAATATTCATGCAATGATGGTTAGATGTCCACATTGTAACTCTCCCTAGGGCCCATTGTTAAGCTCATTCTCATCTCCCCTTAATGGGCTAACCTAAACCGTTGGACCCCCATTGATGATTATATTACCCATCTTTCCCTTGATTAGGCTATCCCAATCTGTTAGGCCCTTATTTGATAATGGTGCTTTCCACCATACCCTGTAGGACCACCCAAGCCTTGGAGTCCATCTTGTGTTCGTAATGAGACTTCCATAGGGAATGTAGTCCACCTTGTGCTTATTGGGCCCTTGGGAAGCCCAGATTGCTACATGATGGAACGGACAAGGAAGCTCACTCCTTATTCTTATGCCCATCCTTGATATAAGGAGAAAACATCATCACCGTAGATGGAAAGATCGGTGGTATCAAGTTTGGTATATCCACTGTTGAGGACTGATCCTCATGTTATGGATTAGATCTGCTATCCTTTTATGAACCCCGCCATATATATAGGCCGATTATCGATTACGACTATGATTGATATACACACTGAGTATGTGTTAGCATAATATTATGATTGTATGAGGCCCTTTGTGACTATGTGAGGCCCATCGCGATTGTATGAGGCTCATTGTGTGATTGTATGAGGCTCATCGTGATTGTATGAGGCCCATTGTGTGATTGTATGAGGCCCATTGTGCTTATATGAGGTTCATTGTGATTATATGAGGCTCATTGTTATGGATTAGATCTGTTGTCCTTCTATGAACCCCGCCATATATATAGGCCGATTATCGATTACGACTATAATTGGTATACATACTGAGTATATGTTAGCATAACATTGTGATTGTATGAGGCCCATTGTGACTATGTGAAGGCCATCGCGATTGTATGAGGCCCATTGTGTGATTGTATGAGGCCCATTGTGACTATGTGAGGGCCATCGCGATTGTCTGAGGCACATTGTGTGATTGTATGAGGCCCATTGTGATTGTATGAGGCCTATTGCGATTATATGAGGCTCATTTTGATTATATGAGGCCTATTGTGATTATATGAGGTCCATTGTGATTGTGTGAAGCCCCTTGTATGTGCGAGGCCCAATTGTGATGTGTGAGACCCACCATGTGTATGTGATTGTGTGCACGCCACTTGTTCATTATTACGGGCCATGGGCCGCCTTATATATGCCCACCATGATGTATGTGATTATAATCATACTTAGTATACTTCATGGTACATGCCCATACGCATCATTTGCATGCTTGTTATGATGAGTGATTGAACATAGCATCTGTCATTGGGCTGATTGTTTATGGGACTCCCCGAGAGACGAAGTTGCCCCACATGAGCGCATAGTATGTGCAGGTTTGATGCATAATTGGATGGTATGACTCATGCGTCTCGCATTTTGTGACATGATCATTTGACGCCCTAGCTACATCAGGGATGCGGTCTCCATAGGTATATCGTGGATGGCCAGATGGGACACTAGAAATGTTTGGTTTGAGCATATGGACACTTTGGATATCCGTAGGTGAAAGTCCCTAAACTCCCGTGGCCAGGGGATGCTCCAACGTCTAGACCGAGTGGAAGACATGAGCGCCGAGTGCCGAATACCAGGAGGCCGCGCTTCATGGTCGGTTGGGAGAGGGTGTGGCCTCATTTGCTAGGTTGAGTTGACCAACTCACAAATGGGTCCGCTATCGACGAGCAGAGCTGATATTGGCAGGTGGGTAGTGAGGTCTTTTCCACTCGCTGGGTTGCGCGGCCGGCAGGGGCGATAGCCAGCTTGGAGTGTACTAGACCCCGGTGATGATCCTAGAGATGTGCGATGCTGATATGTGGACTTACTAAGCAGTAGTTGCATACTTAGTATTTGATTGATTCATTCATTCATTATCCACTTGGGCCGGTGGTGCGCAACTAATTATTGTGTACCTTCACAATGGCCAGGATTTCGGTTGGGGCGCGCGACTAACCTGAGATCAGGAATTTACTACATTGAGTCTGTCTATCCAAATTTAGGTATAGGACTAGTTTGGATAGAAGTCCCTTGTGATGAACCCCATAGCCTGCGATACTACGTACTATCATCCCGACTTCACACTTCATCTTAGTCATTTCATTCGCACCGCATATTGCATTACATCCACGGCATATGACATTTTGGGTTGCTATATTTCTGCATTTATATGGCCTAGATGGGGTTGACGGTATTCGTGAACCTGTCAGGATTTGCATATTGTATTGCATCCTCAATATATGATGTTTGGCTTACTATGACTCCGCATTGCATAGCTGATCTACATTGTTTCCTTAGTATAGATATTGGCTTATTATGTTTTACATCGCATAGCAGAGAAAGAGCTAATGAGAATTATGGACTTACCGGCATGTTTCCGCATTGCTCTGATATTGCATACTTGACACTTACCTTGTGCAAACACTTACACCACCCTCTAAGTTTTCTATAAGCTTATGCATGATAGATGCGTTCAGGTGGCGTTAGGTCACAGCAGCGTCGAGTTTGAGGCGTGCAGCTGTCTTCTGGAGCTTTAATTATTGATATATGTATTTCCCTTTCAGCATTGTATTCAGCTGTTTATATTAGTGGATATGTGATGATGTTGTTGCCTTTGTAATTTGGGTAAACTTGTGGTTATGCTTTTTACGAGATAAATGTATGTTGGAAAATCCTTCTTGTAGGATCCCAGGATCGAAATCTGGCATATGGGCGCTGGAAGTCGAGAATGGGGTTCTATGGAGGCTGTCGGCATCGGATTCGGCGATCGAAAATTTTGTGAGCCCAGTTTCCGTGTTTGGGGCGTGACATGGAACATATAAATTATGAAGGGCCTATGAGTGGAGTCACCCCATTTGCTCTCATGGTTAGCCAAACGCTGACAGTAGTAGAGTCCAGGGACATTGTTTGTACACCAGTGGCAGCCGCTGAACCCCTTCTTATTTTTATCGGTTTAATTTATATGTGGGGCACATGTGAGAGATCCAAACCATCCATTAAGTCGGCAAACTCATGGCGGGCCGCCGGGATTTGGATCAAATTGATTTTGATGCCCTTCCCACCATCCAAATCTACATAAATCTACTAATATGTTGGATTGGAAATAAATATCACGGTGGACCATACAAGATGGTTCATGTTGTGATAGCGTGCAGGGCATGCTCCAACAACATGACCCACTTGTGGGCCCTACGATATCATAATCTTAGGAGAAATAAAGAAGAAGAGAGAAAAAATGGAAAAAAGGCAAGGGAAGGATTGACCATCAGGGTGGGCTCGCCACTATGGGGTCTACCATACACTCCATACACAATCAGGGTGGGTCCCACCCTTATGGACCTATCAAAATGAAAAATCACAAATGAAAAGGGAGGATTTTGATCCTCCCATGCACTCACCTCGAAGGATGGACTATTAGATTGGCTCGGATTAACGATCGAACGGTCCACCAAGATCCTTTCCGCCCCTAACCTCCTCTAATCACTCTTTTCTCTTACTCTCTTGATCCTTCCTAATCATCTCACAAGCTCTCTTTTCTCTTAATCTCTGCCTAATATTTCTTTCTTTCTTTCTCTCTCTTAATCTCTCCCTAATCTTTCTAATATATTTTTCTCTCTCTTTCTCTCTTAATTCCTCTCTACTCTTGCTAGAAAATGGTAGAAATGAGAGAGAGAGTTGTGAAGTTTTTGTGGTAGAGATTTTAGGATAGGGAGGGAATAAGGGGAAGATGAAGGGGTAAAATGGGGAGAAAAAGAAGGAAAGAATGATGACTAGCATAGGCAAGGGTATGGGTTTCATGAGAAAGGCATGGACTTATTTGACTAATAGGGAGAGAGTGACATGATTGATTGATTGATTTGATAACATAGGAATTTGTGCAAGTGGGGCCCGCGTGCGTTGCGTGGCCCACCTTGGATTGTCCAAAATTGTAACTTCTAATCTAGCAATCGAAATGGGGCGTGCCCCTCGGTGTTGGGATCGTAACACCTGTACAGTCGCGAGGGTACAAGTCTCGGGGTATTGTAGTATAAAAATAAGATAACGATCAAAACTCGTTGATCTGGTCTGTATGGAATGTGTTGACATTGAAAATGAAGCGTACAGAGGGTTAATTAGGGTACGGGTCTTACATCACCTTTCCCTTGCCAACGACATTTGGCTTAAACAAATTTCCCATGATATGTCCCTGACGTCTCCTACCTTTTTATAGGAAGAAAATGCACATAAGTCGTAGCACCTAAGTCAATCCATCACTCATTTGAGCTACAAGTAATTAATGCTTCAGTGATGACCCCCATAAACTCCTTGGCTACATGTGTATAGTCTTTCTCATTCTTATCATTTTTGTGGAATTTACATTCTTTAGCAAAGTGTCCATTTTTTCTCATACACATAATATCCTTCATTCTTCTTCTTATTATTATCTATTTTTTTTTTTTTTTTTTTTTATACTTTGGTCATGTAGTTATTTTTTCTTTGGCAGTTCAGACCTTAGATTATCTTAACCCTTTCAGTTATTCTCAACAAGGTGGGCCTTAGTTACAGATTTTAAAAAGAATGTTTATTAGGTTTCTTGCTTCCTCTTCTATATGTATATGAATGATGAGGTGATCCAAGCTCATGTCATTTCTCTTATACTTTAGAGAATTTTTATAATTATTTGAAGATGATGGGAGTTTCTTAATTATTATAATAGCTTAGAAAGCCTCATCAATCATCATACCTTCAGATGATATTTTATGAGCAATCTTTTGTACATCATATACCTGATATATCATAGACTTATCATTCGACATTCTAAAATCAATATAATGACTACCTAAATATTTTTTGGTTCCAGCATGCTTTGCCTGAATTTCTTTTCAAGATGCTCCCACAGCTCTTTGGCAGTGAATTAATGATAACAAATATCATAGTTTTCATTCGTTATAACACAGAGAATATGATTTTTGTACAGATAGTCACCGTTCTTACATTTTGATTGATTAAAGGTTGTTGTTGGTTCATTTTGCTCAAAGGATGGGGTAGATTCTTTGATAAAGTAAATTAGGTTGAGGGTAGTGAGATAAAACTTCATTTTTTGTTGTCATTTCTTAAAGTTCTTTTCATAAAAAAAATTCGATTCTAGAATTCTTAAAAACAATAGCAATAGTACCGATATTTTTGAGAGAGAAATTTGTCTTTAAATTATTGGTTCTAATATACCGAGATATAGTAGAAAATCCAAAATTACAAAATCATAAATAATAAAACAGGGATCTTGAGAGCTGGGGCATGTTATAGTTGTTGTCTTAAAGACAATTTTTTCTCCACAGGAAGACAATCCCTGATGCACTCGGCTCCAATAAGTATGCTTCTGGGATACAAAAATTCTCCTCTAAGATGAACAACTTTGATTAGGTGCACTCATGATCTTATCCACACGTACCCAAGATTGCTAGTACTAATTTTTCGAAACAGAATTTGTAAAAAACACGCAGAGAAAAACCAACGAGAATAGAGAATTTTCAGATTGATTCGTAATGAAGAGGAGATGTCTTTATATATATAAAAAAAAAGGTAGCCATTTGGGCTTGAGATGCGTGCCAGCAGTGATATAAATGTATGTTCTCTCATTAATTATAAGGTAGGATCAAGATGGCTCTATCTTCATTTCCATGAGTAGGAAAAAAATATGCGTAAAAAAAAGAAAGTGTTGATTAAAGACACATCATACTGCGCCAAGCTATGACCCCGACCGCGACCCCCACAGTTGTGTGAAGTTACTCCCATAGCATGCCCTTGTTTTTGAATACAAAGAATTAGTGAGAGGTTTTAATATAAAAGCTTAATTTTGTTAACAACTTTTTAATGTGGGACAAAACTAAACGTAATTAAGACAAGTGGGTTAATAAAGACAAAAACTGATTTTTTCTAGAATTTTCAAATATTCCTTTTAAAGCATTTTAATCTAACAATATGACTGCAAATATTTGATCTAACATATTTTAACGGCATATCTACTAGACAGTTCCACCATCAAATTTCAATTTCCCAAGCTAATCAAATGGCTGGGACCATCCCATCAAAGTTATATTTGGATCATTTTACCATCCAAAGTAGAGAAAACATTTTTTTAATGGCATGAATTATTCCATTTAAAGTTTTATTTGGATCATTTTACCATCCAAAGTAGAGAAAACATTTTTTTTATGGCATGAATTGTTCCATCCACATGGTGGAGATTGGGCATACTTTTTAAATAGAAAGAGACAGGGCATTAATTCTGGGCATTCTTTTTACACAGTAAGAGACAGGGCATCAGGGCATTAATTCTATCCGTAGACTTACTTTTCAGTATGTAAGGAGAAGACGGGGCATCGTGTTTTTCATTTTTCGTTTTTTTTTTTCATTATTTATTTATTTATTTTTTACTTGAATTGACTTCTTTCCCTACAAGGATGAAGACGGGGCAACTACATTGAGGTCGTGCCCGCTATTAGCAACTGAATTCCGGCCATGATTGTTAGCCACCATCTATGCTGTCGGATATAGGATGGAGGAGGCTTGTCCTCCTGAATGTGTGGTTGATTTAAACAGGCCATTGTTTTGGTTGCATCAATCTGACTGCAAAGATATTTACATGTCCATCCAATTGTACAATCTGTCGTCCAACCGTTTATTGAAAAAACTATTGGAAAAAAATGTAGTCAAATATTTTTATTAGTAAGATATAGATATTAATGTTGAATCTGTAGAATGATTAAAGCTGGGAATGGGCTAAGCCTGGGCTAGGAAAAATCGATATTTTGAGTAGGACAGATCCAACCGCAGGCTTGCTCATTGTCGTATGTGCGGTGATGAGTGACCTGAAGGCTAGTTTTGGTGCTGCAATATCTCTCTTATGATGCATGGTAGGTGTTTAATCGACCAGATACCGTCGTGATGTTTGGGGCCTAGCTTATTCTTTATATTGGTGTGAATGTGATCCTTATTGTGTCAGGAGCTTATAGCCTGGTGGCAGCGTTGTAAGGTCCACCATGATGCATGTATTTTGCATCAAGACCATCCATCCATTTTTCCAACTAATTTTAAAGAATGAGCCCAAAATCGAAGCAGTTACAAAGCTCAAGTGGATCACACCACTGAAAATGATGGAGATTGAACACCCTACCATTAAAAGCTTCTTGGCAGCCACAAAAGTTTTAGATCAAGCTCATATTTGTCTTTCCTTTCCTCCAGGCGTATGTGATGGTATGAATTGGTTGGATGGCAAATGAGCATAAGCATCACGATGGGTCATAGGAAGGTATCAATGGTTGGTGTCATAATTCACACTGTTTATTGTGGTGTGGTTCATTTAAGCTTTTGGATTGATTCTTTTTTGGCTCATGCCCTGAAATGAACGGGTAAAATTGATTGATGGAATTGATATAAAACACATCATCGGTGGGTTTTACAGTGGGATGGTGTCATAATTACCGCTGTTTACGTATTGAACTTCTAAGGAAAGCGGATTGCGTACTGAGTAACTCAGTAGGCTAAGCGTACTGAGTAAACTCTGTGGGGTCCAACGTGGTTATATATTTTATCCACACCGTTCATCCATTTTAACAGATAATTTTATAGCTTGAGACTGAAAATGAAGTATATCAAAATCTCAAGTGGACCGCACCGCGGGAAAGCAGTGTGAATTGAAATTCTACCGTTGAAAATTTTTTCTGGGTCACAGAAGTTTTAGATCAAGATGTTATTTGGTTTTTCCCTTCATCTATGTCTGTGTGATCTTATTAACAGGTTGGATGACAAATAAAAATTGCTTTGGGCCCAGAAAGTTTCCAACCGTGAAAGTCATTATTCCCACCATTTCCTGTGGTGTGGTGTGGTCCACTTGAGCCTTGGATATGCTTCGATTTTTGGCTCAACCACTAAAATGGGCTAGAGAAATGATGGATGGCATAGATAAACTATAAACATTCACAGTGGGCCCAACTGAGTTTACTCAGTACGATAAAATCGTTAACAGTTACTCAGTACGCAATCCGATTTCACTTCGAAGGGCCGGTCCAAAGCAAGGGGTGGATTTGAAGTTCTTCCTAGGGAGGGTATTTTGAGATGTTTGTAGCAGATCTGGTGGTGTAGATACTCAATCTAACATGTTCTAACCATCAATACTACACATGTTAGACAAGCTCATCCATCAATTTTCCCCAAGTTTCCATGCAAATTAATAAACAGCTGGGACATCCTATTAAAGTTTGATTTGGACCATTTTACCATCCAAAGTAGATAAAACTATTTGGATAGTAATCAATTGATACATCTTCATTTCACATAAGAGATGGCTTTATCTTGTTCAGGTTCCATAGGCTACACCATACCATCCTAAGAGAGGGCATGGTTTCTCCTTGGCCAAAATTATTTTTCAAGTTGGCTGAGATAGGGCATTGCTTTTGTCCCTACACTTTTTCAGTGGTGGGAGAAGACAAGCCATGACTTCTGTAGCTAGACTTGACTTCCTTGTACGTTAGAAGAAGACCATGTGTATGGTGAGGCAGTGTATCTGCTTTCTCAATAATTTGCACGTGTTTTCACATTGGATGAAGACCGTGAGCGACCCGAAAAACAAGACTTACGATTATTCAATATCCAATGAGAAAATTCTTCTCTAATGAGCCTTCAGTCGAAGAAAATTGTGGATCCATTCATCAGTGCCATGTGTATGGTGAGTGTTAGTTAATTAATACTTTATTTTCAATAAATTTTAATTATACAATGCCTAGTATTATCTACACCAACCTTGTGCTAATTATGCCAGGATGGCTCCTCCGCATATCTCTAGTAGAATAAGCCTAATTTGATGAGGGTTATGCACTTTGTGATGAGAGCTGCCATCAACCTGTCCAGCAGGGGTTCCCCTCGATAGAATAACCCTATTCTACAGGTCAATTGGTTCTCATCATGGGACCACTTTGGAATCCTGGGCAATACTCCAAGTTAGTGCCACTAAATGTATGATTCAAACGGCTAATAGGAGAGCTATTTCAAAAAGGAGGACCGATCTATTACACAGCTTACTTTGTCTTTTTATAAAGGAGTCAAAAAGAGAGAGAAAAAAAAAAAGAAGCAAAAGCAAAAGAAATTGAAAAAGAAATCTTTCCGCATCATACATTCTTTGGAAGATCAAATAGTCTTTTACCCTGCTACCCTTGCTCAATTCTTTTATTACAATGAAATTCACAGAGCCTTTAGAAGATTGAAATGGGCCCACCTACATAATTAACATGGTTAATCAATACCATCAGACAATTTTCCATCTCCTTTTATATCATTGGACAAAAAATGAGGTGGATCTGAGTGGTAGATGGGCCACAGAAACGCTCAGTAGTGGATAAACTATGGACAATTAAATGGAATCTAAGAAAGTGTAGACCGCTTGATTATTAGTAAGATGTTGATATTGATGTTAAATTTGTGGAATGATTAAAGCTGGCAATGGGCCAATCCTGTGCTAGCAAAAATTAATATTTTGAGTAGGCTTGCTCATTGTCGTCCATTATAAGCTATTTTGACCATTAGTTTAATTGAAACTCCACGAGGTGAAGAGTGACCTGCACGCTAGTTTTAGTTCTGGAATATTTCTTATAATGAATGGCAGGTGGTTAATGGACCTGAGACTGCCAGTGATGTTTGGGGCTCGTTCCTAGCTTATACTTTGTATTAGTGTGATCCTTGTTGTTAGAAGTCTATTGCCTGGTGGCAGTGTTGTGGGGTCCACTGTGATATATGTATTTTGCATCAATGCCATCCATCTATTTCGCCGGCTCATTTTAGCGTATGAGCCCAAAATCGAAGCAAATTTGAAACTCAAGTGGACCACACTACAAGAAATGATGGAGATTGATCACCCCACCATTAAAAACTTCTTAGTGGCCACAAAAGTTTTAGATCAAGCTGATATTTGTGTTTCCCTTCATCTAGGTCTGTGTGACGGTACGAACTGGTTGGATGTAAAATAAGCATAACCATCATGATGGGTCATTGGAAGGTTTCAGTGGTTGGTGTCACAAAATTACAAAGTGGCAAAATTGGTTGATGGCATTGATATAAAACACATACATTAGAATGGTTCTCACGTAGTCTCTGTGGCAGGGTTATCAGGGAATCTGCTTCCCTTGCCGTAATGAACTAACATATTAAACTTCTTAGAGTCGTAGGGTCCAAAGCAACGAGTGGATATAGAAGTTCTTCCTACTACTGTGAGGGTATTTTGAGATGTTTGGGGTAGATCTGGTCATATAGATATTCAATCTAACATATTGTAACCATCAACTATATATACATGTTTGATTTGGACCATTTCACTGTGGAAAGCAGGGGAGGCTATTTGGATAATAATCAAATGATACATCCTCATTTTACATGTAATGCGAAGAGATGGCTTTATCATGCTCAGGTTCCATGGGCTATACCATACCATCTGAGGATTCTCAGAGTCAAGTCGATTAGTCTTAACAAGTTTAAATCCATTGGTTGGAGATAAGTGTTTGGGGACCGTTGAAGCAAACCCCGAATTTGAATCAAACAAAGGAAAGATAAACGCAACAAAGCATGCACAAAAATAGACGATTTTATGTGAAAAATATTTACAAGAAAAAACCATAGCATAAAGCGACAATCAAATTCACTATGAAGAACAAATTATAAGAAATTAGATGAACTAATAGATGCGAAATCCTTCATAAAACTCCAACCTCCTTTCAAAACCATATTAGGAATGTTTAAGCTCTCTTAATTAATATCCTAATCTCGCATTACACCCATATTTATAGCATAACACACAGAATAGGAAACAATTTGCACAATTATGCAAAAATGAACGCATCGTCGATCAAACAACCCTCGATCGATTGACAGCCACATGTTCAATCACTCGAACATGCTCAAAGGGGTTCATAGAATTTACAAATATTATCTCAAAATAGTCGGTCGCCTAACCTCCTTGGTTGATCAACTGAACCTGTCCAAAACTGTACAAAGATCAATCTGTATAATCCGGGGCTCACATGATTGATTGATCAGTTTGGTCGATCGATCAAGACTCCTGTTTCATGTACATATTGAATACATCTAGACAACAATCTTCACAATGGCTTCGATCATAATGAACAACAACTTGAAGCTCCATCTCTAATAGCCTCCATCATATCTTCACCATTATCCCTGCTTTTCACGTACACTCTGTATTCATCAAACCTTTGCCAGACCCAAAGAAGTCGAATATAATTTAAACTTCTCTATCGGAACCACCTTCGTAAGTATATTCATTGGGTTCACGTTCGTGTGGATCTTCTCAAGAGTAACACCGCATTCCTTAAACATTTGTCGGATAAAATTATGATGAACATCAATATGTTTAGTTCTAGAGTATTAAACTGAATTCTTTCCCTAGTTGATCTTGCTTTCACTGTCACAATTAACCGACAAGAGCTCTTATTGAAGCCTCAACTAATTCATCATTCCATACAATTAAACATCTTCCTTTAAAGCCTCTGTCACTGCTATATACTCAGCTTTGTTTGTGGAAAGAGAAACCACACACTGAAGCTTCGACATCCAATTGATCACTCTATCCGCTAACACAAACGAGTAACTAAAAGTCAACCATCTATTGTCCACGTTTCCTGGGTAATCTATGTGCACATATCTTACTAACTTTTTCTCTGATTTTTCAAATGTCAACACGTAGTTCGTTGTACCTCATAGATAACGAAGTAGCCATTCTACTACCTCCCAATGCTACTTGTCAGGGTTTGACATATATCTTCTAACAACACTAACTGCATGTGAAATATTCGGTCTCGTAGAGACCATGACATACATCAAACTGCCAAGTGCACTCAATTAGGGCACACGAGACATAAATTGTTTTTCTTCATCTGTAATGGGACATTGCTATCAAGAAAGTCAAAAGTGAGCAGCATGTAGTGTAGTAACTAGTTTAGTCTTGTCTATCCCAAACTTCCAATACCTTCTTAAGGTATTTTGCTTAAGATAACTTTAACATACTCCTCTCCCTATCTTTGTGTATATCAATGTCAAAAATTCTCTTTGCACCCCCTAAATCTTTCATTTCGAATGTCCATGATAACTGAGTCTTTAATATATTGATTTCAGATATGCTCTGGCTAATGATAAGCATCTGATCAACATATCATGCTTATTTCTTTCACATTAAGGATAATGTAGATTTTAGGTTGGGTATGGGAGATTAGGTAAACTAATCAGTGTTTTCTCAGTTTTAAGTAAAATTTGTAAATTTTTTAAAAAAATTTCAATGTTTATCTGTTTGGAAAGCGATAAGTTGTGTATTTAAGAATGTTTTGAGTATGATGATATGATTGAGATTGAATTTTGAATTGTTGGAGTTTGATCATTTAAGTAATATATCAATTACAGTTCTTGCACTCAATTGATTAAGAGGAAGTTTGAATATCATATTAATCTAAATCACAAGACCTATTCGAATTATTTTCTGTGAATAGTACTAGATTTTTTGATTGTTAGTATGATGATCATTGAAAGATATTGAGAACTGAGTCTGGAGAATTTTATCCACCTTAAAAGAAGAAAAGAACCAGTTAAAAAAATAGGAGATTGACAAAAAAAAGGTCATGTATGGTGAAAAGATTGAAAAAGTCTGAACAAGAATGAAAAATCTGAAAGAAAAGAGAAAAGATGAAAAGACTGAATGAATACATATAACCGTCAATATAAAATCAAAAACTAGAAAAAGAAGGAAAATTGGATAAGTTTGGAATCAGCACTTGAGTTTTCAACTAATCTTAAAGTGATGAGCATGGCTAACATTATGAAAAGATAGTATTTTCACTGAGCACATTTAAAAACTTGATATGCCAACTATACTCTGACTTAATGAATAAATGACTTATTTGATTGATTGCTTATGTGATTTGGCTCAAGGTTTTCAAAATCTGACTTTTTCATCTTGATATACTCATTCATACTTGATTACACAAAAGATTATTTTCTGACAAAAGTTTGAACATTGCGCATTAAAGTTCATTTTTCGTATACTTTGCTCAGGACTAGCAAAATACTGGTTGGGAATTATGTTGAGGGTCAAATATTCCATATTGGACCCCATTTATTATTTAGTTTTATAAATATGATGATGCTTAATGTTATATTTTAATCATGTTTGTGTTGCAAGGTGAATTTAAGAGCTTGGATTGAGAAGGATGCTAAAAGTGTGGATTTAACGCTTAAGAATCACCAAAGCCAAGGATGGATCTTATGAGACAAAGAATGGAGAATTCACATGCCAAAGATCTAAGAAAACCAAGTGAGGAAGGAAGAGCATTGAAGACTTGAAGTGAAGAAAAGGAACCCTAAAAATATGCCTGCTTCGACTAGTTCAAGCCCATTCTAGACTAGTCGAAGGAGCCTGCTAGACCAGTCGAGGATTCCTCGACTCGAACTCCAGCGACCAAATACTCTAAAATCAGTTCATCCTCGACCCGTTGAAGGAAACCCTCGACCAGTCGAAGGTGACCCTCGACCAATCGAAGGTGACCCTCAACCAGTCGACGGTTGTCCTCGACTAGTCTATGGTTACACAGACAACACACGAGTTGCAAAAATTTGAGACGGTTTCCAGATTTTTCTAACTCGGTGCGAAAGGAGGTGTTGTAAAACTATAAATAGGGGTCCTCAAGGCATCGCTAAGCATCATCTAGGGTTTGAGGAGTGGAGCAAAAGAATGGAGAAGTTGTCGCCAAGAGTTTTTCTTTCCTTTCCTTAGTTGTTTTTATGCTTTTCTTAAGAGATTTCAGTTCAATCATGTCTATGGTTGGCTAAACCTCTTAGCCAGGGATAAGAGGTGAAGCTTGTAGCGTGATGGGATATTTTCTATTGCTTTGATTCATGTTTAAGTTGAACTATCTTTGATTCTAGTTTGATTATGAAGGAATACTTTTAGTTTTTAATGGTTTGTTGTGACTCAAATTACAATGGATCTACGATAGCTTTAAGTATGTTCTTTTCATGTATTGAGATTGTGAAATTAGGAAATCTCGTTGTTCAACATCGTCCTATGAGCATGGTTGGGTGATAGAATCCTACCTAATCTTGTCAATTCTCTTATAATTGGTTGTGGGATTAGTAAATCCTATTGTTTGCCTTGTCTCCTGGGTATGGTTTTGTGATGGAATCACTTCCAGTTCTCACACCTCTCATTCATTGAGAATTAGGTCAAAGGAAGTTCAGATTTGGTTTTACTGAGATATCTTCCAATTTGATAAGATGGGACTCTGATTCCAGTTGTGTCCTTGAATCAAGCATAGAACTCCCTGATCTCTACAAGTGGATCCTTGGAAACCCTAGTTTCCCACCTTTGAATTCCTTAAGTTTTTCATTAAATCTTTCACAATTACGCTTTATATTTCCAGATTTAGGTTTTCATATTTTTCTAGTTCTACTTCTAGTTACTTTCAGAAGGCACACAAGTTCAGTCCCTGTGGATTCGACCTCGGTCTCACTGAGATTATTACTACATCGCGACCCTACACTTGGGGTTGTGAACACTTTGCCATCGAGATTTTTGGGTGTTTGTCAAAGTTTCCGGTACCACTGGAAATTTTAGATGAATAACTCACTTCAATACCTAATTTGGTGTAGTAAGAGGCTTGACCATTCTTGACAAAGGTGGTCCCCATCGTGGATGGTGATTAGAGGTCAAGCGCATCGGCCGATAGCTACCTCGGACCCTATAACATGATGCTCTCTTCCTCTTTTGATGAAATCTCTTAACTGATACACAATGTCCTGAGCGCACAAGTCGTAAATTTGAGAATTTTGATGTCTCTTTCGGATGGAGATCGACCGATCATCTTGATGGCGAGGAATCCAGTGGTGCCCTTGCGCAGGACGGGTGGGCCTTGTAAGACCCGTATCCTAGTTCGTAATGTTCCGATGAATCCTGCGATCATTTTCGGCAAAGTCTGGCAATCCGCGACTGATAATCGACGTTGCGATCGATCGTAAGTCGTATCCTTTAGATTCGAGTCGGTTTAATCCGAGACATGTATCATTGCGACCGCACCGTCGCCGCGGTCCAACGCCGCAACTCACACACCGATCCGATACCCCGACTAGAAGATGTGAGTCGGCGTTTATTTCGAAGAAACGCCGCGCTTTCTCGATCCCAAGAGAATCTCTACACAATGTCAAATCAATCCCATCAATCAATCAATCACATCAATCAATCAATCACTTCAATGTCAAGTACAAGCAACCCATGCTTTCTCACCCTCTCTCTTACACACCCATACCTAGTCAAGTACAACATCACCTCACCCATCACTCACATCCATCACTCTCCCTCCTTACATCCCATCTCTCCCTTTCTTTCTCAACACTTTTTCAAAGCAACACCAAGAGAGAAAAAAATGTGCACGTCCAAGCATCTCAAGTGAGGGAAAATGTGATTTTTGGTGGCCCACCTTCCCATCCCAAAGAACCTTCATCCTAGCCATCCATTTCTCATCTCCACCATCAAAGAGGAGCACGAGGAGGGTGGCGTTCCAACGGACCGAAGAGATCAACCGGTGGGTGCCTTATAGGATAGGTTTTTCATGTTTTGATGATGGACCGAGTGAGGCCTACCGATCAATGGTATGGATCTCACTTGGGACCTTAAAATGTGGCCGATGGCCCACTTTGATCTTCATGATCGTTCTGTGATGGGGCCATTCTCCATGGACCCCATCATGATGTTTATTTTCTAGTTTGTAATGGGTCATCTAGACCTTTCATTTTGGTGGAGAAGGGATCTCCACCGTTGATCCTTGATTTGGTGGGCCCACATGCAATGGGACCCACTCGATGTATGATTGCTTATAAGGGAGGGCTCATAGTGGCGGAGCCCTCCATCATGCGTGGCCCGTCTCTCTCTCTATCTCTCTCTCCCTCTCTTTTATTTATTTATTTAATTATCTTTGTGTGTGATGAAGTAGCCATGTGGCCCACTTGGATGGACCCCACCATGAAGCATGAACTAGATCCAACCCATTTGTAGGTGGGGCCCACTTTATTGGTGTGTATGTTCCACACCACCCATCATTTGGTGGCCCACGTGGGCAGCCCACCTGAAGTGAACAACAGTCCAGCGTCCAGGGACGCTGGACGTTGAATTGAAAACACAAATATAAGCTTAATTCCTAAGCTTTAGAAGGGGTTGTGCATGTAGGCCCCACCTTAATATATGTATTTAATCCACGCCGCCTATTCCGTTCCCTGGCTTAGTTTAGGCGTTGAGCCGAAAAATGAAGCCAATCCGATTTTTCTAGTGGGCCGTAGAGTTGAAAACAGTAGTTATTACCGTTGAAACTCATTTTAAAATTTCTACATGCCAGAAAAATATCGCGTATTGGACTCGTTTGGTCCGTCTCGATCCATAGAATCCAATGGGTGGAGTGGATTTACCTGACATGGACCCCACCTAGAAAATTCCTCAAAAAATTTATTTTCTTCAAAAAAAAAAATAATGAGAGAGAGAGAGCAGCAGCTGCTGCTGTCCGTCAGAGGGCGCCAGCGGCGTCCTGCGCTGGGACGGTCGGCCAGGGACCGTGGGCCCCAAGACGTAGGCCCCGCCGTGATGTATTTGGACATCTATGCCGTCCATTTGCTGGCCCATTTAGGGCAGTGGGCTCCTTTCAAAAATCAGCCACATCCAAGTCTCATGTGGCCCACATCGGAGGAAACAGTTAGATTGAACGTCTGCCCTTAAACCCTTTTGGGTTGGCACGAAAGTTTTGTAACACTATGAAATTTGATTTTTCTTATTCACGTGGGTCCATGGGACCTTATCAACGGATTGGATGGTATATAAACATCTTGGTGGGCCCCACGTGGGACCCACAGTGATGTATGTGTTTATGCACACCATCCACTGACGGTGGAGCCCACCCAGGCGTATGTGTTTTATCCGTGCCGTCTAGCCTAGCTAGGCTGCTGAACGGTCAGTGGACCCCACCTTTGATGTGTGGGTTGCATCCAAACCGTGCATCCTGTGGCGAGCTCATCAAAAGGGTTGAGATAAAATAGGTAGATTTGTCTCTCAGTGGACCACACAGCAAAAAGCAGTGTTGGATTGGAGGCTTGCCGTTGAAGCCACGTTTCGGTGTCACAGAGGTTTTGGATTAATATGAAATTTGCTTTTCCCTTCCATCCAGGTCGTGTGACCTTGTCGACAGATTGAATGTTAAATAAACATTTTGGTGGGCCCCATGTGGGACCCACAATGATGTACCAGTTTTTATTTACACCGTCGAGGTGACGGTGGAGCCCACCATGGTTCATGTGTTTTAACCTACCATCCACTGTTTGGACGGTGGGGCCCACCAAATGCATGTGTTGCATCCCAACCGTCCAACCATTTTGAAAGCTCATTTTAGGGCTTAAGACTAAGAATAAGACAAGACTTATAGTTTAAGTGGACCCCACGTTGGTATGGGTATGAGGCCCATCTTGATGTACTTGTGGCCATTGTTGAAGCCCACCTGTTATGTATTTAAGGCCCATGCGATGGGGCCCATCTGAATGTATTTGTGGCCGTTATGCAAGGCCCATGTTATAAGGCCCATTTGGGTGTATCTTAGGACCCATGGGTCGAGACCCATTGTGATGTATTAAGGTTGTGGGTTGAGGCCCATTATGACGTATCCAAGGCCCATTGGTGGCCCATTCGATATGCATATGGCCCATGTGGTAAGGCCCACGTTGATGTACTTGTGACTATCCGTTGAGGCCCACCTTGGTATATATATGTGGCCCATGCGATGTGGCCCACTTGTCATATTTATGGCCTGTTATTTAGGCCCACCTTGATATACATGAGACATTATATTGTGAGGCCCATTTGATGTATTGGAGGCCCATGGGTCGAGGCCCAATAGGGTATATATAAGGCCCATTGAATGTGATTCCACCGTGTTTTATGCGTTGATTGGGAGCAATGTTGGTTTGACGTCCACATTGTAAGTATAATGTTGGTTAAATGTCCGCATTACGACTCTCCCTAGGGCCATTTGTAGGCCCATACTTGTTGTGTGTAGGCCGTCTAGGCCCGTCTAGGCCCATCTGCGTGGCAAGGATAGTTCATCACCTTATAACCTGCTTAGTGTAGCTCCATGATTCATACCCATACGCATCATATGTATGCTTGATATGAGGAATGTTTGGTTATAACATGAGCCGTTGGGCTGAGACATTTACGGGACTCCATATGAGATGGAGTGCCCGACATGAGCGCATGGTACGTGCGAGATTGCTGCATGTTTGTACGGTATGATTCATGCATCTCGCATACATGTTACTTGATCATTGTACGCCCTAGCGACATCAGGGCCGTGACCTCCACAGGCATATCGTGGATGGCCAGACGGGACACCGAAATGTTTGGTTCTAGCATACGGCGCCATAGATGTCCCTGGGTGAAAATCCCGAACCTCCGTGGCCGGAGATGACTCCAACGTCGAGACCGAGTGGATATATGAGCGCACGAGGGCCGAATACCAGAGGCCGCGTCTCCCCGCCGTGTCGTGGTCGGTTGGGAAGGGGTGTGACCTTACCCGCCCGAGTGAGGGGGCACATATCTAGGTTGAGTTTGACCACCTTGCGGAATGGGTCCGCTATCGACGAGCCGGGCCCGATATTGGCAAGGATAGTGAGGTCTCTTCCACTTACCCGCCAGTGCGCTCGGATAGGGGCGTAAGTCGGCATAGAGTGTAATAGACCCCGGTGATGATCCCAAAGAAAACCGTGACGATACGTGGACTTATTGAGCATGAATTGCATACCCATTCATTCATTCATTCACTATCCACTCTGGCCGGTGGTGCGTAACTATTTGTTACGTATACCATCGCATGGCCGTGATTTCGTTGGGCGCGCGACCAACCCGAGATCGTGGGTTTACCACATTGTGTCCCGACTATCTAAATTTAGGTATGGGACCTGGTTTGGATAGAAGTCCCTTGTGATGGACCCCATAGCCCGTGATACTTCGTACTATCATCCCGACTTCACGTTCCTGCATGGCCATTTCATTCACACCGCATATTACATCGCATCCGCAGTACTTAACATTTTGGGTTAATATGTTTTTGCACTTATATGACCTAGATAGGGGTTGATGGTATTCGTGGCTTGTCGTAGATTTGTATATTGCATTGCATTCTCAAGATCTGTTATTGTCTTATTATGTTTTGCATCGCATTGCCTCGGGTACTACTAATAACATTCATGGACTTGCCAAGATACTTCCGCTTACTCGATGTCATATGATTCATGATCTTATTAGTATTTCGCTTATCCCGATGATATATGATTTATGTGCTTTATTGATACTCAAGACTTACCTTACACACACTTCCACCACCCTCTGCTTTTGTAAGCTTATGCACGATAGATGCGTACAAGTGTGTGGCGTTAGATTGCGCAGTCGTTGAGCTTGAGCTTGGAGCATGCACCGACCTCTGAGCTTTTGGAGTTTTGATTTCGATATATGTATTTCCCTTTTTGCAGGTTGTATTCAAACGATTATATTAGTGGATATGTGATGATGATGTTGCCTTTATGATTTGGGTATACTTGTGGTTATGCTTCATTACACAAAAAAAAAAAAAAAAAATTCATACTGAAAATCCTCCTTGTAGGATCCCAGGATCGGAATCTGGCGTATGGGCGCTGGGAGCCGAGAATGGGGTACTACTGAGGTTTCAAGCACCGGATTCGCGATCGGGATTCCCGTGAATCCGATTTCCGGGTTTGGGGCGTGACAGAAGTTGGTATCAGAGCATAACTTGGGAATACCTGAGGATAACATCATATATCTGCTGATAGCTACACTTCATTGTGTGATTGTTGAGAACTTAGAATGGTTAGACCCCCGAGTTTGAATAACTTAGAAACTTCCTGATATAGATCCCTATCATGTGTGTCTTCGTAGTGCCCAATGATGATAAACCCTTGTTCCTTCCTGTAGGACATGGCACCCAAGAGAGTGACCCGAGCGACTTCCGTTTCCTCGCCTGAGATTCCTGTTCCCCTACCCGAGACTTCTGCACCCCCATCTGAGTCTAGTGCAGGGCCGACTGTGTCCGTAAATGCGGACCTGCTGCAGCAGATGTTGCTAGCAATGACCGTCATTCTTCAGAGAGAAAATCGGAATAAGAAGGCCCCCTCTGGTAGCTCCCAGCTACAACGATGTCGACGACCACAGAGGCATAGGAACCGTCCGTCCTTTCGAGCATTTGCACCACCCAAGCGTCAGCCCTCAAGTGTATGCTTCAGATGTGATGAGGCAGGGCACCGCTTCTGGGAGTGTCCCCACCCTCGGCAGCCCCTGCCACCCAGACCGTTCTCTAGTGCTTGCTTTGGGTGCGGTGGGATAGGGCATCGTAGGAGTGAGTGTCCCCGTCTTCAGCAGCAGCAGCAGCGACGACAATATCTGCCGTCGGGACCCCATCAGCAGCAGCAGCAGCAGCAGGATCCTCAGACATCGGGAGGAGTCGTCGACGATTCATGTGACTTGGCCCCTACACCGTCTTCTTAGATTGTTCATGAACGAGGCATTTTGGGAGTTAGAGCTTGAGATTTGTGGGCGTTATCCCCATCTTTTAGATGTTTGATTATGTTGGTATGTTGTGTTCTGATTATCTATATATAGTGGTGTGGTTTCCCTCCATTGGTAAGCCCTGTATTGGTTATGTTGTGATTTAAATTTCGAGGACGAAATTTTTATTAGGTGGGGAGAGCTGTAAGACCCGTATCCTAGTTCGTAATGTTCCGATGAATCCTGCGATCATTTTCGGCAAAGTCTGGCAATCCGCGACTGATAATCGACGTTGCGATCGATCGTAAGTCGTATCCTTTAGATTCGAGTCGGTTTAATCCGAGACATGTATCATTGCGACCGCACTGTCGCCGCGGTTCCAACGCCGCAACTCACACACCGATCCGATACCCTGACTAGAAGATGTGAGTCGGCGTTTATTTCGAAGAAACGCCGCGCTTTCTCGATCCCAAGAGAATCTCTACACAATGTCAAATCAATCCCATCAATCAATCAATCACATCAATCAATCAATCACTTCAATGTCAAGTACAAGCAACCCATGCTTTCTCACCCTCTCTCTTACACACCCATACCTAGTCAAGTACAACATCACCTCACCCATCACTCACATCCATCACTCTCCCTCCTTACATCCCATCTCTCCCTTTCTTTCTCAACACTTTTTCAAAGCAACACCAAGAGAGAAAAAAATGTGCACGTCCAAGCATCTCAAGTGAGGGAAAATGTGATTTTTGGTGGCCCACCTTCCCATCCCAAAGAACCTTCATCCTAGCCATCCATTTCCCATCTCCACCATCAAAGAGGAGCACGAGGAGGGTGGCGTTCCAACGGACCGAAGAGATCAACCGGTGGGTGCCTTATAGGATAGGTTTTTCATGTTTTGATGATGGACCGAGTGAGGCCTACCGATCAATGGTATGGATCTCACTTGGGACCTTAAAATGTGGCCGATGGCCCACTTTGATCTTCATGATCGTTCTGTGATGGGGCCATTCTCCATGGACCCCATCATGATGTTTATTTTCTAGTTTGTAATGGGTCATCTAGACATTTCATTTTGGTGGAGAAGGGATCTCCACCGTTGATCCTTGATTTGGTGGGCCCACATGCAATGGGACCCACTCGATGTATGATTGCTTATAAGGGAGGGCTCATAGTGGCGGAGCCCTCCATCATGCGTGGCCCGTCTCTCTCTCTATCTCTCTCTCCCTCTCTTTTATTTATTTATTTAATTATCTTTGTGTGTGATGAAGTAGCCATGTGGCCCACTTGGATGGACCCCACCATGAAGCATGAACTAGATCCAACCCATTTGTAGGTGGGGCCCACTTTATTGGTGTGTATGTTCCACACCACCCATCATTTGGTGGCCCACGTGGGCAGCCCACCTGAAGTGAACAACGGTCCAGCGTCCAGGGACGCTGGACGTTGAATTGAAAACACAAATATAAGCTTAATTCCTAAGCTTTAGAAGGGGTTGTGCATGTAGGCCCCACCTTAATATATGTATTTAATCCACGCCGCCTATTCCGTTCCCTGGCTCAGTTTAGGCGTTGAGCCGAAAAATGAAGCCAATCCGATTTTTCTAGTGGGCCGTAGAGTTGAAAACAGTGGTTATTACCGTTGAAACTCATTTTAAAATTTCTACACGCCAGGAAAATATCGCATATTGGACTCGTTTGGTCCGTCTCGATCCATAGAATCCAATGGGTGGAGTGGATTTACCTGACACGGACCCCACCTAGGAAATTCCTCAAAAATTTATTTTCTTCAAAAAAAAAAAATTAATGAGAGAGAGAGAGAGCAGCAGCTGCTGCTGCTGTCCGTCAGAGGGCGCCAGCGGCGTCCTGCGCTGGGACGGTCGGCCAGGGACCGTGGGCCCCAAGACGTAGGCCCCGCCGTGATGTATTTGGACATCTATGCCGTCCATTTGCTGGCCCATTTAGGGCAGTGGGCTCCTTTCAAAAATCAGCCACATCCAAGTCTCAGGTGGCCCACATCGGAGGAAACAGTTAGATTGAACGTCTGCCCTTAAACCCTTTTTAGGTTGGCACAAAAGTTTTGGAACACTATGAAACTTGTTTTTCTTATTCACGTGGGTCCATGGGACCTTATCAACGGATTGGATGGTATATAAACATCTTGGTGGGCCCCACGTGGGACCCACAGTGATGTATGTGTTTATGCACACCATCCACTGACGGTGGAGCCCACCCAGGCGTATGTGTTTTATCCGTGCCGTCTAGCCTAGCTAGGCTGCTGAACGGTCAGTGGGCCCCACCTTTGATGTGTGGGTTGCATCCAAACCGTGCATCCTGTGGCGAGCTCATCTAAAGGGTTGAGATAAAATAGGTAGATTTGTCTCTCAGTGGACCACACAGCAAAAAGCAGTGTTGGATTGGAGGCTTGCCGTTGAAGCCACTTTTCGGTGTCACAGAGATTTTGGATTAATATGAAATTTGCTTTTCCCTTCCATCCAGGTCGTGTGACCTTATCGACAGATTGAATGTTAAATAAACATTTTGGTGGGCCCCATGTGGGACCCACAATGATGTACCAGTTTTTATTTACACCGTCGAGGTGACGGTGGAGCCCACCATGGTTCATGTGTTTTAACCTACCATCCACTGTTTGGACGGTGGGGCCCACCAAATGCATGTGTTGCATCCCAACCGTCCAACCATTTTGAAAGCTCATTTTAGGGCTTAAGACTAAGAATAAGACAAGACTTATAGTTTAAGTGGACCCCACGTTGGTATGGGTATGAGGCCCATCTTGATGTACTTGTGGCCATTGTTGAAGCCCACCTGTTATGTATTTAAGGCCCATGCGATGGGGCCCATCTGAATGTATTTGTGGCCGTTATGCAAGGCCCATGTTATAAGGCCCATTTGGGTGTATCTTAGGACCCATGGGTCGAGACCCATTGTGATGTATTAAGGTTGTGGGTTGAGGCCCATTATGACGTATCCAAGGCCCATTGGTGGCCCATTCGATATGCATATGGCCCATGTGGTAAGGCCCACGTTGATGTACTTGTGACTATCCGTTGAGGCCCACCTTGGTATATATATGTGGCCCATGCGATGTGGCCCACTTGTCATATTTATGGCCTGTTATTTAGGCCCACCTTGATATACATGAGACATTATATTGTGAGGCCCATTTGATGTATTGGAGGCCCATGGGTCGAGGCCCAATAGGGTATATATAAGGCCCATTGAATGTGATTCCACCGTGTTTTATGCGTTGATTGGGAGCAATGTTGGTTTGACGTCCACATTGTAAGTATAATGTTGGTTAAATGTCCGCATTACGACTCTCCCTAGGGCCATTTGTAGGCCCATACTTGTTGTGTGTAGGCCGTCTAGGCCCGTCTAGGCCCATCTGCGTGGCAAGGATAGTTCATCACCTTATAACCTGCTTAGTGTAGCTCCATGATTCATACCCATACGCATCATATGTATGCTTGATATGAGGAATGTTTGGTTATAACATGAGCCGTTGGGCTGAGACATTTACGGGACTCCATATGAGATGGAGTGCCCGACATGAGCGCATGGTACGTGCGAGATTGCTGCATGTTTGTACGG
Organism: Magnolia changhungtana; assembly: GCA_030180095.1. NCBI lineage: Eukaryota > Viridiplantae > Streptophyta > Magnoliopsida > Magnoliales > Magnoliaceae > Magnolia > Magnolia changhungtana. The sequence continues at coordinate 5,016,323 of JASAUF010000391.1, read as the reverse complement.
TATGATTCATGCATCTCGCATACATGTTACTTGATCATTGTACGCCCTAGCGACATCAGGGCCGTGACCTCCACAGGCATATCGTGGATGGCCAGACGGGACACCGGAAATGTTTGGTTCTAGCATACGGGCGCCATAGATGTCCCTGGGTGAAAATCCCTGAACCTCCGTGGCCAGGAGATGACTCCAACGTCGAGACCGAGTGGATATATGAGCGCACGAGGGCCGAATACCAGGAGGCCGCGTCTCCCACTGTGTCGTGGTCGGTTGGGAAGGGGTGTGACCTTACCCGCCTGAGTGAGGGGGCAATATCTAGGTTGAGTTTGACCAGCTTGCGGAATGGGTCCGCTATCGACGAGCCGGGCCCGATATTGGCAGGCGGATAGTGAGGTCTCTTCCACTTACCCGCCAATGCGCTCGGATAGGGGCGGCAAGCTGGCGTAGAGTGTAATAGACCCCGGTGATGATCCCAAAGAAGAACCGTACTGATACGTGGACTTATTGAGCATGAATTGCATACCCATTCATTCATTCATTCACTATCCACTCGGGCTGGTGGTGCGTAACTATTTGTTACGTATACCATCGCATGGCCAGGATTTCGGTTGGGCGCGCGACTAACCTGAGATCAGGGGTTTACCACATTGTGTCTGACTATCTAAATTTAGGTATGGGACTGGTTTGGATAGAAGTCCCTTGTGATGGACCCCATAGCCTGTGATACTTCGTACTATCATCCCGACTTCACGTTCCTGCATGGCCATTTCATTCACACCGCATATTACATCGCATCCGCAGTACTTAACATTTTGGGTTAATATGTTTTTGCACTTATATGACCTAGATAGGGTTGATGGTATTCGTGGCTTGTCAGGATTTGTATATTGCATTGCATTCTCAGTATCTGTTATTGTCTTATTATGTTTTGCATTGCATTGCCTTGGTACGGCTGATAACATTCATGGACTTGCCAGTATACTTCCGCTTACTCTGATGTCATATGATTCATGATCTTATTAGTATTTCTGCTTATCCCGATGATATATGATTTATGTGCTTTATTGATACTCAGCACTTACCTTACACACACTTCCACCACCCTCTAAGCTTTTGTAAGCTTATGCACGATAGATGCGTGCAGGTGGCGTTAGATTGCAGCAGCGTTGAGCTTGGAGCATGCAGCTGACCTCTGGAGCTTTTGGAGTTTTGATTTCGATATATGTATTTCCCTTTTTGCAGTGTATTCAAACGATTATATTAGTGGATATGTGATGATGATGTTGCCTTTATGATTTGGGTATACTTGTGGTTATGCTTCATTACACAAAAAAAAAAAAAAAAAATTCATACTGAAAATCCTCCTTGTAGGATCCCAGGATCGGAATCTGGCGTATGGGCGCTGGGAGCCGAGAATGGGGTACTACGGAGGCTGTCGGCACCGGATTCGGCGATCGGGATTCCTGTGAATCCGATTTCCGGGTTTGGGGCGTGACAGGCCTTTTCTACGAATCATCTGAGCTGAGATTGATCTTTAGTTTTTGGCGATTCCCTAGATTGGCAGTGACCATATTCACTTCCATATTTGTTGGAAAGGGGTTAGTGTCGATCAACATCACCTTTTTATCCTTTTCCAGGAACTTTAATAGCCCACGGTTGATGTGGTCCTGGATGATGTTCTTGAAAATAACACACTTGTTAGTGGAGTGAAATTGAAATCCATGCCATTTGCAATACTCGATCTTTTGTAATTCATCGGCCGGTGGTACTTTGTGATTGATAGGAACTTTAATGAACTTCCTGACCAACATGATATCAAATATCTCTTCGGCCCAATTGATATCTAAGGTATACACCTTTTGAGCCTTTTGCTTGGTCAGGGCAGTCGATTTTACTTTGACCAGTGCCGAACATACTAATGGCTTCTAAGCCACTACTTTCGTAATCACAATTTCATAGTAAGGGTCCTTGTAATACTTCCTTAATAATGAATTTGTTCATTAGCCCCTTCCTTAAGCAATTCCTTGTAGCGAGAAACTTTGGTAGTTAGGTCATATAAATCAGTAAACTCCGTGCCTCTGAACTTTTTACGGAGCTTGTATTCCAGTCTGTCTTGTGCAAGTTGAACAAATTTTCCCTCGATCATGACTACCTTACAACTACGTCTCGCCTGCTTGAATCGCATAATATAACTCTCGCATAGTTCCTTAGGCAATTGTCGGAATCGTGCAAGGTTGGCCATGGTTAGCTCCCTGTTTCTATAGAAGAATTGAGCATGAAACTTTTCTTCCAACTTTTTCCAGTTATATATTGAGTCTAGTAGTAGGTTTGAATACCATGTGAAGGCCGCAGCGGTCAATGAGTGACTGAATAACTATAAGCTATAATAATCATTGTTAGCTTGCTCAATACATTGCATGGTGAATCGGCCGACATGTTCAGTAGTCTACTGACTGAGTTCACTAGAAAATAAAGCAAAATCCATTCGATAATTCCTTGACAATGGATGTTGCCGATCTACTCACTCGGGGCATGGTTTGTGATATATGGGGATAGTGTTATGGCCCAATACTTGACCAACAACCTCTTGAACGAGTTATATTATCTGGTCACAGTCGACCCGCTAGCTATGACTCCATCGTTGGCAGTTGATCCGGACCAAATCGATTAAGATTGTCTTAGAATCTAGGGCCTTGTAGTGGATTGAATCTAGCTGGTGGTCCGTGATTTCTGTTTTGAGGTACAAAATCTCTAACCTTCCATTTAGGTCGCTTGATTTCCATAGGGGGTGGTGCATTCCTGTCTTCTAGAGGTGGAATCAATGGTTGGTTACATTGTAACGGCGGCATATGTGGTAATGAGACTTCATTACCGACCGAACTTTCGTTATGCTGTGATGTCGTCGCAGTTAATAATCGTTACATAACTTCAATATGGCTAGCCATGTAACGATTAGTGCTCTCGGCCTCGATACGAAACTGTTCCACTTGATCTCTTCCATATTCCTGCACTATCTGGATGCTCATCTGAACATCCCAAAGTACAACAACTACCTCGTCTCGGAGTACAACTCGGGACATGGACGGTCTAGCCTAACTTTTGGTTGAGTTAGTATGCACATTCGACACCTCTGGGGGTGCATGAACCGACACCTCTTCACCCGGAGGAGGTGCAGTCGGTGTTGAAGGTTCGGCCCCAAAAATTCGGGCACTTCTCCTCTACATTTTTGGCAATAGTCAAACTGATAGTTTAAGGACAGGGACCCACCAAGCATGCTAGAAAATTGTTGGATGTTGTTTTTTTACATTAGGTATGCGAGCATGCTAGAATCAAAATTATTTCTCTAATTCAAACCGAACAACAATGACCCCGAGAGCCGAGGTAGGCAGACATGTTATATATGACTGAGATCTGAGGAGATCGGTCGCCTATTAAGTCAGTCGTGTAAATTGGATCAGGAGATAATCAGAGGGTGGGGTTCATCTTCTGAAGATGGGTTACTCCTTTACCTTTAATACAATAGGACTTCTCGATACAGGTCAAATGGGATGAGAAAGAAATCCTTACAGTCGGCCGCTGCAAACTGCTGAAGGACACATCTCCGACGATTAAGCGAAGTCCAGCATGTGAGAATAAACTTCAATTACAACTAAAGATTGGGTTATAGCTACATATTACACTAATAAACGTACATTAGCAGACTTGAAAAGTGAAGATTGCGATGTAAATGTAAATTTACTAGGTAAGGAAAGTAACATGTTACACTAGGAAATGTAAATTGATAGGATATTTGATTGAAAGATAATGTTTGATTTGTTTGGTTTGTTTGGTATGAGACAAATTTTTCTGCTGTAATCCTCTTCTATTTATAGCTCTAATTCAGTCATTTTGGATCCTTCTCACGTTCCAACGGTTATGGTAACCATTCTTAATCACTTGGATTCTAGATGCTTCCTAAGATTTATTCCTTTTAGTTGTTTTTAAGTCATCTGTCAAGCGGTCGTGCAAACTCAACCGCCTATTGTTTATCACATAAACATCAGAGCTTGGTTGTTCCCTTCTCACTTTCTAAGATATAACCACACACACACACACACACACACTATATATATATATATATATATATATATATATATATATATAGTGTGTGTGTGTGTGTGTGTGTATATATAGTGTGTGTGTGTGTGTGTGTGTGCAGGGAATCCTCTGAATTCCCCATGCATGTCCGTACAGATCACACGTAAATGACTCTGATTGGCCGAAATAGGGCTCGGTGAGACATGTACGAACATATTAGGACTTCGATTCCAGTTAAAGTATATAGATTGAATCAAGTATAATAGAATTAAGATGGCTATGAGTGGATCCTTAGTGCTCTAGTACTTTAAGTTGATAGTTTCACTTCACAAATACTCTCTAAACAATTTTAGATTTAGTTTAGCTTCTAATTCTAATTCTAAAGTAGTTCAGAAAATACACATATTGTAAGTCCCTATGAGTATGACCTTGGTCTCACCATGTTATTACATCGCAGCCTTGCACTCAGGGTATCAAGCGAACATTGAGTTGTTAGCGCTCACCATTGCCTTGCATAATATTGGCGAATCGACAATATAACATAGGTCTTATGAATGGTTGGCCTTTATGACGCTCAACGCTACCTTGCATGATATTTGGTGAATTGGCGATATAACACAAGTCTTATGTGTGGTTGACCTTCATGGCGCTCAACGCTTCCTTACATAATATTTAAAAAGTCAACAATATAGCATAAGTCTAATGCATGGTTGGCCTTCATGGCTCTCACCGCTTCCTTGCATATTATTTGGTGAATCGGCGATATAGCACAGGTCTTATGCATGGTTGGCCTTCATGACACTCACCGCTGCCTTGTATAATATTTGACAAATCGATGATATATCACAGGTCTTTTACGTGGTTGACCTTCATGGTGCTCACTACTGCCGTGCATAATATTTGGAAAATCGTCGATATAGCACAAGTCTTATGCATGGTTGGCCTTCATGGCACTCATCGCTGCCTTGAATAATATTTGACTAATTGATAATATAGCACAGGTCTTATGCATGGTTGGCCTTTATGGTGCTCACTGCTGCCTTGCATAATTTTTAGCGAGTCGGCAATATAGCACAAGTCTTATGAATGGATAGCCTTCATGGCGCTCATCGTTACCTTGCATAATATTTGGTGAATCAGCGATATAGTGCAAGTCTTATGCATGGTTGGCTTACATGGCACTCATCGTTGCCTTGCATAATATTTGGTGAATAGATAATCATCTGAGATAATCAGCGATAATCGGTAATATTTTTCGATAATAGGAGATAATCAGCAATAACTAGAGATAATATCATTTGCCTATAATCAAAGATAATATAAATCAACGATAATCAGTGGTATTTTCCAACAATAGGAGATAATCTGTGATAACCGGAGATAACATCAATTTATGATAATCGACGATATTTTTTGACAATAGGATATAATCGACACTAATTGGAGAAAATATCAATCAATGATAATTGACAATATTTTATGACAAAAGGAGATAATCAACGCTAACCAGAGATAATATCAATCGGCGATAATCGGGGATATTTTTCGACAATAGGAGATAATCGACAATAATTGGGGATTCTAACTTTCTTATTTCGAATTTTGTTGTCAACTCATTTATCACCAGCTTGGAGTCCCTAAGAATTTGCAGAGCTTGGATTTTCATCTCATGTGTTATTTCCAACCCTATGATGAGGGCATTATATTCGGCCTTATTATTTGTACAAGTTGTACTCAACACGAAGGAATATGGTAATAGATCACCATGGGGACAGATAAAGATCACTCCGCGGAAGGCACCATCGAAATATATTTGTCACAAACTTAACGGTTCAACTAGAAGTACTTGCTCATCTGGAAGCTCATCAGAAATTTCTTAATTAGATGGAAATGGATGGGCTACTAAAAAGTCTGCCATTGCCTATCCTTTTACTGCCTTCGACGGTTCAAAAGAGATCATAAATTCAGAAAGAAACAACATCCATTTGGCTAGCCTTCTAAATAACATTGGTTTTGTCATAAAGTACTTTAGCTGATCTGCTCGTGAGATTAACGTTATCTTGTGGAATAGGCAGTAATACCGCAGCTTCTGCATAGCAAAAATAAAAATAAAAATGGTTGAGCATATTTTTTCAATGGGCAAATAGTTACATTCCACCCTATTAGAGTCCTACTCAAGTAATATAAAGTGTTTTCTTTCCCCTATTCATTGCATTAGGCCAGTAGAGCTCCTAAAGAATTTTCGCATGCGGCAATGTATAAGATCAAAGGCCTACCTTTTACAAGCATTATTAACACCGGGGGTTACTTCAGAAGGTCTTTGATGGAATTAAATGCATTTTGACATCCCTCAGCCCATACGAATTCTACTCCATTTTTCATGAGATGAGCAAATGGTTGGCATCTTCCTTCTAGGTTGGAGATAAAGCATCCAATATAGGCCAGTTTTCCTTGCAAAATTTTTAGTTCTCTTAGTGTTATCGGTAGTGGCATTTCTTGAATTGCCCAGATCTTTCCTAGATCGACTTCAATTCTCTGATGCCTAACAACAAACCCAAGAAACTTACCCGATTATCCACTAAAAGCGCACTTTGTTGAATTCATCTTTAACTATTTCTTCTTGATCAGGCGAAATACTGATAATAAATGTTCACGATGCTCTGCGTGGTCGCAAAATTGAACAACAAAATCATCAATCTAGCATTTAACGTGCTTATGTATTATGTCCTGAAAAATATTTTACATGGCTCTCTAAGACGTGGCCCCGGTGTTTTTTAGCTCGAAAGGTATGACCTTATAACAATATATTTCCATGAATGTGCTAAACTTTGTAGCCACTCGTCTTCTGGTGCAATGCATATCTGATTGTACCTAGCATATCCGTCCATGAAGGACATAACTACGTACTTCGTTGTACTGTCAATAAATAATTCTATTATAAGCAATTTGAAATCATCCTTCTGGCATGCTTCGTTCAGATCCCTGAAATCAACACAGACACTGATTTGTCTACTCTTTTTCTTTAATGGGACAATATTAGAGATCCCCCTGGGGTAATTTACTTCCCTTACGAAACTGACTTTAATTAGTTTGTTTACCTCTTTCTCTATCAAAGATATTAAGTTAGGATGAAAGTGTCTATGTGCCTACATAATTGGTTTTTTATGTTTAGAAATGTTGAGCCAATGCATTGCCACCGTCGGTTATAAGTTAGGCATTTATGCATATGTCAAGGTGAACACATCTTCATTTCTTTTCAACAATTTAACATATTGGTCTTCTTCTTCTTTTGGCAAGCTAGCACTTATATATGGATTCTGAGGTTCATCTTTTATCTGTAGGTTTATTTCTCGCAGTGCATCAATGGTCGGTTGTCCTTCGTCTTCTATTTGTTTGGGCATTGTCTCCGGGTACTTCACTTCTTCGTTACTACTTTCACCTGTCTCTAGCTTTGTTTCCTTGTCGACTGTCTGACATTCGTGGCTCGCACATGTAGAGGATGCTCCCAATCTACGAGATTTTTCTCATTTCTTTTTGTGCACACCTATTGGGACTTGGATGCCCCTGTCAGTATTCAGTCTTGTCAGCTCACCACAATCAAACCCAATGGCTTGTATAATCTTCTAGCTTATCGGACTATATCTCCTTAAGTCTTCTTGCAAGAGCTTTTCGTTGGCTGCTAATTCACTTATTTCTCCCTTTGTTTCCCTTTCGGCCTCAGATTAGTGGAATTGGAATGTACACATAATATGTTTAGCATGGAAAGAAATAATTTACTCATTTTCAATCATGGTATTGGTACCGTATAATTTGATTGCAAAGTCTTTATCTGTTCTGGCGACAACACCACTAAAGGAGGTTGTCCTGGTTGTCTCAAATACTTTAGAACAAAGTAAAACTTCTTTTTCTTGCCAGCTATCATACTTAGCTCATGACCTTTTTGCTTCCCATTGTCTTTTTCTTTGGATAGCTTAACCTACGCGACTTCTCTTTCTATTATCTGGGCCTCATCACCCTTTAACTACATGTTTCCTTTATTTATCATTTCATCTTTCTCTATCGCAAACTAATCATAATAACTCACATCCTCGAAGAATGATTCTGCTACCGTATATGGCTTCGTATCAACCACACTTTGTATTAAAAACTATTTCTACAGTATTTGAAACATTGATGTAGCGTGGATGGGATGATGTCATACTAGTGCAACCACCGTCGTCCCAAATGTAGATTATACTTCGTTACTGCATCAATCATGTGGCATACAACGTTTGTGACTAGGTCGCCAATTTCTAATACCAGCGTGATTTTTCCTAGTGCTCTCTGACCGTCTTGATTGAACCCTTGAATCATCATTGCATTAGTGCATAGGTGTGAACGACGATACCGAAGTTTACTGGGCATGTTTAGTGGCAACAAGTTCACTTCAGAGCCATTATCCAGCATTATGCACTTGGACTGTTTCTCTCAAATGTAGCTGGCGATCATGATCGGCCTGTTATGTTCCTTTTCTCCCAACATTAGATCATCATCCGAGATGTGATAACGGACATGCAGTCAGTTGCCTTCGTTTATTTGTGTATGACATTCTGCGTTATACAGTTGTCCCCTTTTATTTATGTATTTTCCTTTCAACGATTAGTGCTTGTCTCACCTCATTATCTAATAATGCCGGAATCAAAGTTTGGTGAAAGTCTTTGGATAAACACAACGCATCATATATGCTTAGCCGAGCAGGGATTCATTTTAAGTGGCTCAGTTCATCGCAGGTTACTTTGTTATCTAGTATGGCTTTGCTACATGGCATTTCATCTCTTTGATGTTCTTCATTATGAGGAGGTTCCTTATTTCACAAACTCGCAAATGCCCTTTCTTGTGCTACGGCAAGGTCTTATTTTCGTGAGGGGCCAGCTATTTTCTTTCCTGACCGTAACATAACTACTGTAACTTTACGGGTGCTTTCCAATGGAGAACTGACCGGTTATGTTGTTGATCTAATCATGATTACATTACAACTCTCATAATTATGTCTGGCGTGTGAGTACAATACACATTTCTCATGCTTGGCCTTCCCATCTTCGGCTGTTATGTTATATCAATCCAGAAGTGCAAGTGGGTGAAATGTGTCCCACATGGACACTATGTTTGCCATCGCCTTTTTGTGTTTCTCTTTACCCTTCTCTATCATGATCTCACCTCAATTCATCAATTTTTTTGGAGTATGTTCTTAATAGTGAAACAATTTTCAGTTGGGTGGCTAAGCATGTGATGATAATAGCAGTAATTCATTTCTATGTTTTTCCTACATCTTCTAGGTATTTTGGCATAGGCAATTCAGTCGTCCCTGCAGCCAACAACTAATTCATCATAGGGAGCATGCATGTCTTCATTCTTGAACGTATACCCCTCGTGATCGTTGTATCACTTGGGTCATTTATCACTCGTCCGGCCCATATAACGGTTCCTGCTCTCTCTTCTGTCATCTCTTTACCTGACATGGGGGTCTTCCCTCTTTCTTTCCCTGTCGGCTATATTTGTTGATACCTTATTCGAACCTCAGCGCACCGTCTTTGTTTGTAAAGTGGGCATTTTTTGTCATGGCTTCCACCGCATGGACTTTAGTGGCGAGATCATGGGAGGTTCGTATGTTGGCACTCGTTAAGCCGAATGTGACTCTTGTTTCCATGGAGTTCAGACACATTTTCAATTGCTCTTTTTCTCCCGAGAGTTGTCAACATAATTCCCCTAAAGTCTTCCACTAGTTGATGGATTTCTCTACCTGCTCACCTTCTCACTGTCGTATGGAAGCCAATTCAGTTAGGCTAACATCTTTATCAGACGAAAAGAAGTTTGCCATAAAAGCATCTTGCATTTGGTCCCATGTGTGTATAGATTCTGGTGCCAGACCTTAATACCACCTAGAGTCTTTTCCTATCAGCAATGATCCGAATAGCCACAAACAGTCTTGTGGGACCGTAGAGAAATTTCCCATGGTCGTGATGAAATGCATCATGTGTTCCTCTAGTGACCCGTCTCCATTAAACTTCTATAAATCTAGGTACTTAAAATTTACGGGGAATGGCACGTCTTCAACTTCGTGCCTCTATAACATTCGAAAACGGAATCTTCATGCTTGCTCTCTATCTCTTTCCGTTCAAATCACTTTGGCCACCACTTACCGAATCTCATCCCGTGTTATTGTGCGAGTTGCAGGTGCTGACCCATGCAATCCTACTCTTGGGGGCTATGAACCTTCTGCTTAATGTTCATTCCCATTCACCGCGACCATCATGGGAGTGGCAGTAACTTGGGCTACATTGCTAGCCAATGTGGCCAATACCTCTCTGAGGTTTCTACACTCTTCCATCAAGACGGTTTGTGCAGAAGCCATTTTAACTAGGAGTTCGGTTGTTGATAATGGCTAGGTTTGGCTTGTTCCTGGTATAAAAGCACTTTCCTCTCTACTTCTTGATTATTTAGACATCGAAGCAAGAGTGGGTAAGTCGTCGAGGGAGAGTTTAGAGAGAAAGAGCCCTTGCTAGATCTGTTAATGCTTTGACATGGTACCGGTGATTTAGAAAATTCTAACCGGGACATGTTTGGTGTTGACACTTGCAGTAGAGTTATCAAAATGGGTTCTGGAGATGACGACCCACTCATTAAAGGGGTCTTTGCTTTTTTTTTTTTTTTTTTCTATGTAGGTCTGTGTAGGTCACGAAGTTGTAGTGGGCAAGATAGGAAAATCTTACGGAGTAAAAAGAGCATTTTCGACCTGTCCATGGAAAAGTGAGGGCGGAGCTAACACGAGGTTGCGTCTTGCAGCTTTTCGCATAATTGGCCCTCTAAATGCCATAGTGGGATCAGACTTCTCGTTTAAGGAGACCGTGTCTTCGCCCTCTTAGTCATTACCACTATCCATTCTTTATTATTTTCTTACACTGTCGGCGAAGCGGAGATTACCCCTGACATCGCTCACATCTTTCCATTTCCTGTTGCAACTGACCAAAATTTCTCTACCGGACTCTCGAACGGTGATCACGTGTTACCGGTGCAGTTAATGGTGGATTTGTTAGGCGTGATTTAGAAAACTACGTTAATCGGGGGAGAAGTCATTATGACTGTTTGAAAAGTAAAGTACCTGAAGACGAAGCAGTCTATCAATCATTTATGTTAAATCAGAATGTACTCTGTTTTAGAGATGAAGGGGGGATGTTCCTATTGAGGGTTGTCATTTTATCTCCTTTATAGCGCCAGTTGATGATAAGTGTTCTTTAGACTATTCTATTGTTAGTATTAAACAACCAGAGATTCTAGGTTCAATCTCCAGTGGAGTCACCATTTTGTTTGGACAAGAAACAAGTACTGGTGATTGGAATATCTACATTCAACAATAAATAAGGAAACTCAAAGAACAAACACCATCGCTTATTTTATTGATTATAAATTCTTAATACATCCCTCGCATTTCCCTTGATTCCAAGATAAAGTACATTTAATCAATGTAATAGAAAGAAAAGAAAATAGTCTCATAGTGATTTCGCAGCATCTTAGCTTGTATAATGTCCATCATAGTGACAGAAAAGTTGTGTGGGTTCGAAAATCTCATTCTGCGCCAATACACACATAATACATGCATTAGGATTCCTGCCGCGCGACTGCACAAACAGTCCTTGTTGCTTAACCACGCAAACAGTCCTTGTTGTGCAGTCGCGCGACAGGCTTTTGCACCACTTTCTTACATTTTCTTCCTCCTCCTTGCTTCTTCCGTATCCACCACGAGATACCTGAAGACTGCTACTTTGAACCTAAAATTATGGTAGAACCACTAGTACTGAAGTATGAAGTATGACTAAATGTCCTAGAGGGGGGTGAATAGGAGTTTTTCAAAATTTTGTTATCTTTTAATAACAATCTATGCCTAACTTATAAAACAAGGAAGTAAGACAAAGTAACGCTATGGCTTCCAAGCCAATAGAGGGTCCAATTCACATACGCTTATATAAGATTCATATGTAAAAGTAAAGCCTATAAAGATAGTGTATATTATGTGTGGGATGTGACTTCTATCAATACTTATACATTAATTAAATCATGCATCATTATGAACATAGGCATAATTAGATAAATGTGCTCAAAACAATCCCAAACACAATCATATATAGTGGTTCGACTACTTACATACTCCAGTCCTGGCGGATGCACTCTCTCCTAGAGTGTACTAGATTTCACTATCTAATGATTTTAATTTAGGTTAACCATGAACCTTTACAACATATACAAGGTTAACTCAGGGACCTACACAAGGTTCCTTTGAATGCCTACATAAGGCGACTCGTCCTACACAAGGACACAACACAGGGAGCCTACCCAAGGCAACCCAAGCCTATGTAAGGAGACACGTCCTACACAAGGACACAATACAGGGAGCCTACACAAGGCTTAGCCTACACATGGCGACTTGTCCTACACAAGGACTGATCAACTGGGAGCCTACCAAAGGCAATCTAAGCCTACACAAGGTTACTTAGTCCTACACAAGGATACACACGTATTCTCCCATCGGAGGCCCACAACTTGGACTTGGCGAGTTTGACACTCAAACTCTGAATCTGAATCCTACATAAGGAAAGAACTTCAAACACTTTCGACTCTAAATGCTTATAATGTAAGTTGGTGAGTCCCGTTCTCACGCAATGTGAATATCTTTGATGATGATGAAGAATCTTCAGCTCCCTTGAACCGCAACCTGCTGATGATGCTTTCGTGAAGGCTCTGAGGTTTAGGGTTTGATCTTCTCTATTTAAATGATAAGATTTAAATCAATAGAAAAGGTTCCCATGAACTAGGCATTCAGAAGTTCCAAGGATAGTATGTTTAGTTGAAAACTTCATGAATGTTAGAGTTCATAATTCAATCCAAGCATATAAGATAAGAGTTGATGATTAAGCATAGGATTGAATGATGAACTCTAATAGGAAAGAGAGAGTGAGTAAGAGGGTAGGTAGATCTTGGAATAACAGGCTTAAAATCTCTTGGCTTCTAGCTTATTTTATCGAGAGGCAACCTGAGGTATTTATAGAAGAAGAATCCCAATGATAAAAAAAAAATGGACAGAAATCTGTCATTGTTAATACTATCGAACAATCTTCGATATTATCAAAATTTGAATTTCGATGATATCAAGTCTCATTCGATTGTATCGACTTTCTACACATATATGTTCATTTTTGTGTAGAACAGAATTTATTGGATTTTAACGAATACAATTCAATTCCATCGATGTGCACTTCGATGTCATTAATGGGTAGTTTGATCCTATCGGAATTTCTTCAGAAAATTTCCTTTGGCTGCTAGAGGATTTTATCCTGAAGTTCGATGCAATCGATCATCATTCGATGCGATCAAAGATATATATATTTTTTTCTTTGAAAGCTTGTTGGACAAAATGTTCCTCGAGTTCGATGTAATCGAGTATGATTCGATTCAATAGAGAACTAACTCTCGATATAATCGAAGGTGACTCGATTGGATCGATGAACACTTTTGAGAATGATTATATATAGGAGTGCCCAAACTCGATTATATCGAATAGGGTTCAATTCTATTGAATTTCGATAAGATCGAGCTATATTCGAGTAATCGAGATTTTCCAACAGGTGGTTATGTTGTTGCTGGACAAAATGGGCATATTATTTGATGAAATCGAACCATGTTTGATGCAATCGAAAATTACTTTGATTGCAAATCGATGCAATCGAGTTTATCTGTTTAATTCATGTTAAACTCCTCTATCATTCTAAGTGTTCAATACTTAAACTTACCAAAGATGATTTTGTAACACCCCGTACTTTTCAGTACTCGGGTATTACTGTATAACCAAACTTAGCATAAACATAAGCCAAGCTTAAGTAAACATTCACGTTCATTTTAGTCTAAACCCAACTCCACTGATCATGCCTAGACATTCCTTAGGATCTTTAGGGTTGTTGATAATTAAATAATAGTCAATCCAATCATTAGAAGGTTGGAACGCCCAACAAATCATGATTTAGTAATTAGGGGTTCATGAGTCGTAACTCACCTTAATGCAAGTAACCCTAACATAAGGGTATGTAGCAAAATGATGCACAATGAGTAGCCCACATCTTACATATATGGGTATAATAAATGACATACTTCAAACGCTCTAACATTATTTATAAGATTAAAACTTAAGACGTATACAATTGTACAAACAATGCCCAAATAATACATATAACCTTCATTCCTTCTCGCTAATATTCACATAAATTAAATATATTAACAATATGGGATAACATAAATTATATATAACAAATTCTTACTTGTTAATTGATGAAATTTTTATTAAGATAAAACAACGATAGTTATAAAATTAAAGTTAATATTAGTATATGATTAGCAATACATTATAAGAGCCTCACACAACCCCTGAGACCATTTTAACCCCTCACAATTAAATCTGGAATGATCCGACCAACAAACCAGCAGAAATGCATAAGTTAAACCTCAAATTAATCTGTATGGCCCACTTAAGATTTAGGTCAGCTCCATTCTCGAGATCATGGCCTTATATAAGTGAATGAACCTAATGGACAGTGTAGATCTATCACAAACATCTAGATGGACCCCACACTGAGGTGCGTGTGCACCTCAGCCAGCGTACAGGACGCACACCGAACCTTCAGCACGGTCAAACCGGGTGCTGACCGCGTTTTCCCTCAAATGGGAAAATCTCCCTCTCTCTCCTATTTCTCTGCCAGCGACGGGTTGACGTCCGTTTGTTTCAATGGTGGCCCATCAGTGGGACCCATATTAATGATCTGAACCGTCCATCCGGTTTGGACGGTCCCTCTGACCAAAACCAGGGGAGTTTCGCAGGGAGTTGTTCTCATATGTAGACACAAATCCAAACACATCTAGAGTATGAAAAACCACATTTCTGAAAATAGAAACCTGTCTCCACCGCCAGCTAGGCGATCCGCGTGAGGAGGATTCCTCCAATCCCAACCATTCACTCGATGCTATCTCAGTTGTCCAATTCCTTAGGGTTTTCCAAAACGAAACCGTGGGCGATTTCAATTTTCACCCACAATATTGGAACACAGTTTCAATTGGATCATATCCGGACCGCTTGATCTCGATCCTATGGTCAAGGAGACCTAGGTTTGATATAAACAGACAGTGGAGGGAAGCAATGAATGCCATAGCTCCTATTCCAACCGCAACATTCTTCCTGGTTTTTCCAAAATCAGCGGAGAGCTTCCAAGCTCGAACCCATTAGCTTAACCACCTCCGACCTTCGTTTTAACGCGTCAAGAAGCTCCATGGGTCCATCTGAACTGCCCAGAAGAGATGGTTCAAAGAAAGGTGTTGTGCAAAAGAATCCGCCATTAATGACATCACCATCTTCATCAAGAATAAACAGTTGTTAAGACTTCGACGGTCTCTTTTGGACTTCTTTAGAGAAGAAATAGGGAAAGAAAGTGAAAGCAAAAGAAAAACAGAAGGAGAAAAGAGAAAAGAGAAAGAAGAGAGAGAGAGAGAGAGAGAGAGAGAGGGCAGGAGCAACTGCTCTACCGGGCAGTAACTCAGACTGAGCCGAGTTTGGGCCAATTCGCTGAGTTGGGCCTATCCCAGCTAGGTCGGGTTTGGTTCATCCCAACAGCTTGCTAGCGAGAGAAGAAAGGGAGAGAAAAGAGATAAGGGAGAACCAAGAAGAAGGAGAGGAGGAATTGTGGTGCCATTGTTGCACTACTTGTTGCTGTCGAGCTCAAGCTTGGGCTGAACCAACATGGGTTGGGTCGGGTCAGTTCCTGGTCTAAACTTTGAAGGACCCACTTCATGGATGGGGTGGATCTGATATGTAGGCGTGGCCCACCCGATTTTCAGCATCCATTGATCAAATGGACGGCCATCCCTTTGTTTGGAATGAAGGGCAAGTTATACATGCTGGAACCACACACACCACAGTGGGCCACACCAAGAAATTCAGCGGGCCGGTTGGTGAAAGCAGTGGACCCTAGAGGGTATGGAACAGCAAGGTGGGGCTATGTACGTGCAGCTATTGCTGGGCTAGAAATAGCCCAGCCTATCCTAGTTTTCGGGGCCACAACCTTACTACAATAGCTGGGCTAAACTAGGCCCAGTTCGGACTACCAATGGGCAGCTAGGTGTTGGGCCAGAACTAGCTAAAGTCAGGCCCAGTTCAAGCCTTGGTGTTGGGAAGTCTCTAGCCCAATCTAGGCCACTTGTTGGGACAAGAATTGGTTGGGCCTGTTCACTCTAATGCTAGCCCAAATAACCACATTCAGGGGGCCCTTCAAAACTCAACTTACTGTCAAGTCAACCAATGTAAGTCGACTTTCTCTCCCACAGTAAATTGTTGATTTATTACTATAATTGGTGTTGCTAAGGTTATTACGATTATAAATTATGTTTAGCCATTAGCAGGGTAAGTATGCTGATACTAATTATTATAAACAAATTACGACAAGTAGATGTTAGATGTTAGTATTTATCTACCATCCCTAGATATTATCATTTGAAATAGACCACACTATCCAATACCATCATAACGAATGTTTTTACTACACTAGCTAATATGGATTATAACACCAGGGTTAGTAGATACTCATAACTACTAAACTAACATCAATTGTACACCAACTAGGGTTCAAACTCAAAAATCTACCCTAGACCTAAACTCTAGAATAAAATCTTAGACCTAGGTAATCTAAACCCTAGTTCAATACTTTAAACGTAGATGGTGTGTCAGGTTTAGATCTATGTGTAGAATTTAATGACGGTATATTTAAATATAGACTTATGAACTATCATTATTAACATATTAGCTGATATAAATTATAACGCTAATGCTAATAGTATTCTTGTAATTATTAAGATCTAATTTTAATTAATATATCAAGTAGAGTTCAAATCTTAGAATCTAAATTTAAGGTTAAACCCTAAGATGAAAATCCAAATTTTACATTAAGAACCCTAAGGTAAATAATTCAAACTCTAAGCCATGATTTAAACCTAGGTAGTGCGTAGAACTTGGATCTAACTGTACAAGTTCATGATTTGTGATAGGATACGATTCTAAGGTACAATTACTTAGCGATACTAGAAGGCGATTCAAAGTATAAGGTGATGATTCTTCCCCTTGAGCTTTCCATCTTCTCATTATCTTAAGTTATAGTTTTTATTTAAATTTATAATTGATATCTCCCTTTATAATCACATGTGTTAGCTGGTGAAAATTGAATTGTTGTATTACATGCTTTATGATTATCCTGTATAATTGTTCATGCTTGTGGATTTCTTTTTGTGGATTGCTTATGGAACTTAAACTGGTACATTAGTGAGAAATTCCCACATATAAATGTACACTTATACTTGGGATGTAACTTGACTAGTTGTGATCGTAATGGACCTTTGACTTGGTGGTTATTGAGTGGTGGTCTAGATGGATCATTGATGTGGGCCTACCATCCACGGTTGTTGTGCCTAATGGTTTTCAAGGATGGTCTTTATCGTATGGTTTTGATATCGGCCCTATGTGGCATATTTTAATACTCGCCCTACGTGGTTTTGTTTTGGTATTTTCCCTAGATGGGTTCGATGTTTTATATAGTACAACCATGAGACGATAAACCCCATATACTGTAATATGATTGGCCACTAGTTGATGAGTTTCCATTAAACATCCTAATATGGTAGTCTCATTAGCCGGGGATGGTGGTCATGGGACACTATGCCTGTACCGTCGGCCTACGCTGGGCCATGCGCTCCCCATAGTGACCGTGAGGTTATTTAAATCAGCTGATTGCAAATGGACTAATAATGGGCTGACAAATCATACAGAAATGACATATTATGATGGCTTGGATCATTTTGCCCTGCGATTACGCTGTGTGTTGCACTTATAACCAGTCATTCGATTGTGATAATGACTTGGATCATCATGCCCATGTAATTATGCTGAGTGTTGCGCTGATGACCAGTCTTATCCTTGGGTGATGACCCCAATGTCCGTCTGGATGTTTTACCCGGGACATAGGCCGTCTGGATGTTTTACCCAGGCTGACGATTGCATTCATGCATTCATGCACCTAATAAGACTGTATTTACTCTGTTTTGGTTGTCTGGATGCTCAATACTATTTCTTACCTAATGCAGCGGTGTGTAATCTTGAGAGAAATTCACACTGAGTTGGTCACTCATCCATCAAATATATAACCGTACAGGTAGCACAGGTGGCCTAGGTGAAATTCATGTTTATATTGACGAGGAGCAAGCTACATTTGACAGGGATGCATGATTGTGATTGCTAAGGATTGTTATAAGACTTCATATCTCAAATTTGTTGTAATCTACTTTATTTCACTTATAATATTATTACATTTTGTAACTGTAAGAATAAGGACATTAGTTTGTATAAGTCAATATGGGCACTCTCGTGTATATTCTAAATGATAATGAAATTTTCCTTTATGCTTACTTGTCCATTCTACGCTCATCTGCTTACTCTGATAAAAGAAGAAGAAAAATATATTTGACCATCCTTTAAGGTTAACACTCAAGTTTTTAGGAAACGGCTCGTGTACTCGAGTCCTGAAAAGTCGGGGTGTTACAGTTAGTATCAGAGCATAGTTTGGATGAACTTGGCCTTGAGAAATGACCTTATACAAGCTTTAAATGTCTCAAGCTAGGATGTTTGAAATTAGAAATTTGAGCTTAGGTGAATTTCCCTTAGACTCAAAAGAATGATTGAGAATGTAGAAATCTAAAGTTAGGTCCCCTTAGAAATTATCAAGGTCACCATTTGAACTCATGTGAAATTCACTTATAACTAAGATGAATTGAGAATATAGGGAATTGGGGTTCTAGGTTCCCTAGAAAGTTTTACAAACAACCGAAAAACTCAGAAGTGAACTTAGGTTCCCCTGAGAATTTTTAAATTAGTCATTTGAATATATGCGGGATTCCCTTCGAACATATTTGAGTCCATGATGAATGACAATTTTTTAGCCCAGACGATTTTTGCCCAAGGTTCACCCCACGATATTACGAACTGGTGCATTGACGAGGGGAGGCACTTGTTGGAGTTTATCTAGTCTCTCCCTAAGAGTGCGGTGTAGTTGGTACCTGGTTTGATGAATAAAAATGTTGTCATGACCTTAAAGGTCTTGATCTGCAGCTTGACATCTAGTATCCCTTTAGTATTGGTAACCACTCTTGTGAACCTTGAAATTGCTATTTCAGTAGGTAGTAAAAAAATTTTCCTTACGGAGCTTTCTAACCATCGCCATTGACACTAGTATGATTCTGATTGTTCCAAGCACATAGTATGATTCTAAGTGTGTCTCCACATGACATCTTCGTTGGTCTACGTCAAGTACTAAAAATGAGTGTAAACAAGACCATTCCATCCATCAAACTTCAATTTCCCACACTAATCAATTGGCTGGGACCATCCCATCAAAGTTTGATTTGGACCATTTTACCATCTAAAGTGGGGAAAGCATTTTGAATGGCATCAATTGCTCAACGGGCTCTACCATACTATCTTAGGATTCGTAGAATTGAATTCATTGGGTGTGAATGGGCCATACTTTTCAAATGGAAGGAGGCAGGGCATTGATTCCATCCATAGACTTATTTTTCAGTGTGCAAGGAGAAGACAGGGCATCTTGTTTTTTTCTTTAGACTTTTCAGTGTGTAAGGAGAAGACAGGGCATCATGTTTTTTTTCTCTTTAAACTTGACTTCTTTCCCTATAGGATGAAGATGGGGCAACTACATTGAGGTCATGCCTGCTATGCGCAACTAATTACGGCCATGATTTTCGGCTAGCCACCATCTCTGCCGTCGGATCTAGGATGGAGGAGGCTTGTCCTCCTGAATGTGTGGTTGATTTAAACAGGCCTGAAAAGGTAAAACAAAAACCACTGCATTTAGTGGTATGCATAATGCATTTATATATAATATTCTGTACAATATGACAGCTAGATGATTTACAATAGAGTCAGACTATCCATCTATGCTACAGTCTATAATCAAGGGATTGCCTAGAATCATGGGATTGTGATATGGTGAGATTGGCAGAATTATCGGAGGTGTAATTGTTGGAGCCTTCCATAACCATAATAACCCCCCCCCCTAGCTACTGAGAATTTTGGATGCGTAGCTTGGATTGCAAAAAAATGAAGGCAAGTTTGCCGAGGCTCTTTATAAACACATCTGCAACTAGGAGATTAGCAGGGACATAACGAATGTGTAGCTCTCCAGAAGCCACGAGTTCTCTCACAAAATGATAATCCAAATCAATGTGCTTAGAACGTTTGTGAGAAACCGTATTAACAACAAGAAGAATGGAACTTTGATTATCACAAAGCATTACCGGAGAAGAGACCGAAGGTACATGAAGATCACGAAGGAGATGACAGAGCCATTTAACTTCAGTGACTGTGAGAGCCAATGCCCGATATTCTGATTCACAACTGGAGCGAGATACTGTCGGTTGCTTTTTAGAGCTCCAAGACATAAGATTATCACCAAAGTAAATTGCATAGCCAGAGATTGATCGACGTGTGTCGGGACACCCAACCCAATCGGCGTCAGAATAAGCAAGGATCTCCTGAGAAGAAGATGGAGTAAAAACCAGTCCAAATCGAAGAGTTCCTTTAATGTAGCGAAGAATTCGCTTAATCGCTTGAAAATGAGTGACAGATGGCTTATGCATGTACTGACTGATGGCAGTGATGGCATGAACAATGTCCGGACGAGTGATAGTGAGATATTGAAGAGCGCCAACAAGTGATCGGTAAAGAGAAGGATCGTCAAAATCGGGACCAGCAGCCGATAAATGATGAACAACCACCGTTAGAGTACTGACCGGTTTGGAATCAAGAAGCTGGGCACGCTGAAGTATTTCATGGACGTACTTGGCTTGACTGAGAAAAAGGCCAGTAGAGGTCCGATGAGCTTCTAGGCCCAAAAAATAGTTTAAGGACCCGAGATCCTTTGTAGCAAATTCATGGGTCAATTTGCAAATGAAACCATCAAGGAGCGACGAGTTGTTGCTGGTGACCACAATATCATTAACATAGAGTAATAAATAAATTAAATCAGCACCTCTGGAGAGGATGAATAAAGATGAGTCGGCACGACTACAAGTGAAGCCCATAACCAAGAGAAAAGAGCTGAACTGATGAAACCAAGCACGTAGGGCTTGCTTGAGGCCGTAGAGTGCTCGGCGAAGCCGACAGACATATGTTGGATTTTTAGAATCAACATAGAATGGTGAGTGGTCCATATAGACTTCTTCCTGCAAAAAACCATTGAAAAAAGCATTCTTGACATCAAGTTGACGAAGAGGCCAATTATTAGAAACGGCCAAGGAGAGGACAACCCGAACGGTAGAAGCCTTCACAACAGGGCTGAAAGTGTCATGAAAATTAAGACCTGGTTGTTGAGTATACCCCTTTGCAACAAGACGAGCTTTGAGACGGTCCATAGTGCCATTAGATAAATGTTTAATGCGAAAGACCCATTTAGAGCCCACAACATTTTTATTAGGCGGTCTCGGAACAAGATCCCATATTTGATTCTTTTGAAGAGCCCGAATCTCTTCATCCATGGCAGCAATCCAACCTGGATGTTTTGCAGCAGACTTAAAGCCTTTGGGTTCACGCATAGTGAGCAAAGAATGTAGGAGGCCAGAATTGGGAACTTGACTTAAATAAGAACGCTGGTTGGGCTTAAAGGTTCCTAACTTGGCCCGAGTTTGCATGGGGGTGAGTGCCAAGAAGAGGCAGATGGCCCATTGCTGGTGTGGAGGAGACTTCTGCAACATGAGCGGGCTCAGCAGAGAAGGAAGTAGATCCATTAGAAGACCCAGGTGGCTCAGCAGAAGTATCCTGTGAAACAGAAGGGGGGCACAAGACTAACGGAGTTTTCAGTTAAACAAGGTGCACACGGAAGCGGTAATGAACTGGTTGTGATGATAATGGAGCCTCTGAGCTAGTAGTGGGCTCAAGAAATGCACTAACGGGAGAATTAGGCAAGGGCCCAGAATATGGATCCCCTTTGAAAGGATAATTAAGTTCATCAAAAATAGCATGCTTGGAGATAAAAACTTGGTTAGTGGATCGATCAAGGCAACGAAATCCATGCTGAGACATACTGTAACCCAGAAAAACATATGAACGACTACGAGGGGCAAGTTTGTGAGGTGCATAATCGCATAAATAAGGAAATGCAAGACAACCAAAGGGATGAAAATTAGAGTAAGTTGGAGCCTTGCCATACAGAATTTCATATGGAGATAGTCCATCAAGAGTAGACGTGGGTAACCAGTTAATCGTGAAAGTGGCAGTGATGAAAGCATCAACCCAAAATTTGAGTAGAACATGTGCATGAAAAAGCATCGCTAAACCAGTGTCAGTGATGTGATGATGTTTGCACTCAGCACGACCATTTTGAGAAGGTGTGTGAGGATATAAAATTTGATGACAAATTCCGGAGTTAAATAAGTGATCTCGAAAAGTGTGATTAGTAAACTCAGTGCCTCCATCACTTTGAAATATTTTGATTTTAATAGAAAATTAATTTTCTACAAGCTTCTGAAATTGAATAAAGGTTCTAAAAAAATCAGATTTTAATTTCAAAGGATAGAGCCACGTAAAGAGAGAATAATCATCAACAAATATCACATAATATTTAAAACTGGAGGTAGAATTGATGGGGGATGGACCCCATAAATCACAGTGAATAAGAGCCAACACATGAGAAGCACGTTGTTCATTCGGTTGGAAGGGAAGTCGGTGACTTTTTACAAGTTGACAGCTAGAACAAATAGAAGGATTAGGAAGCAAAGAAGTCACAGATAATTGACGATTTTTATTCAAAAAAGAAATAATAGAATGGGACACATGACCCAGCTGAGCATGCCAAACATTAAAAGATGCCCGAGGACAATTATTTGAAAAAACAAAAACTAAAGAACGATGTCCACGCTTAAGCACATAGAGTCCATTCTCACGTCTTCTGGTTACCACCACCCTTCTTGTGACTTGATTCTGTATGATAAAACAATCATTAGTAAAAGTAGTGGAGAAAGGAAAATCTGACGTAAGTTTGCTAATGGAGGTCAGATTTTTGGTGAGGCTAGGCACAACTAAAACATCTTTTAAAGTAAGAGAAGAGGTGGGGGAGGTGGTACTGGTGTGAGATATAGGGAGAGAGGCACCATTACCAACAATAACACAGTCCTTACCAGAGTACGTGTCAGCCTTGTCCAATTGAGCAACGTCATGAGTCATGTGCACCGTGGCACCAATGTCCGTATACCAGTCGGAGTCCGGAGTGTCATTCAAAGAACAAGAGGTGAAAGCTTCCACCAAGTTGGCCGCATTTGAAGTGTTGGAGGAGCAAGAGTAGCGCTCATGACAAAAAGTGGCATAGTGCCCTTCTTCAAAACATATTTGGCAACGGATGGGGTGGTGACGTTGAGAGCGACCGCCTCCTCGTCCATGTCCACCACGGGAGTTGCGGTCTTTACCACGGCCATTACCACGGTCATTGCGAGAGGTAGTAAAAGCAGCAGTAGTAGATCCCGTGGTGGGGGATGAGTCCAGTGATCTGACAAAATTTTCATAACTCTCTGCTTGGGGAACGACATCAGCAAATGAAGGAAGATGAGTAATAGATAACTGAGTAGTAGAGAAAGCAGAGAAGGTAGAACTAAGTCCACGTAAATACCAGGGAATTTTGTCAAGGTCATCAACCGGACGACCCATGGCAGTAAGCTGATCACAAACAGATTCAAATTCGCGAGAGAACTCAGCAACACTTTTATCAGTTTTCTTCAGGTGTTGTAGCTCATCTTTCAAGCGAAGTTCTCGTGATTTGGAACGATTGTTGAAGGTGTTCTCCAAAGTAGACCAGACAGCATGCGAAGAAGTCAAGCCAACAATAGTAGACAAAGTCTCTTCCGTCAACAAAGCAAAAAAGAAGACTCATGATCAGTTGATCTGTTTGCTGCCATTCAGTAAATTTCGGATTGACAGTGGTAGAAGCACCCGACCCAATGGTAGCAGGTGGTGTTGCGTAGCACGCCAACAATGCAGTGGGCCTAGATCCAATCTCAGGCCTCACCCACAAACGATAAACAGGAAGAAATATAAACTAGAAACAGATCGAAGCAATCCAAAATAAACCATAAGACAAGATATACGTGGAAAAACCCAATCTAGGGTAAAAAACCACGGTTGCAAACTTCCACTATGAAGAGAAATGAAGATTACAAGGCAATATACTAACCTCTCCCTTGGAAGTACAGAGAAAGTCTCTTGCCCATACCTTAGAAATATTTCCCAATATTCACCTTAACCCTAGAATAATCCTAGGGACCCCAATTTATAGTTTTGACAACTTCCCTTTCGCATCTCAGTTGCGAAAGGACTTGTGACACGAAATTCGCAAAACTCCTTTTGTATCCCAGTTGCGAAAGGACTTGTGACACGAAATTTGCGCAACCTCGACTGGTCGTGTGCGGCCCTAGATGTGGCTCCACTTCTCAACAATCTCCCACTTGAAGACACATCGCCATAAACTTTTATCTTCTTCATCTGGAATGCACCACCTCCCCGTCTTCAAGCCTGAAGACCAATCAAAGCTAAACAGAGCTTCAGCTTCTCCCTTGTGACCGCCTTGGTCAGCATATCCACAGGATTCTCACTTGTATGAATCTTCTCCAGAGCAATCGATCCATCTTTTAGTAATGAACGTATGAAGTGATATCTAATGGCAATATGCTTGGTCCTTGAATGAAAGGCTGAATTCTTAGCTAAGTGTATTGCACTCTGACTGTCACTGTATAGCTTACAATCTGCTTGCTTCTTACCCAACTCTTCCATAAAACCTTGTATCCACACCATCTCCTTGTATGCTTCTGTAGCCGCAACATATTCTCGTTTCGTCATCTTGATGATACTATCTTTTGTAATCGAGAGACCCAATTGATCATAAAGACTACCCAGAGTAAAGACATAACCTGTAATGCTTCTTCTGCTTTTGATATCTCCTGTCAAATCTGAATCCACGTAGCCTTGTAACATTTACGATCCACTATAACACAGCCCTACGTCCTTAATAGCTACCAAGTACCTAAGGATCCACTTCACAGCTTCTCAATATTCTTTCCCAGGGTTGTTCATGAACCTGCTAACAACTCCCACTGCTTGAGCAATGTCTGGCCTTGTGCTCACCATAGCATACATGAGACTCCTAATAGTAGATGCATATGAGACTTTAGCCATGTAGTCCTGTTCCTCTTGCGTCTTTGCACCTTGCTCCTTAGATAGCTTAAAGTGGTTGGCTAATGGAGTGCTAACCGGCTTAGCACCTCCCATATTGAATCGATCAAGTACCTTGGCTATGTACTCTGCCTGTGACAAAACTAATTTCTTATTTTCCCTGTCACGCTTTATCCTCATGCCTAGGATTTATTTTGCAGCTCCTAAATCCTTCATGGCAAATTCTCTAGACAATTGTCTTTTGAGATCTGAGATGTCCTTCATGCTTGAACCGGCCACAAGCATATCATCAACGTACAGAAGAAGGATGATGTAAGACGTATCAAACTTCTTCAAGTAACAACAGTGGTCTGCATGACATCTCCTAAAACCGTTTCCCGACATGAAACTATCGAACTTCTTATACCACTGCTTCGGGGCCTGCTTCAAACCATATAGACTCTTCTTCAGTCTGCACACCTTGTTCTCATTACCTGGTGTGACGTATCCTGTCGGCTGATGCATATATATCTCTTCTTCAAGGTCCCCATGAAGAAAGGATATCTTAACATCTAGCTGTTCTAGATGTAAGTACTCTGAAGCCACTATACTCAAGACCATGCAAATCGTAGACATTTTCACTACCGGTGAAAATATTTCAGTGAAATCGATCCCTACTTTTTATTAAAACCCTTTCACAACCAATCTTGCCTTGTACCGTTTCAAACCATCGTGCTTCTCCTTCAGTCTGTAAACCCACTTGTTATGAAGAGCTTTCTTACCCTTGGGTAGAGTGACTAGCTCCCATGTATGATTAAACTCAAGAGAGTCCATCTCATCATCCATGGCCTACTCCCACTTAACCCGTATATCTGACTGTAACGCCTCTTCAAAACACTCTGGCTCACCATTATCCGTCAGTAGTAGGTAATGTAAGGAGGGTGAGTATCGGACCGTGAGCCTCCTCTCCCGAGTAGACCTCCTCACAACCGGTGTATGCGGCTCTGCCTCATCCTGTGGCGCTGTAACACTCATGTCCGGTAACTCTTCCAACTCTACAAATTCCTTTTTCTCAGCCTTATTTTCCTGCACACTGTCCTTATGCATCACTTTTTCATTGAAGACTACGTCCTTACTTCTAATGATTTTTCTGTTTTCTGCATCCTAGAACCTGTAGCTAAAATCTACTGCTCATTGCCTATAAACGTGCACCTCCTAGACTTCGCATCCAGCTTGTTTCTGTGCTCTGCATCAATGTGAACATATGAAGTGCAACCGAACACTCTGAGATATGCAAGGTTCACTTCCTTCCCAGTCCACGCTTCTTCTGGTAGCCCACTATCCAATGGTACTGAGGGACTTCTATTGATGAGATATGCAGCAGTATTCACAGCATCTTCCCAAAAGGTCTTGGGCAACCCTGCATGTAACCTCATGCTCCTGGCACGCTCAAGGATGGTCCTGTTAATGCGTTCAGCCACACCATTCTGTTGTGGTGTCCCTGGAATCATTTTCTAATGTTTGATTCTATTTGCTGCACAATACTCCTCAAACCTCTTATCACAATACTCTCCCCCACTGTCAAATCTGAGACACTTTACTGTTTTACCTGTCTCATTTTCTACCATAACTTTCCACTTCTTAAATACATCAAATACATGAGATTTATGTTTTAAAAAGTAGACCCATTGTTTTCTACTAACATCATCAATAAAGGTAACAAAATAATGTGAGCCACTAAGAGATAATACCTGTGTCGGTCCCCACACATCAGTGTGTACAAGCTTCAACAGATGTGTCTTTGGAGCGCGTCTCGTCTTCTTGAAGCTTATCCTCTTCTGCTTGCCATACACGCAGTCCTCACAAAATTCCAAGTCAATAGACTTCAGCCCTGGTAGCTTCCCCTTTGACAATAGCACTTTCATCCCTTTCTCACTCATATGTCCCAGCCTCTGATGCCATAACTGTCCATTCACTCTAGTTGATGCGACTGTGAGTGAACTATACAATCCTGAAGTCACGTACAAAGTACCTTCCTTTTTGCCTCGAGATATTACCAAGGCACCTTTTGTGATCTTCCACGAGTCACTGGTGAATGTCGTCACATAACTAGTATTGGCCAACTATCCCACCGAGATCAGATTACGTTTCAAACTCGGTACATGTCTAACATCCTTCAATTTCAAGACCGTTCCGTCTTTCTGATTTACATGAACATCCCCCTTTCCAACAATATTGCAGGGCTCATCATCACCCAGGTAGACTCTCCCAAAGTCACCTGACACATAATCATGCAGAACTTCCTTATACGAAGTAGCATGAAACGAAGCACCCGAGTCTATAACCCAAGACTCATTCCTCGCATCAAGAGACAAGATCAATGCCTCCGTGTCACTCTCCTCAGATAGATTCACTAAATCCTTCCCGCCTTGAGAGCTTCCTTCTTGTTTCTTAAGTGCCCTGCAATCACTTTTCATGTGCTCCTTCTTGCTGCAATGCCAACGCCCGTCTTTGTCTTTCAGTCCATTAGACTTCTTCCTCGACTTAGAATGCCCGTGTTTATTGCCTCATTTGTTTAGCGATCTTCCTCTTCCTTTAACGTTTAGAGCATTCCCTGAATCCCCTGAAACTCCTGATGCCTTTCTTCTAGATTCTTCGCTGAGAATTAGACCGGCCACATCATCAAATTTCAGCTTTGTCGATCCTGAAGAATTGCTCACAGCAATCACCAAACCATCCCAACTGTCTGGTAAACTGGATAAGATCAATAATGCCCTGACCTCATCCTTAAAAGCAATGTCAACGGATTTCAACTGGTTCGTGACTGTATTGAACTCGTTTAGATGTTTAGCCATGCTCCCACCATCTGACATCTTCATGTTGAATAGTTGTTTCATAAGATGAACCTTATTGGATGCTGAGGACTTTTCATACATGGTGGTTAGGGCTTCCATTAATTCTTTTGTTATTTTTACCTTGGATATATTGAAGGCGACGCTCTTAGACAAAAAGAGTCGGATCGTTCCTAAAGCCTTCCTAACCAGTAAAAACCATTCATCATCTGTCATCTTTTCTGGTTTCTTCTCTTTTCCTCCTAGAGGAATATAGAGGTCCTTCTGATACAGATAATCCTCCATCTGTATCTTCCAGAAGGCAAAGTTTGAACCATCAAACTTCTCAATTCTAGTTTTCCCATCTTCCGCCATCGCTCCCAATAAAACTAAACTAATAGCTCTGATACCAGTTGTTGCGCAGCATACCAACAACACAGTGGGCCTAGATCCAATCTCAGGCCTCACCCACAAACAATAAACAGGAAGAAATATAAACTAGAAATAGATCAAAGCAATCCAAAACAAACCACAAGACAAGATATACGTGGAAAAACCCCAATCTAGGGTAAAAAACTATGGATGCAAACTTCCACTATAAAGAGAAACGAAGATTACAAGGCAATATACTAACCTCTCCCTTGGAAGTACAGAGAAAGTCCCTTGCCCACACTTTAGAAATATTTCCCAATATTCACTGTAACCCTAGAATAACCCTAGGGACGCCAATTTATAGTTTTGGCAACTTCCCTTTCGCATCTCAGTTGCGAAAAACTTGCGACATGAAATCCGCACAACCTCGACTGGTCGTGGGCGGCTCCAGATGTGGCTCCACTTCTCAACAGGTGGAGACCGAAGAGAGCCATCCACATATTCAAGAAGGTTCTGACATTGCAGCAAAGGTAAAACCTGACTGCGCCAAAGAAGGTAGTTGGAGGATGATAATTTGATGGTCAAGAGGTAAACCATAGTGTTGAAGGACAAGGTAGAGGAAGGGGTGTCAGAGGCCATTGGATCGAAGGAGGTAAGTCCAAAAGAGCAGGCTTTGATACCATGAAAAGGTAAAACAAAAACCACGGCAATACTTCTTGGTGGTATGCGCATTGTATTTATATATAATATTTTGTACAATATGACAGCTAAATGATTTAAAATAGAGTCAGATTATCCATCTATGCTACAGTCTATAATCAAGGGATTGCCTAGAATCATGGGACTGTGATATGGTGAGATTGGTAGAATTATTGGAGGCGTAATAGTTGGAGCCTTCCATAACCGTAATAAGGCCATTGGTTTCCTCGGCTTTTATTATATGGTTGCATCAATCTCACTGCAAAGATATTTACATGTCTATCTAATTGTAGAATCTGTCTATCGTCCAACAGTTTATTGAAAATTTTAATGGAAAAAAATGTAACTGAATATTTTTATTAGTAAAATCTAGATATTGATGTTGAATATGTGGAATTATTAAAGCTGGCAATGGGCTAAGACTGGGTTAAGAAAAATCAATATTTTGAGTAGGCCTGAGCCAACCGCAGGCTTCTTCATTGCCGTCCATTATCAGCTATTTTGACTAGTTTGATTGAAACACCACGTGGTGATGAGTGACCTGCAGGCTAGTTTTTTTGCTACCATATTTCTTACGATGAATGGCAGGTGATTAATCGACCGGATACTGCTTGTGATGTTTGGGGCTCGTTCCTAGATTATATATGCTTTGTATCGGTGTGATCCTGTCGCTGTGGGGTCCACTGCGATGTATGTATTTTGCATCAACACCATCAATTCATTTTTCCAGCTCATTTTATGATATGAGCCCAAAATTGACTCAGATCCAAAGCTCAATGGACCACACCACAGGAAATAATGGAGATTGAACACCCCACCGTTAAAAGCTTATTGACAGCCACAAAAGTTTTAGATCAAGATATTTGTGTTTCCATTCATCCAGGTTTATCTGACGGTATGAACACAGGAAGGTTTCAATGGTTGGTGTCATAATTCCCAATGGTGTGATCCACGTGAATTTTGGACTGTAACGCGTATTAGCTACTAAACTCGACAATAGCGTGTCTAGCTGCCTAAGTGATGTCACCACGTTCTGTGGGTCTCATGTATGTGTTGTATCCACACCGTCCATCCATTTGGAGAGATCATTTTAGGGTATGAACCAAAGAAGTAGGCAGATCCAAATCTTAAGTGGACCCCATCACAGAAAACAGTGGGTATTGAATGCTTACCATTGAAAACTTGTTTGGACCACAAAAGTTTTCGATCAAGCTGATATTTTTGTTTTCCCTTATTCCATGTATGTGTTAACTTATAAACAGGTTGGATTTCAAATAAACATCATGGTGGGCCCTAGGAAAGTTTCAACGGTGGCCATCACTGTCCCCACTGTTTTTATATGGTGGGGTGCACTTGAGCTTTGGATCTGCCACATTCTTTAGCTCATGACCTAAAATAATCTCTCTAAGGTGGATGGATGGTATGGATATAACACATACATCATGGTGGGGCCCAAAAAATACGGTGACCTAGCTTCAGTAGCCATACTCGCTACTGTCGGGTTCGGTAGCTAATCCGCCCCTTGGATTGCTTCATTTTTAGGTCATGCCTGGGCTGGCAAGCAGAATTGACTGATGGCATTGATTGCTTTTTAGGTCATGCCTGGGCTGGCAAGCAAAATTGACTGATAGCATTGATATAAAACACGTACATCACAGTGGGTCTCCCAGAGTCTTGTCGGTGGCAGGGTTACTGGGGAATCCGCATTTATCACGTGCTAAACTTCTAAGAGCCAGAGGAACTAAAGCTTTTGTCCCTACACATTTTCAGTGTTTGGAGAAGATAAGCCATTACTTCTGTAGCTAGACTTGACTTGATTGTACGTTAGATGAAGAACATGTGTATGGTGAGACAGTGCATCAGTTTTCTTGGTAGATTCGTATGTGACCGTGAGCGACCCGAAAAGCAAGTCTAGCTATAACGTATCGAACTTCTAGGAGCCATAGGGTCGAAGCAACGGGTGGATCAAGAAATTCTTCCTACCCATATGAGGGTATTTAATTTGAGATGTTTGGGGTAGATCTGGTGTGGTGTAGATATTAATCTAACATAGTCTAACCATCAGCACTATACATGTTTGATTTGGACCAGTTCACCATCTTATCAAAGTTTGGTTTGGACAATTTCACCTTACAAATCAGGGAAAACTATTTGGATAACAATCAATTGATACATCTTTATTTTACATGTAATGTGAAGAGATTACTTTATCATGCTCAGGTTGCATGGGCTACACCATATCATAGCTTTTGTCCCTGCACTTTTTCAGTGTTTGGAGAAGATAAGCCACGACTTCTGTAGCTAGACTTGACTTCATTGTACGTTAGATGAAGAACATGTGTATGGTGAGACAGTGCATCAGTTTTCTCGGTAGATTCGTATGTCTTTTCACATTGGATGAAGACTGTGAGCGACCCGAAAAGCAAGTCTAGCTATCTGCAGTGCAGTCAATATCCAATGAGAAAATTCTTCTCCAATGGGCCTTCAGTCGAAGAAGATTGTAGGTTCATTCATCTGTGCCATGCGTATGGTGAGTGCTAGTTAATTAATACTTTATTTTCAATAAATTTTAATCACACAATGCCTAGTATTATCTACACCAACCTTGTGCTAATTATGTGGGGATGGCTCCTCCACGGATCTCTAGTAGACTAAGCCTACTTCGATGAGGGTTACGCATTTTGTGACGAGGGAATGAGCCCAAAATTGAAATAGATCCAAAGCTCAAGTGGACCACACCACAGGAAATGTTGGATATTGAACACCCTATCATTAAAAAGTTCTTGGCAGCCACAAAAGTTTTAGATCAAGCTGATATTTGTCTTTTCTTTCCCTTTGTGCATGTGTATGTGATGGTATGAGCAGTTTGGATGGAAAATGAGCAAGAGCATCACGATTGGTCATAGGTACCTTACTCTTGCTCCGGTGGTAGACTCTCATGAGTTTCAACACCCGGTCAAGGGTTCGAGTATCCATAGGTGGTGAAATCCCACCATGGCGTGAGTATGTGGGGGTGTGTGAAAAAAAGTGGGTGGGGGTATTAAAAAAAAAAAAAAAAGTATCAAGGTGTCATAATTCCCACTGTTTATTGTGGTGTGGTTCATTTAAGTTTTTGGATTGCTTCTTTTTTGGCTCATGCCTTGAAATGAAGGGGCAAAATTGATTGATGAAATTGATATATAACACATGCATCATGGTGGGTTGGTGTCATAATTCACACTGTTTGCAACTTGAACTTCTAAGGAAAGTGGATTGCGTGTCATAATTCACACTGTTTGCATATTGAACTTCTAAGGAAAGCGAATTGTGTACTGAGTAAGCTCTGTAGGGTCCAACGTGATTTATATATTTTATCCACTCTGTTAATCCATTTTAATAGATAATTTTATGGCTTGAGACTAAAAATGAAGTATACCAAAATCTCAAGTGCTCTGCACCGCGGGAAACAGTGTGAATTGAAATTCTACCGTTGAAAGATTTTTGTGGGCCATAGAAGTTTTAGATCAAGATGTTATTTGCTTTTTCCCTTCATCCATGCCTGGGTGATCGTATGAACAGGTTGGATGACAAATAAAAATCACTTTGGGCCCTAGAAAGTTTTCAACCGTGGAAGTCATTATTCCCACTGTTTCCTGTGGTGTGGTCCACTTGAGCCTTGGATATGCTTCAAGTTTTGGATGAACCACTAAAATGGGCTAGAGAAATGATGGACGGTGTAGATAAACTATATATATTCACAGTGGGCCCAACTGAGTTTACTCAGTAGGATAAAAGCGTACTCAGTATCCAATCCGATTTTGGGGTCCAAAGCAACGGTTGGATCTGAATTTCTTCCTACCTCTGCGAGGGTATTTTTGAGATGTTTGTAGCAGATCCGGTAGTGTAGATATTCAATCTAACATGTTCTAACCATCAATACTACACATGTTATACAATCTCATCTATCAATTTTCTCCAAGTTTCCATGCTAATTAATAAACAGCTGGGACATCTTATTAAAGTTTGATTTGGACCATTTTACCATCCAAAGTAGATAAAACTATTTGGATAGTATTCAATTGATACATCTTCATTTCACAGAAGAGATGACTTTGTCATGTTCAGGTTCCCTAGGCTACACCATACGATCTTAGGATTCACATAAGAGATGGGGCATGGTTTCTCCTTGGCCAAAATTACTTTTCAAGTTGGCTGAGACAGGGCATTGCTTTTGTCCCTACACTTTCTCCGTGGTTGGAGAAGATAAACTATGACTTCTGTAGCTAGACTTGACTTCCTTGTACGTTAGATGAAGACCATGTGTATGTTGAGGCAGTGCATCTGCTTTCTCAATAGATTTGCATGTGTTTTCACATTGGATGAAGACTGTGAGCGACCCGAAAAACAAGTCTTGCGATCAGTCAATATCCAATGAGAAAATTCTTCTCTTACGAGCCTTCAGTCGAAGAAGAATGTGGATCCATTCATCTGGCATATAATACAAGTAGATTACATACCCCACTCTCTCATACAATGAACAAAGGGGTTTAAAATTGTTCTTAAAATTGTCCTAAAATCTTACCGTTGGCAACATTAATAAGCATTCAAAATCGTTTCTAAAATAGTGCCTAAAATGTGACCGTTGTCACCAGAACGGTTTAAAACCGTTCCTAAAATTTCGTTTCTAAAAATTGAAACGGTACCCAAAACGGTTCTGAACCGTTCCTGATTTTCTGCGACACCTCATTTAGGAACGGTATTAAACCGTTCCTAAATGACGATTTTGGTGTAGTGTTAGTTAATTAATACTTTATTTTCAA
Source organism: Magnolia changhungtana (assembly GCA_030180095.1). NCBI lineage: Eukaryota > Viridiplantae > Streptophyta > Magnoliopsida > Magnoliales > Magnoliaceae > Magnolia > Magnolia changhungtana. The sequence continues at coordinate 4,982,226 of JASAUF010000391.1, read as the reverse complement.
TAAATTTTAATTATACAATGCCTAGTATTATCTACACCAACCTTGTGCTAATTATGCCAGGATGGCTCCTACGCAGATCTCTAGTAGAATAAGCCTAATTTGATGAGGGTTATGCATTTTGTGATGAGAGCCGCCATCAACCTGTCCAGCAGGGTTTCCCCTCGATAGAATAAGCTTATTCTACAGGTCAATTAGTTCTCATCATGGGACCACTTTGGAATCCTAGGCGATACTCCAAGTTAGTGCCACTAAATGTATGATTCAAACGGCTAATAGGAGGGCTATTTCAAAAAGGAGGACCGATCTATTACACAGCTTACTTTGGTATTTTTCTAAGGGAGTCAAAAAGAGAGGGAAAAAAAATAAAAAGAAGCAAAAGTAAAAGAAATCGAAAAAGAAATCTTTGCACATCATACATTCTTTGGAATCTCAATTAGTCTTTTAACCTGCTACCTTTGCTCAGTTCTTTTATTACAATGAAATTCATGGAGCCTTTGGAAGATTGAAATGGGCCCACCTATGTAATTAACATTGTTGATGAATACCATCAAACAATTTTCCATCTCCTTTTATATCATTGGACAAAAAATGAGGTGGATATGAGTGGTAGATGGGCCGTAGAAACGCTCACTAGTGGATAAACTATGGATAATTAAATGGAATCTAAGAAAGTGTGGACCACTTGATTATTAGTAAGATGTTGATATTGATGTTAAATTTGTGGAATGATTAAAGCTGGCAAAGGGCCAAGCCTGTGCTAGCAAAAATTAATATTTTGAGTAGGCTTGCTCGTTGCCGTCCATTATAAGCTATTTTGACCACTATCTTAATTGAAACTCCATGTGGTGATGAGTGACCTGCACGCTCGTTTTGGTTCTGCAATATTTCTTATAATGCATGGCAGGTGGTTAATGGACCCGATATTGCCTGTGATGTTTGGGGCTCGTTCCGAGCTTATACTTTGTATTGGTGTGATCCTTGTTGTTAGAAGTCTATTGCCTAGTGGCAGCGTTGTGGGGTCCACTATGATATATTTATTTTGCATCAATTTCATCCATCTATCCATCATTTACGGTATGAGCCCAAAATTGAAGCAAATTTGAAACTCAAGTGGACCACACTACAAGAAATGATGGAGATTGAACACCCCACCATTAAAAACTTCTCGGTGGCCATAAAAGTTTTAGATCAAGCTGATATTTGTGTTTCCCTTCCTCTAGGTCTGTGTGACGGTACGAACAGGTTGGATGGAAAATAAGCGTAACCATCGGGATGGGTCATTGGAAGGTTTCAATGGTTGGTGTCATAAAATAAGGTGGCAAAATTGGTTGATGGCGTTGATATAAAACACATACATTATAATGGGTCTTACAGAGTCTCTTTGGCAGGGTTATCAGGGAATCTGCTTCCCTTGCTGTAATGAACTAACATATTAAGCTTCTTAGAGTCGTAGGGTCTAAAGCAACGGGTGGATATAGAAGTTCTTCCTACTACTGTGAGGGTATTTTGAGATGTTTGGGGTAGATCTGGTCGTGTAGATATTCGATCGAACATATGCTAACCATCAACTATACATGTTTAATTTGGACCATTTCACCGCGAAAGCAGGGGAGACTATTTAGATAATAATCAATTGATACATCTTCATTTTAAATGTAATGTGAAGAGATGGCTTTATCATGCTCAGGTTCCATGGGCTATACCATACCATATGAGGATTCTCATAGTCAAGCCGATTAGCCTTAACAAGTTTAAATCCATTGGCTGGAGATAGGTGTTGGGGGACTGTTGAAGCAAATCCCAAATTCGAATCAAACAAGTAAAAGATAAATGCAATAAAGCATGTATAGAAACATATGATTTTATGTGAAAAATCTTTATAAGAAAAAACCACAGCATAAAGCGACAAGCAAATCCATTGTGAAGAACAAATTACAAGAAATTAGATGAACTTATAGATGCAAAATCCTTCATAAAACTCCAACCTCCCTTCAAAACCCTCTTAGAAATGTTTAAGCTCTCTTAATAATACCCTAATTTCGCATTACACCCATACTTATAGCATAACACTCCAAATAGGAAACAATCTGCACAATTATGCAAAAATGAAGACACCGTTGATCAAGCAACCCTTGATCGATCGACAGCCACATATTCAATCGCTCGAACAGGCTCAAAAGCATCCATAGAATTTACAAATATTATCTCAAAATAGTCGGTCGCTCGAATCTTCCTGGTCGATCAACTGAACATGTCTAAAACTGTACAAAGATCAATCTGTATAATCTGGGGCTCACTTGATTGATTAATCAGTTTGGTTGATCGATCAAGACTCCTGTTTCATGTACATATTGAATACATCCAGACAACAATCTCCACCATGGCTTCGATCATAATGAACCACAACTTGAAGCTCCATCTCTAATCGCCTCCATCATATCTTCACCATTATCCCTGCTTTTCACGCACACTTTGTATTCATCAAACCTTTGCCGGACCCAAAGAAGTCAAACATAATTTGAACTTCTCTATCGGAACCACCTTTGTAAGTATATTCATTGGATTCACGCTCATGTGGATCTTCTCAACAATAACACCACATTCCCTAGGCATTTATCAGATAAAATTATGACGAACATCAATATGTTTAGTTCTAGAGTATTAAACTGAATTCTTTCCCTAGTTGATCTTGCTTTCGCTATCACAGTTAACCGACACGACCTCCTATTGAAACTCCAACTCATTCATCATTCCACATAATTAAATATCTTCTTTTAAAGCCTTTGTCACTGTTATATACTCAACTTCGTTTGTAGAAAGAGAAATAACACACTGAAGCTTCGACATCCAACCGATCGCTCCACTCGCTAACACAAACGAGTAACCAAAAGTCAACCATCTATTATCCATGTTTCTGGGTAATCTATGTGCACATATCTTGCCAACTTTTCTTCTGATTTTTCAAATGTCAACACGTAGTTTGTTGTACCTCATAGATAACGAAGTATTCATTCCACTACCTTCCAATGCTACTTGTTGAGATTTGACATGTATCTTTTAAAAACACCAACTGCATGTGAAATGTTCAGTCTCGTAGAGACCATGACATACATCAAACTGCCAAGTGCACTCGATTAGGGCACACGAGATATAAATTACTTTTCTTCATCTGTAATGGGACATTACTCTAAAGAAAGTCGAAAGTGAGCAGCGTGAGGTGTAGTAACTGGTTTAGCCTTGTCCATCCCAAACTTCCAATACCTTCTTAAGGTATTTTGCTTAAGATAACTTTAACATTCTCATCTCCCTATATTTGTGTATATCAATGTCGAAAATCCTCTTTCCACCCTTAAATCTTTCATTTCGAATGTCCATGATAACTGAGTCTTTAATATATTGATTTCAGACATACTCTGGCTGACGATAAGCATCTGATCAACATATAATACAAGTAAAATGAATCTTCCACCACTAAGTATCTTGAAGTAGACATAATGATTATATTCACATCTGGTAAACCCTAACTCGTCATGAAAGTATCAAATTTCTTATACCACTGTCTAAGCAACTATTGCAAGCCTTACAATGATCTCCTCAACTTGCAAGCCTTATTCTCTGACCCCCTATATCTTGAACCCATTTGGTTGCTTCATGTTGATCTGCTCTACCAATTCCCCATGTAAGAAAATAGTCTTTACATCAATTTGTTCCAGTTTCATATTATATTGGGCAACCATCGCTAACACAAATATGATAGACACCTGCTTGACAATAGGCGCAAAAATCTCATTGAAGTGTACGCATTCTTTCTGAGCCTACCCTTCACTACCAATCTCGCCTTGTATTTATCATGTTTCTTTCGATAGATTCACTTACAACTGATCTCTTTACACCTAATAAAAAACTGCACCAACTTCTACATTTCATTCTTACATAGAGAGTCCATGTTGTCTTGCATCGCCGCCATCAACTTCTCAGCATTTGGGTCATCCAATGCTGGATTTCCTTCATCCATAATGAGAGTGAATACAATATTTAAGTTATCTCTATATCTCGCTGGTAATCTGTGATCTCTCGGTGAATTTCTCCTCACAGTTGGTTGCTCCACCTGCTCTTCTGCCTCTTCTTGTGACTCAGTTTCTATCCATGTCTCATATTTTTCGACTTCGACATCAATAAATGATAATTTTTTTATTCCCATATGTTCATCCTTACGGAATAAGGAATCCTCATCAAACCTGACCTCACGGCTAATCATGATATTCAGTTTAACCCAATCATACAACACGTATCCATTCACACCATTATTATAGCCTACAAAGGTGCACTTCTCAGTCCCTTGGTCTATCTTTTCTCTCTCAACTGAGGGTACATGAGAGTAAGCGTTACATCCAAATACTCACAACCCTTAGTAGTCTACATCACGACCACTCCACACTTCTTCTGAAATTTTACAGCTTATCAGTGCAAAGGGGGACCGGTTCACTAAGTAACAAGCCGTGTTAATGACTTCAATCCATAAATATTTGTCTAACCCGGCATTGCTCAACATACTTCAGGCTCTCTCTAAGAGAGTCTGATTCATTCATTCCGCTACACTGTTCCGCTCTGGTGTGTGCTTGACTTTGTTATTTCATATGAACCCCTCATCTTTACAAAACTGATTAAATTCCTTCAAATTGAATTTTCTAGAATTGTCTATCCTCAACACTTTCAATTTTCACCATGACTATTTTTCTACTATCTCCTTCCACATCTTAAAGGTGGCATAAACATTAGATTTATTTTTCATAAAGTAAACCCAAACTTTTCTATAATAGTCATCTATGAATGAGACAAAAACGATGACCCCTCTCTAGAAACAAAAGATGACGACCCCCATACATCCAAATGCACAAGTCTAGCACACCCTTACTAACATGCATTTTAGATTTAAAACATAATCGTGATTATTTACCATATATACAATGCTCGTGTATGTTAAAATCAATACTTTTAAAATCATGAATCAAGCAACGAACATAGAGAAGTGTGCATGCCACAACCGTGCCGATGTGGATTCCGTTATAGACGTTGTAGCTCCACCCGATACGATATTCTCGATCAATTTGTAAAGGTTATCGCTTCACTGTGTCTTCTCCTTTTAAACCTTGAGGACAAATCAAACACAGTGAACTTGCACTTAAATGCATTGAAAGCTCTTAGGGATATCAAATTCTATCTCAGTTTAGGAGTGCGTCTCACATCCATCAGGATTTGCTCCATTCCATCAAACATCTTGATGTACACTGATCTGACACTAACAACCTTACAGGCAAATTCATTTCCCATAAACACTTGGCCACCATCAAACTCACTATAACTAGTGAACCAACTATGTTGAAAGGTTATGTGGTATGAAGCCCTCGAGTCCAAAATCCACTTATTGTTGAAATAATCGAATTTGGATACGGTCAGAACATCAAAACCTCCCTGGATATTCTGCTGTGTTAGCCTCCTTTGACATTTCATCTTATTTTTCCCATTTCTGTACTTTAGGATTCCGACAATTTTTCTTCATATGTCCATGTCTTCCATAGTTTCAGCACTCTATCTTCCACTTTCCCTTAGACTTGGACCAGGATTGTGAGTTTCCATTCTTCCGCTTCAAATTTTTTCCCCTAACAACCAACACATCATAGAGGAACCACCACCACTGTCATTCTTTCTCAACTGCTTTGAATGAAGGGCTGAGATGACCATTTCGACGTTTGTAGTCTCCCTACCATGACACATAGTATCTACGAGACTCTCGTAAGATTCTGAAAGAGAATTCAACAAAATTAGGGTTTGGTCTTCCTCACTGATCATCACTTCCACACTCGTCAATTTGCAAAGTAACTGGTTAAATGCACTTATGTATTCATTAATATCAGACCCTTCTGCCATCTTTAGGTGATAGATTTTTTTTTCTTTAGATACAGATGATTTGAAAGAGATTTTATGACATGTACAAGCTTTCTAATTTTTTCTAAAATCCTGTAGTGGTCTTTTGATCAAGGACATTATAAATGACCTCGTCAGACATGCATAATTGAATCAAGGTTTTCAATCGATCATCCAGTTCTTCCCACTCTTCTTTAGTCATAGTTTCGTGATGCTTCGCTTCACCAAGGAGTGTCTATTGCAATCCTTACTGAACTAGAAGGCCTATCATCTTCACCTTCCATAGTTTAATGTTATTTTATTGGTGAACTTTTCAGTTTCATACTCAATGTTCGATCCCTTCATCAACATGTTTTAAATTCAAACTCAAATCCCAACGTATATCTCTAATACCACTTGTTGGAGGACCGAGGAAGCAAACCCTAAATTCGAATCAAACAAGTAAATGATAAACGCAATAAAGCATACACAGGAACACACAATTTTATGTGAAAATCCCTTGCGGAAAAAAACCACAGCACAAATTGGCAAGCAAATCCACTATGAAGAACGAATTAATTAGAAGAGATTAGATGAACTTAAAAATGCAAAACTCTTTAGAAAACCCTAGCCTTCTTTCAAAACACTCTTAGAAATATTTAAGCTATCTTAGTCATACCCTAATCTCGCATTACACCAATATTTATAGCATAACACCAGGAATAGTAAACAATTTGCATAATTACGTAAAATTACATACGTCGTCGATCGACATCAATCGAGCAACCATCAATTGATAAGCAGCCGCTTGTTCGGTCGCTAGAACATTCTCAAAATGGTTTAGAGAGTTTACAAGTATTATTAGAAAATAGTCGACCGCTTGAACCTCTCAGGTCAATCAACCGATCTTGTCTAAAGTTGTCTACAGACCTGTCTGTATAATCCGAGGCTCACTCAATTGATTGATTAGTCTGGTCAATCGATCGAGACCCCTATTTCATATACAAATCGAAGACATTTAGACAACAATAGGGCATGGTTTCACCATGGCCAAATTTACTTTTCAATGTGGTGGAGGAGACTGGGCATAACTTTTCTCCCAACTGTTGCTTTGGTGTGGTTCATTTGAATCAAATGTCAGCCTATGTTTTGGCCCTGAGCCTAACAAGAGATTACACATTTAATGGTTAAAATGGATTTGAGTTACGATACATTCAAGCTATATGGGGCTCACGGTGATATTTAAGTGACATAGATATTCATTAGATGCATTGCTCCACAGGCCTAGATCCTAAAATTAGTTGATCATTAAGTCAGGTGTGTTGCATCAAAGATAAAAATGGGGAACAATTTGCTTGCCCTGTCTCAACCTATCTATTGGACATCCTTGTATGTTCTTGTTCAGATGATCCCAACCATTCATCTGGTGGATACTAAAATGTGGATGGGTCGAGGATCAAAGTTAATGTTGATTGGTCATCGTAGTCAGCCAATGAATGAACTTTTTCCTATTAAGTGTGGACTATTTACTGTTTTTGACCTTCTTCTGGATCCAGTAGTGATTACCAGTAAGTGACCTGGAAGGCCTAGAAATGTAAATGATTCATGAAGTTTGCTCGATGATCTGCACCTGGATCAGATATGGAGAGTTCAGCTCTTTCCTTGTGTGCAATCCAAGTTGGTTCCAAATAAAAGTTTGGAGAAGAGAACTCAGATGGCTGATCTCAAAGTGATCTAGCAGTCCACTAGTAGGAAAGAGTTCAGGGAGGTGGCTAAAGACAGCAAGCTTATGGACCTCAGAATGGGTGGGGGAGGACTGGTCCAACTGAGGGTAAAGGCTGAAAAGCCTATTAACAAAATGCACGTGTGCCCCTTTATTTATAGTCATTTTCAAGCTACTAGGGCGCTGATGTTTTCTTTAGGGCCCCTTATGTATATCCATCAGTTTCTAGATGAAGAGCTGCGGATCATCTGACTGGATGGTAAGAACGATCGATAGATCATTAGACCATGCTGTTTTTTGGTCCCTATCCAACGTTTTATAATCCATCATGGCTGATGAACATCTCAATCTTGATTATATTTAACATTGGGTTCTGTATATCTCATCAAATGGACCATGTCACTTGCCTCGTACACTCATCAGATTGACTTAAACTGATAGGGGGAGGAGATTGGGTCAGGTTGGGATAACACAGAGCTTGGTCAAGCCATGACAGCCTACTTTAATGTATGTGTTATATATGGAAGTTGGACATGGACCATCTATTTTGCCAGCTCATTTTAGGACACAAGCCCAAAAATGAAGCAGATCATGATACCTGACCTGAGGACCGTAAATAAACCGTACACGTCAAAATTCAGCCCTTGGGTTAGTGTGTAAGTGACCCGATGGATAAGATCAGATAATAACCATTGAGAAAGTATCTTGGACATCCTTGGGAGATTGGGACTCAAACTGAACCGATGGAAAGATCATGAAAAATGGTGAATATTCGTTAAATTTTATCTCTTTTGGATGATACGGTAGGGAGAAATGGACGGCAGAAGTTATCACGAAAGATAATGGCAAATTTGTAAATATGGATGCCATGCATGGAATCCACGTGAAGGGATTGTATTTTTTTAAGGGTGAATGTTGTCCACACATCGGTTGAGCGTGTGGCCCACTCTGAAGTCGGATCTACTTCAAACTAGAGGCTGTGGGCCAACACTACGTCCATGATCTGATGAAGGGAGTGGATTTCTAGGACAGGCATCGCAGTAGACTCCACCTATTTTTTGCAAATCATCCAAATTTAGCCAAGCGAAACGTCCAGTGACGGACGTGCTAGTAATTGGGTTTTGATAGTGGGCCCCACACATCCTCCGACTCGATGATCTGAACCATCCATTGGTTTTCTAACAAGCTATTTGTCACTACCTAGGTGGCCAAATTTCAGAAAATAGCATAGAATGGTTTTTCAACCGTTCAAACACAGGTTGGACGGTATAGCAGAAAACTTTATGGGCCACACTGAAATCAACCGGATCTTGGGCTCTCGGAATGGTTTTTCGTCTCCTCGAAGACAATGAACGGTATGGATTTTTAAACAGACTCCTATCCGTAATTTTAAGCCAAAACGGAACCGTTCGTTTCTCGGTCACTTGTGCGAAGACGCGGAACAGGGAGAGCGGAGACCGAGTCGGTGGGCCATCATCATGGTTCACAAGTTCAATCCGAACCAACCATTGGAATCAGGCAAGGCTTCTAACCAAGATCTAGTGGTTTTCTTTCTGAAGAATGCTAGGAAGAGGTTGTAAATACTCTGAATGGTAGAACAGTTGCCACAAGTTCAAATAGGTGGGCCACATCAACAGAAATCCAAAACCATCCATATGCAACCGGTTTTTCGAAGTAAGTTCAATGGACGGAGTGGATTTACCGTCCGATCTCGATCAAGGACTCCACCATCAACTTAGTGGACGAGTAGGCGTTTTACAACTTCGGGTGCGTAAACACTAAGTACATTCACGACTCCGTGTGTAAAGAGAACGCCATCTCCACCGACCCTCCACGACCTGCATAACTATAAAAAGAAGGAAGCAGCAATCAGGAAGGGGATCCAGCAAGTGGTGGACATGAGGAAGAAGTCAGAGACAGATCTACGGCTGGCTGCTGGGATGTGGGTTGGCTTAGGCTGGAGGTAGACGTGGGAGAAAAGCTGGATATCTGATCTGGGGCTGGAGTTTGGTCGTGGAGCAGGAAAAAGGGAAGGTGTTTTAGAGTTTTTATTTATTTATTTATTTATTTAAGATGTTTAGCCAAATCATGTTTATTGGCTAAACCTCTTGGCTAGGGCCAAGAGGTGAAGCTTGTAGTGTGATGGGAACTCTTTGCTTGCCTTTTATTTAGACTGATATGATTTTGATTTAATTTAATTAAGGGAATGTTTTCAGTCTTTAATGGTCTGTTGTGACTGAAATTACAATAGGTCTGCAATGGCTTTGAGCATGTTCTTTTCCTCTTTATGTTTATGACGTCAGGAAGCCCTGTTGTTCACCATCGTCTCCTGGCATGGTTGGATGCCTGCACCCTTTCCTAACCTTCATACATTGATTGGTTGGTAATTAGTTTAATTCTCGTTGTTTGCTTTGTCTCCGGGCATGGTTTGGTGATGGAATCCATTCTAATTCATATACCTTTCATCTTATCAAAATTACATTAAAGGCAGTTCAGTTAATTTTCCTAAATTGTAATACAGGCATAAGATCTCCCTGATCCCTACAAGTGGATTCTCTGAATCCCTAGTTTTCCTTCTCTGATTTTTCCTAAAGTTTTAGATTAATTATTTCACCATTATTTCTCAAATCATAATTGGTTTAGATTTCATCTTAGCTTAGTTCTAGATCTGGTTATTTTTAGAAAGCGTACAGGTTTCAGTCCCTGTGGATTCGACCTCGGTCTTACCGAGTTTATTACTACATCACAACCCTATACTTGGGGAGTGAACAGCTGAGGCAAGCTTCGCTAGGAGGTCGGCTTTGGCATTCTTAACCCTCGAGATTCAGGTAACAAAACATTGGTAGAATCTGACGATCAGCTCTTTTACTTTCGTAAGATAGGCTTTTAACCTCTCCTTCCTAGCCTGATATATATCGGCTATCTGGTTGACGACTAGTTGGGAGTCGCTGTACATGTTTAAATGAGTAACTCTTAAGCTGGCTGCTAGCCGGAGTCCCAGAAGCAAAGCTTCGTATTCAGGTGTATTATTGGAGTCTTGAAATCGAAGTCTCCAGGCATATTGTATAACTATGTGATCAGGAGTCTCTAGAACTACCCCTGCCCCACTTGCCTTAGAGTTAGATGAGCCATCAACGTAGAGAGAACATACGGAGTGAGAGGGAGGAGATTGATCAGATGATGCCTCTGGGCTAGTAGAAGAGATTTCTGTTTACACTGTGACTTCGACGATGAAGTTTACCATGGCTTGTCCCTTAATTGCTACCCTGGGCTTGTAGTGGATGTTGAATTCACTGAGTTCGATCACCCATTTTGTGAGTCATCCTGAAGCCTCCGGTTTTTGTAGTACTCGACGGAGAGGTTGATCAGTCATGATAATGATCGACTGAGCCTAAAAGTATGGCCATAGGCGTCAGGATGATATAACTAGTGTCAAGACCACTTTTTCTAAGGTCAGATACCTTGTCTCCGCCAGGAGGAGGGCCTTGTTAATGTAGTAAATACGAAATTGTCTGCCTTTATGCTCGCGAATCAGGGTAGAGCTTACGGCTGCATCGGATACTGAGAGGTAAATCAGTAGAGGCTCGCCTGACTCGGGCTTAGAAAGTAGTGGCAGCAATCCTAAATACTACTTGAGTTGTTGGAGGGCGATCCCGCATTCCTCTGTTCAATCGACAATTTGCCGACCCTTCAACTATTTGAAGAAGGGGAGACATCTGTTGGTAGATCGAGACACGAAGTGATTTAGGGCCGTTATCCTTCCAGTTAACCATTGAATATCTTTGATCGTCTTCGAGGATTCCATGTCGAGCAAAACCTTAATTTTCTCCTGATTAGCTTTGATTCCCCGTTGTTGACCAAGAACCCAAGGAATTTTCTCGAGCCTACTCCAAATGCGCATATGCTCGGGTTGAGTTTCATTTTATATTGTCGGAGAACGAGGAACATTTCACTCCACGGTTAGTCGCCTTATTTTTTAATCATCGATATAGACCTCCATCATCGAACATCTCTAGCATTTTTTAATCCGAACATCTAGAATAATAAAGACCTTTGTCAGTGACAAAGGTAGTTTTTGATTTATCAAACTGATGCATTACAATTTGATTATAACCAGAGTAAGCATCCATAAAATTAAGTAACTCATGCCCTGCGTTACTATTAACCAGCTGATCGATCCGAGGAAGGGGTGAACGATCTTTAGGGCAGGCTTTATTTAAGTTGGTATAGTCTATACAGACTCGCCACTTCCCATTAGCTTTCTTAACCAATATAACATTGGCCACCCACGCGGGGTAGTATATTTCCTCAATGAAATTGGCTCTGAGGAGTTTTCTAACCTCTTCCTCGATTGCGGCATACCTCTCGAGGCCGACTACACGTCGTTTTTGATGGATCGGCTTGTATGTTGGCTCAATATTAAGGCGGTGAGTCATGACCGAAGGGTCAATGCCCGGTATGTATTCATGAGTCCATGCAAAGACGTCGGCGTATCGGTGGAGCAAGGCTACCACCTTCTTCTTCAATGGCGTTGCCAGGGACAAGCCAATCCGGATGGTCTTCGAGACGTCCGACTCATTCAACGGCACGTGGATGAGGTCCTCCATGGTGTTGATTGTCGTAATTTCCACAGGTGCTCATAGAGTGTAGCGTAGCATTGCCGAGCGTCGTGCTGATCTCCTTTTACGACCCCGATGCCACCTTCAGTCGGAAACTTCATAGAAAGGTGATAGGCTGAGATGATGGCTTGGAGAAGACAGAGGGAAAGTCGACCGAGGATCGCATTAAGATCGAAGACTGATCGACGATCAGAAAGTCAACCATAATAGTAGCTTGATTTGGCACATCCCCGGCAGTGAGCGGGAGCTGAATTGCTCATTCGGGAAGAATCTGTCCACCCGAGAATCCGATCAATGAAGTCCTTACGGGCCTCAGAGCAGAACGTTTGACACCCATCTTATCGAACGTCTATATAAACAGCACGTCCGCAGATGAGCCTGTGTCGACGAGGACCCTGAAGACTCGACTGTTGGAGATAGTGACAGTGATGACCAGAGCGTCATCGTGCGTGTGATGAATGCCCCTCGCATCTACTTCGGTGAATGCTACACTGTATTTTTCAAGCTTTCTTTCCCTTGGGGGGCGAACTAGAACCATAATTTCGGATTCAGGTCGACTAACATTTCTCTCATGATTTTTTTGAGTGTTATTTGAGTTGCCTCTGCTCAGATGGTCACCGATAATAGTTCGGATATCTTCAGTAGGTCGGTTATCATTCAGGCGTTCTTCCGTGGTTCTGGCTCCTAGGTCGACGTGTTCACCGAGGTGGCCCTCTTGGATAAGCCTCTCAATTTCTTGCTTTAGATTATAGCAGTCACTTGTGTTATGTCCATGATTGCGATGGAAATGACAATACTTACTCTTACTTCATCAGTGCGGATTGCTCCGGAGTTTGTCTGGCCAGTTGACGAATCCTTCGCCCTTGATCTCCATCAGCACCTGCTCTTGCGGTTTGTTGAACGGAGTGTATGTTGAAAATCTGTGGTTGAGCCGCTTACCTGACCTCTGTTTGTCGCAGGACCAGTCATCCTTCCGCTTCTTACCACTGGCCGAGTCAACTTCTTTTTTGGCTGGCTCTTTGGTCGGAGTTTTTGCGTTTTGAGCGGCCTCGCACAGGATTCGGGTTTCCTCGGCATCTGCATACTTCACCAACCGGGTAATGAATTTAGCCAGAGTAGTGGTCGGGTTCTTGTCAAGGGATGCAAGAAACGGCCTGTCTCTGATACCTTGCATAATAGAATTGAGAGTTGTCTCGTTCGAATTCTTCCGGACTTGGAGCGATTCGAAATTGAAGCGTTTGATATAATCGTTAAGTAGCTCTCACTTTTTTTGGATTATATTGTTTAAGTGCGCAGATGACTTCATCTTTTTCTTCCCTCCAATGAAATTAGCCAGGAAAGCGTCACTGAACTCGGTGAACGAGCTGATGAATTTTAGTTTCAATTATTTGAACCAAAGTCGAGCTACATCGGCTAAAGTGAGAGAGGAGGCCTGGCACATCACGATATCCAAAGCATCGTGCAACTCCATATAAATCCGAAAGGACTCAATATGTTGGTTAGATCGGTTTTGCCGGTGAAGGGCGTGATCTGAGAAAGGCGAAATCATTCCGATAGTCGAGCTTGCATGATCTCATCTGTGAACGGGGATGCCTTCGCCTCAGGTCCTGCCTGGCTGGCATGACGACTTTACTTCATATCTGCGATTTCCTCCCGCATTTCCTTCCATAGGTCCTAGAGCTCAGCCTTCTAGGGTTCGTCGCTGTCAGCCGTACCCTCAACCGGGGGCCTGCTGCGCCTTCTCCAATCTATTTCGTGTCGTAGATCGGTGACAGGCAGCAAGGCAGTCACGAAGATATGGGAGGGCATAGGCTCAGCCAGACCTTGGTGTTGACTTTGCTGAGGAACAGTTCGCGAAGCGACGAGCTGAGGAACGACGAATTGTCGTGGGGCATTTGCTCGACCATCGTCCTGTTGAGGCAGCTGGACTTACTAGCGATGAATCTGTTCCAACATCTGCTTCATGTAGTTCATGTTAGTCCTAAGTTCCTGGACCTCCTTATCCAATCACCCATTCCCTCGATTCCATTGAGTGTGCCTAGTCGAAACGGAGGTTGCCTGACGGGATGCAGAGCCTTGTCGATTATCCGATTGGTTTTGGGCCCCTTAGGCTCTATTCATCCCAGGTAGGCCCTCTGTCGCCAGTGGTTCAGTGAGAGGAACCTCACTGGGTTCGTTCTGAACGGTTATCCTAGTTCTTGCCATTAGAGATTACTCAGTGCTTAGAGAAAACAACTTTTCGTATCACTTCCCACAGACGACCTTAAACTGTTGATGCTGTTTTCGGCTCGCCCCCCTTTTTGGCCCTTGGACTTTCACAGGAAGAAGGAGAAAGGTGACCCTGGCTTTACCAGGGGACCCTATAATGCTTAAGTCAAAATCTGAGTCTTAAAATAAAGGTTTTAGGGCGAGTTTTTTTTTTTTTTTTTTTTTTTTTTTTTTTTTTGCATACCTTTCACCATGAAGTTCTTTATATTTATAATGGTATCGTACCTTATAGGGCTTCCACAATTCGAGTAGATTTCAATCTCTTAGGATCCATAATCCCTGATATTCCTGAATTTTCGGAGATCTTAGCCTTATCTCCCGAAAATCTCGAGTAGAGATCCAGAGTTTTACTAAATAACTTCCAGATATGGAGTGATATATCTCGACCGACTCTTATATCTTCAACACGGTCGTGCCAATGCAAGTTTTACACCTAATCTCCGCTCACTCTATTGGCCGACTCAATTTATGGGTCGGACTAAAGTTTGGACGACTCTAGGGCCGACTGATCATAGGTCGGTTTAGGCTTTCCTCTGTGAGGCTTTTGATTGAGCCTTGAGATGCACTTCTTCCTTTAGAGGTTTCGGTTTACGGCTCAAGACATTTAGACCATGGTCGAGCTAGGCACCTCACGATCCGAGCTACGTCTCTCCATCCAGCGTTTTATGGACTTTGGGTTTTATTCAGACTCGACACCCGATGAGTCCGAGCCATCGCTTCACTGACTCTTCTAACCCTCAAGCCGACTCAAGGACTTGTCATATTTTTTCCCCAACAATATCCTAACCGTACTTTGATTTTTGATCACGTCATAATCTCCTCCTAATTATAGAAAATCCAATTTCTTACTCATTAATCTCTCGGAAAACACCAATCATCTCTAAAAAAAAATTTCCTTCATGACATGGCTGTAAGAAACAACTTTGTCATGCATATTTTAAATAGCGAGAAATTTGTCATTCACATCTTTTTATACAGCTTATCGAGTATACTGCTCAGTTACACATGTACTAGTGTAACAATCACACGTAAAGCGTCACTGACGAAACCAGATCGAGAAATTATCTTAGTGTCCGAGTGAAATTTTGTTCCTTACTCGTACACTGCATCACAATGTGGCAGCATTTCACTTAGCAATTACCAAGGACAAGTGTGAATTGAACGTGGTCCGTTGCAATTTTATATAAAACTACAACGGCCCGTTTCAATGTCCGAGTGTAGCTATCCTGATAAGATTACCAGTGTAAAGTTTCTCTTAAACTATATCCAGGTGGGAACTGCCTCAATAACAGCTCAGATGTTCCACATACCGGAAGGATTAGCACGTCCGAGATGTCACACGTGTACTTATGAGATCTTAAACGACTGTCGAGTGTCTGCTCTGTAGCTGATGACTCCGAGTCAACCCCTCTCTTTTCTCTCTAATCACGTGGGAATATTCGATACGGGATTGGTGAACTGGACCACGTCAAACTCGGCCCGTCCTGAGAAGTGGGCCCCACTTTTTTTAACGTTTCACGAGAAAATGGATCCAATGTTTCCATCAAGTGGGGCCCACTAATGTATGGTAAACGGTTAAAACTATCTTAATTAGAAGAAACTATCTTAACGTATGGTAGACGCTTCACGAAAGTCCTAATTAGGGCCTGTTTGGGCGGTGGGATTAGAAGGGATTAGGTGGGATGGGATTAAAAAACATAATTATTACTTAGGACTTTCGAGGCTGCAGTTACATGGTAGCCGTTCAATCTGTTTCGTGGAAACAGCGAGCCGCTGAATCCAATATTATTATTCGTCCACGTCACTATAAGTGCTACATCACGGGCGTTTTCTTTTTAATGTATTAAAATATATTTACATTTCAGGAAAGCATACTGCATTACCGATTACGGTGTGCTATTGCTCTTACCGTACTAAGTAAACTCAGTTGAGCCCACTTTGTATGTATGTGGTATGTAGGCCGTACATCCGTTTTTCCATCTATTTCAAGGAGTTGAGCCCAAAATTAAAGTGTATGGAAATATCAAGGAAATCATTTCTCGGGGCTACAGTTTTCATCAAGGAAACAGTTGAATTGAATGTTTGCCGTTGAAAATTTCTCTGGGGCTATGAAAGTTTTGGATGAAGCTTATATTTGTCTTTTCTCTTCATCCACGCCTGTATGATCTTATGGACAGGTTGGATGACAAATACACATCACTGTGAGGCCTAGCAAGGTTTCAATGGTGGAAATCATTATATCCACTGTTTACGGTGGTATGATCCACTTGATATTTGGATATCCTTCGATTTTAGGCTCAACCCCTTAAATTAGATGGAAAAGTGGATGGACGGCCTGGATAGACCACATACATACAAGGTGGGCCCAACTGAGTTTACTCAGTACGGTGAGAGCAGGAGCACACCGTAATCGGTATGCAATCCGATTTCTAAATCAAACCGTCTAACGGCGTTATGCTTTTTCTGAAACGTAATTTTTTTTTAATATATAGTGACGTGGACCAATAATAATACTGGATTCAGCTGCTCGCTGTTTCCACGAAACAGAGGATCCGCACTCGTTTCAGAGGATCCGCACTCTATTATAGAAACTAAGGTGGAGGCTGTATCCTTGTGGGGCTTTTGTTTGTTTGATTTTTTTATTTATTTTTTTTTTTTTGAAAAAAAGATAGGACTTGGAGGCTGTAGATGGTAGCAATGCTTTCAAAGCTTCTGGCGTTCTTTCTCCTCATTAAGCTTACATCATCATCATCATCATCATCATCAGTGGACGGCCTTGATTTCACCTATAACGGATTCCGTGGTGTGAACTTGACCCGAAATGGCGTGGCGGAGATCACATCCGACGGACTCCTGAGGCTGACCAACACCAGCCTGTTTCAGATAGGCCGCGCCTTCTACTCCGTTCCTGTCCGGTTCAAGAACTCATCCAACGGTGATCTTTTCTCCTTCTCTACCACCTTTGTATTTTCCATCGTTCCCGAAGATCCTAAAGTGGGTGGCCATGGGATGGCATTCGTCATCTCCCCGTTGAATAATCTCCCCGGTGCACTACCCGGCCGGTATTTTGGACTCTTCAATTTAACCTACGTTGATGGAAATTCATCAAACCACGTCGTGGCCGTCGAATTCGACACTATGAGGAGCCCCGAATTCGATGATATCGATAACAACCATGTTGGAATCGATATCAATGGCTTGAGATCTACCAATTCCTCTCCTGCATCCTACTTTACTAACAAGAACGGTGAGTTTAAGAACATAAGCCTCGTAAGCGGCAAACCAATACAAGCTTGGATAGAATATAACAGTGTAGAGAATCAACTCAATGTAACAATATCTCCAATCGACGTCCTTAAACCAAATCGGCCACTCTTGTCGACGAGCATTAATCTTTCATCAGACATCTTGAATGAAATGTATGTGGGGTTCTCCTCATCACCGGGTTCCGAGCTCATATCCCATTACATTTTGGGATGGAGCTTCAAAATCAACGGACCAGCTACACCGCTCAATCTCTCAACGCTTCCGATTCCTCCTCGACGACCCCATCACAGTGAAAAGAAATGGATGATTCTGGAAATTGGGTTACCGTTATTTATCGTTTTTGTGCTAATGGCCATCTCTATCGGCGTTTATAAGGTGAGAAGAAAGATCGAATTCGCTGAAATACTCGAAGACTGGGAGCTTGAATATGGGCCCCAAAGGTTCTTCTACAAGGATCTCTTAATCGCCACCAAGGGCTTCTCAGAGAAAGTGCTTCTTGGTGTCGGCGGCTTTGGTAGGGTGTACCGAGGCGTCCTACCAACGTCTGGGATTGAAGTTGCAGTCAAGAAAATCTCCCACGAATCACGGCAAGGAATGAAGGAGTTCATCGCGGAGATCGCCAGCATCGGACGGATCCGATACAAGAATTTAGTCCGGCTACTTGGATACTGCCGGCAGAAGGGAGAGCTCCTACTTGTCTATGATTTCATGCCAAACAGTAGTCTCGACAAGATGATCTTCGACCATTCAGAGTCAGTGCTACAATGGAATAATCGGTTTCGGATAATCAAAGGAGTAGCTTCGGGTCTTCTCTATCTGCATGAAGATTGGGTGCAAGTAGTCCTTCATAGAGATATTAAAGCCAGTAATGTATTATTAGATAATGATTTAAATGGTATGTTGGGAGATTTCGGGCTGGCAAGATTGTATGATCATGGGACCGATCCTCAGACGACTAACATGGTCGGGACCTTTGGTTACATTGCACCGGAGCTGGCTAGGACCGGTAAGGCGACGAAGAGCACTGATGTGTTTGCTTTTGGGATCTTCATGCTCGAAGTAGCTTGTGGGCGGAAGCCAATATCATTGAGGGCGACGTTGGTGGAGGAGCCGATCTTGATCGATCAGGTGCTGAAGTGTTTGAAGAGAGAAGCGATCTTAGAGGCGGCGGACCCGAAGTTGGGAGGTGATTATGTGGTGGAAGAGATGGAGCTGGTGTTGAAGGTTGGTTTGCTTTGTTCGCACCCGTTGGCTGCGTCGAGGCCGACTATACGGCAAGTGGTGCAGATTTTGGAGGGTGATGATTCGGTGCCGGAACTGTCGCTTGATAGTTTCAATAGTAGTAATGAATATGCAGTGGGCCATGATGAAGGTTTTGAGGATCTTGTGATATTGTTTTCTTCGTTGGATTCTCAGTCTTTACTCTCTGGTGGCCGTTGATTGTATAGAATTAATGTAGATTTTATCATGTTTGTGTGGTTCGTATAACAGTGGGTTGAGTTTTGAAATGCATGTGTGCTTGTAGAATATGTCTATTCTACACCTCTTTGTGTGAGTCCACCGTAATGCAAGACGGACATCCGATCCGTCCATGAGGTGCGTCAGTTCAAGTTCACTGCTTATAATTAAAATCAGGATGATTGAATTATTATTTTAATAAGTACAGGATCATCTCCAATCTGACCCCGTAACAAGGAAGTTATGATTGTTTTCATGAGATCGCCCAATGTTGAAAACAATAGCAAATGTGATCCTGTAATGCTTTTAAAGCTATTTAAAAGTTTATTGAATAATCTTTTCAAAAGAATAATATCATCCAAATTCAACTAATAATGAGGGAGTTATAATCATTTTCATGGGATTGTGTAATGCTAAAATCGAGAACAAACACGTCCGAATTGCATCATGAACTTTGAACTCACTTTTAAATTGTCAAATAATGTCTAGATAAAATAATTCCAAAAACTATTAGAAAGATTTTTGAATTATATTTCTAAGATATATCAGATCATCTCGATCGAATCCATGATAAAAAAGTTATGATCATTTTTGTGGGATTACTTAAAATTGATTGAACTTGCATTTACTTTGGTGTTCCTAAAAGTGAAAGTGAACGGGAGTGCATACTCATGTTCACATTCTCTCCGGTTGAAGGTAAAACACAAATATCAGTTTGATCCAAACTCATGTCTCCAAAGAAGTTTTCAACGATAAGCATTCGATTCCCATTCTTTTTGTGGTGTGGTCCACTTCTCTTAGCTTTGGGTCTGCCTAAAATTTGGGCTCATGCCCCGAACCAAAATGATCTGAAAAAACGGATGGACGGCATCGATTAAACACATGCATCAAGGTGGGCTTATCGAATCGTGTCACCAGGCAATCGGTCGTGCACAAATGGGAAAGAACGTGTAGAATCTAGTGTGCGTTCACCATAATTAAAGGCGATGGCTCATCCCCTTTCCCGTAGTGTCGTCATACATGCCCTCAATCCATACCATTCAAGATTATGGGCCTCACTGTGGATACAGTATAGGCTGAAAGTCAGACAGATCGAACACCTTCGTTAGGCTTCTTTGTAACCGTTCATTTGAAGCACAGCAAGTCGCGTTCGTCAGTTGCTGTTATGCTACGGCTTTTCTCATGACTGAGTCAGAATCATTAAGACAGTGGAGGCGATCTGTCATCTGTCCAATTCATGGCAAGATATTTGCAGAGCAGAAAACGATACTTGACTCAATCTCCACCCTAAACATTTCAACTTGAACGATAATCTGAATAATTCATCTGGAAGCCTGGACTGTCCACCGATCACCAACCGAAAGATGGCAACCGTCTGATCACTCTCATCTGGGGCCAATGGTTCAGTGATCTTGCTATGATGGCCCTGACGCAGGGATGAACGTGATGAGGTGGATCACTGTCTTCTTCAAGGACAACTACTCCGAATTCACGGAGCTTCCCTGGACTCCTCTAAAAAAGTAAAGAAAATAGAAAATAAACTTTATAAAATTCATAATTTAATTGGTTGATTAAAAATAAATAAATAAATAAATAAAAGTGTACAACCCTAAAAACAAGTATACCAAGCCTTGAAAAAAGTTTCAGAATTAAACTAAAAATAAAACTCAATAAAATTGGTAACTTACTATAAATAGTAAATTTACTATTTAGGAATGTTCTCCTAAGTTTTCTAAACATTTATTTGTTTAACGATGGACACAACTCGTAAAGCCCAACAGATGAAGAGTTACAATCAAGCCAAACTTACTAAAAATAGTAAAAATGGAAATAAACATTAAATTTGACCGGCAATATGATGGAATCTCGCAAATTTGACATAGGCAACCCGGCATAGCAGGGTTGGCTGGCTAAAGTAGCTCGTTATACCCAAAATCATATATGGTACATCGAGTAACTCATTCTGGTTTGCGAGATACGCATATTTTAAGGTTCCGACAATCTTAATGACTTCTGCCTCCTATCAGGCCTTCTTTGGTCTATCTTAGACATGAAAGTATCCGCAACCCGCTCTACACGTTTGCCAAATGCCACATATGGTGCCGGAGTACTCACCATTTGATGCTGTGGTAAACAAACATTAGAATCCATCTTCTTCATCTAACACGTGGCATAGGCAGCGGATTAGGTGCTGCCCTTACCGTGGGCCCACCTCGATTTATTTACTCTATATCTGCACCGTCCATCCGTTTTTCCATATCGTTTTAGGGCATCCAAAAACGAAAAAGATCTAAGCCTCAGGTGGACCATATTATAGGAAACAGTGGTCTGGTATGGTCTACCTGAGAATTGAATTTACTTTATGGTCCGTTTGGCATGCTCATTTAATACATGAGCTTAAAAATAAACAATTTTAAAGTTGAGCTTAAAAATAAGCAATTTTAAAGTTCAAGTGGACTACACCATAAGAAATAATGAAGATAATGACACCCACGGTTGAAACATTCCCATGGGCCCACCGTGATAGACCTAAACGAAGGGAAAATACAAATAGGAGCTTGATTGGGAAAATACAAATAGGAGCTTGATTTAAAACTTTCTTATGATTTGGTCCATTTTAAAGTTTGGATCTGCTTTGTTTCTGGGCTCATGGTTAAACAGAGCTGGCAAAAATAAATTGATGGTAAGAATACATCACAGTGGGCTCAGATGGACTTACCTCTCAACCCATTTCTGGTCTATCTAAATGGAAAGCGGATTAGGTGAGACCCCGGCCTCACCCAAGATGCTGCGGCCCTTCCCATAAGGTTATTGTGGGGCGCACCTTTGATGTAAGTATTATGCATTCATACTGTCCATCTGTTTTTCATTTCATTTTAGGTCATTATCCCAAAAATGAAGTCAATCCATTTATCAAGTGCATCAGACTACTATTAAAAACTTCTTAAGAGCGCACCTTAATGCTTCCATAATGTTTATTTGCCATCCAATGTGTTGATAAGGTCACATAAGCTTGGATGAAGGGAAAAATAAATATCAGCTTGATCCGAAACTTTTGTAGCCTATTAATGGTCAGTCAACATTGTTTCTAATAGTATAGTATACTTGATAATTATTGGATCTGTTTCATTTTAAGTATATTGTTATAAAATGATTTTGAAAAATGGATAGACAACATGAATATATAATACATACATCAAAGCACTACAAGAAAAGGGGATTTTAGCCTCAGTTCAAAACAGTGACTAAAAAGGTTAAAAACTGAAGCTAAAGCCTTTAGCCTCAGTTTTGCCTCAGTTATCCAAACCGAGGTTGAAACCCCAGTGGCTAGCCTCAGTTTTAGCAACCGAGGCTAAAATGACTTTTATAGTCTCAGTTCTTCAAGTGAGGCTAAAAGAATCTTTTTAGCTTTGGTTTTTACGAAATGAGGCTAAATCAAAGTTTTTAACCTCGATTCTCAACAACCGAGGCTAAATCCTTTAGCCACGAGAATTTCAGCCTTGGTTCTCAACAACCGAGGCTAAATCCAAGCCTCAGTTACAAATTGAGGCTAAAAATGTTTAATTTTTTAAAATATTTATTTAAACTACTAATCCATTCATTCAATCAACTCATGAAACAATTAATCATGAAAGCCATAATACCAACAAAATAGTTAACAACAGTCTACTTAAAGTTTTCAAAACAAACTCAATCAAATTCTTACACAACATTAGGTTCCACAAATATTTATATTCTTATCTCTTCTATAATCTCTCTTTTTCTTTTTCTTTGACTTTTCCTGTATCTGTTTTGAATCAGCCAATCTTTTATTGACATTTCTTTCATCTGGAAGCTCTTGTAAAAGGGTTTCTATAGCAACATCAGATTTCTCTTGGGCATCTTTACCTGCTAGATCTTCCAAACGTTCCTGCCAAAGGAAGATAACCACTAACAACATTTAAACTCAACCTCAATGAAGTGATTAAACTAAATCAATACGAGACCATAAGAACTTCTTCACTAGGAATAACATAATTCCCCGATAATCAATGGCGAGATGGCCTCAAGCTCACGTTCCAAGCATGTTGCATGGCGAAAAAGCTTCTACATAATCATTGCACCATAGCTACCCATCTGCAGGACAACAACCTACTAATGAGACATCACTAAAATGCCATTTCTGTATTAAATATTCAACTAGAAAAAACTAACCTCCTTATATGAAGGCTACTTTTGATTTTCGATTACGTCTTATACAGCATTAGGTTGCAAATTAGGCGGCCCAAGAGTTTATCACTTTTTTCTCTGCACTGCACTGCTTAAATAGCAAAAGAAAAGTTGTGATCTGAATATTTCAAAGATAATGATGTGAAACAAATAAAAGGGCATCCATTTCCCCATAAATCAATAATATTATTGGCAAGCAGATATCTTTTAGATTACCTTTGCTCAAGATGCATCAACAATTGTATGAGATGGCGACGAGTGCGGGCGAGAACATATCTTTGGATTCTTTTCGGACAATCACAAAGAATCGATATAGAACATCAAAATCCTATGACATGGAAAAAAGAAAAAAAAAAGATAGTGAACATGCCCCTATGTTCATAAACATTTTTCAAATAAAGATAACAGTTCAAATGCTCATAGAAGAGCCATTGGCGCTTGTGCCAAAAATTATACCTCATCATTAAGAGCAACAAAGATAGCACTCAAACTATCGACCAGTGCCAAAAATTCATCGAAACCTCCATTTCCATGTAGAGATAGAAAGATGATGACGAACACTAACATCAGCATCTACAACAACAACAATTAGAAGTTTCTCCACAATCTGCAGAAAGCTAAGAGTTAATGATCAAGATGTACAAGCAAGACCATTTTGCAAATACATATTTGATTCACAGAAGAACCTAAAGAGAAGCATAAAAATTTACTTCACATAATCTTGCAAAGTTTTCATGACTTCGAAAAAAAAAAAAAAACACGAGATAAAAATATCACTCTGAAAAGCTCCGAAGGCTGAGACATAACAGTGAAATTACAACCACACATTGCTTGAAGAAAATTTGAAACTTTGAAACGTTAAAGTAGTAACAACTGGACAATGTTTCAGGTAAACCAAACCTCAAGCTTTGGTGCCTCCATAGGTTCTTGGAGGCAAGGGTTGATGGGTAGCAGTTGGCATTGTGCATACTGCACCATCAGTTGATCCAAAATAACCAAAGAAACCATGGCTTCCACCATCGGCACAGCTGCAACACCAGCAAGCAATTGTTAACATGAATCTTCTTCCATGATGTTTAATTAGGTTAAATGTAGACCAAGAAAGCAAATGACAGATTGAATGATAAGGGAGAGTTTCCCTGTGAAAGAAGTTTCCGAATAGACCTCGAGGGACCACACAAGGATCATGGCGTCCTCGTGCAATGAGTTCGGTCTCATGTCGGTCTCTGGTCACTGTATGTTGTTTCCTCTGCAAGTGTCGCATAATAAGTCTGATAAGAAAAATAAAAAAAAATTAGCTGACTGACAGACATAGTGTTCCCTTTTCAATCCATGCTGAATGTACAAGTGTTCTACCAGGGAGTCCAGCTTACTGCAATTGTAGAAGTAGGCTTGAAAGCTATCCTCATGATTATCATTTCACCATTTGATATTCCACCCTACAAGAATTAGAAAAAAAAAAATGAAAAAAATCATGGAAACCCAGGAAACACTTTACAGTTTGAATCTTAATGGACTTCTGAGAAAGGAAAGTAAAAAAGAAAGGAAAAGGGAACATGGAGACCCAAGAAACATTTTTCTTCTCTTATAATGTTTATCTACCCATCAATGTTTCTTCTCTTGTAAGTTACTCTAGTCTTCTCAAGGCCACTGGCATGGAAGAGTCATGCTGTTGGTTGGGGATGTCAGGGAAAAGGCTCTTGTTTGTTCCAAGGAAATCGTCCAATTCATGATCATTATACACACAATTGTTATACCATTGACTTTGCTTAGATAAGGATCTGTTTTTCAGCCCCCATCCTGCGGATTTCCTCTTCTTGCTAGAATGCCCCGAAGTGTTGCTTTTATCATGCAATCCGCTTAACTTGGTATGCTTCTTTGATTGATCATTATCTACTACATCTGATAGAATTTCTCCATCAGCTCTTAAGGATTTCTGGCTACAATTACCATAACTGTTTGCATCTTTTCCTTCTTCATATTACACGAAACTTTCAAGTTCAATTCTTGATTGAAATGGCTTTCTTGCAGACACACCTTTACTCCCGTGTGTCTCTCTCGAGACATTTTCCATCCTTGCATTCATTGCCTTCTTGTCTCTTGCAGTGAAAATCATCCAAATCATCAAGATAAACTATAATGCTCTCAAGCAACTGTATTGAACTAACTGGGTGTTATAGTGATACAGCCGCTTCGCTAGCTAGCTCCAATCCAGAACCAATCCGATCATACAACCAGGAGTTGGGTCTGGGTTTTAGAACTGGTTCTAAGATCACCAAAAGAAGGTAAATGAAACAACAGATAACATAACATAGGCTATTTGGTTATATCTCAGACCAATCCAATCAAACTATCACCTACGAGAGTTTCATATAATAAGTCAATGAAAATCATTACTTTTAGTAGAGAACAACTAAAACATGGATGTGGAAAATGACGCATCAAAGAAAATGATTCAAGACTGAAACATCATTGGATTCATTTACTAGGACAGATGCTTTCTTCATTGCAAGTTGAGCGAGTTTAGGAAATTATATATCTAAGTAAGAGCATAGGCCTTAAGATTGGGCTTCTTTGCTTTTAAGGAGACTTCATGAACTTTTATAAGGCTATAAAGCCATTCTCTCTATGTCACACCAATCAGGCTTTTATCTCTACATCACACCAGTCAGGCTTTAAGACCAGGCTTCAGGGTTCTGTCTACATCACATTAATCGTGTTAGGCCCAGGCTTCTTTTGCTTTAAGATAGTCTGAAAACTCTGTTGTTGAGAGCGATAGAATGACCTTGTCTTGTACATCCATTGGTGTCATAGCAGTGAACAGGAAAAGGCACGCACGTTTTATAGATTTTGCATAATAACATCATTGGATGAAATACCATAATTCAAAATAGTGAATCTACTAAGTCAAATCCTAGTTAGGCTTAAGTCTACTGTTACACATATATTCTAGTTGTCTTCAAGCCCCATATGATCTAAGAAACAACAACAAATACAAAATCTGGAATCTTGAGCTACTTCAACTAACCACACGATCTGTTTTCTTCTTCTCTATTGTGTGTGTGTGTGTGTGTTATATACACGCTCCTGAAACTGAGAAAGAGAAAGAAGAAGAAGCACAAACCTGCTGCCATTCACTCGACCGTTCCATCCAATCAACAGAAGCTGATGGCAAGAAATCCCTCCCAAAGTCATTCCTTTGCTTGTAAAGAACTGCCATTCCGTCCGCTTCAGCAGCATTCCTTTCCATAATCCTCTCCATGAAACAAGCCTCAGGGACCGGATCTAACCCTTGCGAAACCCTAATTCTCCCAATTCTCGAAAAATCCATGCAATAGTCCCCTAAATCGCCGCCTTCTTCCACATTGCTGCCAAACGTGGCCCTGTTCTTCGATCTGTGCCCATGGATCTCTGCTTCCTTCACATCCTCCTCATCATCCGCCTTCCTCAACATGAACCGGATCATCTCATCCCACTCCTCAACGTTCTGCCGCAGCTTCTCGACATGAACCGGATCATCTCATCCCGCTCCTCAACGTTCTGCCGCAGCTTCTCGACACAGATTTGCAATTCGGCCTCCGATTTCTCCATATCCTCGATTCGGAGCGTCGGTTCATCGATTTTAACGATACTTACCTCGATCGAGAGAGATGTTCCGAACGGAAGGTAAAGATATTAGGAAGAGAGACAATTCGGTGGGGATGAATTGAGGTCGAGTGAGAAAAGCTAGCAGAGATGGAGTTTCACGAAGTGCAAGAGAGAGCCGTAGAATTCGATCAAAGCTGAGAAATGAAATTGGGGATTTTAGATATATAGGGTGGGGTAGCCGCGGATTAGCTACTGACAGGTCGAGTAGCGACGTCACCAACTTCTGTGGGCCCCACCGTGATGCACGTATTATATCCACATCGTCCATCCATTTGAAGAGATCATTTTAGAGCATGATCCAAAGAATGAGTCAGATTCAAACCTCTAATGGACCCCACCACAGAAAACAGTTTTCTTAAAGAGGAAAAAAAATCAAGATTCTTAATTTTCTTTTTTAATTTTAAATTTTTTCAAGATTATAAATTTGTTGAAATTTATCAAAAAAATTTAAAATTCTCAGTTTTTTCAAAATTATCAAAAATAAAAAAAATAAAAAAATCAATTCTTAATAGTTTTAGAAATTCTTAAATTTTTTTAGAATTTTCAATTATTTGAAATTTCTCAATTTTTTAAAATTTTCCAATTTTTTTCAAGATTCTCAAATTCAAAATTCTTTTTTTTTTTTTCAAAAATTTCAAAAATTTTAAAAATTCTCAATTTTTTTTTTCAAAAATCGTACTTTTTCATAATTATCAATTTTTTTATTCTTAATTTTTCAAAAAAAAAATTCTTAATTTTTTTAAAAGTTCTCAAAATTTTAAAAAATTCTTAGTTCTTAGAAAATTCAAAATTCAAATCTCTTCAAAATTCTCAATTTCTTTTTTCAAAATTCTCAATTTTTTCACAATTGTCTCAATTTTTTTTTTCAAAATTCTTAATTTTTTCATAATTGTCAAAAAATTTTAAATTTATTAATTCCTTCAAGATTCTCAATTTTTTTCAATCTTCTTAAATATAGACGTTTAGCCTTAGTTCCTATGCAACCGAGGCTAAAAAGTAGACTTTTGGCTTCATAGGAGTTCCTATGCAATTGAGACTAAAAAGTGGACTTTTTACCTTGATTCCTATGCAATTGAGGCTAAAGAGTAGACTTTTAGCATGACTCAAATTGAGAAATCCACTGACTTGGATTTCACAGTCGGTGAGCATTCGTGATTTCACGAAGCTACATGTGAAAAGTGCAAGCCATTTTATAAACATATGAGATCTCTCACACGTATCATGTTAGCATGTGTGGTGCGTTTGTATTCATGGACACTTGATTGTTGAATAGGACCGTTGGATATTTTTCATTTTAACCATCCAATAAATGTCCACCGATCTAGTCAAATAATCAAATATCACCATACACCAATTAATTTGAATTACAGGCATGCCATTTATACAATTTCCAAGTGCCTGCATATCATCCATCGCATTCTGCCAGAGTATCAAAGGTAGACTTTTCGCCTCGATTCCTATGCAACTGAGGCTAAAAGGTAGATTTTTTGACTCGGTTCCTATGCAACTGAGGCTAAAAGGTAGACTTTTCGTCTCGGTTCCTATGCAATTGAGGCTAAAAAAATATACTTTTTACCTTTGTTCCTAAACTAAAAGGTAGACTTTTTGCCTCGGTTCCTATGTAACTGAGGCTAAAAAATAGACTTTTCGCCTTGGTTCCTATGCAACTGAGGCTAAAAGGTAGACTTTTCGCCTCGGTTCCTATGCAACTGATGCTAAAAGGTAGACTTTTCGCCTCGGTTCCTATGCAACTGAGGCTAAAAAATAAACTTTTCACCTCGGTTCCTATGCAATTGAGGCTAAAAGGTAGACTTTTTGCCTCAGTTCCTATGCAACTGAGGCTAAAAGGTAGACTTTTCGCCTCGGTTCCTAAGCAACTAAAGCTAAAAGGTAGACTTTTCGCCTTGGTTCCTATGCAACTAAGTCTAAAAGGTAGACTTTTCGCCTCGGTTACTATACAACTGAGGCGAAAGATGAACTTTTAGCCTCAATTCCTTAGCAACCGAGGCTAAAAGACACATTGAGCCTCCATTTTTTAAACTAAGGCTAAAAAATTGTGGCTAAAGGCCTATTTTCTTGTAGTGAAGTGGGCCTGTGGTAAACCTATAGTAAGGGCCGCGCCATCTTTGGTGTGGCAGGGTCTCACCAATCCGCCCTCATACGCATGTACCTTGGGAGTGGATTAGGCAAGACTCAAGTCTCACCCAAGACTGTGGCCCTTACCGTGAGGTTCAACTTCATGTATTTTGTATGCATGCTGTCCATATATTTTTCCAAATCATTTTAAGGCATTATCCCAAAAATGAAGCAGATCCAATAATTAGATGGACCATGCCATAGGAAGCAGTGGTGATTGACCATTAATGTGCCACAAAAGTTTTGGATTAAGCTTTATATTTATTTTTTCCCTTCATCCAGGTTGATGTGACCTTATCAATAGATTGGATGGAAAATAAACAATATGGAAACATTAAGATAGGCCTTAAGAAGTTTTTAATGGTATGATGCTCAATCACCACTATTTCCAATGGTATGGTCCACCCAATAATTGGATCTTGCTCCAAATTAATCTGAAAAAAATAAAAATAAAAATACATGAATACAAAATACATACATCAAAGTAAGCCCGTGGTAAGGATTTCCCTGTCTTGGGTGAGGCTGGGTATCACCTAATCCTCTTCCCATGAGACATGCAACTAGAGCTGTACACAGAACCAAACTGAGTCAACTTTAGCCCAGCTCAGCTCCGCAGGCTATCCAACTCAAATTCAAGCCTGATTGGCCAGTAGCTTGGGCTGGCTCAAGCTAAGTTCAAGTTCGAGCTTACGAGTTGAGTTCGAGTTTAGAATTTAAAATTCTTAATTAATATAATATATATTATATAATTTATAATTTATTTAAATATAAATATTTACAAAATATTTATATTAAGTGAACTCGATTCAAGCCGAATCAAACTTTTTCGAGTCAAGTGAGTTAACCGAGTTAACTCGGTTCATGTACAGCTCTACCTGCAGCCCTTACCGTGGATTAACATGAGGCCACCTTAATATATGTATTTTATATCCACACCATTCATCCATTTTCCCATCCCATTTTATATGATGATCCCAAAAATGAAGAAGATCCAAATCTCAGGTGGACTGTACCATGGGAAACAGTGGTGATTAACTATTAATGGGCCACAGAAATTTTGGATCAGACTGATATTTGTTTTTTTCCTTTCATTCAGGCTTATATAACGTTATTAACAGATTAAATGATAAATAAATACAACAAAAACATTAAGGTGTGCCCTAAGAAGTTTTTAATGGTAGTGTACAATCACCACCGTATCCTAGACTATGGTCCACCTGAGATTTGAATCTTCTTCATTTTTTTCTGATCATAACATAAAATGGTCTGGGAAAATTGATGGACGGTGTGGATCCAGAATACATGCATCAAGGTTGGCCCCACGGTAAGGACCTCACCATCTGGGGTGGGCCCAGGGTCTCACCTAATCCTCTCCCAAAGATTCTCAGTTTCCATCGCTTGGGCCGGCAACTGACATGTATACGAGCCTCGGCCCAATGACATGTATATCATCCTCTAGCCAGCCGGCAGTGGGCCCTACCAATCGGGTTTTAGGTGCATCTGGGCCGGTTATTTGGCCCGTAGTTCAAATGAGGGCCTTATTTAATTGAGTGGAGTGATTAACGGTTAAGCATGGGCCGGATTTCGCAACATCTTCTATAGGTGCCGGGAGAGCCTTATTGTAAACGGGCCTGGGCTAACTTTGAATTCACAAACGATAAATGGGCCAGCCCAAGCACTGGATTAGGTTAGACTGGCCCACAGCTCAACTGGCCCACCCGCTTTCGATGTAAGTCGGGCCTTGGTAAAAGACTAGTGGGTGGGCTCGAGCCTAAAATGTGGCCCATTTAAGTAAATGGCAGGGCTAGGGTTGACAGAAAATTGTACAAATGGTGAGCAATATGATATGCTAAAACTGATTTTTGAACCATACAATACACACTCATATTCATTATTAATGGACTGAGACAGAAGCCTTATATATATATATATATATATATATATATATATATATATAATATATATCATATGTGTAATATATATATATATATATATATATATATATAGGAAAACGCTCACCGTAATCAGTTCGTACGTAGTACGTACGAACTTTTTTGAGAACCCATCATACGTGATGAATCTCGCAAATCAACCGTTCATGTGAATCGAACCTCATGAAACCCCATAGTATAAAATTTTACTTTGATCCGAAACTTTGGTGGACCGTGAAAAATGTAAACAGTTTCTTTCCTTGATTTGAATATATATATATATATATATATATATATATATATATATATATATATATATATATATATATATATAGGCATGCTCACCTATGCACCTACGCACGTGTGCACCTTTGTACACGTGTCATGGGTGTTGAATCCGAATAGTCTATAAGATGCGGAATCTCATGAAACCTTAGGGTGAATTTTCATCCTAGTCTAAGATTCTGGTGGGCCATAGCAAAGAAAAATTCAAATCAAGGGAACTTCCCATGATGTCCAGCTGTGTTGGCCCCACCGTGATATTTGTCAAACATCTACCCCATCAGTCAGATGCACTATTCCATGGTGGACCTAGGGCTTAAAAATGAAGTCAAACCATGACTTGCTGGGCCACACCACAAGGGCTACCATCCATTAAAACATTCATAATCATTTTTTGGGCCCACCAAGATGTGGTTCACAAATCCAGCCCATCCATTATGTGTGTCCCACTTGGATGAGGGGTCAGACCAAGTTTCAGACACATACATATTTCATGTGGGCCCCACCAAGTGCTTTTATATGTTTTAGGCATGTCTTCTCATGATTTTAGATGGTATGGCCCACCTAAGTTTAGTATACGGCTAATTTTTGGGGTGTCCCATAATTTAAAGGGAAACCATCAAATGCACGGTGTTGATGTTCGACACGCATTATGGTGGGGCCCACACAGCTTGATTTCATAGTTAGTTCCACTAAATCGTCAGTAAAGCTACGGATAAAATTTGTAGCCAAAGATGACTAGCCAACAGTACGACCGTAGCCATTCGTAGCGTAGCTCTGTAAAACTTTTCTACGGATTAAATCCGTAGCTATTGAGTTCTTCTCCACCGACAATCCGTAGCCATAGAGATAATCTTTCTTATCAAAAACTTTTAAAAAAAAATAATAATAATAAAAAAATTTAAAGAAAAGGTGACCCACATGTATCCTAAGGGTCTCCTTGTTGCCAATGATTGCCATTGTTTCCAAGTGGCTGGTTTTTTTTGTCGATCTTTGGTGAGCTGTGTAGGAGTAAAAGGCATCAGCACCAGTTAGCAGTTAAAATTAGCTCACACGCCAAATCACCATTCATTGTGTTCTGAGTGGCTGTGACATGTAAAACACAGATCCATCTTGAATTTACCTTGACATATTATAAGAATGGCAGAGAAGAGGAAGTCTACCAGTGTCACATGTTTGAAGATAAAGCAGGGAATTTGTAAGACAATTAGAAACACTACATACACACAGAAAAACAGAAAAGAAAAGATTCAAGGTCTAAGTTAGAAAATAGACAAAAAATAAAACAAAAATATAACTTTTTCCTAGAGTAATACCATGACCATTGATTTTGGAGAAGTGGGGTCCATGTAGATAATCCAAACTGCTGATCTAATGGACCAATGTGGAAGGGACTGGACCAAAGTCACTTTTTGCTATTCTAGGGGAAAATAAACTAGGTTACCTTTAAAACATCCATTGTCAATCCTTATAGATGCCTAAAGCCAAGAACACGAACTCGAACATGACTCCCTTCCTTGAACTTTTCATCCAGCTTGCAGACTTCCTCATCAACCACATCAGATATCTGTGACCCGCAAAAGAAGAATCTTTACATTTTCAGCCTGGGTTGTAACAACAACACCAGAAGGATCTTTAAATATGAACCAATCACAAAAAAAGAAGGCAATGCCTTCATCAGTATATAAAGAAAAGCTAGAGAGGAAAGAATTCAAAATTAATGCATGAATTGGTATGTAAATGTTATATCTACTTTTGCAATTGATGCAATATTTGAGTGTGGCCCATCATTTATATGATCTGGAATACATGAAGGGTGCAGCAGTCAGACAGTAATGATGGTTGTAGAGTGAATATGGGTGCAGAAATCTTGGGTTTTATCTAGTGACTTAAAAGAGCAAACCTGGCATTCTTGATGATGAGATGACGCCTCAAATCACAGAAGGTGCCCCTGTTTACAACCAGATAGAATGTCACTAAGAAGTCTAAGATTGGTCTGTATTTTCCCAATTCCTTATAGGATTTTATGCATGTTCAAAAAGCAAAAGACAAACAAAATTTTAGAAAATGAAAATGAAGACAACTAGCTTCCTTCTACTGTCCGTCCATTTCAATAATATTAAAATTTCATTGATCTAAAATATTTCTGCTAATTGATAATAGCCTGGCAACAGATGTAACTGTATCAGCAACTTGATGAAGACTTAAATCATGCTGTTTAATATACTTCATCAACAGAAAAATAAAAATAAAAAATCAACAACAGAAAAATAAAAATAAAAATCAGGCTGTTTGAGTCACCAAAAGAGGGGGAAATTGATTTCCTTCTAACAGTTATATAGAAAACTACACTCATAGCCAACCCCAGATGGAAATTTATTTCCTTTTAACAGTTAGAGAATGATTGAAAGATTAGACCAAAACCAATCTAATGAAAGAGATGATATGACATTCAACCAAAAAAATAAAGTGCTAGAAGTGAAATTTCTTTTATTAGAATAATAAATGCATACAAAATATATATAATTTACTATTAAAACCACCTAAACCCAAACTGGACAGTACCTAGACCTGATTTTTAATCAGGTCCTAAAGTTGAGACCTGAACCAGTCCCAATTGCTTAATGGGTCCCATAAATGAGACCCAAATGTATTAACATTGGGTTGGATTCATCAGGTACCCATTGACAGCCACACATGCAATTGAGTGCAATATCAGCCACATACCAAGTTGGTGCAAAAACTCTCTTGATTGTACTCATGTCTGGTCTTCTCTAAGCCCAACCATGGAGATGTTTGCATACGTCCCTTTGGTGAGCAATCTCAATTCGCAGATATGGTGGTCCCAGCACTGATTTCTGAGTAGGAAGCTTCTTCAGCCATTGGATGAGGGACACCCATTTGGATGTATATGCTATTGCCCCAACAGTAGGGTAGTTTTGAATCAAACAGCAGGCCACAGACAAATCCATCACCAGCAGTTAGGCCTGAGAATGGGAATTCTAGAATCAAGAAGCTGTAGAGTTAAAACAAACATGTTCACTTGCTGCACAAAAAAAAATAAAAAATAAAAAGACAATACAATGTGAATTTTAAAGACAAACATTAATTTATTCTTCAAGAGCTAATATGGGATTAGTTACAATTGAAGTGGTCAAGCAGATAAATTGAGAGATACATGGTAGAAAAGTCATCAGTAATACAGACAATTACTGTGGCTATAGACAATAACCAAAAGAAGAGCTAAAAGAAAGCATTGACAGCCATGCCTACCTTCTCCTTTTGCAGGGTACAAAGATGTGTCTTTGAAGATGATGATCAATTTGTCTTTACATTTCCAGCTGAGGACCTCAAAACCTTTTAAGGAAGAAAGAGAAAGAAAAAGAAAAGAAAAGTAAAAAAAGAACAACACAAAATCACAAGAAAAATGGAGCAGCAGGTTGTAACAAATCATAGAGAAATGGATACATGATTCAGATTGCAGATATTTAGATTGTACCAGAAAAATATCACAGGGAAGTAAAAAAGAAAAGAAAAATACAAAAACATAGGGATGAAAAAGGCAATTGAGTTTCAAAATCACACAAAATCCTACAGCTATTGTTGAGACTGCCACAAGGTACTGTGAAACCAGTTGGATGAAAGGGACCTTAGCAGGTCAGAGATGAAAATCTGGAATATGATGATCTGCTTAAATGGAGATCTACAAAGATCTCTCTCGTAGTCAGATATTGAATTGATAGATATCAGAGACACTAATACCATGTAATTTTACTGTAAAAACTATACCATTCCATTGGTAATCTCCAATATATATGTAGTGTTGTAGATAATATCTACAGATGATATGGACCTAATCTTTCTCTAATTTGATTTGAAACTAAGCTACAGATAAGGGATAAGATTACATAAACAGAATACACAAAATAAACAGCAGCAATCCCTAAAAAGGGATTCGACAATGCAAATCCCTAATTAGGGATTTGTCAATTCATATTCCTAATAAATTCATTTTCATCTCTCTCTCTCTCTCTCTCTCTCTCTCTCTCTCTCTCTCAAAAAAAAAAAAAAAAAAAAAAAAAAAAAAAAAACAACCTCATCATGTTATTGTTAGCAGTCTTATCCATACCTCACAATCAGGACCAGATGTTGATATCATAGAAAGCAAGTTCCTTCCATTTCTAATGGCAGCAATTTAAGGGGAACCTAAATGGTTGAAGGCCTTCCTGCCTCCATATTCCTCCACTTAGTTGTATATCAGCAGAAAATTCATATGCTGAATGACATGTGCATCCACATATGGATGTGAATTTCCTGTAATTACAGGGAGTTCAAGTAACCCAAAGCTCTATCAAGTCAACCGTGATATATGTGTGAAATCCACTTTGTCCATCAATTTTGCCAGCTCATGTTGGATGAGAGCCCAAAAATGAGGCAGGTCCAAGACTTGAGTCAGCCACACCACAAGAAAGTGGGGATCAAACATGCACCATCAAAACCTTGTAGGGACCCACAGTGGTTTTGAATCAGGCTGATATTTGTGTTTCCCCTCATCATAGTGAGCAAGAAAAAACAGTGCCTAAACATCAGAGACAGCGACAACGACAGCCTTGAATTGAACAAATAGTGCCTAAACATGAACTATAGAAGCAACCTGGAGCTATTTTCTAATTTCTATGGAACATATGCATAGAAGAAAAATGGAACCAAAACCTCAAATGATAAATTTAAGATATCTTTCCCTGTTATCCACCACCAAAAATTTAAGGGATGACTGAAAAACACCAATTGGAGAAAACCCAGAATTTTTCTTGTAGTGACAAGAGAAACTGTGAGTATTACCACATATTTCAAGCAAGGTTTTGAATTTCCTGTATTCACCACCACCATTGGCTTGAATACTTTTGATTATACACTCAATGATATTCTCAATGCTCAATTTAAATCTTTGAAAAAACACCAAATGCAGAAAAATACCATGTAAATCTACTAATATTAATGAAATGTATCTGATAGTGAAACCGAGTACATGCATCCCTAGGTACCAGTAACTGATAATTGCAAAAGTTCATTGCCTACAAATATATTATAAAAAAGAAGTTTAAGACTTCTGCCAATCTAAGAGGAGGAACAAGAGTTCACAGATTTATCAATGGCGACAGGAAGTTGAAAGTGAGAAAGCTGATGATGAATCATACACATTGTTGGAAGACAGGACTTGGATGATACGCACCAGAAATTTGCAGTGCATGATATAAATCTCCTTTGCTCAAGCTACTTGGAAGAAATCTCCTATATAGATGTACCTTTGCAAAGAAAGCATAAAGTGAATACCAATTAGCCAGATCCTGACTTAGATGTCAAATGCATCTATGTGCATGTGATAACAACATAGTGATTGACCAGAAGAAACTGCAGACAAGCTAGGTATGTGACCAATTTCTTTTGTAGATGAGTGGCCCACCTGAATCGCATTTGAACCGACATGTAAACGTTCTTCTTTTATTTCCCACAGAAAGAAGATTTTGTGCAATATAAAATATTCATTGCAGTGTATATGGATTTTAACTTGAAACTAGCAAGCTCTTTCAAGGGAAAATAAAAGATTAGACAATGGCAAAAAGACACTGTTACCTTTTTCATGATGATAATAAATTTTAGAAACACATTGCATAAGAGAAAATAGATACTTGCCTGAACAAGTAAGTTCATCCACATGATATTTGTAATGAGAGGTTTCCTGAGAAAACAGATAACAAACTGTTATTCATCAAAATTATAAAGAGCAAAGTCTGGGAATGATTAAAAACACTATCAATATCCTCATCCTTAATATCATATAGGCTCAGAATCCTGCAAAATGCAACACATAGAAGGCAAATTTGTCAACCTACTTCCATGAAACAACAATTTTCATCTATCGTAGAAAAGTGAATAAGATAACAATGATAAACACCTACAGTAGAAAGAAGTGCTGAAAAACTTCCACATAATAAGCAAAATGATCAATGCCAGTCATAGTATAGAAACTAACAAAAAGAAAACCAAATTGAGGAATGGTGCAAAGTTCGTGGACCAAAAAGATCACCAAAAATGAATTTTGCATGGACCAAAAAGTTAGAGAAAGAAAAAAGAAAAAAAAAAAAAAAAGAGAAAGAGCAAAACAAGCTTACCATCTCTAAAGAGTTACATTCCAACAGAAAAGCACAAGGATAGAAGCAGAATTGCCAAATCAGGTAACCATACTTGACCTGACCAATTCCAACCAGACTCGGCCCAAGCCCAATCCAGCTTAAAGAGGACCTAACTGCAATTGTATATTCATGAAGAAGTAGCACACATTAGCAGTTAAAATTAGCTCACACTCCAAATCGCCATTCATTGTGTTTCAGACCGCCAAACAATGATTGTTGGTTTGTTGGGAAGTTGTCCCGTGCGGTCCCAC
This sequence comes from Magnolia changhungtana, assembly GCA_030180095.1. Taxonomy (NCBI): domain Eukaryota; kingdom Viridiplantae; phylum Streptophyta; class Magnoliopsida; order Magnoliales; family Magnoliaceae; genus Magnolia; species Magnolia changhungtana. The sequence goes on along the minus strand of JASAUF010000391.1, from coordinate 4,944,336 downwards.
TTTGCAATATGGTGAAAACAAGCTGGCTGATTCCAGAATGTGATGAGACATGTTCAGAGTCAGTTCAAATAACACAAGAGATACAGATATTCTTATAGAATTCTCTATATACAAAGTATCTACTACATAGCTTGTAATGATACACATCTGATAAATTACAACTTTTAGCTGTTCAGAAATCCAGATTGTCCAAATTGCTGACCCAATTGTAGATGAAGCTATGCATCACCGTTAGATCTTGTGGGTTTGGTGGTATCATAGGTCCCCACAAAAGAAAAGAAAACTAAGGGAAAAGCGATATAGCTTTTGATTACTTGCTGTGATCACCAACAAAGTCAGTGAAAACCACATCATCTTCAATTAAAAAACAATCAGTTGGTGGCCAAATATCAAGTTATGAGCTTACCTAGCAATATCAAGAGCAAATCTCAAAGCTTTAGAAGGCTGTAGACATCCTTTCTTTTGAAGGTAATTTGCCAAATCTCCCTGAAATCCACCGAAGTACAAGAATCCATATGGTTTAATGACATACATAAATGTTACCTAGACAATGCAGTCTTCAAAATAATATTTTTAAGTGATGCCATATGTATTATCGACATCGATGTAAACAAGTAAAATGTATGGGGAAACTGCATTAGAATGGAATTATGGGACAACTCAAAGAAATAAAAAAAAAAAAAATTAGAGCATCACAAATAGGACAACCAAACTTTTATAGCAGACTACAGCAACCAAGTGTGCTATTAGAAAATTTCCATATGAATGCAAAGATCCTTACTTTTGGATACTCTGAAACAATCATCATGGGTATATTCTAAGTAACAGCTCCCACAAACTGAACCACATTAGGATGCCGAACCTTTTCTAACAATGTCAGCCATTTTTTAAAGCATTTTTGTTTCCAAAAAAAAAAAAAAAAAAAGGACATGAGGGGGGGAAAAAACTAATCACTGCAGCAAAGTGACTCTGTGCATTTGGTTTATCAACAAATTAATAACAGATCAGAAACAATTGAAAAATAATAGAAACACACTAATTCAGTTGCACACCATGTAGAACATGATTTGAGAAAGTGGAAACAACATAAAACATTTAATAACAATTTTTGAATGATAACTCAATGGTATTTTGCACCAAATTAGATTGATCAATCATAAAATTTCATGATGTTTCCTGTTGAAACCAGATAAAGCATTAAGTAACAATTTTTGAATTGCAAACATCCAGTTTAATCATGATGAAATAACAAAGAGATAATGTAATGAGGAAATAGCACTCAAATTGTAGTTATATTTCTTGGAGGCCCAACTTGAAAGTAACATAACTACAATTTCAAGTCCAGACCTTCATATCAACACAATGGATACAAATAACTTGAAATCACAATTTTGTTATTTAAACTTTATTTGATGAATAATCATGGTTGAATTCAATAGTCCACACAAACACGCCCTAAAAACCAAAATTGTAATTTCCTTCCTTGGCATTCACATCGACGATTTCGGCTCCATATTGCAATCACATAAATTGTAAGTCAGACATCCGAACAAGCATAATTCTGCATTTTGAGTGCTACTTCCACCTTATGAATACTATGAAACAACATTAATTTTCCTTATTTCCTATCAACTAATATGAATGTTTGCAGTACATTTTGCATATGCATCCAAATGTAGCCTCAAGGTTTCTACAACAAGAATGTGAAATGTGGAATAAAATGTATCATGATCCTCGACACCGGGACATGCATACAGTTTGTAGAAATGGGGGCACATGGTCCACTGATCTAGACTGTTGGTCTGTTGGGTTCCACTGTAGATAGACAAGAAAAACCTGGCCACCAATCTTGGCCTTAATTTTTTAGTTGAATGTGGACAGTTGATGCATTTCTCTTCCTACCCATCTACTTGCATGCCACCAAAATTCAAGGTTGGGAATATCTTATCAAGGAGATTTCACAGTCCATCAACAGTAGGGCCCAACAGACCAATGGTTTGGATCACTGAACCATGGGTCCCGCTTACACAGATACTTCTCATACAGTACCTTTCTGAGATTACCTGATTTTTAGGCCACAAGACCTAAACAATGTAGTATTACTGGTGTGTGCCCTGGAAGCCAATTTGATGATCTTATTCAGTGAATTGATGATCTCGTGGCCTTTTAAGACTTTTCCTTAGTCCACAAGAAAACATGTGGGCCATCGAGCACATGTGTGGGATATTTGAGCTGCACATCTGGTGGACTCTACAATGCAGATGGCTGGCCCTAATATCAGGCCAGTCCACTCATCAGGCCTCACATGTATGAATGTGAAACATATCTGTGTGCGCCACCTGATGAGTCGATTGGCCCAACTATTGGACTAAGTCATCTATTTAGTGAGGCCCACCTAATACCCAGGTTGTGCATATGTCTACAGAGCTGTGTGTGGGCATAGCAAAACACCCAAAATAGTTTGTTGTATTGCAGACATATCAATTAGAAACACACTAGCTCGTTCTTGGACTTGCATTTCTTGTTGAACAGAATTTATTCTTGATACAGTGAGTGAATTAGTAGCTCTGAACTCTTGCAGTCACTTCCAAATGCACTTTTAGGAAGAAAAAAAAACTTTCCTACTGAGAAATAAAACTTGCAAATGTAGATTATAGAAAATTTAAAAATAAAAATAAATAAATAAATAAAATTGAATCGGATGGTATCTAAACCACCATAAGGAATAAGTAAATTAATCAGAATGCTAGAGTGCCTATCCATAGCAGTACTTGATAGATACCTAGCTATATGCTACTGTAGGCAAATATTCAAACAAAATTCATAGGAGCAGTGATGAAAATCTCCATTTTGTTTAGATTGTGAAAAACTAATCAGGTTTCAAGGAATATCTTGAAATTTTGCATTATAAGCTCTATCACACCTATACCCACGAGCCACCATACATCTTTTAATATCATATGCCATTATACATTACACACCGAGTTAAAAGCAATGACAATGTTGTGGGCCCCACCATGATGTCGTGCTTTATCCATGCCGTCCATCTATTTTTTCATATCCCAGGTCATGAGCCCAAAATGAGTTGGATAAAATCTCAAGCAGCCCACACCACAGGAAACAATGGTGATTGAACGCCCACCATTACAAATTTCTTAGGGGCTACAAATGTTTTGGATCAAGTTGATACTTGTGTTTTCCCTGCATCCATGTCTGTTTGACTTAATCAACAAGTTAGATGGCAGATAAATATTACAATGGGCCCTAAGAAATTTTTAACGGTGGGCATTCAATCACCCCAATTTTCCCTTGCCAATAGCTCTCTGTATCATACCGGAAAAGATCTGCTACAAACAGTTGCATGGGGCATAACACAAATGAGATTGTTAGCATGCACATGCTCACACCCACAAGTACGAATTCAATGAGAACAAAAACTTGGGAAGCCCCCCAATTAACGGTGCTCCCCTGTTTTGGCCAATCAACACATGGGGCCCACACCATGATGCACGGTTCATGATAACATACAAGCTTTAGCCGATTCTGTTTAGATTGTGAAAAATTAAACAACAGTAAATTTGTTAGGGATTAGACAATGCAAATCCCTAAAAAGGGATTCGACAATGCAAATCCCCAACTAGGGATCCGACAATTCACTTCCCTAATTAGGAATTTGTTATACAAATCCCTAAGAAGGGATTCAACAATGCATATCCCTAATCAAGTATTCTAAATTGTAAAAAGCAACAGCGAGAAGGAAAAAAAAAAAAACCTTAAATCATACCTGAGAATTTGAGATTTACGACCAGCAGAAGGTCGAACTGCAGCAGAAGGCTGAGGAGATAGAGATATAGAGGACTAGGGTTTTGAAATAGAGAGAGAGAGAGAGAGAGAGAGAGAGAGAGAGAGAGAGAGAGAGGAGAGGATGGAGAGGGAGAAGGAGAAGGAGAGGCAGGGAGAGAAAGAGAGAGTCGGCCGGGCGAGCGTAAATGATTTACGGCGTCCCTTTTTTTTTTTTTTTTAATTGGGCCACTTACCTGCGGCCGTTGGTAAAATCGGCAGCCGGCAAAGGGTAACCCAACCGACACCTATGGGAATTCCCATGAGCTCAACCGCATTGAACCATTTCCCATATATATATATATATATATATTGTTGATGCAAAAAACTGGAGTGTCTTCCCTCCTTCCGATCACCTGCACAAAAAGGAGATAAAGGAGATCCTGACTAGAGCCGAGGACCCTACGATGCTAAAGTTAGAGGCAGGATCGAGAAGAGGGGTTTTCAGAAGAGTTTTCTGGGTACCTTTCATCGTAAAGATTTCCTATTTTTATAGGAATGGGAGGGTCTCGTCGTACAGGGATTCTCTTCCGAGTATCTTGGAAATTTGATTTAGTTGTAATATGTTTAAGGATTCTGCCCGACCCTGAGATCTTCGAGGTCAGGAATCCTTTTCACAAGATTTTCAGGACGATATTTATGTTTACACCATCTCTTCCTTGCTCGGCTCGGCCTTAACCGAATCCGATAATAAATGAGTCTCGGCTGGCTACAAGGATGGAGCTTTTTGCCTTCTGTCGGATAAAATAAAGTCAATCTATAACTGATATCCTTTCTTAATCTGATAACCGGTACTGTAACCGACATACTATGGGGCAGTTTTATGGTCGGTCAGGAGACTTCTAGTGTTCGGGACTCAATCGGTCCCTTTAGATGTTGTTGCCTCGTTATCCGAGTCAACTTTATACATTTTATATATTTTGCCTATGGCTCATAACTCTGTAAGTCTCAGTCGAGGTTCATTCCTCACCGTCCAAGCTAAGTCTCTCCTTGAGGCATTTGATTCTTTTGCCTTGATCGGGCTTATTGCCTCGGAATCCCGGGCAGTGTCAATAGAGTTGGTCCATTCCATAACCGGGTCTCCAGACTTGTCATATTTTTCCCCAACAATAAGCCCCCTTACTCCTTGCGTCGACTGCATAGACGCTAAGGAGTAAAGAGTTTTGGATCGGCTTGAACCGAAGATCGATACTATGATGGAACATTTAATGTTCGTGTGTCGGCTTAAACATGCGTCGATTCGTTACCTGAGGCCACGCGTGCGGAGAGCCATCAGAGTGTTCATTCGGCTTATCAGAATTGGACGCGTGGCGAAGGCAGCGTCTCTGTCAGTCAACGTGCGCCACGTGTCGAGCGGGAGAGTCGAAACGACCATCGATTCGACTCCTCCTTAAATGCCCCTGCCACGTGGCTGGGTTATAAAAGGAGGACAGGGATGCCCTCTCCTCAATTTCGCTCACGCACCTATTTTCCTCTTTACCGTCCCGTTTTCACTGCTCCTATTTCTTTCGCCATTTCCACTTCAGTTTTTAGTTTTGCGCCCACGTTCGCATGCCTTTCACCTCTCCAGTGAGTTTTAGCTATCTCCCTCCCTCTCATTTTTATTTTTCACAACAATGCGAGGTTCTTAGAGCCCCCGGGAGTGAGCTTCCGGTGACGAGGGCGAAACGAGACACTTCTGGGATGTTTCAGAATCGCCCTCGCTGCTGGCGGAGATGGTCGTTGGTGCTAACGTGGCTTTCCGGTATTCAGAAAGAATGACGGGATCCTCAGCGGAGCGCCCTTCTTCTGCGGGTCCTTCTTGCGGAGAGGCATTGCTGACAATTGCCAGTGGCAAACCCAATCCTCCTAGGGAGGAAGTGGAGGAGGATGAGGAGGCTGAGGAGGCAGAAGGGGTCAGTGAGTCGATCTTCATGCGGAGGTCTGCGAGGACCATTGAGTGGGTCTCCACTCAGAGATCGGCGAAGGCTGTCGAATCGGTGATCGAGGAAGGGGAGGCCGAGGATGAGCAGAAGGGTCCTATTCCCTCAGTGTTAATTGAGGCGGATCTGGACAGGATTAGAGTCAGGTATTATGTCCCGAACTCGGTCATCCTTCGTATTTCTCTACCGAGTGAATTACTCGACCATCCTCTTATTGGGATGGTCGTGATTTTTCAAGTCGCTTTACAATGCGGCTTGTGTCTGCCCCTCCAACCAGTTGCTCGAGATTTTCTTTCTCGACTCCAAATTGCTCCTGGGCAAATAGTCCCGAATGGGTGGAGGAACTTATTCAGGTGCTCGGTATTGTGAGCTGAGATAAAGCAGCCCCCACTGACCATTGACGAATTTCTCTACCTGTATAAAGTATGGCCAAACCCACAACAGCTCGGTTGGTACTTCTTATGTGCTTGGCGGAACAAGGGCGATCCTTTGATAACCGACCCTCCTACCTCCAATAAGCACTGGAGAGAGAGACAGTTCTGGGCATATGGTCGCTGGGAGACTGCCGAGCCAGGGCTCTTTGAGTCTCTTATTCCTCGGGCGTTCTCTGAAGCAGGCGACTCGGCATGTCCTTTCTCTGTCTTTCTTTGTCATGATACTTTCGAGTCTGACTGAATGTGTCTTGTAGATATTCCCAAGAAAAGGTCGAAGCTATAAGCCTGTGCTCTAGTTCAGATCAAGGATTTGAAGACGTTAAGTCCGGAGGATCGGTCTTGGAAGGTTCTTCTTCAGCCAGAGCGCCTTCTTCTCTCGGGTTTGGACTCAGCCGTGACAGGTACTTTCTGTAATCTCAATGCATTTCCTTGAATTTTGTCTAATTCTATGCTTCCTCTGATGTAGAGATGGCTGAGACAAGGCCGATTCTTCGTCCTCCTTCCAAGATGAAAGCTCCTCCTCGATCGGAGACTCGGTCCGAGATTCGTCCTACCAAGAGACCAAAGACGACCTCAAAGGCTAAGGGGTAAGCCACACCGGCCATCCCGATTGAGGTCCCGACCATAGACTTGGAAGAAGGGGCGAAAGTGTCAGATGTGATGGCTCCCGAGCCTCGGGTGGCTCCCGAGCCTCGGGTGGCTCCCGAGCCTCAAGTGGCGTCTGAGCCAGGACCTGTTGCAGAGCAAGTCCCGGAACAAATGGAGGAGCAGAGAGGGGAGCCTTTAGGAGGGGAGATGACTCAACAGGAGGCGTTCTTCCAACGGGCTGTGTTGGACATGGTTCCTTGGGCTCTTTCCCATAGGAGTGGGAAAGAATTCACTGCCATCTTCGAGGCTCCCCAGAGGCGGACCCTCTCTCATGCTGCTAAGATCCTCCTCGAGGTAGACTTGGACTTTTCGCTTATCTCACTGATCCCTTCAATTTCACTCTAACTTTGCCTTTTTGCAGTTCGCTCCTTGTTTGGTCAGGGCCAGCGTGGATCTGGCCGAGGTTCAGAATCAAGTGGCGAATGCTGAAGCAGCTCGAAAACGGGCAACAAAGGCGAAAACACAACTTGAAGCCACTATGGCTCGAGTCGGCTTATTGTCTGGCGAACTAGGGCTTGCCCGGAAGGCTACCGAGGATGCTAAGGCCGAGTGTGCTCATGTGGCCTCGCTATTGAAGGAGGCCCAGGAGGAGAGTCGGCGAACTCGTCAGGCTCATACCTCTTCAGAAGACAAGTTGACTCGGCTTAAGGCTGAAACCTGGGCTACCATTGAGAATGCTAAAGAAGAGGTCAGAGACCAGGCCTTTCTTGAATCCCAAGAGTATCTAGAGGAACAGGATCGCTTGTATCAGGACGGTTACACCAAGTGTGTCGGACTGATGAAGGAAGCTTTCCCCGACCTTGATCTCTCGGGATTTGACGAAGGTGCCTCCAGGTCCGAAGGTCGAGCTAGTTGGTTCTACTAATGTTGCGGCTGGTATCGCAGTCGATTCCGAGGCTGCTCCTGAAGCAGTGCCAGAGGTCGGTCTGAGTGGCGGCAGCAGCTGAGTCTGAGCCACCTCCTGAGTTGGCTCCTGATGAACCTTGGAGCTTCATTTTAGGTGTTGTTAAGCACTTCAAGCACACCAAGCTTCAAACGCTTTATGCACATCAACCTTCAAGGTGAACTCGAGAGCATCTGCACCTGAGAGAGGATGTTGCGGCCAACTATTTTTGCCTTTATTTCTGTTATTCCTTCAATGTAATGCTGAAGTATAGTCAAATGTAATCTGATGTAACACTTACACTGATGAATGAATATATTTGGTTTTTTTTTTATTCACTTGACTCAGTTTACATGCTTTTCATTTTTCGCTTAATCGAGTCTTCCCAAATGCTTACTCGGCCGACCTAAGGATAATAGATCTTTAGGTGCTCGGCATTCCAAGGATGTGGTAATAATCGCCCGGTGAGATCTTCCAGTCGATACGTTCCGGGTCGGATGGTGCTTGAGACAACATAGTGGCCTTCCCAATTGGGTCCCAATGTGCCCGCACCAACTTCCTTATTGTTTAGGAACATTTTTCGGAGGACCATGTCTCCCACTTGGAAGCGCCGAATTTTGACTCGGGCATTGTAAAACCGAGCTACTTGGCGTTGCCAAGCCATCATCCGTAGCCGAGCTTTTTCCCTTTGCTCTTCCAAGAGGTTGAGTCTGAGAGCTAACAATTCTTCGTTGTCTTCTTCATTAAACGAGCTGACTCGGGCTGAAGACAATCCGATCTCGACCGGAGTGATAGCTTCCGATCCATACGCGAGGGAGAAAGGAGTTTCTCCTGTAGCCGTTCGAGTAGTGGTTCAGTATGCCCATAGTATTTTAGGAAGCTCTTCGGCCCATGCTCCTTTAGCTCGGTCGAGTTTGGTTCGGAGATGCTGTTTAATGATCTTGTTGACTGCCTCAAGTTTTCCATTCGTCTGAGGATGATGGGGGGATGAGTAAAATTTTTAATTCCGAGATTATCGCACATCTCTCAGTACCGTCTGTTGTTGAACTGCTTCCCATTGTCAGTAATGATAGTCCGAGGTATCCCGAACTAACAGTCGATGTTTTTTCATACAAAGTCCATGATCTTCTATTCGATTATTTTTGTCAATGGCTTTATAAAGTAGTCCACTGCAACGACAACAAACTTTGTCTGGCCCTTTCCCAAAGGGAGTGGTCCGATGATGTCGATTCCCTACTACGTGAATGGCTAAGGGCCGGCCATGAGAGTCAGTTCTTTGGGAGGTTGTCTCAGAACGGCCGCGAATCGTTGGCATTTATCGCAGCTTTGGACGAGTTTGCGGGCGTCGTGCTGAATGGTCGGCCAATTATATCCTTGACGTATGACCTTGTGTCACGCCCCAAATCTGAAAATCGGATTCACTGGAATCTCGATCGCCGAATCTGGTGCCGACAGCCTCCATAGTACCCCATTCTCGGCTCCTAGCGTCCATACCCCAGATTCCGATCCTGAGATTCTACGATGAGGATTTTCTAATATACATTTAACTCATAATAAGCATAACCACAAGATTACCCAATTCACAAAGGCAACATCATCATCATATATCCACTAGTATAATCATTTGAGTGCAAAGCTGAAAGGGAAATACATAAATCGAAAATCAAGCTCCAGAAGACCACTGCACGCTCCAAGCTCAATGCTACTGTAACTTAACATCACCTGCACGCATCTATCATGCATAAGCTTATAAAAAGCTTAAAGGGTGGTGTAAGTGTGTGCACAAGGTAAGTGCCAAGTATTCAACACAATGTCATAATCATAAAATGTCGAAATAGGTGCAAGGTCATGAATCATATGTTATCAGAGTAAGTGAAAATACTGGCAAGTCCATGAGTCAAGCAATATCAAAATACGCTATACAGATTAACTACACAAATGAGAAGTCATAAAGAGTCAAATATCAAATGCCGTATCTAAACCATATAAATGCAGAGACACAGGTAACCCAAAATGCTAAGTACTGTGGATGCAATGCAATATGCGGTGCAAATGGAATGACTATGCTGGAGTGTGAAGTCGGGATGATAGTACGTAGTATCGCAGGCTATGGGGTCCATCACAAGGGACTTCTATTCAAACCAGTCTCATACCTAAATTTTAATAGTCAGACTCAATGTGGTAAACTCCTAATCTCAGGTTAGTCGTGCACCCCAACCGAAATCCTGGCCATTTCGAAAGTTCACATAACAAATAGTTGCACACCACCAGCCCGAGTGGATAGTGAATGAATGAATGAATGATTATGCAAATCCTTCTAAATAAGTCCACATATAAGTACAGTTCATCTTTGAGATCATCACCGGGGTTTAGTACACTCTAAATGGCACTGCCGCTCTCCCAGCCACACAGTCCAAGTGAGCGTAAGAAACCTCACTACCCGCCTGGCCAATAGTCTGCCAATACCTATTTGACACGTCGATAGCGGACCCATTCCTCGAGTTGGTCAGACTCAGCCTAGCAATGCCCTCTACGCTCGGGCGGGTAAGGCCACACCCCCTCTCAACCGACCACGATACAGTGGGAGACGCAGCTTCCTGGTATTCGACACTCGGGCGCTCATGTATCCACTGAGTCTCGACGTTGGGGCGTCCTCTAGTACCAAGAGGGTTTTAGGGATTTTCACCCAGGGCCATCAATGGTAGCCCGTTGCTCGAACCAAATATTTTCGGTGTCCCATCTGGCCATCTATGATATGCCTGTGGAGGCTATGACCCTAATGTCACTAGGGCGTATAGTAATCACAACACACAACGCAAGATGCATGAGTTATACAATCCAGTCATGCACCAATCCTGCGTATATCATGCGCTCATACGAGATAACCTCCGCCTATTAGGGAGTCTCATAACAACCTGCCTAATGACATATGCAATGGTCAACCACATCTCATAACAAACATGCAGATGATACGTATGGGCATGTATCATGATGCTATGCGGTCACATAATCATAATCGGTATCAATAACTGGCATTGTCAATCAACCTCGACAATGTGGACATTTAACCAACATTGCCCCCAAGGAATGACCTATATAGAGCCTAATATACAATGGACTCATGGCCTCACACCAGGGCCAAATATACAACACTATGGGCCTCACTCAAGAGCTTAATACACATCGCGATGGGCCTTACTCATGGGCCACATATATATCAAGTGAGTCGCATCTTACAGGTCTAATATACATCGCAATGAGCCGCTCCCACGGGCCTAATATACATCAAGTCGGGCCTCACCATATGGGCTGAAAATATATCACAATGGGTCACGTCCCATGGGCCTCGAATACATCACAATGGGCCTCGACAATTGGAATCGGTCTCAACAATTGGAATCGTCACTCAGAATCGATCTCGATACTTGGCCTCGACAATCGAAATCGGCAAATTGGTCACGGCAATCAGAATTGATTGATAATCAGAATCGGCAAATCAGTCATGTTAATCGAAAATCGGCAATTAGTCACGATAATTGGCCTCGATTGTTAATCGAAAATCGACCACGACAATCGGAATCATTCAATAATCAGAATCGGCAAATCGGTCACATCAAACAGAATCGGCAATCGGTCATGATAATCGAAAATCGGCAATCGGTCACGACAATCGGCCTTGATCGCTAATCGGCAGTCGGCTATGACAATTGGAATCGATCAATAATCGGAATTGGCAAATCGGTCACGACAATCGGAATCGGCAATTGATCACGTCAATCAGAAATCGACAATCAGTCACGATAATCGGCACCGATAATCAGTAAATAAATAAAGCAGGGTCCATAGACGATCAGTCGATCAACCATAGTATAAAGATCGACACTCAGCCGTGGTTATATCAAATCCGATAGCACGGTGCTATCCATCTACGGCGAATGGAGCCCACTTATTTAGGTTAACCCACTAATGAAATGATGAGAATGGGCCTAACAAGGCCTAAGGGAAGGTCATAATGTAGGCATCCAACCTTCATTGCCCATCAATGTGGACATCTAACCAACATTGCTCCCAAGGAGTGGTCTACATAGGGCCAAACATACATTGTATTGGGCCTCAACCATGGGCCTCGAATACATCACAATGGGCCTCGCCCATGGGCTTCATATATAACACATCAGGCCTTGCCCATGGGCTTCGAATACTCTATAATGGGTCACAACCCATGGGCTTTAAATACATAATAGGTGGGCCCCACTCATGGGCCTAATATTGTGATTTAAGGGCCCACTTATGGTGGGTCTCATCTTAATGTATGCATTGGATAGGGAGGGCCCATAGTGGCGGGGTCCCTCCCCTTCTTGCAATCTCTCTCTCCCTCTCTTTTTCCTCGATTTCATGGCCCACTTTGATTTATTATCCACACCGTCCGATCTTGAGGCCCACCATGTTGCTGCATATTTTTGGGACAGATCTGATGAAAAAAAATGCAAATATTGGTCTGATCCAAAGTTGGTGGGCCACGCCGCCGTGGACCCCACCTTGATGCATGGTGCATCCATGCCGTCCTGCTGTGAGGACCCACCATGATATATGTGTTATATCTGAACCGTCGTGGGGCCCACATATGACGTACCTGTCTTATCCACGCCACCCAGCAGACGGTGGGGCTCCCTACCCAGATGTACGTGTCTCATATCCAGGCCATCCAGGGCCTGGACGTAACACCATCATGGTTTTATATTTTTTTAATATAATATTATATATAGCAGCTTGGCTTTATATTTTATAATATAATATTATATTCAACATCATGGTTTTATATTTTATAATATAATATTATATATATATATATATATATATATATATATATATATATATATATATATATATATATATATATATATATATATATATATTACATGTGGTGGCCCCACATGGGACCCACACGTGATGCATGATATCCGTGAGGACACCACCTGATGTATGCATAATCTAAGCCGGCCATCCGTCCTTATGGCTGGACGTGGGACCGCCCACACGTGCTGTACGTGTGGTGGGCCCCTACCTTGATGATGTGATAAGCATCACACCGTCCAACACCCCTGGACGGTGGTATGTGAAGTGCGCCGTGATGTATTTATCGTCCACGCCATCCATTTACCGGGCCTACCCTGATGGATGTATTTCATCCACACCGTCCATAGGACGTGGGGCGTCCTAGTTGTGGCCTCTGCACCGACCAACAATGCCACACGTGTGGCTCACCTTGATGATGGGATGATCCACACCATCCGTCCAGCAGGATGATGGATCCCTCACAGCAGCAGGTTGCTGTACTGACGCAGAATGTGCTGTGGGGCCAGCAAATGTATGTGTTTTATACTCCATCCCTGGACGTGGGATCCACTCCACACGTGTGACACGTGTGGAGGTGGGACTCCACCTTGATGCATCTGTTGTATATCCCAACCGTCTGTCCGTTTGGGAAGGGTGGGCCATTGTATTGACGTCAACAAGTGGCCCATTAGGAGTTTGTGTTATATCCAAACCCTTCATCCATTTGAAGCAGCCGTGTAGGGCCCACCCCACATATGCTGCACGTGTGGGATAAGACCCCACCTTGATGTATTTATTTGATATCCACACCGTCATTTGGACGGTAGTGCTGTGGTACCCACCTGGTCCAGCGGTACCTCCAGCACGTGGGCCCTAATATGATGTATGTGTTATGTCCACGCGTCCAGCGGGATAGTGAACCACCTTGTTATATGTATTCTATCGGCACCGTCCATTTGTCTGGACTGCGGGCCCTACTATGATGTATGTTCAGATCCCACACCGTCCATCTGGACGTGGGACGGTGGGACACCACTGTGATGTACGTGTTTCTCCCGCACCATCCAGTGGTGTCATGTGAGCCACACCTTAATGTATTTAATGGATCCACATCGCCCACCCTGGACATGGGGCCCACCTTGGTGATGCATCTGCCGCACCGTCCAGCATGGGACGGTGGGCCTGCCATGATATATGTGTTTTATTCCACGTTGCCCGTCTGGTGGGGGCCATCCGCCCTGTATATGGGGCCCACCTGTTATATAAATTAGGCCCATGTGATGGGGCCCACCTTGGTGTATGTATTCTATATTTGCACTGTCCAAGGGCCCACCATTGATGCATGTATTGCATATCTACGTCGTCTATTTGTGCGGCCCGCCATGATAAATGTATTGTATATCTATGTCATCTATTGATGCAACCCACTTGATGTGTATGAGGCCCATCTACAGGGTCCACCTGTGATGAATCAAAACACGAGATCACCCACCTCAAGATCTCTTCTTGGTCCGATGGAAAGGTGATCTCCTTGGCTTCGATCTCAAGGGAAGATGATGAAGAATGAAGGGTTGAGATGGGAGATGAGAGGGTTAGGAAGTGGACCACACATAAAATATTCTCATGGGAGTTGAGAGAGCTTGGACGTTGGAAATTTTGGTGTTTTGGGTTGCTTGGAAAAGAAGGGAGAAGTAAGAGAGAGAGAAGACGGGATGGAGTAATGTATGGGAAAGTGATGGGTGTGTAAGAACTTTGTTGACTTTTGAGAAAATTTGTGTAAGAAGGGTATGGGTTGTGTAAGGGTTCGTTGACTTATGGGGTTGCTTGGGGATGGGTGTAAGGTGATGTGTACTTGACCCTTGATAGGATTGATTGATTGATTGAGGTGACATGTTATAGAGATTCTCTCGGAATTCGTACGCACGGTGTTTTCCTTGAATTGAACACGGGCCCACATCTCCTGGCCAAGGTATCACCTCCGCGCACGAGTCGCGGCATCAGAACTGCGGCGACGGTACGGTCGCTAGGGTGTAAGTCTCGGGTTGAGTCGACTCGGGTTGACGGCGTGTGAATCAGGGTCACGCACAAATGCTGGTCAAGGGTCGAAGGTTACCGGAATTCGACCAGGAAGACCGCGGAAGTCTACGGAATGGTACGGTCTAGGATACGGGTCTTACACCTTGTGCGCGAGTGATCATCCTCTTGAGTGATTTCCACAAATACCTTCGTGAATCTCCCGTAATACATAATCAGTTTCGTTGGGATTCAGGCATCGTAGCAAGGGAGTGAAAAATCCTTTCTTATACAATACTTCATTGAGTATAGTATAACGAGAGGCTCGGATTTTCAATCGTCGGGCCTCGGCACGATCCTCGGGCAACTCTCCACTGCCGAGATATCGGACGATCGGGTCGAGCCAAGTAGGTTCCAAATCGATTGCATGTACGGTCGAGCTGACCGGATCATCGATACTCGATTTAGTAACGTATTCAATTGGGATGGACTTGGGTATGTCGTCCTCGTCAACGAAGGCAAGTTTTGCCAAAAGGTCGGCCTTAGTATTTTCTGTTCGAGGTATCCGAGTGACAATACATAGCCGAAAACCTTCGATCAATTCTTTAGCTTTCTTCATGTATGTTTTTAGCTGCTCTTTTCGTGTCTGATACACACTAGTGACCTGATTGACGACCAATTGCGAATCACTGAAGACATTGAGATGAGTCACGCCCAGACTGGCTGCTAATCGGAGGCCGAGCAATAAGGCCTCGTATTTTACTGTATTGTTCGAGGCTTGGAATTCATGTCTTAAGGCATACTGCATGTAGGTCTGATCGGGAGTTTCTAAGACAATTGTTAAGGGTCAAATATTGCATATTAGACCCCAGTTATTACTGAATTTTACAAGCATGATACCGTTTAACGGCCCGATTTAATCATGTTTGTGATGCAGAGTGTATTTACGAGCTTGGATTGAAATAGGATGCTAAAAGCATGAATTTAACGCTCATGAGTCACCAAGGCAAGGGACGGACTCCAGGGGACCGAGATAGAGGAAAGTACATGCCAGAAATCTGAGGAAATCAAGCCATTCACGTTACACGGGCCTGAAAAGAGTCCAAAATGCAAGATCACAGGGTTTCCACCATCCGTTCGGCTCGAAACTTCATATATAGCCTAAGGACCATAAATTAACCATTCACGTCGAATTTTAACCACTGGATCTTTGTGTAAGTGGCCCAAATGACAAATCAGCCACTAAATCCTTGATCTGGGGCCCACCTGATATCTGGATATACTTTAAATCTAGTCTCAACCTTTTAAATGGGGTGACAAAATGGTTAGATGGATTGAATTTCTCATATACATCACCTGTGCATTGCACGTGTATAGTGTGGGTGCTCTAACAGCGCACCGGTCTTCAAGAACTCGTTCAGCAAGCGCTGACTGAGGATTTCTCAAAAAATCCTGGAAACGAACAGCATCCGCAAGCCGATTTCCATTTTTTTGCTAGTGGGGCCCACCCCTCATACATCTCAATGATCTGGACCGTCCATTATGTTTCTGGGGTAGGTGTGACCCTCGCCTAGGTGACCTTTTAGCCCCATACACGAAAAACGCAAGATTAACTGTGAGTTGGTTTGATACAGTGGACCATACCAAAACCCGATAAAAATCACTCCTTCCTAACTGGTTTTTCGCCAGTAATCCAATGGACAGGGTGAATTTCTTTGAAAACACCCTAGTGGGTCCCACTGAACAACTCAGCGCACTCCCTACGTAAGATTTACGCATGTTCGATGTCCGAATGCTTTAGGTCGTTATATGATCATGGATATGATCGGTTGGACAATTTGGACCGTCCAAACTCTTCTCATGGTGCAACCGACCATCACCAAGACATCTGAACGAATCAGATGGCCGAAACAAATCCGTCATTCACACAAACATAGGTCAAGTGTGGTTTCGCTGCGCACATGGCCTTTGCTGCGAAAATTCTTCACCGCCACAGCCACCAACTACAACAACTATAAAGAGAAGAGAGAAGAAGATCAGCTGATCTATCTGGGGCTGGACGTGGAGCACAGAGACAGAAAGTGGAGTTGTTTTTTATTTTATTTTTCTTTCTGTTTATGTTATTTTTGGAATTAGCCTAATCATGTTGCTAAACCTCTTAGCTAGGGCTAAGAGGTGAAGCTTGTAGCGTGATTAGGATGGTTGCTTTGCTTTGATTCCTGTTTATTGAACTCTCATGGATTCTAGCTTGATTATTAAGGAATACTTTTAGTTTTTAATGGTTTATTGTGACTCTACTTACAGTAGATCTGCAATAGCTTTGAATATGTTCTTTTCATTGTGAGATTGTGAACTTAGGAGGCCCTGTTGTCTACCGATGTCTCCTGGGCATGGTTGGGTGATGGAACCCTTCCTAACTTTCACAATTCTCTTATGATAGGCTGTGAGATTGGTAAATCGCTGTTGTTTGCCATCGTCTCCTGGGCATGGTTAGGTAACGGGATCACTTCCAAATCTTCACCAATCTTATCTATTGATGATTAGATCCATGAGAAGTTCAGAGATCTGACGAATCTCTTCTTACTAGTTGTGTCCTTGAATTAATGCAAGGTAGCTTCCCAACTGCTACTAGTGGATCCTTGGCACCCTAGTTTCCTACTTCTGAATTTTAGATAAATATTTCACCATTATTCCTCAAATTACAATCAATTTAGATTTCATCTTAGTCTAGTTCTGGTTCTACTTAGTTTCAGGTTACATGCAGGTTTCAGTCTCTGTGGATTTGACCTCGGTCTTACTGAGTTTTTTACTACATCACAACTCTATACTTGGGGAGTGAACAACGACTCCTGCTCCTTTTGCCTTAGAGTTGGAAGAGCCGTCGACATACAGCTTCCAGGGTTTTGGGTCAGGTGAGAACTCGGGAGAAGCTGCTATCGGTTGATTAATTGATTCATCTCCATGCTCGGTAGGTAGATCGACTGGTAGTGTTACTTCAGTTATGAAGTCGGCTATAACCTGTCCCTTAATAGCTGCTCTCGGGTTGTATTGAATATCGAATTCGTTGAGCTCGATCGCCCACTTTGTTAGTCGGCCGGACGCTTCTGGTTTTTAAAGGATCTGGCATAGTGGGACGCCGATCATAACGATGATCGTGTGAGCTTGAAAGTAAGGATGAAGTCGTCGCAAAGAGACGACTAAGACCAAGGCCACCTTCTCCAAAGACGGGTATCTTGTCTCTGATGGTAACAATGCCTTACTGACATAATAGATCGGCAGTTACTTTCCTTCGTGTTCGCGTATCAGAGTCGAGCTAAAGGTTGTGTCGGACATAGCCATGTACAGTAGCAGAGTTTCCCCTGGCTCGGGTTTTGACAAGATAGGCGGGGATCCGAGATAAGACTTCAATTGCTGGAACACTGCTTCGCACTCTTCCTTCCAATCTAACGTTTGTCGTCCTTTAATTATTTTAAGAATGAGTGCAGTTACCCGTCCGGTCAGCCATTATACGTCTTTGATTGTTCTCGGAGATTCCATGTCTAGCAGTGTTTTGATTTTCTCTGGGTTCGCCTCGATCCCGCGTTGACTGACAAGGAATCCAAGGAACTTTTCCGAGCTTACGCCAAAGGCACACTTGTTTAGATTTAACTTCATTTGGAACTTGCGAAGAATTAAGAACATCTCTTCTAGGTCGGCTATATGATCAGTCACGTGTATACTTTTGACAAGCATGTCCTCAATGTATACTTCCATAGTTCGGTTGATTTGCCGAGCAAACATTTCGTTCACTAATTGTTGATAGGTCGCTCCAGCATTCTTTAAATCAAATGGCATCACACGGTAATAATAAAGTCCTTTGTCAGTGACAAAGGTAGTCTTAGATTTATCAGATTGATGCATTACAATTTGATTGTATCCAGAATAAGCATCCATAAAGCTAAGGAGTTCATGCCCTGTCGTACTATCTACCAGCTGATCAATTCTCGGAAGAGGGAATCTATCCTTTGGGCAAGCTTTGTTTAGGTCGGTATAGTCAATATAAACTCGCCACTTCCCATTGGCCTTTTTCATAAGTACGACATTAGCTACCCATTCCGAATAGTATATCTCCTCTATGAATTTGGTCTTGAGGAGCTTGCTGTCATCTTCTTCGATGATAGCATACCTTTCAGGGCCGAGGGGACGTCCTTCTGTTGGATCGGCCGGTAGGTTGGATCGATGTTGAGTCGGTGACTCATCACCGAAGGATCAATTCCTAGCATGTCTTCGTGGCTCCATGCGAACACATCAGCATATTGTCGGAGTAGAGCTATTAGCTTATCTTTTAGGGAAGACTACAGAGACGAGCCAATCTGTACTATTTTGGACTCGTCTGTCTCGACCAAAGGTACCGAGGTAAGGTCTTCTACCGGTTGTCCCAGCTCGTGAGTTTCGGTACGAGGATCCAATGATTCGATAGTGGATACCTCGGCTGGGACTTTTACGGCTGTTGTATAGCAGCGCCTCGTATCTTGTTGATCACCTTTGACGACCCCTACTCCCGACTCGGTCAAAAATTTCATGGAGAGATGATATGTAGATACTATGGCTTGGAGGAGACATAGAGAAGGTCGGTCGAGTATCGCATTGTAAACTGATGGTTGATCGACTATCAGAAAGTCGACCATTACTGTTGCTTGATGGGGAGGATTCCCCGCAGTGAGAGGCAATGAAATGACTCCTTCGGGGAATGTTCGTCCTCCCGAGAATCTGATCAATGGGGTGTGAACCGGCCGTAAAGCTGATCGTTCGATTCCCATTTTGTCGAATGCTTGAGTGAACAGTACATCTGCAGACGACCCTATATCGACGAGAATGCAGAATACCTTGTGGTTTGCTATAGTCACTGTGACAACCAATGCATCATCGTGTGGATAATAGATGCCTCGGGCGTCTTCGTCGGTGAAGGATATGCAATACCTTTCTCTTTTCTTTTCCTTCGGAGGCCGAGCCAAGATCAAGATCTTAGATTTAGTGCGAGTGATACTCCTGACATGATTTTTTCGAGCATTGTTTGAGTCGCCCCCGCCTTGGGGGCCACTTATAATTGTTCAAATTTTCTCGGTGGGTCGGTTATCAACTTGTCGTTCGTCCGTAGTCCCGGTCCTTTCGACATACTCTTTGAGTCGGCCTTCTCAGATGAGCCTCTCAATTTCTTCTTTTAAGTGATATCAATCACTTGTATGGTGCCCGTAATCACGATGATAATGACAATATTTATCCTTAATCCGTCGGTTCGGGTTGCCCCGGAGTTTATTCAGCTAGTTGATGAATCCTTCACCCTTAATTTCTATCAAAACCTGCTCTTGTGACTTATTGAGAGGGGTATACGTCGCAAACTTATGGTCTGGCCATTTACCCGACTTATGCTCATCACGTGTCCGATCATCTTTACGCTTTTTCCCACTAGCCGAGTCAACTTCTTTTTTGGCTGACTCTTTGGCTAGGGCTTTTGCGTTCTGAGCGGCTTCGCGTAGGTTCCGAGTTTTTCGGCATTTGCATACTTGTCTGACCAAGCCATGAATTATGCCAGAGTTATTGGTGGGTTTTTATTCAGGGACGCCAGAAACAGTTTGTCTCTGACGCCTTGGATGATCGAGTTGAGTGTTGTTTCGTCCGAATGTTTCCGAACCTGGAGTGATTCGAAATTGAAGCGCTTGATATAATCTTTCAGCAATTCTCCCTCTTTTTGAACTATGTTGTTCAGATGCGCGGGCGGCTTCAGTTTCTTTTTCCACCAATGAAATTGGTGAGGAAAGCATCACTGAGTTCTAAGAACGAGCTGATGGACTTGGATTTTAACTGTTTGAACCAAAGTCGAGCTACGTCGGCCAAAGTAAGAGAGAAGGCTCGGCACATCACAACATCAGAGGCATCATGCAGTTCCGTATACGTTCTAAAGGATTCAATGTGTTCGATCGGATAGGTCTTATCGGTGAAGGGTGTAATCTACGGAAGACGGAATCGCTCGGGCAGCGAAGCTTGCATTATTTCTTCTATGAACGGGGACGCTTTTGCCTCGAGTCTCGTCTGGTGTGCATCACGACCTTGTTTCATGTCTGTAATCTCTTCTCGTACTTCCCTCCTGAAGTCCTGGAGGTAGGCTTTCCAGGGCTCGTCGCTTTCTGTAGCCCCCTCAACTGGAGGCCTGCTGCACCTTCTCTGATCTATTTCATTTCAAAGATTGGTGTTAGGCAACGGGGCAGTTATAGAATGGGCGGGTGCTAGCTCGGACGGACCATGGTGCTAACTCTGTTGAGGAACAGATTGCGGAGCAATAGGCTGAGGGTCGGCGAATTGTTGTGGAGCGTTCGTTGCCTGACCTTTTGTGTGCTGAGGTAACGGGACTTGCTGATGATGAATTTGTTCCAACATTTGCTTCATGACGTTTATATCAAATCTGAGTTCATGAACCTCCCTGTCTAACCATCCATTGCCACAATTCCGCTGGGTATTCCTAGTCGCAGTAGAAGTTGCCGGACGAGCAGTGGAACCCTGTCGGTGGTCGGGTCGATTTTGAGCTCCTTGGGCTCCGTTCGTACCCGGTGGTCCTTCGATTGCAGGCGGTCCAGTGACAGTGACCTCATTCGGTTCATCTTGAACAGTCCTTTTGGTTCTTGCCATTAAAACTCGTTTGAAGCTTTTGGATGCCAAGAAAAGGACTTTTCGTATCATTTCCCACAAACAGCACCAAACTGTTGATGCAAAAAACTAGAGCGTCTTCCCTCATTCTGATCACCTGCACAAAAAGGAGACAAAGGAGACCCTGACTAGAGCCAGGGACCCTCCGATGCTAAAGTTAGAGACAAGATCGAGAAGAGGGGTTTTCAGAAGAGTTTTCTGCGTACCTTTCATCTTAGAGATTTCCTGTTTTTATAGGAATGGGAGGGTCCCGTCATGCAGGGATTCTTTTCCGAATATCTCGGAGATTTGATTTAGTTGTAATCTGTTTAAAGATTCTGCCCGTTCCCAAGATCTTCGGGGTCGGGAATTCTTTTCACAAGATTTTGGAGATGATATTTATGTTTACACCGTCTCTTCCTTGCTCAGCTCGGCCTTAACCGACTCTGGTAATAAATGAGTCTCGGCTGGCTGCAAGGATGGAGCTTTTTGCCTTCTGTTGGATGAAATAGAGTCGGTCTATAACCGATATCCTTTCTTAATCCGATTACCGACATTGTAACCGACATACTATGGGGTGGTTTTATGGTCAGTTAGTAGACTTCCAGCGTTCGGGCCTCAATCGGTCTCTTTAGACGTTACTCCCTCGTTATCCAAGTCAACTTTTTACGTCTAATATATTTTGCCTGTGTCTCATGACTCTGTAAGTCTCAGTCGAGGTTCATTCCTCACCGTCCGAGCTAAATCTCTCCTTGAGGCATTTGATTCTTTTGCCTCAGTCAGGCTTATTGCCTCGGAATCCCGGGCAGTACCAATAGAGTTGGTCCATTCCATAATCAGGTCTCTGGACTTGTCACATTTTTCCCCAACATATATATATATATATACACACACACACATGTGTGACATATGTAAATAAATATGAATATGCTAAATGGGCTGGGCTGGGCAACTTTAGCCATCTATTCAATTGTTAAAGATAAGTTGAGCATGTAGGGTTAGGTCAGTTGCACAGTTAAAAGACTGTTGACTCGAACGGATTTGTCGAGTGTTGAGTCGAATCATGACTCACCTGAGTCATGTGAATCAGCTTGACTCACTTGAGTCGGGATGAACTGTCAGGGTGCTTGTGATGTGTCCGAGTCAACTTATCCAAGTCTTAAACCATGGTCGGTGATGTTGTGGTAGTGGTGCGTTGAGAAATGTACCCAAGAGCATAGGAAAGAAAAGGACGCCATGGCATTTTGGAGGGATGGCCTTGATGTGACGGAGTGTTCAGCCCTCCAGTGATTTTGAGATTGAGTGGTTGCTCTTATGTGACTCTTATTGCCCAACCGGAGAATGGACAGCTAATGCGTTTTACTCATTGAATAGGTCAATAAGCAGTCTATGACTCCTGACATTCGTGGTGCTTTTTTTTTCTTTTTTCTTTAAAAATAAAAGAAAATAAAAAAAATAAAAAAAAAATAAACAAAACGGAAGGACTTAGTGCACTTTGTATTCGTATGAATTGTTGTAATCTTAGTGCTTATATGATCTTTATTAGATCTTGAAAGGGCTTAGCGTGTGTTGATTTCTCATTGGGACATGGGGCGCGATCGACCACGGTTCAGTTATCCAGATCACTGATATGATGAACCCCTCCATGTTGGAGTGGTGGAAGTATCCATGTTGGATGATCCTCACCCTTCATCACTGGCATACAAGTAGACAATTAAGAAAAGAATATAACAATGGTACACAAAAGACTGAAGATTGGATGACTTGGATCTTCTGATCGTCAAGATTTGTAGAGCATCTGTCATCTAGATAACCAAAAATAGGCCACTCAGATGCATTAGGATCCTATAATTCCTCAAAGGATGCAGGTGAAAGTTTATAAACTAGATTACATTCACTAGATTAACACAAGGAGAGAGAACCATGCATTGTATAGGCAACCATTTGAGTACGTTGTTCATTACATATAAAGGCCCACTAGATAGATCAGGGGTATGATACCTTCGAAGCCACACACATATATAGAGAGAGAAAAAAAATTCTTAATTAGGGAAAAGAGAAAAAGGGAGAGAGGCCGAGGGATACCAGAGTCCTTCACAAGTTCGTGGGGCTCACCATGTTTTATGTGTAAAATCTACTCCACTCATCAGATTCTATACTCTAGGTATTGAGGTTAAAGTCGGTTGGATCTGCATCTCAGATAGGTTACACCATATGGAATAATGTAAATGGGATGCTGACCATATGTTTGTATATTGGGAGCAATATTACATTGTTTTCATTGTTGTAATCTATATGGATATTTCATCCGGCTGATATTTTGTATGTATGGTTTAACTAATGGTTCTTACTTCATTGAAATGTAAGACATGATGATGTAAAAATCCTATAAGGTGGGCCTTATTGATCAACAGTCTAGATTTGCCTACAGTTTGGATAATGTGATTGGGTGCACCAACGGGCCCCACTAAGTTGTGATACATACAGAAATTCGTGTAATGGGTACATAGATATATTGCTACTAATGTGATATGCACACAGTGTCTTAGAATAACTAGGATTCCCAATTTGTGTGGAGCCTTTTAAGAAGAGGAGTTTTGATTGGTTTCAAACTCTTCTACCCTCTGCATTATAAATCAGCTGGGTCCCCAATCGAACACCTTCTATAGAAGTTCAACTTTTAGATTCGCGCCTTAAAATGAGCTAGAAAAAATAGATGTACGGCATAGATAAAACATATACATCATGGTAGCCTCCCCACGAAGCTTACTTAGTATGCAATCCTTGTCCGTTTCTACACAAGGGGGGCACATTTTGAGTGGTTGGACTCGGAAGGCAAAATCCTAGAATGCCTTGACGAGAGATTTGCGCGTGGATTCGGAATGATCTTGTAGTTGGAAACAGAACAATGGAAGAGGAGTAACAGTAGCTGTTGTAGTAGGATTAGAAGAGTGTTTTAGAGATGGGGCAATAAAATAAATCTCATGGTTTTTGTTTTTTGATTGTTTGGATGCAGGCAAAGCAGCCCAACAAGTGAATGTACCTCTAACTAAAGATTGCACTGATCCATCTGATTTCGACTTTGATCTGACGGCCAGGAGTGACAATGGCAGCTGCCAGTATCAGCTCTATGGATTGGATGGGCCATGAAAGATAAAGATTGGAAGGAATTAGTGCAACTTGTATTTGTATGAATTGTTGTATTCTTAATGCTTATATGATCTTTATTAGATCTAGAAAGGGCTTAGTGTGTGTTGATTTCTCATAGGGACATAGGGCCCGACCATGGTTCAACTATCTAGATCGCTCATCTGATGAGGAGTGGGTTGCAGACACTTTCATGGCAAAGATGGACCAGAGAAGGCCTATTCAGAGACAATAGCGATATGGACAGTCAAAACCTTAAAACAGTCATATCTCGCATATCGAGATGAGTTTTTCAACATATATATATATATATATCCCCGGGTAGGGAGAAGCTACTTAAGCCAAAGCTACTTAAGCCAACCATACATATATATATATATATATATATATATATATATATATATATATATATATATATATATATATATATATTCAGGTAGGGAGAAGCTACTTAAGCCAACCAATCCCGCTATCTGGGTTGCCCATGCCAGATTTGTGAGATTCCATCAAATCGGTGGTTAAAAGTCTCGTTTAATTTCATTTTTACTATAAATAGTAAGTTTTAATTAGCATATAACTCTTGATCATCCTTCGAGTTGTTGGAGTCATGCCCAACATAAAAAATGGCTTAGAAAAGTTAGGAGAACAACGTAGTTAGGTTAAATTAGACACTTGCCCCATTTGTTAAATCTGAAGTCTAAAGCTTGAATCTGAAATTTGAAGCCTGAATCTCTAATCTGAAGTTGAATCTAAATCTGAAGTCAAAAAACTTGTTTGGCAACTATGGCTGAAGTCTGAAAATTAAGTACTCCATTTGAAACAATTTGTTTGTTAACAAACATCTGAAATGTCTGAAATATGTTAATTTGACACATTTGCCCCTATTTATCTCCTATTTGGAAATGTTTTACATTATAAAGAAATTATTTCGGAGTGTATCAACTACTAAATGAGCATCTTGGTCATCCTTGGGAGATCGGAGCCCAAACTTGACCCATAGGAAGGGCATGAAAAATAGGGAATACCTGCCCAATTTCAAAGTAATTGGAAAATGCATTCCAACAAAACAAACATTAGAAGCTGGTTGGGAATTAAATGGCAAATTTGTAAATAGATATACATGCATGGCATCAAGCCTACGTGGTAAGTGGATTTTGGTTATAATGGTGAGTATTGTCCGCGCATCCGCTAAGCGTGTGGCCCACCGAAAACTCAGATCAGCCCCATATCTGAGCATGTGGAGTTATATGATACGATCAACATGATAAAAGGAGTGGATCCTCTGAAAAGTACCAAGGGTGGACCCCACCTATTTCGAACAAACCACCTAAGAAACGTCCTTCCACGGTGTTAACACAAATATTAGCATGATTCAAAACTTCAGGCCTCACGAATATTTCAACTGTGGATGCTTAGTTATCACGTTTTCGGCCCACCTGGATATGATTCATCTTTGGCCTCATGTCCTAAAATGAACTCACAAAACGGATGGACGGTGAGAATTTCTCACAAACATCCCAGTGCCCCACCTGCATTCCCAGCACAGGAACTTCCCGCGAAAGGCTTTCGCAAGAGATATGCGTCCGGAACGGATTGGTTACTCCACTGCCACCGGCCAATGGCTGTTGGTCAGTGCTCTGTGGGCCATGATGTATCTATTTCATCCATGCCATCTATCTATTTTTCATATCATTTCATGGTGTGGGATAAAAAATTAGATATATCAAAATCTCAAGTTGGCCACATTACAGGAAACAGTGTTAAATGAGCGTCGACCATTAAAAACCTTTTAGGGGCCATAAAAGTTTTGGATCAAGCTGATCTTCATTTTTTCGTTATTTGGGCTTGTATGACCTAATAAAAAGATTGGATGTCAAATAAACAGTACAGTGGGCCTGAGGAGGATTTTAATGATGCATATCCAATCATTATTATTTTTCTATGGTGTAGTCCACCTGAGATTTATATCCCTCTAATTTTTGGGGTGAAGCACTAGAATGATCTATAAAA
Source organism: Magnolia changhungtana (assembly GCA_030180095.1). Classification (NCBI taxonomy): domain Eukaryota; kingdom Viridiplantae; phylum Streptophyta; class Magnoliopsida; order Magnoliales; family Magnoliaceae; genus Magnolia; species Magnolia changhungtana. Next base: position 4,917,943 of record JASAUF010000391.1, on the reverse strand, counting down.
ATGGATGAACGGAATGGATGAAACACATACATCGTGGAGGGGCTAACAGAGCACCAACCATGATGGCTGGGGAGTAGCCAATCCGTCTCCATCCATTCCCGTACGAGTGGCGGCGAGTTGTACGAGGACGTGGATTACGTACTACCCCCGCCCATCCCTAGCTCCGAACGGGCAGTTCGGTGAGCGGGCCCACCGTGATGTATCTGTACATCCAAACCGTCAATCCCTTTTCTCATATTATTTTAAGGCATGAACACAAAAATGAGGCGGATCTAACGCTCAAATGGACCACACTAAAAATAGCAATGGGATAATGATTTTCACCGTTAAAAAATTCACAGGTCCCAATGTAATGTTTATTTTCCATCTAATCTATTCATAAGGTCAAAAATATTTGTATGAAGAGAAAAAACAAATTTCATATTGATTTGAAACTTCTGTGA